>OY743171.1:20370184-21025601 GCA_963555705.1 Ligustrum vulgare
AAAGAAATATTTCTCTAAATTTGATCTCAAATCAGGATTTTATCATATTATGTTAACTGAAGAATCTAGACATTTAACAGCTTTTACGGTACCACAAGGATTTTATGAATGGAATGTATTACCTTTTGGATTTAAAAATAGTCCAGGAGAATTCCAAAGGTATATGGATAAAATATTTAAAGATTATTATCATTTTATTACAGTATATATTGATGATGTTCTTATTTACTCTGAAACCAGACAAGACCACTTAAAACATCTAAATATTTTTATAGATATTGTAAGGAATAATGGAATTATATTATCAGCTACAAAAATGGAGATAGCTAAAGAAAAGGTAGAATTTTTGGGATCTATAATAAGGCAAGAAGGAATAAAACTCCAAAAACATATTGGTACAAAAATACAAGAATTTGACAATCATATAAAAGATAAAACACAATTACAAAGCTTTTTAGGAATTGTAAATCAGACTAGGAAATATGTACCTAACTTAGCAAAACATTTAATCCCATTACAAAAAAGATTAAAAGGAAAAACTAGATGGACACCATGGTCTAAAGATGAAGAAGAAGAAGTACAAAAAATTAAAGACCTTTGTAAAGATTTACCAGAATTAGAATTACCCAAAAAAGAATGTGATTGGATTATAGAAACCGATGCATGTGAAACAGCATGGAGAGCAGTACTTAAATATATTTATCCAAATGAGGATGAGGAAAGGATTGCACAGTATACTAGTGGCAGTTTTACTCAAACTCAAACTAATTATCATATAAATGAAAAAGAATTATTAGCTGTAAAGATTGCTATTAAAAAATTTGAATTATTTATTGTTACTACAAAATTCAAAATTAGAACAGATAATACACAAGTTAAATATTGGTTAACTAAAGAAATTGATCCAACTATTGCAAATAAAAGGTTAATTAGATGGCAAGTAGAACTTAGTCATTATGATTTTGAAATTATTCATATTAAGGGTACTGACAATGTTATTGCAGATTATTTATCAAGACATGAAAGACATACTTAAGAAAGTAGAAGAAATTAACTTGGCCATGGGTCAAATGAATATCAACTATTCAAATCTATTCAACCATGTGAATACTTGCATGGCGCAGATTGTACAAATTAACAGTGAACTAGCCTTTTACAAGTCAAGGGTTAATTCTCTTGAGGAAATGTACAAAGGAGGATCACAATCCTCTCCAGTGAAGAATTTATCTGTAGAACTTCCTATTGAGGAAGAAGTATCTAATGTATCAATTATTGGAAGTTCATCTTCCAAAGCCATTAGCAAAACTATTGAACCATCTAAAGAAACTTTTTTAGAAGCTGCGAAGAAACCAGCAGTCGTAACAAAGGAACTATCAGAAAAGGAGAAAGTTATGAAGAAACTAGAGACATTCTTGAAGTATGTGGAGTATCTAAACAAAAGGACAAAAGAAGGAGAATGGCTAAGGACAATTAGCCATCAAAAAATCAATAAAGCAATTATTTTTCCAGGAGCAGAACCAAGAACAGTCAGGGGACTGTTTGACCAAGGACTTATTCAGTGCATCTACCCTAGCAAGGATATAAAGGAAATATCATTATTACCTAATTCTATCAAGGCAGCAGTGAAAACATATTTTGGAATTACCAAAGCTGAAAAGATCTATGTCAGGATTTACTCAGCCATTCCAGAATTTATTGATGAAGAATTTCTAAGGGCAGAACATATTGTAAAACTCGGAGTAACTAGCAAAGCTATTCTTTCAGAACCAGAAATAAAACCATTTAACAAAGAGGAACAGATAAAAGCTATTCCAGAAAAAAGGGCATTGGGATTTAGAGTAATGTACACTGAATTAAGGGATACCCTTACACAAACTAATGTTTGGGTATATGAATCTAATGATGACAAATTATTGATCTACAGCATTGCAAGAATTAATCAAGTTAATTGTCAATTATGGAAATTAAGAGAATATGCTGAGAATATACTTGTCAGCAATTTGGATCTTAGCAAAGAAGCCTATGAATATTTACATCACTTAATGGAGGTAGAAACTGGTCACAAATGTAATAATTGTGGGGACCTACTCAACTATAATGAAGATGAAGCATACCTTGTCTGAACACGAATTATTCAAGGCATGGGGGTTCAGACCCATGTGAAGCTTTAGAAAAGCAGCAAAAATTATTGTAACTTTAGCTTTACTTTATCTACTTTAAATCTTAGCCAAGTATGTAAAAGATAGGGAATATTATCTTGTTTCCCAAACTTTGCTTTTTCCAACTATAAAAGGAGGAGTCTCTCCTCATTGTAAGCATCCGAAAATCATATGAGTTTTCAGCAATAAAAATCTATATTCTCTATCTATTGTCTTTCTTTTCATTCCTAGTTCAAAATTTTCTTTCATCAAACCAATTCAGAAACAGTTAGCAGAAGGTATGAGTAACTAAACTTCACATAGATATATATGAAGCTATAAATAGTTAGTAATACTCTATTTATTTATGAGTCCATAAGTTTATTCTTTATAAAACTTTTATTGAAAGAGTACATCCAGAGGTAGGAAACGAAACTGGATTGTGCTGAACCTCTTTGAAGTGTTTGTTTAAGTGTTAAACAGAAAATGTTGGAGTAAGTCTTTCGAGCATCCTTCAATGCATAAGTCTTTCGAGCAGCAACGATCTTCTATGAAGATGTGTTTAATACTTAGATAAATAACTGAAGAGTATTTGGTCAAAAATCTTTTAAAATCAGATTTACAAAGAAGCGTGATGGACCCATAGATAGAAAGAAGTATTATTGATTATTTATAGTGGATTATATATCGTCTTTTTTATTGATATTATACAATTACTGTTATTAAAGTCTTAAATTTATCATTTTGCTTATGATATCTCTTGCATGTTTTTATATATGTTGAAAATTTGTTTTTATTATTCCTAGAATTAACTATTGGAAAAGGATTTGAATTAATAGCTTAAATTTAAATAGTTTTATAATTTATGAATTCAGAACATTTAATAGAACTAAATCCTTCAGAAGTAAACGACTTTAAGTATTTAAGAGAAGAAACAATTAAACAATTAGAAGTTGTAAGAGAAGATTTAGGAAGATTTTATGATTTATTAGACTACGCAATAAAAGAACCCACATTCACAGATTTTTCACAATTTACTAGAATTATAGTAAATAGAGGAAGAATAATTAGTGATCTAGAGAAAAAAATTGAAGAATTAAATATAATTATTGAAGAAAAGAGTTTAACATATAATAGTATATATTACGCATTTTATGTAAACAATAAATTTAGAGATATAGACATAACATCAGAAAGTTAAAAGAATTATAACTAGAAGGATAACATAGTAATTAAACATTCAAAATTTTTGTCTTTTAGTCGTTAGTACAACTGTTAGTACAATTTTGTTAGTAAGTGTAGCAAGGTCCAAAAAAAGATGACTAATTTCTAGTCGCCATAAAATTTAAAAGCCTTTTTGGGCTCCCACCCAACCCCACCCCACCCACGCCAATTTTTTTCTTCCAGCCCCCATCGTCTCCCACCGCATCAGTGTTTAACATTCCCAATGGTTAATTTGTTCCGATTTTACGTAGAACCCCATGCACCCCATTTCTCAACCCCCACATTAAATTCATCTGTATATTCAAGCCGGGAATCCTCAAATTCTACTTGTTCCTTTCTAGTTTAAAATAAACTTAATGCATAAAATTATTGTCCAAATTCATTCATGACCATTACAACATATATAGATAAATCAATATAGCTTCAAATTACAAAAATAAATGGTAAATTAATTCTCAAACAATAAATTTACTGGATTAGTGAGGTCAAAATAAAACATATTAATGCATTGTCCAAATTTATTACCACTACAACATAGAAATAAACAAATATAACTTTAAATTACAAAAATAAATTGTAAATTAATTCTCGAACAATAAAATTACTGGATTATTGAGGTAAAAAAAACATAGTAATGTATATAATTATTGTTCAAATTAATGACCATTACAACATAAAGATAAACAAATATAGCTTCAAAATTACAAAAAAACATACCTTTCAATAACCACAACGATGTCGAGGAAGAAGTCGCAAAAATAAGGCGTTTGCTATTTTTATTAGGTTTTTTACTTGGCCTCTTTGTGATATATAATATATGATGTGATTTGAGATTGGACACCAACAATCTATCATTAGTTATGTATTTATCTTTGTTGTTTAATTTCTTTTTCTTGACATAAATGCTTCATTTTTCACTTGATACTTATTTAGTAAATTCTGTAAGTTATTTTAAGTTTTACCCGTTGAATATTATGGCATCAATATTGTGTATTCATTTATTTTATTACATTTATCACAACTTAATAACATTCATGCTATTCATTCCCACTAGGCTTGAGTTGGTGCCACACCTCACTGGGGCTCAATCTCAGGAGAGGTAAATAAAATTGTTCTCTATTAAATGATTAGTAATATATAAAGTATATGCAATGTGCTATAGACTAGTATTCATGAAAATAGCATGTTAAAATATGCTCAAGTAAATATTGTCCTCTACAAATTAAGGATCGACTACATGAATGTAAAACCATTTCATCTTTCTCTGTGTACTAGTGCTCGCACGTGCGCTATTTTGATATTTGTATACATTTGCATGGTTATTTTATGTGAAATGCAAAGGTGAAGTAAATCCAACAGAAGGATCGTATCGGTAACCGTAACCTATAACAAGAATTCTAAAGTTTTTCAATAATCAAGAGTGTCATAAGCTTCCATGAGTAAATGACATCAGATTAACAAGCAATTCTTATCAAGAAAAGAAATAGTCCCATCAATGAACTAATTAGGCTTAAGTTAGGTTGCTCAATGATATAAGAAGAAGCTTGGAGAGTACATTCCAAATCCTTCCCACTTGCTGCAGAGCTAATTAGATTGTCCTTATTCAGTCTGCACAAAATATTTATTTTCTCCACAACCTCAATTTCATCACTTCCCATAAATAATGAGACAAATTTCTCCAAAAAAAAAAGGATGTAACCCACACCTTTAGGGCCCGAACCGACCATGTCCTAAATCATTGGTTCGAGTGGTAAATCGCAAGTTATGCTTCCTAGAGCCAGCGTGGATGATACTCAGTAACGCCTCGCGAAGCAAGGTAACCCCTGCTTGCCACAGGGAATGAATCCATTATTCAGCCGTCAGGATTGGAACCCTACACACGACTGATGAGACAAATTTCTCTATCTTCGAGAAGATCTCCAATTAATTACAAGAAAGTAACATTCTTCGGGAATTAAATATGCAGATATAATTTGGAAATTAAACAGAAATAGTAATCATACACGTATACTTGGCACATGTTTTACTATGTGGAGGAGTAAAAATTCTTCGACAAGTGATAAATGTATTTTATACACTTATTTTCATGACAAAAATAGAATTTATTGTTATCGTTTTAGAATAATTATTATTGATTTCTTTATTATTCATTTATATTTCAGAAATATCACAAAGTCAAAAAAGCAAATAAATTGAAGCAAATAAATGACAAATTGGATGAAAGTTGTGCAAATGAAGAGTTGATGAAGTTAATTAAAGGCCTAATTGAAGGAACCATGGGAAGAAAGAAGAAAAATTATAGAATTCCAAAGTTCTAGTACTCAATTGCATTAATGAAAGATGAAGGACTTGCTGTGCAATTAATCATGAGGACCAACTTATAGCATTTGAAAGGTGAAAATTGCACGAAACAATGACAACCTTGTGGCCGCATGGCCTAAATGGAAATCAAGAAGAACCCAAACACAACAAACTGTGCGCCTGCGAGTATTAAGGGCGTTTGGTCGCGCTCTTATCCGAATGGGCCAACTGCTGGATTTTTTTATCATGAATTTCAACAGATTTCACCCTTTTTCTCCTAGATTTTACCTAAACCTATATACATCTGTTGTCTTGCTCGAATTTTAGGGTTCCCAACTTGTCATATTTCATGCTAAAAGCTGTTTAATTGTTGAGGGATCCATGCGAAGTCAAATTCAAGATTGAAGATACAAGATCAAGAACATGAGCAGGTTGACATCCTATCATTTTTCTTGTGATTTATTTTCCATCTTGTACCTAGGCTAGGATTTTAATGTTAGAATTGTGTTGATACTTTAATTTCTTGATTCCATGTTTTGACTTTGCGTTTAATTTATGCAATTTATGGGTTTGATACAATTAATTATGTATTTATTTTCATCTATAATTTTAGAAGCATTGTTATAAAATGCATGTGATGTTTCTATGTTCGAAAGAGTAGTAAAACATTATACTTGAATTAATTGTCACAAGGTTCGATAGTGGATAGAAATATATCCATATGCTTTGTGTAATCACAAAAAGTGTCTACAAAATGATAATTATTTTCTATATGTTTGAATTTGTCATAGAAATATAATCAAATTCCTTATAGGAAAATGTTTTAATTCACCGTTCGAAAGAGGGTTTTAATAAGAATAGGAACATGGATTTTCAATTTTCCATGAATGCATTTAAATAATTAAGTCAAGATATGGATAATAGAGTTAAAGTGGATTCATAATTATAACATGTTTGTCTCATAAGTTTTCATAAATCAAATATTTTTCCTTTTTAGTTTAATCATTAGTTTAGTTTTTCTACAAAAACTCTCAAATGAAGCTATATTTAGTTCCGATTGAGGATTTTAATCTAAAATACAATTTGAACAATCCCTGTGTGTACAATATCTAGATTCAAAATACATTATATTACTTGTACAATCCGTACACTTACAGTCAGCAACAAGTTTTTGGCATCATTGTCGAGGATTGTAATTTAAATTTAATTTTAAATTACTTTCACAGTATCACTAATTCGAATTTTTTTTTACGGATTTTTTTAATTTTAATTTTAGTTCAGTCACTAATTCTTTTATTTTTCACATAGTTGTGTATGTAATGTTTGAGATACATAGATCTTTCAGAAGTTGACTTGAAAATCGAATGCACACTACATCGTAGATTAAGAGAAGCAAGAGAATTAGATAAGCCAAAAAACCAAGAAAGGAAGAAATGAAAAATAACAATCAGATGTTGCTAGGTGTTGTGCTAGTTGATGATGATGACATGCTTTTTGGAGACTTTATGACTCCTCGGGTAGTTCAAAATCAATCTAGTATCGTATATCCACCTTTTGAGCTGGAAAACTTCCAATCAAAAACCAATGTCATAAATATGTTCTAGAATGGATAGCAGTTTCATGGAAGGCCTAATGAATACCCACATAAATATGTTTCTAAATTTTTAGACGTGTCAACATTTCAAATACTAAGGTGTTTCCGACAACGCAATCAGATCCAGGTTATTTCCTTATACTCTTCGGGACAAGGCAGTTGATTGGTTAGATTCTCATCTCACTGCGAGTATCACTACCTGGAACAATTTGGTTCAGAAGTTTTGCACTAAATTTATGCCTCCAGCAAATGTTGCCAAGCTCAAACATAAAATTACAATATTCGAGGAACATGATGCAGAATCTTTTGATGACACTTAGAACATGTTCGAGGGCATGTTAAAAAAGTGTCCAAATCATGAGATCAATAGGGGTGATCAGGTAAAATTCTTCTATGAAGGGCTACTTTCCCACTTCAAGAACAATGTCGACTCTTCATCAAATGGAGTTTTGACTACCAAAACCATTGGCCAAGCACAGGAGCTGTTTGAAAGGATTGCTAACACAAATTTCAAGTGGGGTTCTGACCGGGTGGTCCAAAAGAAATCAACGGGGATGTATGAAGTTGATGCCTACACTGCAATATCAGCAAAAATTGATCCTTGGCCACAAAAGTAGAAGGAATAACACTTGTGAACCGTTCAGTGAAAGTTGCGAGACTGAATTGTGAAGAATGTGGTGCAAATCACGCTACTATAGATTGTCCCATTCTAGCATGTCCATTGAAGCAGGTTGATTTTGTGCTGGGGGTTAGCGCCAGAATAATCCACATTCCAATACTTGTAATCCAGGTTGGTGCAATTATTCTAACTTTGATTGGAAAGATCACAGTAACGGACCATTGGTGCCTCAATATCATATTGAATAAAAGAAGCGACACTAGAAGAGATGTTTGATACGTACATGGAGAAGACAGAACAGTTTATGGCTAAAAACAAATCAGCTTATGAGAAAGACAAACCACATTCTAGAATCAACAGGCATCAATTAAAATTTTGGAGACTCTGGTTAGGAAAATAGCACAAGTCTTAACAAACAGAGCTCCAGGTACATTTCCAGACAATACTGAGGTAAACCTAAAGGAACGGTCATGGCCATAAATGTAGTGGAGAATAGGGTAAATGCAATCACTACGCTCAGTGGTGTCCAGGTTCCCAAAATTCATGTGAAAAATCCAATTGGAATTCCTAAAAATGTAGTTGAAAAGAGGAAGGAAAATGTTGTGGAAGTTGGGGAATAATAATGAAAAGGATAAGAGACATGAGGTGAAATCGACAATTAAGCATCATGATTCCCTGATCCCATTCTCACAAAGGCTAAAGAAAAGTAGAGAAGACAAGCAGTTCAACAAGTTGGTTAATATGCTCAGAAAACTGCACATAAATATCTCATTCTTGGAGGCCATTACATAGATCCCAAGTTATGTCAAGTAACTGAAAAAGGTGATGTCAGTAAAAAGAAGCTTAAAGAACTTGAGGAGGTGTCCCTGAACAAACAGTGTAGCGCAATCTTGCAAAATAAGTTGCCACCTAAGCTTAAAGATTCAGGGAGTTTTTATATACCTTGCATCATTGGTGATTTACGATTTAATAAAGTATTATGTGATCTTAGTGCAAGTATAAACTTAATGCCTTTATCTGTGTACAAGAAGCTTGGATTGGGTGAGCAAAAGCAAAGTAATATCAGGTTGCAGCTAGCTTATTGCTCGATTTGCTATCCATATGGAGTCGTAGAAGATGTATTGGTTAAAGATGAAAAAGTTCTTATTTCCTGCTGATTTCATCATTTTGGACATGAAGGAGGATGAACATATTCCACTAATCCTTGGTCGACCATTCCTAGCCACTGCACGAGTACTGGTCAACGTATAAAAAGGACAGGTAGTGTTTTGGGTTGAAAATGAAGAGGTAACATTCACTATGATGCAATTTAATACCGAAGATCCACAACTTGAAAATTGTTCCAAAATCAACATGGACTAGACAATTAGCTACTGGGAGAACTTTGAGTACATTGGAAAGCAGATGATGAGGGTTCAACATCTTGTTTCATGTCACCTTGATGATTCTTGCCATAAAGTCGAGTGTTAGACTACAAACGAAGTGCTTGTTGGGAGGCAACCCAATTTCTCAAACCCTTTTACTTATCTTAGTTTATTTATTGCTTTTGAGCTATTTATTGCTTCACATTGCATTTTAGGAGCACTATTATGTTTAGAATGCATGCTTTGATATGTCATGTGCTTTAAGTGATTCAAGTATTCCATTGTGCATGTTTTAAGCATTAGGAGTAGTTTTAGTTTTCATTACATTCTTGTTTGTTTTTGTAGTTTATCATCACATTCTTCAACATGATATACTAGTCTAGGACAAGATAACAATGTTTGTTTTTTGGGGGGGTTGGTAGTTTGCACGCATCACGATGCATTTGGAGGTAAAAAACGAGGTAGAATTAAAACGAATCAACACGTGAAATTCTGGGCATTCTGCCCAGCATTACATCGTGCAGCCGCAATAAATTCCTACCATGCGGTCACACGACAATAATCTGGGAGGTTTGCCTAGATTATATGGGTACACGGGTATCTTATTATTTTGCAACTTCATCTCGTTTTCTATCCTCCAAATCAACCTATAAAGTACAATTGAACCAGATTCTAAAAGCCCAAAAATGTTTGGATTAAAAATTGCTGAAGCCCAATATATGAAGCAGAAGTCCAAAAGTTAAAGACCAGATATTTTAGCCAAAATACCCGGCCCAAGTTCCGGAGCCCAACTCGATACAATCCGGACCAATGCCTTTTGGCCAGACCTTTATCATTAACCATTAGATCAATTCAAGTTTTAATCCCAGCCATCCGCCTGTAAAGAAAATGGATCATACCTTTTCATCTGATCACTTCTTCCAAGATACACGTCTGATCTTTCTCTCTCTGCTTGAGGCGATTCAGCCTTCCTTCATATTCTTGAGAGAAAACACATCTCTTTTTCGCACAATTTTGTTCTTAGTGGTTCCTGATTCTTTGTGGTTAATCATGATTTGATCTTTGTGGTTATTTTACAGCTTTGGTTCTGTAATCCTTTGTGGTTTTGTGCAATTTTTGAGATTTGTTCGAGTTTATTCAGATTTTATAATATTCTGTATAACTCTTTGATATCTTTTTCTATTTTTTGTTTTTAATAAAAATCTTTTGAGGTTTTTATGTTTAATCGCTCTTGTACTACTTTGTGGTTGATTCTGAGGCCTTATTTGCGTAACTGTGGTATCAGAGCCTTAGAGTTCGTGTGAATACGCTGTTTTAGGCTCAGATCTGGTAGATCCAGATTCTTCGTGGTTGGATCTTGTGATTTCTGAAGAAAAAAAATTCGTTGTGGTTGTTCAAACGTTTTAGGGTTTTTCTTCTTCATGGATTCCTTTCAGAATATTTAAAAAAAAAAAAAAATTCTTGAGTTTTGTAAAACCCTTTTATAAACGCTTCTGGTTTCTTGAAAACTTTGTAAAATCTTTTGGATTTAAAGATTTCAAAATTTTTACATAAAAGTTTCAAGGCTTTCTTTCTTTGTGGAATTATTTTGAAACCTAGTTTTTCAAAATATATATTTTTAGATGTTTTGATATCTGGATCTTTGCACTCTGAGTCAATATCGTAAGATCCCAAGAAATCAGTATATTCTTATTATATACTGAACATTTCTTAATGGGGATCTGACATCCTTGGTGGCTAACTTCGTGGATTACTGATTATTCTTGTGGTACTGGAACTTTGTGGGCTTGAATCTGTTCGATTTTATACCTTTGTGGAACTGCAGTAGCATTAATCTTGCATCAAGTGATATCTTTAATTTCTGAACTTTGAATACTGCAATTTGTTTTCAAATTCTTGTTCTTTCAAAATCTCTCCGTTGAAACCTGCTTTTGGACCCCATTTCTTACATTTGTCCGGGATTTCTTGAGAGTTCTCTGTTGGTTTCTTGAGTACTGTGATTATTATTGCTAAACTATGATCACCTTGATTGCTTTGCTACTTAGTAATTGAGTTTCGAGTCTGTGTGGCATACTTTTTGATCCTTGTGGATAACTTCTGATTAATTGAAACATTCTGTAATCATATTTTGTTTTATCCTCTATCTGCTTGATTAACTTTGACAGAATAAAGCTTCATTTCTTGAAAATTTTCACAAATCTTTGGTCATTACTTCAATGGCTACTATAAAAGTAGATGTTGAAGTCTGGAATGGCAAAGGAGATTTTCATCTCTGGAGCTAGAAAATGAGAGCCTTATTACTTCAAATGAAATGTGCAAAACCTGTTGATCAATCTTGGCCTGTTAATTTAAGTCAAGATAAACAAACTGAGATGAATGAAACTGCCTAGAGTACTATTTTTCTTCACCTATCTGATAATGTCATTAGACAAATAGGTAAGACTAAAACTGCAATGGAACTCTGGGACAAGTTAGAAGAAGTATATGATACTGTTTCATTACCTAACAAATGTTTTCTCTGGAAACAATACTTCTCTTTTAGATTTGATCCTTCAAAAGATGTAGATGACAACATGAATAGGTTCAATAAAATCACTCAAAGTCTTTAGAACTGTGATGAAAAATTGAATGATGAACAAAAGGTTGCCTGTCTTTTAAATGCTATGGGTGATAAGTTTAAGGATCTTAGAAATGCTCTTGAATATGGTGGGTAGAAATTGACTACTGAAATTGTTGACCACAAAATCTAACTGGATCTTGGACCAACTCGTCTCAGCTCCTCCCTCTTGAACACGTGGATCTCCTGCGCACTGTGACAAACTATCAGTTTGCAAAGGGAACCGAGGTGGTTCCCGTTTGCACTCCGATGCCAAAGTCAGTACTCATTTGTGGCGAATATATATTGGGTGCGGGAAATATGAATGTGTAAAAGAGAGAAAAGGGAGTGAGAGAAATATCTTGTTAAGAGTCTTAAATTGCTAGCCTTTTACTTGGAGACAATCGTGCTTTATTTATAGAGGAACTTGTTATCTCAGATCACGACACGTGGCGTACTTTACACTTGTCATCACCCTAGCTCGTGGAGGTGACAACCTTACTTTTCAACCGTAATCATTGCTACATTTCATAGGGGATGGCCGCCTGTCACGTCTTGGTAAAGGCAGTGTCCCATCACTGACTCCATCTCTCTTCTGGTCAACGCCGTAAAGCGCCCCGGCTGAGTATAAAGCACATCGGTTAGGCGTTAACTAGGTCGGCTGAAGGGGTTTGCTTGACGTACCACCTCGGCCTTCATCCCAAGGTGATATTTTAGGCCTTAGCTATGGATCAAGATCCGTTGGGCCACTATTGGGCCTTCGCTGGTGGATCACTGTACCTTTCTTTGGGCCCGTATTCAAAACTAGTCCCTCAAATCTGAAGGGATCATTCATGGTCGTGTAGGATTTGCCATGATTTCACAGTATTAACTTTTTAGGGAGTCGATAATGAAATTCCTTATGTAAGGTTCGGATTCATATTATAGCCAATCTTCTGCCTCGAATTTTCCCTCCTAAATGGGGTCGGGATCGTACTAGGGCGTTCCTTAGGCGGCGCATTTAATTCAGAGGGGTTATTGGTGTCTATTTCCAAGAAATATATATATATAAAATGGGAGGGGAGTAGCATTTCGTAGCGCGTGGTATTCACTGTGGTAGCTGAATGGTTTTGTCCCTCCCTTTAACGGCTGGCGTTTTGATTAGCCCATTCTCCAAGAAGCATGGGTTAACCACATTAATCATACGGCTCACAAGAATCAAGGAATCTAGATCGTTGGGATCCCTATAAATCCTTCTTCATTTCATTATTTCCCCTTTTACCACTTTCTAAAAGTCTTTGCAGCAATACTCTGGCGAAAGCTTGTTCCGTTTTTCTCTTTCCTGTAAGTTTCGAGTCTTCTCCTCAATGGCTTTCTACCCAGCGTCCGCTTTTACTGTTCCACACTTTCTTTACCGGCGAGTTCTTCATTCCCAGTGCGCAATTTCAAGCATTCGTCATCTGAAGGTAAACCTCTTGGTCTCTGTATATGCGAGACTTTTCTATTTTTAGTTTCTCATTGTGGGTTTGAAAATTTTATTTTTGCACCTTGTTTTTCTTTCGTTGAGTCTGACCTACCTTTAAAACAAAAGAAAAAATGGAAAGAGTTGGGGGAACGAGTTCACAGGAAATGCTAGCAAAGGCAGTTCCCGTCAGAGGTTTCTGCCCCATCTCTTTATCGGTTTTTAGTTCCCGCTTCTTTAGGGAGCAGATTAAGAGGAGAAATAGGAAAAACAGTGGCATAATCTATTTGAGTGATTCTGACAGTGAAGAAGATAAACATTAGACTTGCATGGCTCATCTATCATCCGAGGAGGAGGCATCTTTGGCAGAGCTTCGGAGCAAACGTGACAGGGATCTGAGGAGAGAAGAGGTGGCAGGCTCTTCTTCTGGTCACCAGGACTTTGGCTTAATCGCTAGGGCCCCGTTTAGGGCACATAGGGAAGAATTGGGTTTGTCCGCAGAGGAGGTCGCCCAAGTTGAGGATTGGGTTGACCAGGTTAACAAGGTCTCGGGCTATCACGTTGATCCCGATCCACACCCGGAGTCATGGGAGAGCAGCGAGGTTGCTACTGAAATCCGAAGGATTGACTTGGTTGGGGCTTCGGAAAAATTCAGAATTCCAGAAGGGGTTCAATTGGTGCACCCTACATCTTCTTGTCGGCCTTGCAGCCCTCCTCAAGGTCAAGCAGCCATATGCTACGACGCTCTTTCTTGCGGGATGAGGCTGCCTCTGCACCCCTTCTTCAGGGCGTTGCTCAGGAGTTATAACCTGTGACCCTACCAGCTGGCCCCCAACTTCTGGACCCAGGCCGTGGAGATGAGAATAGTTTCTTAATTCCCAAATCATCGCATAACTCATCGACGCTTCTATTTTTGAACTGTTTCGCATTGTCACTAACCAACGAGTGTGGTATCCCGAACCGGCATATGATATTTTTCCAAATGAATTTGGTGGTGTTGGCCTCTGTTATCCTCATCAGAGGTTCTGCTTCAACCCACTTGGTGAAGTAGTCGATTGCTACTATCGTAAAGCAATTGTTTCCAGCACCTCTAGGCATAGGACCAATAATGTCAACCCCCCACTTTGCAAAAGGCCAAGGGCTAGTCACCACAGTTAGCTCGTGATGCGGCTGGCGTGGTATGGTCGCGTGTCTTTGGCATTTGTCGCACTTGCGCACGAAGTCATGGGAATCCTTTCGCATCGTAGGCCAGAAATATCCCTGTTTGAGGGATTTCCGAGCTAGCGATAACGCCCCGGCATGATTGCCGCAGATGCCCTCATGGATTTCTCTCATTACATACTGCCCTTCCTCTGGCCCCACACATCTCAGCAAAGGGGAGGTGTAACTCCGCTTATAAAGTAGGTCGTCCAAGAGTACGAAATTCACAGAGTATTTTTGCAATTTCCGAGCTGCCTCTGGCTCGTTTGGCACTGTCTGATGCTTCAAATAGGCGATCAGGGGGTTCATCCAGGATCCCTCTTCTTTAATCGCCAAAATCTCCGGTCCCGACTCAATAGAAGAAGTCAACATGCGTTCAACCGGGATTAGATTGTGTAACTCTGAATCGCTGGTACTTGCCAATTTGGACAAAGCATCGGCGTTGGAATTTTCCGCTCTGGGGATATGTTGCAACTCCATTTTCACGAAATGTGCAGCCAGATCCCTTACTTTCTTCAAGTAAGCGATCATAGAAGGTTCTTTGGCAGAAAATTGCCCATTGAATTGGCTCACAACAAGCTGCGAATCGCTATTTGCCACTACGGACTTAACTTTAAAGGCTTTCGCAAGTCTTAGTCCGGCTAATAATGCCTCGTATTCAGCAACATTGTTTGAGGCTTTGAATTCAAAGCGGATTGCGCTGTGTAATTTAAACCCCTCTGGGCTTACTAACAATATCCCTGCGCCGGATCGTCCATCAGCCGAGGACCCGTCAACGAACAATTTCCACACTTGGCTGTCATCTGTGTTATCTATCATTTCGACCTCAGGGGGATGTGTGAATTAAACTACGAAGTCCGCCAATGCTTGACCCTTTACAGCGGTCCGAGGCGTATAATGTAGGTCGAGCTGGCTGATTTCTATTGCCCATTTCAGTAATCTCCCGGAAACATCCGGTTTCTACAACACTTGTCTCATGGGAAAGTTGGTGAGCACGTGTATGGAGTGTGACTGAAAGTAGGGACGAAGTTTACGAGAGGCTGTGATTAACGAGAGAGCAAGTTTCTCCATATTTGGGTAACGCGCCTCGGCGTCCAGCATAGCTTTGCTTACATAATATATTAGCAACTGACTCCCATCCTCCTCTCTGACTAATACTGAGCTAACAGCCCCTTTTGATACAGCCAAATATAAGTAAAGAGGCTCGCCGGCCTTTGGCTTTGATAGCAATGGGGACCGTCCCAAAGATGCTTTAAGGTCAGCGAAAGCCTGTTCACATTTCGGTGTCCACTGGAATCGCTTTCCCCCTTTGAGGACCTTAAAAAATGGCAAGCATTTATCAGTAGATTTGGAGACGAATCGATTCAAGGCCGTAATTCTCCCCGTTAAGCTTTGCACTTATTTTGGACTTCGAGGCGATTGCATGTTCAACAAAGCGTTGATTTTTTCGGGATTAGCTTCGATTCCTCTCTTATTCACCTTGAATCCAAGAAACTTTCCAGATGCTACCCCAAATGCACACTTCGCTGGATTGAGCTTCATTCGATATTTCCTCAACACCTCGAAGGTCTCTGATAAATGGCGGATATGATCCGCGGCGACCATGCTCTTAACCAACATGTCATCGACATACACCTCCATGGTGTTTCCCAATTGTTCTGAAAACATGCGATTCACCAGCCTTTGATAGGTAGCTCTCGCATTTTTCAAGCCGAATGGCATTGCTTTGTAGCAATAGAGTTCTCTATCTGTTATAAACGAAGTATGCTCCTCGTCCGATTCACACATGGGGATTTGATTGTACCCGGAGTAGGCATCCATGAAGCTCAGCAGTTCATGCCCTGCTGTTGAGTCAACCAACTTATCGATCCGGGGCAGTGGAAAACTGTCTTTTGGACATTCCTGGTTCAAGTTTCAAAAATCAATACATACCCTCAATTTCCCATTGTGTTTTGGTACCAACACAGGGTTTGATACCAACTTCGGATAGCGGGATTCTCTGATGAAGCCATTTTTCAACAGCTTCGTGACCTCGTCTTTCAAGGCCTCATATTTGTCCGAACTCATGGGTTTTCTCTTCTGCCTATGCCCGGGGCTTCGAGGGTCAATCTGGAGTCTGTGGCAGGCCTCTTTAGGAACAATCCCAACCATGTCGCCATGCTTCCACGCGAATACATCAAGATTTTTAAGTAAGAAATTCTTCAATTGATCTTTGTATTCAATTGGTGAATCCAACCCAATCTGCAATTCCTTGATTGGGTCATGTGGGTCTACGCCGAAGATTCTAGCCTTTCTGCCGAGGTGGAGCAATTGTCTCCTGCAATTCTTGGGTCCAGATCTTCTAAGTCTTCTTCTAGTGTCATCCTGATGTCCTTATTTTCAAAGAGCTCTCCACCCAATCTTCCAGGGTCTGGAGCAGCCTCAGCCATGGCTACATCGCTAATCATGTTCAAGTTTCGATCTTGAAACTTTCAGATTGCATTCGTGTAACAGGCCTGTGACTCAGTTTGGCTTTCCCTTACAATTGCAACGCTATGCTCCGTGGGGAATTTCATGCAAATGTATTTCGTATGCGTTGCGGCCCCCAAGTCAATGAGACCTGGTCTCCCAATTGAGCCATGATAGGAGGATATTTTGTCCACAACCAAAAATTCCATGGGGATTCTGGAAATAGTTGGTGCTTGCCCCACCTCAGTTATTAGGGTTATGGACCCTCTGGGGGTTATGCTGTCTCCCGTGAATCCATATATTGGATCCGGAACCGGAATAAGGGGAGTGCTGATCCCCATTTTATCGAACCTTACCCCGTAAATCACATTTATCGAGGCACCATCATCAACCATCATCCGTGATAACCCATTCCGAGCCACCATTACCCTGATAACCAATGCGTCGTTGTGGGGGAAATGTACTCTAATGGCATCGTCTTGGGTGAATGTGATTGGCTCTGTCCGAGGCATCCCTAAAGGATGTGAAAGGATATGGTAATTCACGTTGGCGAGTTGTTTGGCCTCTCTGATGTACCTCTTTTGGGAGTTGTTTGTGCTCCCACCTGGGTGGGGGCCTCCCAGTATTGTGTCGATTTCACGAATGGGGAGGTCGGCCACAAGCACAGGCGGTTCCCGTGTATCTTTAGTATGCGCCGAGGCGGTATCCTGGCCCTTATTCCCGTCTCTTTGAAAATTGTCAATTCTTTCCTTAGTTGAGTTCTTCCACGGAGCTCTCCTATCAGCTTGGTTGAACTTCTGACCACCATTTTTTTGAGTTCTCCCTGTGTCGGGGGGATAGTCACCTCCCCTTCTCCCTTGCGCCTTTTGGTCAGCTAACATGTGGATTTCTCTGCAATCCTCCGTTGCGTGACCGTAATATCTGTGTAGGCGCAGTAAGCCCCAATCATGGGCTGCTTTCCACTTCGACCGCTTTCCACTCTCCCTTGAGCCGTGGGAGGATTTTGAGAAGGGGTGTTAGAGTGCAAGTGAGGGATATCTTCCGTGATTTCTGCGGCAAAGCTAGATCATGTCCCTGGAAATGGGCGAGGCGCGCCACCTCGGTTACCGCCGACCCTATCCTTGTTTCCTCCTTTCTTGAGGTCCGCTTCATTGGAATATCCAAGGTTATATCTCCCTTAGAGATGATTATCTCTGGCCCTAGCCATTTCCTCCGATACAATCTCTTCCTTCATCAGGTCTACCAGGGTATTGTAATCCCTTGGTTTCCTGCTCCGGACATCCCTTCAGAACATGCTGGTCATATCTAGCCCTCCTTTTAAAGCGGAAAACATCTCTGCTTCTGTGATATTTTCGTAGATATGAATCTCTTCAGTAAACCTAGCTAGGTAACTTTTCAGAGACTCGTCCCTTCCTTGCCTTAGATCCTGAAGGCGTTGGAGCGGGAGTTGGCCAGGCCTGGAGGAAACAAAGCCATTTTTAAAAGCCGTCTTCATATCTCTCCAACTGTGAATGCTACCAGGAGGGAGTTTTTTATACCATCGTATGGCACTTCCCTCAAGGGTTAAAGCAAAGGCTTTACATTTCAATGCCAGAGTGGCTCCGACTATTTCCATGCTGGCGCAGTAATTTAACAGGTGATCATCAGGATCGCCTCGGCCAGAGTATTTTGCTATTTCTAGCATCTCAAAGTCATGAGGTACGGGGCATCTACAGAGGCCCTCTGTAAAGGGACTTACTTCCTCTTCGTCATCCAACTCGTAAGAGGGCAGTTCACTGTTCTCATCGTGACCGGAATACATTGGACCATGGTATTGGTCATAGAGCGGCGGGGCATATTCTTGCTTTTGTGGTGGCAAAACATGGCCGTGGTTTAGCCTTCCGTGGGTTGGTAACTCGTTGCAAGACCTTGTCCGAACTGCTTCGGCCCTTCTTTCCTGCCTATTCCTAGGCTCATGTTCTGATGCCAACCTTTCCGCTCCCGTACCATGTTGGTCCCTATACATTTGACCATGCGACAAGGCTTCTTCAGCGCGTCGCTCCGGCCTATTTCTAGGCTCTGCGACATTGTACCGACCTGGGTCCGTTTGCCCCCGTCGTTGGCCCCTGAATAACCCTCCTATTCGGCTGAAGACACTGCCGGATTTTGCGGGAGAGGCCTCCCTGTGTCTAGGTGGGAGTGGGTTTTGTTCTTCATGTGCTTCATGCTTCGGGTCTTGCTCGTAGGAGGGCTCGGATTCTACCTCGGCATATACCTATGGATCTTGATAATAATATGAAGCAGTGGCCACATCGGATGGTGAATAATGTGGTTTTGGGTACTGCTGAGGCATCACGGGTTCGTTCATAACATACCCTCTGGCCATAAAGGCATTCATTGCAGCAATCTGTTCTATCTGCTGCTTCTGCATCTCCAGCATTTGAGCCGCCATACGTGTCATGTCACGCATCATGTGGCGATTTCGGTGCCGGCGAGGCGGGTTAGGTTATGCCACTTCCTCATTGGCGTTTTCATGGAGTCCTTGAGGAACCTCGCCCTCGCTGTGTTGGCCACTTCTTCCCCTACGGGGGTTAACATCACCATCACTTTCGTTCATGTTTAGGGAAATTTCTTAATCTTATCTTGTCTTTCAAAGATGAGTGGACTTCCGTTTCGAAAATCCCTGCCTTCTCCAAGTAGTGATGGCAATGGGTCGGGTATGGGTCGGGTTTGCCAAACCCGTACCCTACCCACTAAATATTTACAATATCCATAACCTACCCATATACCCATTTAAAAATTGCGGTTCGGGTGCGGATTGGGTGCGGGTCGGAGGCGGGTTTGCTTCTATACCCATTTAAAACCCATTACTAATTATTTATTTTTTTATTATTTTTTAGGCTATAAATAGGTTATAGGTGCTCCGGATTAACTTGAATCAATTAAATATTGGGCTTCACTTGAATTTGAGTTGAAAAAAGCTTGTTATAGGTTGAAATTATACAAGCGAATTTGAACAATTTTTTAGACGTTAACAAAGTCAATAGTTTAAACATATTAAGGTTTAGATGATAACAATGTCAATAGATATTTGGGTTCTATTTTTTATTTATTTATTTTTTTTTTAAACAATCACTTTTATTTTAAATTCTATAATTTTTAAAGAAAATTAATGGGTATGCGGGTCGGGTATGGGTATTGTAGTAAAACCCACACCCGACCCATACCCATGTCGGGTTTTAAAATTTACCTCCATACCCTACCCACGAACCCATTTAGTCGGGTAATCCCCGCCCATTTATGTCGGGTCTCCATCGGGTATCGGGTTCGAGGGTATTATTGCTATCCCTATCTCCAAGGTTACTTAAACTTATATCTCAAAGTTATACGCCTTTTCCAAGGTTGTTTAAACTTATATTTCGAAGTGTTATGCCTTTTTCAAGGTGAATACACTTGTGTTTGAAAGTTTTAAGCCTTTTTCAGGGTTCACGAACTTGCACTACAACAAAAATAGCCTTTTGCAACACTCAAAAAATGTTGCCAAAAGGTTTTTGCAACGTTTGGCAAGTGTTGCAAATCGCAGTGTTGCCGTAGAGAAAAAACTTTTTGCAACGTTTTTTAAGTGTTGCGGTAGACCTTTTGCAACGTTTTTTAAGTGTTGCCGTAGACCCTTTTGCAACGTTTATTAAGTGTTGCAGTAGACCCTTTTGCAACGTTTTTTAAGTGTTGCCGTAGACCCTTTTGCAACGTTTATTAAGTGTTGCGGTAGACCCTTTTGCAACGTTTTTTAAGTGTTGCGGTAGACCCTTTTGCAACGTTTTTTAAGTGTTGCCGTAGACCCTTTTGCAACGTTTTTAAAGTGTTGCAAAAACTTTTAACTCAACCTTTTGCAACATTTATTGAGTGTTGCCGTAGACCCTTTTGCAACGTTTTTTGAACGCTGCTATATATATATATATATATATATATATATATATATATATATATATATATATATATATTTCTTTTTTTAAGGTTCACGAACTTATGTTTCAAAGCTCCTTACCTTTTTCAAGGTTCACGAACTAATGTTTCAAAGCTCTACACCTTTTTCAAGGTTAACCAACTTATCTTTCAAAGCTCTTGCCTTTTTCAAGGCCAACCGGCTTATCTTTCAAAGCACTTGCTTTTTTCAAGGTCAACCGGCTTATCTTTCAAAGCTCTTTGCAGTTATCCGTTCTTTCGTGAGAGGTTCTTCGTCCTTTTTCAGGACTACCTTTCTATGTGTGGCTTTTTACCACGTGTTTTCGTGGTTAGTAGTATGGTTTCCCACAGACGGCACCAAAATGCTGACCACAAAATCTAACTGGATCTAGAACCAACACGTCTCAGCTCCTCTCTCTTGAACACGTGGATCTCCTACGCACTGTGAAAAACTATCAGTTTGCAAAGGGAACCGAGGTGGTTCCCGTTTGCACTCCGATGCCAAAGTCAGTATTCATTTGTGGCGAATATATATTGGGTGCAGGAAATATGAGTGTGTAAAAGAGAGAAAAGGGAGTGAGAGAAATATCTTGTTAAGAGTCTTAAATTGCTAACATTTTACTTGGAGACAATTGTGCTTTATTTATAGAGGAACTTGTTATCTCAGATCACGACACGTGGAGTACTTTACACTTGTCATCACCCTAGCTCATGGAGGTGACAACCTTACTTTTCAACCGTAATCATTGCTACATTTCATAGGGGATGGGCGCCAGTCACGTCTTGGTAAAGGCAGTGTCCCATCACTGACTCCATCTCTCTTCTGGTCAACGCCATAAAGCGCCCTGGCTGAGTATAAAGCATATCACCTAGGCGTTAACCAGGTCGGCTAAAGGGGTTTGCTTGACGTACCACCTCGGTCTTCATCCCAAGGTGATATTTTAGGCCTTAGCTGTGGATCAAGATCCGTTGGGCCACTATTGGGCCTTCGCTAGTGGATCACTGTACCTTTCTTTGGGCCCGGATTCAACAGAAATAGTTCACACATCCCTTAAGAATAAAGAATTAGAATTTTAAAATAGTAGTAAGGTTGCCTATAATGTTATAGGAACATCAAAGAAAAGAAATTCTTTTAGGGATAACAAATCTGTGAACAATTTCAATAAAAGTTGGAATACTTCCAACAATAATAAGAACTAGAATAATACTAATAGTAGACCTGTTAAGGACAATTTTCAGAAGAGAGATAATTCATATAAGCCCAAAGATAATTCTTTTAGGGGCCATTATAGTATAATTTCAGAAATCAAGATAACTCAAGAAATCAAGATAATTTTAGAAATCAGAACAATTTCAAAGGGCAGGATAACTCTGAGGGTCTGGATAATACTAATAGACCTAGACTTTGTTTTTATTGTTGCCAACCTGGACATTATGTTAAATACTATTTCAAAAGACAAAATGAATTAGGAACCATCAATCAAACTGAGGCTGCAACACATGATAGTAATGGTGTTGTTTACGTGACTACTGAATCTGATAACAAACACGAATGGATACTTGATTCTAGTTGTACTTTTCATATGTGTCCTGAAACGAATTTGTTTGCTAATCTCAGCTGTGACTGCATTGGTTCTGTGAAACTTGGAAACAATTTAACTTGTGATGTAAAAGGAATTGGTAAAGTTCTGTTGAAACTTGAGAACAAAAGAACACTTGTTCTAAATAAAACCAGATATGTGCCTGACTTGAAAAGAAATTTGATTTCTCTTGGTGTACTTGATTCTGAACTTTATGATATCAGATTGCATAAATGTTAATTGAGTATTTTTAAATATAACATTTTACTTTCTTGTACTCCCAAAACAAATGGAAATTATGTTTTAAATACATATCTTATTCCTGCCAAGTCTTATAATGTAGTTTCTGAAAATGATAAAACTATTTTGTGGCATAAAAAACTTGGACATTTAGGTGAAAAGAGTCTTAAACTACTTGAAAAGAAAGGAGTTTTTGGTAAAGATACTTTACAGAAATTTGATTTTTGTGAAAAATGTGTTTTGGGAAAACAGAAAAGAAATTCTTTTGTCAAAGGCATTCATAAATCAAGCAACATACTTGAATACTTGCATGTTGATTTGTGGGGGCTTGCCCCAGTTAATTCTGTTTGTGGTTTTAAATATTTTCTACTTATAGTTGATGACTATTCTAGTAAGACTTGGGTTCATCTGTTAAAAACTAAGGATGTTACTGTGTGGGTATTTAAAAACTGGATTACTTTACTTCAAAATTTTAATATAGGAAGGTCAAAGTGATTAGGACTGACAATGGTCTTGAGTTCTGTAATCAAGATTTTGATTATTTTTGTAGTAATCTAGGCATTCTTAGATATAGGACCATTACATACTGTCCACAACAAAATGGGGTTGCTGAAAAGATGAATAGGACACTCTTAGAAAAAACTAGATGTCTTCTTCTTGATTCTAATTTGCAAAAAAATTTCTGGGGTGAAGCTATGAAAAATGCCTCATTTTTTTATCAATCTTTCTCCTTCAAGTGCTATTGATTTTAAAATACCAGATCAAATTTGAAATAATTATCTTCTTGACTTTTCTAAACTGAAAGTTTTTGGTTGTGCTGCCTACTCACACCAAACTGAAACAAAACTTGACTCTAGATCTCTAAAATGTGTTTTTTTGGGCTATGAGGAAGGAGTCAAGGGTTATAGACTGTGGGTTAAAGAACAGGGAGGTCACATGGTCATAATAAGTAGGTAAGTTATTTTTAATGAAATTTTTTTCCCTTGTAAAGATGAAATTTTGGAAGATACTCTTAGTGATAAGGATTTCCTAACAACTAAACTGAGTGCAGAACATTTAAATGATGATAATGATCTGCCCAATACTCAGTTTCAGGTGGAGCAACCCCCACATTGTCCAAATGATATTCCTGAAACTGAACCACCTGATTCTCCTCCAACAACTGAAATTCTTACTGAAGCTAAAGCTGAAACTCAAACTGATTTCAGTTTTGAAAATTATCAGCTAGCTAGAGATAGAACTAGGAGAGAAATAAGACCTCCTTCTAGATTTGAAGATTTTGATTTTGTTTCTGCTTTTAATTATTTAGAACCTTTACAGTTAGAACCTGAATCTTATGAAGAAGCCATTTCTTCAAAAGATTCTAAATTTTGGTTTGCAGCCATGCAAGATGAAATGGATTCTCTTTTGAAAAATAAAACTTGGGTTCTTGTTCCTAAATCTGATGGGCAGAAACTGATTGATTGCAAATGGATTTATAAAATAAAAGAAGGCGATTCTAATAATATAAAACCTAGATACAAAGCTAGACTTGTAGCTAAAGATTTTTCACAAAAGGAAGATATTGAGTACAATGAAATTTTTTCACCTGTTGTTAAATATACTTCAATCAGAATCTTATTTGCTTTGGTTTCTCAATTTGATTTAGAATTAGAGCAAATGGATGTTAAAACTACATTCTTATATGGTTCACTTGCTGAAACTATATATATGTGTCAACCTAAAGGTTTTGAAAACCTAAAAATTTAGCTTGTTTACTTAAAAGATCTTTGTATTGTCTGAAACAAGCTCCCAGACAATGATATAAAATATTTGATACTTTTATACAAAGTCTGAATTTTATCAAAAGTCAATATGATCCTTATTTTTATTTTAAGTGTTTGAATTCAAGTTATTTGTATATGCTTTTATATATAGATGATATTCTTATTACTGGATCTGATTTGAATGAAATTGTGATACTTAAACAGAAACTGAGTAAAGAATTTGAAATGAAAGATTTAGGAAATGCTAGAAGAATTCTAGGTATGGATATTTTTAGAAATAAAGAAACTGACAAACTTGTTTTAAACCAAAAATCTTATGTTGAAAAGATTTTGAAAATGTTTAGCTTATTTGATTCAAAACGTGTTTCTTTACCACTACCTAGTAATTTCAAACTCTTTGTTGACCAATCGCCTAAAACTATAGAAGAAGAAAATAGGATGAAAAATGTTCCTTATCAAAATGTTGTTGGTTCTGTTATGTATCTAATGGTCTGCACAAGACCTGATATCTCTTTTGCTGTAAGTGTACTTAGTAAATTCATGAGTAAACCAGGTGAAACTCACTGGGAAGCAATGAAATGTCTATTCAGATACTTGAAAGGTACTTCTAATTTGAGCCTTATATTTGTGAAACAAAAATCTAATTTATTTCTTAAAGGTTTTTTTGATTCAAATTTTGCTGGTAATATAGATAATAGAAAATCTACTTCAGCTTATTTCTTTATTTTAAATGGCACTTGCATTAGCTGGAGATGTCAAATTCAAAATTTGGTTGCTCTTTCTTCCACAGAAGCAGAATATATTGCTGCTACTGAAGCTATGAAAGAATCTATTTGGTTAAGAGGACTTTTAGAAGAATTAGGTCATTTTTATGAAAATTCTGTTAGTATTTGTATAGACAGTCAAAGTGCCTTATATTTGAGTAGAAATCTTGTATTTCATAATAGATCTAAACATGTTGATGTAAAGTTTCATTTCATCAGAGATGTTTTAGAAAAAGGTACTATTAAACTTGAGAAAGTTTCTAGAGAATGCAATCCAGCTGATGCTGGAACCAAAGTGATACCTGTTAATAAATTTAGAGATGCATTAAGGTTTTTAAGTCTATTAGAATTTTGATACTGCTTATTCTTATTTTGCAGGTGATGCTGATCCAATTGAGGTGGAGTTTGTAAAGTACAATTGGACCAGATTCTAAAAGCCCAAAAATGTTTTGATTAAAAATTGCTGAGGCCTAATATATGAAGCAGAAGTCCAAAAGTTAAAGACTAGATATTTTAGCCCAAATACCCGGCCCAAGGTCCCGCGCCCAACTTGATACAATCCGGACCAACACCTTTTGGCCAGACCTTTATCATTAACCGTTGAATCAATTTAAGTTTTAATCCCAGCCATCCGTCTGTAAAGAAAAGGGATCATACCTTTTCATCTGATCACTTCTTCCAAGATACACCTCCGATCTTTCTCTCTCTGTTTTAGGCGATTCAGCCTTCCTTCATGTTCTTGAGAGAAAACACATCTCTTTTTCGCACAATTTTGTTCTTAGCGGTTCCTGATTCTTTGTGGTTAACCAGGATTTGATCTTTGTGGTTATTTTACAGCTTTGGTTCTGTAATCCTTTGTGGTTTTGTGCGATTTTTGAGAATTGTTTGAGTTTATTCAGATTTTACAATATTCTATATAACTCTTTGATATCTTTTGCGATTTGTTGTTTTTAATAAAAATCTTTTGAGGTTTTTATGTTTAATCGCTCTTGTGCTACTTTGTGGTTGATTTTTGAGGCCTTATTTGTGTAACACACCCACAACCGAGCCCCAATCATTTCCCAATATTTGCACATTATATTGACTCAAATTCATGGCTTGTATCACATTAAATCATTCAGAAGGTATGAATTTTTCACATTTGATGAGATTGTGTATGATTCTTCAGTTCTTGTTTTTGTTTTTGTTTTATGAATTTAATACTGTGATTGGTTGCAGTTGGGATTAGGATAAACTATGGATCATTGGATTGTGTTTATTAGGTGAAAAATTTAGGTTTGATTCAAGTCTCCAAATCCATGTTTTCTCTTGATTTCTTTCTATGCACATCAAGTGTTCTACAAAATGCCATAGGTGAGTCTTTTGTTAAGTTTTTGCAAATCTTTTTGAATGATCACCTTCAACACATGTTATATTTCGTATGCGCATCATTCAAACATAATGAATAATCAACATATACATTATCAAATAATTATTTGTATAGGGAGATGCTCGGTATGTATGGGGCAAATTTATGCAATTTGATCATAGGATTGAATATAAAATTCCAAACCTTGAGATTTTAGATCCCGACCTTAAATTTAGAACTGAACTGCTAAAGAAACAGTTTGGGGGTGGAAATGTTAGTATATGTAGGCATAGATTGGTTGAGGGTTTGAAATTCATGATTTTGTACCTTTGGTTGAAGAGATTTTTGTCAACGGATATAAGCTAACACTAGCATAATATTATAAATCTCAAATATCGACGCTATTTTATACACACACACACACACACACACACACATACATACATACATACATACATACATACATACATATATATATATATATATATATATATATATATATATGTATGTCAAAAAAAAAAAAAAGCTACAAAATATTTAAAACACATATAAAGACAAATCCACGTGGGATGGTGTGTGGATGTGACTTTTAGAGATTTTGTAATTAAAAAGTAAAGAAAAATTTTAAGTTAGTGTAAGAATATGTAATTAAAAATGAATTTGAGAATAAGACTTTTGTTTTGCCTCCATTTTTTAAAATTTGTATTGTCAAAAACTCATTTTTAATCATACATATATATATATATATATATATATATATATATTTTCAATTTCAGAACTATGTATTTTATTTAGCCTTCGTTTGGTAACACTTTAACGATTTATAAATTGATTTATTTATGATTTTGAAGTAAAATGTATGATTAAAAATTGAAGAAAGAAAATATATGTGATTAAAAAGTAATTTGAGATTTTTGTATGATTTATAAATCTTTTAACAAACACTTGCTATCTTTTATTAAAACTAGTATTTCACCCGTGCGATGCACGGAAGTTATTATCCGCAATATCGATTTCAATAAGTATTCGTAAAATTTTATTGTTTATATATAATCAACACATATATGCTTATTAAAATTAAGAATGATTAAAAAATATTACTCATTCTATTAATATTATTAATTAAAAAAAATCAAAGTATTAACTCTTCAATATGAACCTTAACTTTTTCTATATATTATTTATAAGCAACACATTTTTTCAATCCACTTTTTAACCACATATTTTTTTAAAACAATTTTTCAACCACACATTTTACCTAGAAACAAAAAGATAGTTGCTGAATAGAGGGTTAATTTATTAAAATATTTAATAATAATATATAATATATATTTTAGAAAATTTAATTTGTAATATTAAAGATAACAAATGATTTGACCATTAATAATTAAAACATAATTTAATTATTGATGGTCACACATAGAATTTATAATATTAAAAATAACAAATAAATTAAAAATCAATGATTAAATAATAATTTTAATACTGATAATTAAAAATATTGATTGAACTCATTCAATATTAATGTTAATAATAAAAATAAAATAACAATAATAATTATAACCAAAATATATAAATAACAATAACATCATATTAGTTATTTACTATAATACTTAAAAATAAAGAATTTAATAATTAAATTTTGCCAAACTATTCTACTTTTATATATAGTATAGATATAGATTTCCACCATTGCGATGAACTGAAATTGCTATCCGCAATATAGATAAGCATTCATAAAATTTAATGATTGTACAAAATCAATACAAATACAAAAAATACAAAAATAATTTTTTATCACAACAATTATTAAAATTTAAAAATAACATAAATAATCCAAATTATCGAAAACTTTATTGAATGATAAATGCAAATTCTATAATTTTTTTAATTGTGCATCATGTTAGATATAATATTATGAGCACAAATATTGATGCTTGTTCAAGATATAAATATATTTATTATAATTTCTGCATTTGCCTTACATATTTAACTTTTTCTCAATTTTAGTTCAAAAATCACAATAAACTATAAATATGTGTTTAATCTTAACTCATCAAATATATGACAATTCAACAATATTGAAGATCAAGAAATTATTATATATATATATATATATATATATATATATATATATATATATATATATATATATATATATATATATATATATAAATGCATTCACATTAATCCACTATTCTCCCTTTATATATGGTATAGATTATATATGGTATAGATATTGAAGATCAAGAAATTATTATATCATATAATCTTTACACAATTATTAAAATTAAAATTTATTTTAAAAAATATTAACAATTGTTTAGTATTTATCATAAAATAATATTAGGCAATAAATGCATTCACGCCAATCCATTTTGCATTCACACGAATCTACTATTCTCCATTTATATATAATATAGATATAGATAATTCCAAAACCGACATCTAATTAATTCCAAACAAGATACCAGCCATTGTTACGAGTTGGACACCGTTTCCAAGACTATTCACATCCTTCCAAACATTTGCTCTGGACCATTTTTTGACAGAGTTGATAATTCTATTAATATGTAAAACTACTAGTATCACAGCCCGTGCATAGCACGAGATTTCTATTCATGATAATGATTTAGAATTTATGAAATTATGTTGATTATACAATCATATTAAATAAAAAGTATAGTACAAATAATATTTTATTAAAAAATATTATTGAAATCAAAATTTTAAAAAAGACAACACTAATTAAAATAGAAAGAAATACTCCCGCGTTTTAAAATTTGACGCTTAATTAAATTTTTGTATTAAATTTGTTTTAATTTTATTTGTATTCATCACCAATTTTTTTTAACGTATTTTTATTTTTAATTATGTTTAAATTTTAATGTATTGATTACATATATTTTATAAAAACTTCAACACACACACACAAAAATTTACTTATTAAAGAAATGATAATATCTTGAACGACGCTCAAGATATTTTATTTTTTTGGAATTCATGAAAATATAAATCATACAATCATATTATCAAATAAAAAATATAGTACAAATAATATTTTATTACAATATATTATCGAATTCAAATTTTTTAAAAAAGACAACACTAATAAAAATAGGAAAAAAATACTTACGCGTCTTAAAATTTGGCGCTTAATTTTTTTTTGTATTAAATTTGTTTTACTTTTACTTGTTTTCATCACCAATTTTCTTTTTAATGTATTTTAAGTTTTGATTAAGTTTAATTTTTAATGTATTGATTACATATATTTTATAAAAATTTCAATATATATATAGACACACACACACACACATTTACATAATAAATATACATATTAAAGAAATGATAATGTATTTCACGGTGCTCGAGAGATTTTTTTTCTTTTGAAATTCATGAAAATATGTTGATTATATATCATATCAAATAAAAAATATAGTACAAATAATATTTTATTACAATATATTATCAAATTTGAAAATTTAAAAACGACAACACCAATCAAAATAAAAAAAAAATACAACGCGTTTTAAAATTTGGCACTTAATTAAATTTTTTGTATTAAATTTATTTTAATTTTATTTGTATTCATCGCCAATTTTCTTTTTAATGTATATTAATTTTTGATTATGTTTAATTTTTAATGTATTGATTATATATATTTTATAAAATCTTTAAAATATATATACACGCACATACATACATATACTTACGTACACATTTATTACTAACTTCATTTAATACAAACTTTAATTTAAAACTAACATTTAATACCAACTTTTATTAATTACATTTATTACTTGTTTTTTTTACAAAAGTTTCCCGATTTAAAAAAAAATTTGGACAGGAAAATGTGTGCGTAACATGATGACGATTATCATATATATATTTATTAAAATATTATTTTTTAACGTAAACTAAACAGGCTCTAAAAGACAGAATGAAGTAAGAGAGGTATATTCAATTGAGAATTTTAGAGACTTTTAAAGGCTTTAAAAGTTTATGTATATTCAATTGAAACTTTTAAAGACTTTCTAAAAATTTATGTGTATTCAATTAAGATTTTTGTAGAATTTTAAAAAATCTCTAAAAGTCTTTATAAAAGCCACCCACTTAAACAAATTCTCCAAAAATTTTTAAAATTTACAATTGAATACACCCTTAACAATCAAAATGGACCCCTTATCCCAGATCAACGCGCCTATTTATATTCTCTCAAAGTTGAGCGTAAAAGAATGGTCATCAGGCTTCTCCCAATTGTCCCTTTTATTCAACATTCCACATTTATCATTAATTCTCGGGTTAATTACGACACACAGTCAATGCACTGCCCAGCAAGTTTCCACAAACCCGCAGACTTTCCATTTGAATCAGATTTTTGATGCTGGGTTTGTAACGCAGTATTTCTTTCACAAATTTTGAGGAAAAAGTTATTTTTTATTTTTGGCAGAACCCTAGTCTGCAAAGAGTCCAGTGTGTGTGAGTTTGAGAGAATTTTGTGTGTGTGATCAATAAATGGCAACAGCAGGGTTATACAGGCGTATCCTCCCTTCTCCCCCTGCAATCGATTTGGCGTCTTCCGAAGGCAAGGTATGTCTATGTTTTGTTTTATTATTTTTGTGTAACAAAATTTTTACTGTATTTTGGGATTATAAGTAAGCTCCTTTATGTTAAACCTTTATTTTTTTTCCAAAAGTTATTTTTTACTCTAACCATGATCAATATATCGGATTTAGGGAGTGCTTGAGCTATCTAAAGAATTTGTGGGACTAGTATTGCATTGATGATCGTTACGCGCTGAACCATTGTCGAGCCCATGGTCAAACCCCATCTAAACGTGAGTGACTAGTTTTTAAACGATGTAAATTTAACCTTCATGAATTAGAAAACAACATAAAAATAAGCCTAATTTTTAACAAAACAAAATAAAAAAATATATTAATAAAGTTGAAAATAATCAATTGTTATATCCATCGTCAAACAAAAATTAAATATAGTGCTTAAATAAAAAAAGCCTAAATGTCTCCAAAATGAAATATAGTCCAATATCATTTTTATCATCACTGTCAACATTTATCATATCATCTTCCTAGTCATTCGGTAGTAATGGTGCCTTTCCCTTCTCTGTGAATTCAAATAAAACGTTTATTAATATAACTTCTAAAGAAATAAAAAACAGAAAACGTTATATTGACATTTATAAGAATACCTCTTTGTGAAAAGTGTGTTTTTTATTCGGTTGACTTTGTGTAGGAGAACTTCGAGAATTATTTTCAACACCTTTAGCATCAAAAAGATTTACATTGGAATCATCATTGGTTAGATCAAGTATGTTTGATTGAACTTCAGTATCCTTACAATCAATCCATTCATCATCAAATGGTAAGTCCTCAACAATTAAAAGATCATCATCCTCTTTGAGTGTCTTTAGCCGTGTATGCCGAACTTTGAGCTTTTTATTAACCTCGTGGTCAAGAGATTTCTTCTTTTGGTATGTACTTGATTGAGCGTACTCCAATTAAGTTCACACTTAGTAGATGAACAAGTTAGACTTAAAACTCGTATTGCAAATCGGATCAATTCTGGAGTTCCATCTCCAAGTTGAGTCCACTAAGCAACTAGAACGAAATAAAAATGAAATAATAAAAATGCCACAAGTAAAAAAGGCTGAATTTAGATTGAAAATAATAATATGAGGTAAATAAAATTCAATATCTCCTTATACATTAACACATATCACAAAAATGTTTTGTGATAGTTGATTTTGCATTTTCGAAACCAAACAAACTTTGTCCTATTAGAAAGTCATCAAATTGGAGATCTGCTTTCTCCCTAACTTATTTGTTAGGGATAACTATAAGTCTAACCATGCAATTAAATTGACCCGCAGCCCACTTTGACTTCAAGATGTTTAGAAAAATTATCTGCATTTGAAAACGAGGATTCATATAATATGCAGCAGCATGCAAATCTCCGTGTAGCTGATATTCCCACTTTTCATCTATTATATCTCAAATCTCTTTATAAGCCGCTTCCTTGTTTCCCAATTTTTTTGCTATATCCTCTTTGGCAGTATCCATAAATCCAAAAATAAACCCCATGACATGCATCTTTTCAAAATCAAAAAGTCTTAATATAGTAACTAAAGGATTTGTGGTCTTTAATACATATGCAATGCGAAGCCAAAAATTACTCTCTCTAAAATGATCTTTATTTCTTTGCCGTCTACTTTGTTTGCCCATCTTGAATTCACTCATTCCTCTGAAGTAAACATAGTTTTTAGTGGTTTTTTCAATTCATAAATTCTTTGTAAAGTCATGTAAGCAGTAACAAATCTAGTAGCACCTGGTGAAAGTTGCTCCTTTGCAATTTTTCTCTTTAATGCCAATAACCATTGATGATTATAAATTAATTGCTTATCTTTTTTGCCTTCATTAAAGCATTCTTGTGTTGTGGCAACTCTCCAAGTTTCTCAAGCATTAAATCAAGAGAATGTGCAGCACAAGAAGTCCAATATAAATTCTTTCTTATGTCTATCAATTTTTGTCTCGTTGCTTTATAGGCACTAGCATTATCAATTATAACCTAAACAATATTTTATTCTCCAACTTATTTAACATCATCTAGTAACTTAAACATCAAATTAGCATCCGTAATTGCATCGGAAGCATCAATAGATTTTAGAAAAACGGTTCCATATGGATTATTGACTAGAAAATTAATCAGACTTCAATTTCTCACATTGGACCAACCACCGGATAAAATAGAAACTCTAGCTTTGCTCCAGGTCTTCTTGATATCTTCAACTATATTTTCTGTAGTTTCCAATTCTATTTTTTTTTTTTAATATCCAAGTCCGGAGATCATATATTTTAGGGGGCTTAAAGCCTCTGCCATAGGAACCAATAGCCCGACACATGTTCACGAACAAAGGAAATTCTATACTGTTGAAGGGTATTGCATTTTTGAAAAAGAATCTCCCAATATCCAAACTGATTTTGCTGTGTTGCTCTTTCAGAGTCATCTTTGATGTTTGATTATTTGTTTATTCCTCATCACCAATATTTGTAATATATCTATCCATTGGTCCTCTCGTGCCTCGCGTAGAATCTTGTAATTTATTGTTGTCATCCCCCTCATAGTAATTACCAAGGTGTTCTATTTCATCGAATTACTGTTGTTAAATGTGTTTTTTGTGGTTCCTGTTTTCATATGAGCTTCAATCTCCTTTTGACATTTTCAGGAGGATTGGGACATCGGTTCACCCGCCAAACCCGCGACCTGGTGCAAAAACCGGGTCATAAAATTGGAAAAACCTCGTATTTTAATAACTCGGCCGAAACCTGTTAGACACCGGGTTTTTTAAACAACCCGTCAACCCGGTACCGGGTTTTACGGGGTTTGCGGGTCGAATTTTTTAACTTTTTATACTCTTAAAATAATATAAAATATAAAATTACTTCACACAGTAATTTTTTTTTTTTTTTTAATAATATATATTAACATGAGAAATTGTGCTTTCATGCAACCACTTCCCAAACTCGCAGTGCATCATTCCCCAACAGCCTGCCTATATATAAGGGTGCATGACTATTCCTTCCTTTGTTAAGTTCCGATGTGGGGTCATTAAGGGGTCTTCTACTGTTCTACTTCTACATGCTCCATTTTACAAAAAATAGCCCCCTTTTTATTTATTTATTTATTTTAAAAACCCCCTCATATTGATTTTTGTCTTTTCCTTTTCATTCCCTTTCATTTATTCAATTCTCCAATTATTTGTGTTTTATTGTTAGTATAATAATTAAATCATTTTAGAATCATTTTTACGGATTAAAGTACTTTAATATTTAAAGATTTGAAATAAGTTAAGCGTATAATAAATATAATTAACAACAATTAATCTATATTTTCTTTGAATTAATAAGTCTAAAATTAAAAAAAATATTTCTATAATGTTTTATATCTTGTGTATATTTAATTTTTATATAAATAAATCTAGTTTTATATACAAAAATTATTCCATATCTTAAAAATAATTAAAATAATATTAAAAAATATAAAAATAAAAGTATTATTACTCACTATTTATTTTCTGATTTTTTATTTTTTGTTAACTTTATTTAATGCCCCGTCGACCATGAGTCGACCCACTGACCCTTGACCCTTTCCTTTTTCCCCGTCAATGTCCGAGTCGGGTTTCAAAAACATTGATAAAGATAGATCTTCTCATCTCTTGAATTTACAACTTCCTTTCCATATTTCCAAGCTGGATATTTTTTGTTGCTCTTTCCCACCCTATAAGTTATTAAAATAATTATAAAATAAATTTTGTTTATATAATATGATTATATGAGGAAAAGAAATGCAATACACCAATACACAATCAATAATTTTCAGGACAAAAGAATGCATTAAACAACATATTGGCTTGTTAATATTGAATGTGATATGTCTAATACATAAGATAATTGATTGGAAAAAATATATTTTTTAACAACCTACCGATTAGCTGTTGTGTTTATTGCAACAATGAAAGATAAACAAGGGTTTAGCATGCTTCGTTGTTATACCATAATGCTTATATATTCAATCATGTTGTTCTCTAATGTGTGAAACATGAGAGAGGAAAAAAAAATACACAAAACAGATAAATAATAACATGCAGGTTGCAGCCATTAACCTCTTTCAATAATCCCTGTCAATGTTTAGTGCAACATTGAAAGAAAAACCAATTCATATAATTCTCAAGTCACAAGGATACATCAAAAGTCCAGTTCAAACTCTCATTTTTCCTTTTAAATCTTGTGATTGAACATTGAAGGTTGTTGCTGATGTTTATAGTTCTCTTTATAAGGGCTTAGCATGCTTTATTGTTTTACGATCATGTTGTTCTCTAATGTGGAAACACATGAGGAAAAAAAGCATACTACATATAAGTAATAATATGCTGGCTGCAATGATTTGAAGGCTGCCAAAGTTGCACAAAATTATTGAAGAAGAAGCATGTAAATAATAATATGCTGGCTGCAATGATTTGAAGGCTACCAAAGTTGCACAAAATTATTGAAGAAGAAGCATGTAAATAATAATATGCCGGCTGCAATGATTTGAAGGCTGTCAAAGTTGCACAAAATTATTGAAGAAGAAGAGCTTTTGCAAAATCTGGGAAAAATCAGTACATGCTTGTCGGAATTAGTGTTTCAGTCGTCGGATAATGATCTGAATCAACTGACGACGAGTTAGAGTTGATGGTGATGTTTTGAAGGCTGCCAAAGTTACATAAAATTATTGAAAAATAAGAGGAGACCTTGCAGAAATTTGGGGAAAAATAGTACATACTGGTCGGAGTTATTGTTTCAAATGCCCGATACTGATCTGAATCAACTGATGATTTGTTGTCGTCTGTAGAAAGGACCAATAGTCTGCAGGCTTGCAACTTTATTCAAAGTTGCATGTTTGGTAGCTTGTAGAGTCTAGAGGAAGCAGCTTTCTTGTTTCAACTTTCTGCGTCTTTTATTGTGATTGCAGTCTTTAGGTCAATTACTTTTTAATATATTTATAGGTGTACCGTTGCCTAGTATTATTAAAATAAGACTTTTGGCATTTTCTATTAAATTCTTGGGCCCAGTTTTAACAAGAAAACAAAAGGGTTGCATGTCTGCAATGAGACAGGAAAGAAGACGTCTACCTTAGTCACTGAGGCGCACGCGTTTACAAAATTGCCTTGGAATTAACGCCTTGAGGTGGCACCTATGTTGAGCCTCGTGCATTTTTTCATACCATGATACTTGCATATGCGAACCATTATTCTCGTACAAACAAACTAAACATGTGAAAATAACTAACTTTGATATGCATTAGGTAGCACAAAATATTTATGTTACATTGGTTGTACGATAAATGAAAAACCATTAACACCATGATAGAAATATAATAGGCTTTTACTCATTTGAAGCTATTTGAATTGCAACTTGATCAGATTAGGATTGAAGAAATGATGTTCATCAGCACTAGCGATTAGTTGGGTATGAGTTGTGGCTTAGTCTAAATAGGTGGTGCATAAGAATAATTCTCACCCATTTAGTGAACATGTTTGAATGATTGGAGATCTTCTTAGATAGACCGAGTATATTCGTCAACGTGCATTAATGAATCGAGATTCAGTAATTTTTTATTTACGTATTACTATCACTATCACGTTGTTAATACTACTAAGTTAGACGCCTCGTTTCCTGCCTCATTGCGACATGTAACCCTTGTTGTTTTCTTGTTAAAATATGGCCCAAGAATTTTAATAAAAAATGTCAAAAGTCTTATTTTAATAATAATAGGCAACAGTACACCATTAACACATAAATATATTAAAAAGTAATTAACCTAAAGACTTCGTTCATAAGAAAAGACGCACACAGTTGAAGCAAGAAAGCCACTTCCTCTAAACTTAACAAGCTACCAAACCTACAACTTTGTACAAAGCTGCAGGCTACTGGTCCTCTCTACAGACGGAAACAACTCATCATCAGTTGATTCAGATCAGTATCCAATAGCTGAAATAGTAACTTCGACTGGAATGTACTATTTTTTCTCCATATTTCTGCAAGGCCTCTTCTTCTTTTTCGACAATTCTATACAAATTTTTCAGCCTTCGAAACATCACCATCAACTATAACTCATCGTTAGGTGATTCAAATCATTATCCGACAACTGAAATAGTAACTCCAAACTCCAACAGGCATGTACTGATTTTTTTTCCAAAGGCTCTTCTTCAATAATTTTGTACAACTTCGGTAGCCTTTAAATCATTGCAGCAAGCATATTATTATTTACATGTACACTTTTTTTCTCTCTCCAATACCATTACCACTACTTTCTCACAACTCGTCTCCTCTCTTTACCTAAGCCCTCTAAATCCACAAAAGGGAAACCCACAATTTTTAATATATACTGATCGATTGGTTAGTTGTTGTAAAACAGAAATCACAAAGTATCTCCATAAAAGAAAAATTGAAATCTTAGGATCCGTTTGATTGCGAGGGGTGGAATTTGGGTGGAAAGAAAACGAATTTCATGGAATTGAATTCCTAGAAATTAAAGTTTAATGTTTTTTATTGGTTTAATTTTCTAGGTGTAAAAAGTGAGAAATTTTCAAGTTTTATTGTTTAATTGACATTATTTTCCATAGAAAATAAAGCAAAAATTTGCTATTTCAATCCATTTTTCCCCATACATTTGTATTTAATAATAATAATGTTAATTTCTAGAAAAAAATAAGTCAACTAACAACAACAAAAATGATCAAACGAGGCGAAAATGGGGGAAAACCAATTCCATGGAAAATTTAGACAATCAAATGGTACAAAAGTTGGAAAACATTTTCCATTTTCCATGGAAAATCTTTCATATCAAACAGGGCCTTATAATCTTCTTCTAATATATGATTTATGTAACCTTTTAACCAATTTTAATTTAATTCCTACTTTTCTTGGAATTGGGTGCTGTGTGTCATAAAGTCATACAAAAGTATAAATCTTGGTTAAATATGTGAGTTGTCAAATTCCAAGACATGGGTATTAGTTAAAATATTGTCTCATCGCTGGACACAAATACAAGGATGAAAGAAGTTTCATGTATAACAATTAAATTAATACTAGAAAATCTCCAAAGCCATTCAAGTATCGAAAGATGTTCTTCTGAAGAACTGAGTTACATGGATCTCAATGTATATGACAAATACATTGCTTGTATAATTTGGTATTTCTGGAGTTTTTGGCACATTGACTATTTTGTCCATCTAAGGTTGTAGTTCAAAGCCACTAAAAGGTAATAATATATTTGAGACTAATCGTCTAATTTACTTTTGAATTAAAAGGACGTGCGAATGGCTAACAAGTCATATAATGCTAAAATTAGATAGCTTATGATATGATAAATTGTAACTAACTTTATTGATCTTTATTCTGTGTTTTGTTAATCCCCATAACTAACATTAGATTCATACTTTTGTTTGTAAAAGAAACAAGATGAGTTTTTAAGAGGCAAGAAAAACGAATGTTATGCTTAGTTTACCACGGTTATCTCCTTTGTAATTATCCTAAATGCGGATGGCTCAGAACCACCAGAAGACATCAACTATTTGTCTATTCTGTGGTACTTAGCCATTCCTGTTGTCTTCCACTGCAGAAACTATTCACAGAGGCCATTCACAATGGAACTATGGAAGTCTTTTTCAAGTTGATATCTTATTTTCAGACACAGTCTGAACCTGCATACTGTGGTTTGGCTAGTCTATCAATGGTCTTGAATGCCCTTGCTATTGATCCTGGTCGAAAATGGAAAGGTAACTTTTGTTGTTATACATTGTAGTGAGGTATATGCTATGCTGTTCCAATTAGTGATTGAGTTTCTTCTTTGTTTCATATGAGACGTCTCAAACATTTTGTATTGAGAGAGATCAAGAATTTGCACTAACACTTGATTAACATGCTCAGCTATTAATATTGCTTAAAGAGTTGTCTTGGTTATTTACAAACCAACTGACCTCATTCCACTAACAACGTAATAAGATGCAACAAGTGAGTGTCAAATGACTGCTGAAGACAAAATCAACTTCCAGATCTTTTGGTTTCCTCACTACAAGACTTTCTGGATACCTCCTTCCTTGAACATTAACCCATGTTTCACCTTGTCCTTTTGAACCTACACTGTAGTGTATCTGAACTTCTTTTTGCTAGATCACGAACTTGTCCATTTCTGTTTGCTGCTTGTTTGGAGTCTTTGGACACCTAATTATCATAGTTAATATAGATAGAATATTTTTGGAAGACTATTCTCGCTGGTAGTAATCCACTGGATTAAAATTTCTTATTTTATATCAATGTAGTTACTAATAATTTATTTTCTGTGAGGTGTCACTTGCTGATAACGCCATTGAAGTCCAATTCTTATTTACGCGATCTTAACAAAGTTGTTTACTTCCACCTGTGTCTAAGTTGTATCACGTGCCTTTATTAAGTAGAAGAATGCAAAAGTTGAACTTTCTAGGTCTTGGGTGGAAAGTTGATATGCACCACTTACTATGAGAGAGAAGTAGGAGTAGGAGGATTGGGGAAGCTGGAAGGAGGAAAGAGAGTACTATAGCATACTGAAGGCTACCTTAATTGTTGGGAACCGTTATCAATATATTGAAGTTTGAACTTTGCAACTTCCTTACATTTTTCTGTCCGATATTTAGGTCTCTGGAGCTTATTGATATCTAATCATAGTAATGGTTATAGAAGTGAAGTTTGGGACTTTGTCCATATTGTATTTTTTCTAATGAACCACTACCTTGATTTATTTTTTATTTTTTTCATCACTAAATATTGTGACACAAGCTTATCGAACTCCATTTCTAGATGTATGCAATCTTCGGACAACCTACTTTATCTTGTAACACATGGGTATATAGAAAGCGCAAAGTAAAATTTTTTATGACTTGGCTGAAATTTTGGGGCACTTACCAGAAAAAGCATGGCATGGAAGGTGGAAGTGAGGATGCCTTTCGTGTATGGGAGGCCTTTGTAATCATGGAGGGCATTTTTATAGAAATTTCATCATGAACTTTGTTTTCATATAGCTTCATTTTTCAGAAGTTTCTGTCACTAAATTTATGATCATGAGCTTATAGAAGTCCAACTCAGGGCCTTGGAGATGGTTTGACGAATCAATGCTGGACTGCTGCGAGCCTTTAGAAAAGGTTAAAGATAAAGGCATCTCGTTTGGGAAGGTAGTATGTTTGGCTCATTGTGCAGGAGCCAATGTTAAAGCTTTTCGTGCAACCCAAAGCACCATTGATGAATTTCGTAGATATGTCGTGTCATGCTCAACTTCAGATGATTGTCATGTGATCTCATCATACCATAGAGGAGCTTTTAATCAGGTTAAATATGTGACATCTGGTTTGCTTAATTAATTTCTTTCATATCTCACGACTTTTTTTTTCCTTTTCTAAGTTTTGCAAATGCACCTTGATCTCTTGGAACATCTATTTTGTTATGTGAGCTACTCATATTTCTATCCTTATTGTGACTATCACCTACTATGTTACCCCTATTTGGCCTCCATTATAAAAAAAACAAATTTTTCTCTCTATTCCTTTCAACTACACATTTATCAATAAAATAATATTACATATAAACTCATAAAATGTTCTCTACTTTTTAACCACACATTCTCCTAAAAATTATTATTCGAAAAACTATTTCTTCAAATAAACTCTTTAAAATCAACAACAAACGTGGGCATAAATTTGCTATGTTATATGGTGTGCTCACAGTTACTTCTATGAAGCCTGAACCATGTGCTGGCAGCTAGTCGGCCAATAAGTGTGTCAATTAATTAAAAAGATAGTAATGCCTTATGTGCTGTAGTTATGCTGTTAAAAGATTAATTTTGTCGACTGTAATTTCTTTAAAAGGCCCATTTTTTCGGTTAGTCGGAGCTGTTATAGGATATTGTTGTTCACTTCAATTTTCATCTGTCAAGTTTGATGCCCTTGTCCCTATGGTTCGGGTGCTACCAAAACATTCTTTTTAAAATGGAAAAATATTTAAAAAGGGAAGCAATGACTTATCATATAACTTTGTAAGCTTACGGACTTCAAACATTTCGGAAATCTTTAAAAATTAAAAATTAAATGTTTTTCATCTCCTTCTTTCTAGAAAACGTAAAAGTAGACGGTCTTCTCTTGTTTTCCACCAGCTAGCCATTCCTTATCTCGATAACCTTGAACCACTAATTTCTTATTGGGGAATGAGAAGAGCGATATAAATCTCAATAAACAAGTAGCAAGCGAAGTAAATTCAACAGTCTAATTAGTGGTGCCACATAATCATAACTTACTAAGTGGAGAAATGTGAATTCAAAGCCAATCCTTAATAGGCTCGAAATTCACGCGTTGTACTACAACTTTATTGCATCTTATGTATCATAATATATTAGACCCGTACTATAATGGAACATAAAATAGACTAACATTATTAAAGTATGAAGAAAGAAACTTCGCTAAAACTAGCAAACTTGTTTACCTTGACGAAACTTTAAAAATGATTAAAGACGCGTAGGAGAAAAGGATTATTGATGAAAATTTGAGCACTTGCTTTGACTTTTCCTTAAACTATATGAAAAAACATGTGTATATATGTGTGAGAGAGTGATGAAATAATAGGTATGGTTTTATCGGGATATGTTTGGATTCTGTCTTGGTTTGTGCATGGTAATTCTTAATTTGATTGTACTGTTAATTCCTTTCAAGAAAAATAAATATATAATTTATATACTCACATGTTCATATATATATGTAAGATAACATATATGTAATCGTATATATGTAAGTTAACATATACGTAAATATCGAATATATCATTTCATTGTTCATGGCAAGAAAGATATTAATTTTCCATATTCTCACTTTAAAATAAATTTGTTATTAAACCTATGTTTGGGGAAGTCTTTATATAAACTTTCAATGAAAACTCTTAACATAAAATCACACTATATGCAGACATTTCCTAGGATCCACAGGTAATACCCACTTCTCCATCACTCAAGTTATCTGTTTATAATATATTTAACACTTTCAAACATACTCTAATTCATGATTTTTATTTGATTGCATTCACTTAACATAAGATCAAACAGAAAAATCTAAAATTGAAAAAAGAATATTATCTCATATTTCTTTGGCCTAAATTACATATATTTTCCATCACTAACAACCAAATATCCACTCATCTGAATTTTCCGTTTCCTTTCATTCCTAATTGCCTTTTGACCACCTTTTAAATTGACTTCCTTCTAGAATTCACTTAGCTGCCTCAAAAACTGTTCAGAGCACGGACAAAACTATTTTCAGATTTGGCAGTTTATTCCACCAAAAATTTGAAACATTTTTCATCTTAGTCACTGAACTTTAAATTTTTTACTGAATGCCCAGATTAAAAATAAAGGCTATTTACGGGAATTCGGGTTTAGAATTGACCTCGACTTTGATTTTGATTTTGATTGTGATTTCTTTATATTTCCTTGAAAGATATTGACATAGAACATTGCTTCACTAGTTCACTTCTGAATAGGCTTTGTGTGCAATAACTCTTAAATGTAAATGCATCTCTTCTTCATTCACAGCTTAATCTCAATATATAAATCTTCATGTGCACATATTGAGCATGTCACACACAGTGCTCATGCTCAATAATGTTAAGTGCATCTGATTCTCCTCAGTGTGTCATTTTGGTAATTCAGATGTGTGTCGTTTTGTCTCTCCGTGTCTCTCTTACTTTTCAATCTCTAGATGGCTGCAATACTATCATGTTAATTGAGTATTTCCGTTGATTACGATTTGGATAATTACCCTCTAGTTTAGGTAGGTTTTATAGTTCTTTGCCTTGTCATAATAAATTGACAAATGTGTTGTATTTATTGCAGACGGGAACTGGTCATTTTTCACCTATTGGCGGATATCATGCTGGGAAGGATATGGCTCTTATTTTAGATGTTGCAAGGTTTAAATATCCTCCACATTGGGTTCCACTCCCTCTTCTCTGGGAAGCCATGAATACTGTTGATGAAGCAACTGGACTACATAGAGGGTATGTGTAAATGCATTTTCGAATAGTCTCTTTTCTGCCTTGTACAGAGGTATCATATGAAAACTTACTGGCACTTGCTATCTGTTTAGTGACTTTACACGATAAAAATTGATGGAGCAGAGAAATACAAGATGCTGAAGCAGATAGCAGAATCATACCTAACCATTCATATTCTAGAAATTATGCTATAATAGAACTTTTCTGACTTCTGAAAATACCATCATTTTCATTCAATAATCAATCTGTATTGAAAAGGGTAAATTGGGTATCAAGGTGTTTTGCCTCCATTATGAGGTGGTAACCTTGAGGCTTTTTGAAGCATAAGCTTCAGTATAAAGTATAAACCATTAAAAAAATTCAAATATTTTAAAAAGACGACTTGTTATAAACCATAAATTATTGAAGAACATAATAAAACATTTTAAAGACAAACATATAACTAGAAACAGAAAATAGATCACTATGTAGCTAACAATATATTAACGAAGTAGTAATCACATAACACGAGCATACTCTGCAAGTGAACTAAAAGTAAAACAATCAATGAAATAAATGACTGCCTAAGATTTTATTTTATTATATTTTTTAACTCTTAACTTTATAAGGGAATAACCCACAGGAAAGACAACAAAAATAGAGAGACACCAACAATAAAAATATAAATGAAAATTAAGCCTCACTCCCAAGGAAAATATAAAACAAACAGAAGTGATGCTGCCAGTCTCTTGTAGAAGTAGAGGGTTTTGGGTCATGCTCTTCGCTTGTTCTCTTCTCTAATGTCCATATCTTTTCTCATTTATTTCTAGAGTTGGGCTTTATTTGCAAACAATTAAAAACTCTTAAAACATTCTGGCTTATGAAACATTCAGCGTAGAAAGCTTATTCTGGTATAGAAAATTGAGGAGGGTATACCTAAGAGAGCATGCCTCAGCCACCTTGATGCTTATGACCTGAGGTTTGTGTCATGGTGGGAGCATTGACAGAGAGCACTCAATGGTCAAAGAGGAAGTAACTGATAAGATTTGCATTCACCTTCAATTATTTTGCATCCTAGTTATCACGTTCTTTATTCTCATCATTAATGCATTTTTGCTGTATCCTTGGATTTTGAGATTTTCATTATTATTGTTTGATTTATGTTAGTAACCTGCAAGGACTTGGAAAACATTCTATTTGCATAGTTGAAACATATTCCAAAGCCAATCTGTATTTTTTACATTTACCTTGATTATTTTCAGGTTCATGCTTGTATCTAGGCATCAGGGAGCATCATCTTTGCTTTATACCCTGGTATGATCCTAATATCCGGTATTACATTACTAACCTTTGTAAAGCAAAACTAGATTTAACAGTCGCATAGTTCTATAGATATATTTACGATATTTTTGCATAGTGGATTCTTTATTACTCAAAATCAGAACGACTTAACTCTTCTAACTTTTCATCCTTCCTTTTCACGTCACATTTTGATAAATATTTTTACTTGATATTGAACAACGAAGCATGGACACCAACTTGGAAAACATAATATTAAATGGGGCAGGCACTCATGGAATTTATCCACAAGGCTCTATTTTTCCTGGGGGAGCTTATTTATTTCATGGTTTGGTACTTTTGGCAGAGCTGCAAACATGAGAGTTGGGTTATTACTGCAAAGTACTTGATGGATGATCTTCCAGTGCTGTTAAGTTCAAACAACGTGAAGGACATAAGCCATGTCATCTCTATTGTTTTCAAGTCTCTCCCTTCAGATTTTGCAGAGTTCATTAAGTGGGTGGCCGAGGTTCGCAGACAAGAGGAAGGTGGTCAAGGTGTAAGCCAAGAAGAGAAAGAAAGGGTGGCTATTAAGGTAAAAACAAGTAAACGTACTGATTAGAGAAAACGAATTGCTTCTGGTTCATAATTTTATGCAAATATATTCGTAACTCTTATTGTTATAAAAATGCATTGTGCTAAAATTTATCCGAGTTCACTATGGCTGTTCAATTTTTCAGGAGGAGGTGTTGAAACAAGTACAAGAGACTGGACTTTACAAGCATGTAACAGATATTTTATATTCAGGAAAATCTTCCTGCCAAATCAAACAGACTATTGGTCTCGGAGATAGTTTGCCTAACATTGCAGCAAGGGTTTGCTGTCAAGGGGCTGGGTTTTTTACTGGGAATTTGAGCTTGGGGAACAGGTTTTGCTGTCGGGAGACAGGTATGAGATGCTACATGGCTAATGGCGAAAAGCCTGTTACTGTAGTATCTGGAACTGTGGTCAACGGCAATGGAGAGCAGGGAGTTGATATGCTTGTTCCTTTATCTCAAAAAGAACCTAGCTGCTGCAGTGTTGGGTCTTGTGGTTACTCTGGAGTGCACCCTGCAAGCAATGATATTTTGACAGCACTTTTGCTGGCATTGCCACCACAGACCTGGATGGGTATCAAAGACTATGAGGTTTTGCAGGATATGTCTGGTTTAGTTCTCACCGAGAAGCTACCTCCTTTACTTCAAGAAGAGGTACCAATATAACGGTTACATTTTCTCAAAGGAACTACATTCCTAACTTCTCTAAACCTTCATTATTGTTCCAGATTTAGGGTTTTATCTATTTATTTGTGAAACATGTGAAGCGTTGGTTTTGTTGTTCAACTCATTCCTTGATCTCCTCATTCAATATTTAAAGTAAGATAACGTTGAAACATTAAAACATATTTCCAATAAATTTGGGGTGTCTGCATAAAACTCATTCCTCATTATTAAAAAGAAAAAGAAATTTTTTTCCTTGTTAAAGTATTGCAATGCGTGGTCATTATATGATGGATAAGATTAAAAAAATGAGAATATTCATCTAGAGTGGAGGTGAGAGATTGAGGATAATTTTAAGTGTTACAATTTGATTGGGCTATTTTCATTTGGATATCTTCTTGCCTTGGTCAAATCCAACTGCTTAGCTACAATATTCTTTTTCATTTCTGCTGTTTACGTTGTATGTAAAGCACAGTAGTTAAGTTCTACTGTTTAGATATTCACTTCTTCTTGTTCACTTGAACGTTCTTATCGTACTTTCATACATCTTCATAATGTGAAACTGGAATTTTCGGTCTTCTCCTAGCTAATTATAGTGTGTAGCGCCCCTCCCAACCCCCCAAACTGACTGTTGTCTTTCTGAGATTAATTTAAAGACATTTTCAAGCGAGTAACAACTAAGCTTATTCATTGGCTACGTGAATCATTATTTGTATTCATTGGGAATATCGAAGCTAGATTCTTTGCAACTACAACATGGCACATAAAAATTTTTTTGGCTGCCTCCTCCTGAATTTTTCTTTTGAAATCGCTTCAGTATGCGGAAAGTACCAACATAACCCAAAATACCTAAGTTGTCATTCTGTTAATTTTCCTTAATTCTCCACCTCCACTTGTTGAAGTATATTTTCATTACTTGTCTTATCCGTTTAAGTATGACTGTACATCCATCTTAGCATCCTCTTCTCCACTACATTCATCGTATGGACATCTTGACTTTTAATAACCCAACACTTGGAACCTTAAATGTAGACATTTTAATTATTTCGTGTAGGACTAGCATTTTAAACTTACTGGAATCTTCTCAATACAGAGTTTTCGTAGGACTTCTCCATTTCTTCCATCCCTCACTAAATCTTATGCATTACATCATCTTCACTCCATCCCTTCTTGTTCATATCGGAAGGTGGATACATGAAACAGTGAACAAATATGATGTTCTATAATTAGTTCCATCATTATCCTTATTTCTGCACTACTAAATAAGCATTTTTAGGCGAATGTTATTCATTTTGATTTCCAACTTTTTCATGTTTATTTGTTCTTAAGTTTTGTCGTGAATGAACTTGAACCATCAATTCTCTTGATATAAATGGTAAGAAGGGTATAACTCTTATGGTTGTGCTAGAATTTCTTGAACCAAATTAAAACAAAAAAATTCTCCGCTCTTTCTGACACATCATTTGTATGTAAACCATTACGTAACTCCATTATGTACATTTAGCATTATTCAAACTCTTATTAATCTACCTGAGTTGGATGAACTGTTTGATGAGTTCTATATTTCCTCTCTTTTTACCCCACCTCTGAGATTCTCTAGGTTCAACTTTGACTTTCATGTCGCTATTTCTCATCATTAACTATTGCTTTTCAAGTGATTTTCAGTTTTCTTGTTGATATGGCAGATTTTGCACTTGCGAAGGCAGCTACTTATTCTCAAGAGATGCAACGATAACAAGGTAGAAGAAGATCTGGGCCCACCCACAATTTAAATATCTTCTATTCTGTAGTCATTAAGATGTAAGAAATGAATATCCATATCCTTTTACAAGTCCAAAAAAGTACTCGTAAGTACTAACATTTTTAGGAGACCACTGCAGAAAAATTGTTATTGCCTTCTTGAGGTTTGAGACAACCAGCAGTATGCAGTTCCCAGGGTGTCAATTCTCCGATCTTCCAAGTAACAGTACTCCAGCGATTCAAATTCTCTTTGAATCAAACTTCTTCAATGAAAAATTCAGCTTCTTTAGAGGTAACTGCAGACCTGGAAGGGAATATTCATTGCCATCTAGATTACCTGGTGGAAACGAATCTATGATTGCATGTCCCAAAATTGCATGCATGCCTTATAATTGCTCAAGGCATCCAAATTTTCATTTTTAGTGGCGTTTCTTGTTAATTGTATACCTGTAGAATTCGATGAGGGGTGGCGTAGACGAAGTGTTGAAGGGATCCTTGGTAGATTATAATAGTCTTCCCTCTTCCTCACCCCACCAAAATCTAGTTGAAATTGAGATGGTAGCTTAATGAGTTTGCTTATTCTAATGTGCGTGATATATTTAGACCTATACTCCACTCATAGTAGTTATAAGTTTTGTGAATTAAAAGTCAGGCCACTTTGTTATAAGTGCGAAATGTTGGAGTGCCTGTTGCAATTTTCGTCTGGATTTGGATTTGAGTTTTGTGCATGCAAATTGCTCATCTTTTCAAACCGAACGGATGCATCTAGAAATAATTTTTTAAAGTCAAGTCCTTGGTCTATAACCTATCTTGACAAAATTACCAAGTATTTATTCCCTTTAATTTCTTTCTTGGTAAATTCAGAATTTTTATCGTCGAAATAGGAATAATTATGCTCCCAATTGAATATTCTGGTAGTTTCGTTGCGACAGAAATGCTACTTTATCCACAATCAGATTTTTAAATCGTACTATTTAACAAAATAATTAGGAAAAAAAATCATAACTATGATATTGATAGTTTACGATCTCCTTTTAATTTTTTTTTTTTCTTTCTTAAATGTAAAATATGATATTAAGGAACTAGGGGAATGTGATCCAAATTGATGGCATAAAATATTAATTTATCCTAAATTTATCTACAACTATTTGGGATCACAATTTTCTAAAAATAAATATCACTAACTTTCATAAAAATTTATTAAAAATTTGATTTTAATCCGTTGATTAACATTTTCCTCTAATGAATTCTAGTCACAACCAATAATTTGCATGATGCAGCATGAAGTCGTTTGGCTTTTGATCACAAGAAGCAATCTGAAATTCAATATCAATCTACTAGAGATCACGACACTTAACAAACTGGCACAAGTTATCAGGTTGACACAATTTCGAGAGCAAGACTAAATGGAACATTGGTCACATTTACACAAATTTAGGGGTGAGATATGCTACAGAGTACATCCATTTTGCGCTTATTTGTCACAATTTTCATGTAGAAAAGTCAGAAAAATCACATCACATGTTGCAATTTTCAAATGTGTTCACAATTAAATTCAACGAGAATACTGACATCGTCCAATGTATTTTCATTGGTCACATAATAAGAATCGACATACGAAAAATCACATCACTAGAATATCACTATTTGCATGTCTATAGCAAATGGAAAGCTTGTTATTTTGTTGGTAAGCTTTTGTTCTTTTAACATATTCATTTATAAATAACATAATTTTTTAAACTATTTTTTAATTATACATATTTTCTCTCTCCATTTTTTAATGGGTTAAGTACACAATTATATACATTTAACCTTGAATATTTTTGTAATCAAATATTTTGTAACTAATTACAAAAGTATCAAAATAATTTTTAAAATCAGAATTATGTTCTGTAATTAATTACAATTGTAAATTTAACCACAATTGCAATTAATTACCACCACCCCCACCATCATCGATCACCACCTAATTTGTAATCAGTCATCGCTACAACTACCGTCGAAAATACAATTGTAACTTATTTAAATTTTTTAATTGATTACAATTGTAACTTATGAATTAGTAAAAAATTAGTGTAATTCATAATTAATTGCATTAATCAACCACCATCACAACCTCCGTCTTCAGAGCACTATTGAAAACAATTGTAACTTTATTTCAAATTTTTAATTATAATTAATTACAATTATAACTTTATTTTAATTTGTAATTAGTTACAATTCTAATTATTTATCACTAAAATCATCACTACCAACCACCACCGACAATCATGGCTCAAGAATCTGAGAATGTTCCTTACTAATTTCAGTATCCATCCCTCTCCAGGTAACCAGACAACATATTCCCAATTTCAGTATCCATCCCTAATACACACACACACATATACATACAGGGAAGTACCGTCCATTAGCTATAGAAGAAGAAAACCGGGTGAGGCAGAAGGCAGAGAAGCACCATCCAAATAGGCTAAGACCGAAGCTAGAAGCCAGGCCAAGAAACCAACAGAAACTCGGTGAAGGAGGGAGGAGGAGATCGAAGAAGACTGTGGAGGCAGTAACTCGACTAAAACAGCAACCAAAATGGATGTAGAAACCAGAAAAATCAAACAGACCAAAAACCAAAAGCAGATGCAGATAATTGCACGAAAAGACTCACAAAAATATCGCACCACACCGACAACGAGATCTTCGATTCCCCACCTCAAATTAAAAAAACCACCGCAGGACCGATGGGCGCTGCTGCCCTATGTTGCTTCTTCGATATAAGTCGAATGCTGGATATCTAAGGCTTGAATTGTCACCATTGGAGGCAGAATTAGTGGTAGAATTGGTGTAGTTCTTGTTAGTTTGTTTGTGTGTATTGTATCCCGATGTCGGAAGCACAAAATGGAAGCTCTCATACTACAGGTTCTGTAAAGACGAATATGCCTCCTCTCCTGTCAAACCTTTACCATCCAAATGAAGGTTCATTTTGTAGGAAAGGCTTTAGTAAAATAGTATTGAAATACCTGATTTTAAAAATTTTAAATTTAAACATATGACTCACCCTAATTAGCCCTTTTTTAATTACTCATTTTACCTCGAAAACATAAATAAATTAATTTACAATTGTTACAGTATTATTGAACAGTAAAATGAACTGGTAAACCCATGCCCTTTCCTTAGTGCAAACTGATATAATTTTAATTGGTTTTCGCGATTAGATTTGAACTCACGACTTTTGCCGTTAGTAGAAAACTTTTTTTTTTTTTGCAGGCACACTTTTGTTTTTGAGTACGAAAATTCCCTCAGCAGTATGAAACATTTGAGAGGATAACATATTATGGGATTGCATCAAACCTAATGATTTATTTGACACAGAAGCTCCATGAAGGCACCGTGATATCCTCAAACAATGTCACCAACTGAAATAGGTGTAGCTCACATCTTAGGGGCCCTCACCTGTCCTGTCCTTGTGAAAGAGATAAATCGCAGGATATACTTCAATGGTGCATGGTGAGAGATTTATCTTTTGACTTCGCTTACCAAGGACCTCATTCATATTTCAGGATTCGGACCCTTGCCACAGTAACTACAAACTAGGCTGAAGACTTTCCACCTTTCCCTTACACCATTTGGACATATGCCCCAGGGGCGTACAATGTCACCAACTGGATTTTATGTCCAGTGACACAAGTTGAAAAAACAAAACAAATGATAAAAATGATTCTAATTTTACTTGCAACTTTCATACCGACTATAATGTTCGCTCAGACAAACACTCTCTTTATCAAGCAAGGCACAACTTTGGAAGGAAGCATTAGTCCACATTTCGAAATTCCTCCAACATGTCTCGTGGCATTTGCGACCATTTTCATGCTGACAAGCATTGTACTATTGAGTACAAAATATGTACATCTAACAATCATCAATCAACAAGTTAACAGCAGATGTAGTAGGGAAACTGAAATCCATCATCAAGTTGAAAATTCACATATGAATTGCCATTGAAATTTGAAATGCTACAAAAATCTCAATTTTGGACCACGTACAAAATATTAGAGAGGAAAATGACAGTGGTGTTGAAAATTGATGCAGATTTGTATGGAAGGCGATTAGCATTCGACTCCACATTGTTTCAGTATGGGGCCAGTTTGTTTGGGCAAGAAAGGATCAATTCGAACCCAAACGAGTGAAAAGATAGAAGCCAGTAGAATTGACCAGAGAACCACAATTGTAGGAGTCCTGTTTTGCTTTCCCATTAATCCCTTGAGGAAAGGATAGAGGTGAACAATAACCCAGAAAGCAAAGAATAACTTTCCAAAGAGTGGACCCCACGAACCATATCCATTGTTAATGGCATCAGAAATTCCTGCTACAACACCAACCATATTAAGGATTATCAGTGTGGTTGGTGGAATGAGAAGTGTTGTCCATTTGAAGAGGTAGAGCTCCCCAAACTCTGCATCATCAGCAGCTTTTGCTGTTACGGTGAAGTTCGTGTCAACTCCGCCAAGGACCTTGAGAAGGCCTTGGAAGACTGCAAAAAGATGTGCTGAAACGCCACCTATGACCCAGAACTGCTCATTGCGCCACCAGTCCTCGATGCTTACCCCGCTCCATCGGAGCTCAAGCACGCCTGTCACTATGATGGAGATGAAAAGAGCCATAAACCATATGCTTGCCAGGTCGTTTAGCTGCATAAGCCAACAGCTCCTGATTAGAAATGACATTCCATCCAAGAAACATTTTTACGTTTTTATGGTAATACTCGTTCCGTTCCATTTATATAAGCTGATTTGATTTTTCACACAGATTAAAAAAACATATTTAATGTTATTGAAAGAGTAATTTTTGTAAAGGAAGGAAGGAATATTAGGTTTCAATAATATACTTACAGTTGGAACAATGAATTTCCCAGTAAGAAGACACACAGCCGGAAGTGTGCAATAGGCTATCAGAGCAATGGAAGTGAATGGGTAGACAATGGTGTTAATATAAGCAAGTCTCTCTAGCAATTTTAGCTTTCCTCCATATCCATACCAAAGCGGACAATGACGACTGAGGAAGATTTCGACAGAACCAAGAGCCCATCTCAGGACTTGGTGCAACCTATCTGACAGATTGATTGGAGCTGATCCCTTGAAACAAGGTCGCTTGGGTGTGCAGTAAACTGACCTCCATCCTCTACAATGCATCTTGAAGCCTGTCAAAATATCTTCTGTAACTGAACCATAAATCCATCCAATCTGTGAATAAAAAGGTCCATGAGAGAGTGCTTTTCAAGTAGAGTGAAACAACTGCAATTGCACTTACATAGAGCAAATATCAATTTTCAGCAACATTTCTTTTGATTTTTTGTTAATTTGTATTGTTTTCGACTGTTCAGAGAACAAAATTTAAAAGACTTTAAAACATCACGAAAGGCAAAATTTCAATACTCACCTCTTTGCCCCATTCAGTTTTCTCTTCATATCCACAACTAATAACATGAATGGCTTCTTTGATAAGAGAACCGGGATTTTGTCCTTCTGGGAGGCCACCATTTTCCATGAGAGTGGAAGTAATGAAAACTGGTGACATTCCAAATCGTTTCTCAAAATTCTTTTGGGACATGAGTGATGATTTTTCCAACTCATCATATCCTTCAAGCCCTTCTTCAATCTCTTCGAGATCAAATACCGGTCCCGACGATCTCCTAGTGTAATGTTTGCCCATCATTTTCTTCTTACTATATCGTCCTCCAAGGCCAAGCATAGCCTTAAATCCACTTTTCTTAACCTTTGAGTTCTTCCTAGAGCCACCACAACAGCAGCAGCAGCACCACTTTGGCCAGCAATCACAAGTCATTTTGGGCCGCTTCTCAGACGTAGGTGGACCGTAGCCATACAATGCCTGCCTGTTGAAAACACACCCAGTGCCAACATATACAGGTCCTTGGATACCATCTAGACCTTTCATGTTGATCTGTTACCATAAAAGACAGTTAAACAATTTTCCGATTTGACATCTAGATACTTACCGTACATTATGTTCGTACAAAATATTTCGTCGCCATTACGAATTAGAAAAGTAGGGTTGCATGCTAAAAACGCAATTGAGAGAGATTCAACTCACATCGAAGAATACAACATTGCGATTAGCATATCTATCATGGCGATCAATACCATCAAATCTCTGTGGAAATTGGACATAGCACAGCTTCTTCCCAATTTGGGGATCCATAAGAAAGCACATTGCTTCCTTCATAGCCTTGCTGTTGTTGATGTAATGATCACAATCCAGATTTAACATGAAGGGTGCATTAGTAAGTACTGCAGAAACTCGAACCTGTAAATCAATATATAACAAGTCCTAAGCATCAGCGTCACCATATCAAACTCTCAGTACCACAAGAAAAAGACAGTGTGTGTTAGCTTAGCAGCTACTTACCAGTGCATTCATGGCACCAGCCTTCTTATGGTGCTGATAGCCAGGTCGCTTTTCACGTGAAACATATACTAGCCGTGGCAGCTCCTTACCTTCAACATCAAGTGCACCTTCACTTCCCAAATACACCTACAATGTCAGAAACAGTTGTTTAGTCATCGATACTGCTGAACTCGTTACGTCTTCAATCGACTTCAAGGTAGGGAATTTGAACTTAAAGAATTCCCAAATACACCTAACTAACCTGAATCATTCCCGGGTGATCACGAGTGTTGTTCCCAGGCCATGGAGTCCCATCCTGCATTACCCATCCTTCCTCTGGTTTCTTTTGTGCTTTAGCCACCAAAGCATTAATTCTTACTTTGAACTCTTCGTATTCTCTCTGCAATGCATAAACATTGTGTAAGAATGAATTTAATTCAACTAAATTCACCCAAGTATAGTAGAAGGAAGGAATTCATCTAATTTACCTTCATGGCCCTACGCTCCTTCACGAAAGTAGGCTGAACCTTATCTTTTAAATAGTCGATTTTCTCAGAGAAGTAGTACTCTGGAGCCCGAGGTTCAATGCTGTATTTTTGGCAAAATGGCACCCACCTCCTCGCAAACTCAGCCGTTTCAGCCAATGCATCAAACAGAAGCATCGAGGCTCCATCATCAGACACATAGCAAGTCACTTTCTCAACCGGATAATCTACAGCCAAGATTGAAAGGACAGTGTTTGCAGTAATAATGGGAGGTTCCTTAAGAGGGTCGACTGAACTAACAAAGACATCAACAGGGAGAAGCCGGTTAGGCTCACCCTCTCGCTCAAACCTCAAGGACAAACGATCAAGATAAGTTTCGCGGTTTATGGGAAACCATTTGGGAAACTGATCGAGTATCCAGGACAATCCAAACCATATTTCACATATCACGGAGATAATCCATAAGGGATAGGCATCATATGCCGGGGTTAAGATTCTAAAATGGAAAAAGAAACATAGGATGACTAAACGAATGACGATGACTATGCGATAGGGATTGATTAGGCTTGAAGGAATAGGGACTTTTCGCCAGAGTGGTTGCCGAGCTTCAGCATTTCTAAGGAAAAAAAGTATATCACAGCATCAGCATCAGCAATCAATGCTATAAAGCATAACCCCATAACACGAATAATCAAGAAAATACATAACTGAAAAAAGGGAAAATCTTACAGATAATCATCATCATCATCTTGATCATTTCCTCCCTCATCTGCTTTTGTAACAAGTCCTCTCCTCTCTTGCCTAGTTTTCCATTTTTCAACCCTTTCCTTCCATTCTTCATTGTCGTATGTTTCTTTTTCACCTTCAAAATCCTTTCCTTCAACTGTATGGCTATAGGTATCAGTTATACAAGAAAATATCTGCGGGGAAACTCATAAATATTTGGTAGAATATTTGATTACCACTTGCTGCAACAGAAGGAATGGCAATGCCATTAGTATGATTTTGATTCTGATTATAGGCCTTTCGTCCCTGCCAAAGACAATATTGAATTTTTTGCGTTTAATAAAATGAGATTCTTTTTGAAACAATATATCAAACAGTAAGTAGTTAAGATTTCGTTTCGTGGAATTTGTTATTGTTAAAATAAAATAAATCAGACATTGAAGTGTTATTTAACTCCAAAATATGAATAACAAACAACTCCTTAATTTTATTAACTTTTCAAGATTTCCTAAACAAGCACTTAAATTTGATTATCAAAGTTCTTAAATTGGTTATCCAACTTCTTGCTCCTAAAACATGAAAAAATATTTAAGATTAGATATAAATTAAGAAGAAGGACGTGAAATAAATTTATCAATGCTCGTATTCGAACACTCCGTAAAATTTGGGGGTTCATCCTAAAAGGTTAACCTATTAAAAGAAATAATCCAAACCCTTATAAATTAGTCTATATTTTCATATTTATTCGACGTGAGTTTTTATCCCTTAACACACTCTAGGATGGGAAGAAGTTGTGTGGATCGCGGTGGTGGATTTAGGACTGAGCTGGGATTTAACCTAGTCACCTCCCAACCCATTTCAGTGTTCTATGGGTGTGAAAAAAAAAAAAGGTGTAAATTTATTTATTTTTACATATCTGACCGAGTTTAAAAATAAATAAATAAAATTAGTTGGATTCTGATGGCTCGGTTGATATTTACCTTGTTAAGCTGAAATTCTTCTTCAAAATCCTCGTCATAATTATCTTCTTCATCCCCTACAACTCTAGGACAACCTGTGGAATCATCAAAACCAACCTCTCATAAATTTCATTTGGGGGAATTAAAATATAGACAATATTTTTATAACCTTTGTGACGGTTGTATCGAGTATGGCACTGAGGACAACTCTGGTTGCCTTCACTTCTCTCATATTCGTAACAAGCCTTGCAAACTGGATATCCACACTCATAACATGCCACAAACAGCAAACCATTGTCCTTAAAACCGATCTCGTCCCCACAAATTCGGCATATTTTGTTGGTTGTAGTAGATTCAAGCGTTGGAGGTCGACGTTCCTGTCAAGGAAACACGGGTCCAACGAATACAGAAATATAAATACAATTTACAATCCATGCAATTTTATGGAATAAGTTCTAATCCCCACTCTTCCCTCATTTCAATTAATCCATGCATTGAAAATTGGATTTTGCAAAAATAAATGAAAAATGATCCCTATTTGAAAGAGCTCTAACAAACTCAAAAGCAATGAAAAATCGAGCAAACTGCCAATTGATGATAATTCGTCCTCAATGTTTACTTAGAGATGGTCCTGAGGTAGACAAGGTGGCTGCTTCAGGCCCAGATTAAACGGGGCGAATTTCATTTCAATTTTTTTTTTTAGGTAAGCAATATTGGCATGTCGTTGCTCATTATTTGGATAATTGAAAATTATTTTGGCCTTGTCGGCTTATATATCTAAATCTTTGTTGGCTTGTATGATTGCGACTCTATCAGTCTTACATGTTTTTTTTTATTTTATATATGTTAGTGATTAAAATACTTAATTTTTTGTGAGAACTAATTCAATTACATTCGAAATAAATTAATAATTTTATAAAAAAATTCTATGTTAATTAGACCGCGGGAAAATCCCGCCTCGCCCCCCACCCTATAGGAAAAATTTTCCCATTTCGACTATAAGGGGTGCTTAATTTGTAATTCGTCTTAGGCTTCACGACTTACTGAATCGGCATTGTTTATACTATATAAATCTAGTAAATAATTGTGAAAACAGCAATAAGAGGGGCCAAAGTAGCCTATCCACAGGCGAAAAGTCGGTAAAGAGTGCACAATGTTATAAAAATATGAAGGATATATTTGGGGACGGAGCTAGAAGACCAAATGAGGGGACTTCAATGGGGGACTATTTCACTAAAGAACTAGGCCAAATTTTTTTTTTTTCCAAAGAAGATAATATTTTACTTAATAAGGTTTTGGAAAAAAATTGGACATTGAAGAAAGAATAGTACGAAGTTTTCTCATTCATTGTACAGTATGATTTGACTCTACACAGTTCAAGACACGTTATACGCAAATACAAGAAACGAGAAGACGAGAATTTATGTATATACTTACTTCATCAACGCCATGCAAAACATGGAGTTGGTTGCGTGTATGAGAACCAGCAACAAGGCCACCAGCCATGGTGTTTGACGCCATGGCAAGAGAGAACAAAAATGAAAACAGAAAAAGAAAGGCAGGCTACTGAGTGAATGAGATGGGAAACAAGGGATTTATGTACAAATGGAGATGGAATTCTAGAGAGAGAGTGTGTACGTGTAACAATACTGTATGTTGTGTGTGAGAGAGAAAGAGAGAGTTAGTGTACCAGCTGATAGGTGAAGGGTCGAAGGTTTGATTGGAAGAGAAGTTAGACAGTTAGCTTGTTCTTTCTTAATTTGAAAGGGAAAGTTGACAATAATAATAAAGGTGTCTACATTTCAATGTAGCTTGCAATCCAAGGTATTTACAGGCTGACACCAACTACCGTATCACAATTCACATGCCAATGTGCTTAAACTTGAAACGGCTTTGTTCGTTTTTTTAAAAAGATATAATTTTGTGAAATTGTTTGACGAACTTGGTGAAAGTGAGAAATATTATCACGAGTCATGACTTAACGTCTTAAATCCAATTACTATTACAAGTACCTCCTTTACAAGTTGTTAAAACAAGAATCCTAATCATCAATCAATTTGTGTAAACTCTCCCTGGGCGTCACTCTGCAGCAGAAGTGAGTAAAAGCATCCAGAATCGTCCAGCTAAATTTAGCTAGTCATATCGACAAAAAATCAAATGTAAGTGACATATATACATGTTAAAATTAATAATTAACTTTTGCTATAATGGATATATTAATTTCTAAGTTTAAGAATACATTAAATATTTATTTTTAAAAAAAGCAAAATTTATATATATTATAGTACTCATTTTGAAGATCTCATTAAATAATATAATATGAAATGAACAAAAAATTATTTTATTTATCAACATTGAAAAATTTAAAGAAGAAAAGAATAAAATTTTAGAGGAATTTTTCAATATAAATTGACATTGTTGACATACAAAAATAAGGCCAATTTAAGAAGTTCAAAGAATGGATCCAAACAAGCTCATGTGCAGGTCCAAAGCAGATTTATTGAACGAAGGCCCAACATTGCCCAAGTTTGGAAGACGCCCAAGATCTAGGAGACTGAAATATGTCATTATCGTTTAAAGCAACAGTTATTAAACAATTAATGTGCAATATTATCACATCCCACGATTCAAGAATTTCGGTTGCAAACGGTTGAGTAATGGGAGTTTTTGACAACTCATCTACTATGAAGAAAGTGGGTAGTTACTGGGCGGAGAACAATTTTTTGAACAAGATTGAAGGAAAACCATGAAGGGAGTATAAAAGCAAAAAGAGAATGTAAAGATAAGGATCCGATCAATCACTCTCAAAATAGAGAATATGCAATTTTATTTCTTTAAAGTTTTTTCTTTTAACTTTCAATTATTTTGCAATTCAGTGTGCTTGTGCCCCTTGAAAATATTTTGTTTCATTTTAATCTTCATAAATAAAACACCCCTTGTTGGGACTTCTGTCCCAAAATGTTGTTATTCTTTACACATCGTCTGAATTCTTTTTCAAGTGTTAGATTTAGTTCACTTTCTGTGCGAAACAATTTGGTGCACCTAATGGGACAACTTTAGTGTTTAGAGATATAAAAGTGAAGCATTATGCCTCATAAGAATTCTGATAAGGAGCCAGCAAGCCAACAAATAGTCCAGTTTGTGATCAACGATATGAGAAAGTACTCCAGGAACAGAGGGACATAATCGAAGTCATTATGAGCCAATGACAAAGTTGATTCCTCGAACCATGCGAGCGTTGCTTGGTGAACTCACACAAGATGTCATTGAACAGGTAAATCTACAAAATATTCACAATATGAAAATGTTTACCCAAAGTGGAAATGTACATTATGACAACATGACCAAACAACTAAATACTTTAAATCAAACAATTAACAAGTTAGTTGGCTAGATTTGTCAACCAACTTTGTCTAATATAGGACATCACTTTCAAGTCAGAACGATTGTGGGACATAATTCCCCAGTCTTAAGCCCAAATCAAGGAATAGAACCACCTTTTGGACCATCCACTTCAAATTCGGGGGGTGGTGGAATGGCAAACTTGGGTAATGGTAATGGAATGTCAAACCTAGGGGTAGCTAAATGCAAGAGATAATGTCCAGGATAATGGACAGAATGTCATGCGTGTTAATGATGGAGGAAATGCACAAAATTAATGACAATAATGGTTTAAACAATGACAATTTTGCCAATGCCACAAATCCAAGACCAAATATTAGACCTCAAGTGATGCCACCGGTAAATCAACCTATAGTGTTCCATATGATATTAACGTTCTGTTGAGGAATCAAATCACAGATATAGTATAAGATCAAATGGCATTTAGGATGCGACCTTTCATTAGGCCGACCTATAGGAAGCTATATCCTGATTGGGTAGATCAAGCATACCCATGGCCTAAAGGGTACAAAGTGCCTGAATTCTCATTATTTACTGGTATAGGAGAAATCTCTACCCTGAAACATATAGGGCAATTCACGTTGCAATGTGGTGAAGTAACTGACTATCACAAAATGAGATTGTTCCCCAATTTATTAACAGGGGTAGCTTTCTCGTGGATCATCAATTAGCCAGCAAATTCTGTTCAGACGTGGCAATAATTGGAACAATCATTCCATCCCAGTTTTATAAAACTGAATTTGAAGTGATTTCGACCAATTTAGCGAAGTAACGTCAAATGCTAAATGAATGGGCAGAAGTCTTCCTTCAAAGGCTTAAAACAACTAGGTGTAAATGTTTTGTGCCTTTACCTAAAAAAGAGTTTGTTAAAATTGCTCAAAACTGTTTAAGCTTTAATTTAAAGAAGAAATTCCAAGATAGGGAATTTCTCGATCTTTTCAGTTAAGTGCTAATGTAATCAGATATGAAAAATTCTAGTAAAGGAAACTTATTACAGAGACAAATTTTGATATTCATACGGTTGATGAATATTAAGATCAGACCAAATTATGTTTGGCCGAATTAGTTAAGGGAGATGCACATGTTTGTACTTTAATGGCCAAATCAGGAACAACGGTGAAAAATGAGCCTATGAGAGATGAAAATAAAAAGCTAGGGTATTCTCCTTTGATGTGACCAACGCCGATATTATATTTGATAAGATTTATAAAGATAAGCAAATAAAATTCAGCGATAAACATAAATTGCCAAACCTTGAACAAATGAAGGGTACAAAATATTGTAAATGGAACAATACATGATCTCATATGACTAACAATTGCTTGGTTTTTCATCATGTATTACAAGATGCAATTGAATCAGGGCGAACCACTTTTGAAGCCAAGAAGAAGATGTCAGTTAATGAAAATCCTTTCCTACGGCCACTTGGGGTTAATATGGTAACGAATGGTTTTAAAAGTGGATTGCCAAAATTCAAGTTGGTAGTGGATGATGGAGAGGAAGATGTTGAGCCACATCCCAGCGTCTTTGAATATCTCAAAGGAAAGGAAGTTAGAAAGGATGAAGAGATTCTATGTGCTAGATGCAGAAAAGAAGTGAGTAGTAAGAACATGGAAAAAATAGGAGCATGGGGACAACATCATCGTCCATATGTTGTTCCAATCTTCCAACCTATCGGAGGACAAAGCATGTCATTTTATGGGAAACCTCCTTTTGAGAGGCAGTTCAAGCCAATATATAATGGCATAACATTTAAGCCACAGCCTCATTAATCAAATGTATGGCATTCATTCCAATATAATGCGGGAAGGGTTGCGCCCTTTAATGAAATGACCAGGACACAACAAAGATGTTACCAGCAGAATTATGGACGAATAAAGAGGCAACAACAAGGGTCATTACGACCTAAAATGCCTAATTTACTCAAGGTGACCAACACAAATGTCCTCAAAGATGATAAAGAGGCCAATATGGGTGAATAAATGGAAATAGCACCAAAAAGTTCTTCTAAAAAGTCAAAATTTGAGCATAGTAAGAAGGATGAAGATAAAGAGGATCTAGGGCGATCCCTTACTATTCAATTTTGTACTTTATCTCTTGTAATGGCTAATAATTACTTATTAGCCAACAAATTCAAAGGTAAAGAAAATGAAGGGGAAGAAAGGGACGATAATGAGGAGGAAGCATGTATGCTGGAATACGAAGAAGGTCAAATGTCTCACAAAGTATGTGAAGCAGCTGTATCGTGAAAGTGTCCGCAAGATATATTTGTTGGGAGAACCATCTGAGCGTTCTTTTGACTATTACATATTATATGGGATGCCCAAAAGAAAGGTGAGGGTGCCTTGCTCTGAGAAGTATGGTCACCTCCAAGGATACTGCCTCCCCCAACAAGCTGGGTAACTAAAGAGGAAGCGATAGAGGAAAGTAAGAAGAAAGTCCAGAATACAAAAATTCCAAATGAAACACTACAAATTGATTTGACACAAGAAGTCGAGGTGGTGCAAGCAGATCATAGGCCCTTTTTCGTAGAAGCAAACACAATGAAGAGGTTCATGTATGAAGAAAATTACTAACCTGTTAGAGTAGTTCAAAATGGAGAAGAAACCCATATTGTTGCACAAAGTGAGGAACCATTTTCAGTAGATGCACTTACTGAGATGTTTAATAAAATGAGGCCAAACATAGTTGCCCTTGAAGAGCCAGTAATTGGCAAGAAAATAATCAAGGAACTTTAATGAGTTGTTGTAGCAAAAGAATCTGACCTATATTCAGGCCTTTAAAGCCAAATTGATGGCTTTCAATGAAGAATGTAAAGAAAAGAAAGAAGTCGTAGCAACATTGAAGGTTTTAAAGAACAAATTAGTAGTGTTCGAGTTAGAGCAAAATATTGGTCGAGAAGTTAACAAGGTGGAGTGTCTAGAGGAGGTGATGTCTACAAAGAATCTGGACGATGAGGTGATGAGGATTGTAAAAACTGGGCATGCTCAAGTACATGATCCTTTGATAAAAGTAAACAATGGTAATGAAGGAGAAGATCACCCAACATATGTTAGCCAAATGCTTAGTGTTCACTAATATTTCGCAATGCAAAATATACCCGGAAGTGTACAGATCGTGAAAAGTAATAAAGTGGACCAAGGAATTCGGATTATCGTTCCCACGAGGACTGCTATTAAGTATCAAAATATTTTAGTTCTAGGCTCTATTTGAACACACAAAATTGTTTTGATGATTTAAACTAAAACTAAGAAAATAATCTAAAAAATTAAATTACGAAATTGTTTTGTTTTTAAAATAATTGTAAAGTAGTTGGGATTAACAATTTTACCTAACCAATTAAAATAACTCAAATTCCAACTTTATTTCCTAAATGTGCATTCAGTGGAATTCACTAATTTAAATTAAGATTCCCCTCTTGATTTTAAATCAATTCTACCTAAATAAGTCAACCATGTATTTCTGCAGAGGGTCTTAATGTTCCTTATCTAGATGCAACAAACACAAGAATTCACATACGACCGTGATAATAACAAAAGTATATCTCTATATCTTGTTCAATTACTAGATTTATTACTTAGATTTAAGTTATTAACTCACCTCTCAAATTATAAAAATAACTCATTAAATCATGAATTCATGGTCAATTAATTCACGTATTAAACACAATAACAAATCAACACGTGCAAAGAATCATTAAAACAAAGAAAATTGGAATTAAAATAATAAAGTTAGGCTACATCGTTCGTCCCAACATGGAGTTTATTTACACATCATGAATAAACAACAAAAAAAAAAATAAACAAAAGCGTTCATTGAAAATAACATAAGAGAATGGAAAGCTTGCACCAAGTATCGATTCTCCACCTGATCTTCAACTCTCGCCCCTTTGCTATGCGTTGAAATCCCAAGAATTTAATGTCAAAATCTCAACTGTGATTCATTATTAGGTGAGGAAAAGGTTCAATTTTAGTTCCAAAAGGTTGTATTTATAGTTGGAGAAGAGACCTAGTTGGAAAAGGAAAGAAAATTGTCAAATCCGCGTGGTCTTTTTTGGTATTTGCACAGTATTCAGTGTTTCAATCATATCTTTCTATTATCTTATCCAATTGAGGTGACTCTAAGTGCATTAGAACGATAACTTAAAGGGATACAATGCATCCTGAAATAGGATTTTCCCAATTCGAACGTTTACTGCCCCAAAATTAAGTCTCAAAGTCCCACTAGAAATTTGTCTAGAATCTTTTGCAATTGGAATTAATTTATGATAATATTTGTATCATATTTCATTCCTCTTTGACTTCTACTTGCATCCAATTGACTCTTAAAAATCCTCAAAGTATCGTCTCACAGTCCAAATCAATCATTGGATATTTGCAATTTGGTCTCATCATGTTTAATGTGCTCTTCAATCCTTTAATCTTCAAATTGTAACAATATGGTCTCCATACTTTCAAATCTTCTTCTATTAGGTACTCCAACTTTTGATATCTTCTATTTTCCCATGATTCCTTGATTTATTTCACTTTGCTCCTCAAGTATTTCCTGGTTGACTTCATTAACTTCCAATTTAGCTCCAAAAGTCATCCAATTGTGCATTATTTTCATCAATTGTTTCATTCACGTGATCTTGGGATATTTTCTGAAATATAAATAAATAACAAGAAATTAGGTAGCTTTTATACTAACACGAAAATATAATATTTTAATTTAGATATATAAATAAGTGTATAAAATACACTTATCACTTAGAAAAGAGGTAAGTGCCAAGTTAATTGCTTTGCTGAAAGTATATAAAGATTGTTTTGCTTGAGAATATGAGCAATTCCTGGTTTAGATAAAATTTTGGTAGAACGTAGATTACCCACTAAATAAAACTTTAAACATTATAAACAACCTCCTAGACATTTTCCCCTAACGTATTGCCTATAATAAAAGAAAGAAATAGAATGTTTATTAAAGGTAGGTTTTATTAGGATAGTTGGATATGTTGAATGGTTGTCTAATATTGTGTCTGTGTTAAAGAATAATGATAGCATTAGGGTGTGCATGAATTTTAGAAATTTGAACTTAGCAACGCCCAAAGATGAATATCCAATGCCTACGGTAGACTCTTTAGTAGATTCAACTATCGGACATGTAATGCATTCTTTTATGGACGGGTATTTAGGATATAATCAAATTTATATAGCTGAAGAAGATATACATAAAATTGCCTTTAGATGTCCTAGTGCTTTAGGATGTTTTGAATTTGTAGTTATGCCTTTTGGCCTGAAAAATGCAGGGTCTACTTATCAAAGGACAATGAACTTGATTTTTCATGATATGATAGGTGAATTTTTTGAAGTATATGTGGATGATATAGTGGTCAAATCTCTTAAGGAAGAAGACCATTTTGAATAATTAAGACGTTCATTTGAGCTAATGAGGCAATACAAGTTAAAATTGAATCCTTTGAAATGTGCATTTGGTGTTAATGCAGAGAATTTCCTTGGCTTTCTAGTTCACAAAAGAGGAATTGAACTTGATAAAAATAAAGCAAATGCTATTATAGAGGCCAAAACCACCTGGTAATAAAAAAGAATTGCAAAGGTTTTTAGGCCAGGTGAACTTTTTAAGACGTTTTATTTCCAATTGTGCAAGGTGAACAAAAGCTTTTTCACCTATTTTAAAGCTAAAAAATTAGAATGAAATCTTCTAGAATGAAGAACATCAAAAGGCTCTTGATAGCATGAAGATATATTTATCAAGTCCACTAGTGCTAGTCTTACCAACATAAGGACGGTCAATGAATGTATACATATAGGCTGAAAAAGAATCAATAGCTGGAATGGTTGCTCAAGAAGACCAGTTTAGAGAAGAGAGGGCGATATATTATCTTAGCATACAGCTGACAAAGTGGTTATGTAATTATTTTGCTATTGAAAAATTATGTCTTGCTTTATATTTCACATGTACAAAACTAAGAGTTTATTTACGATCTGTGACTGTTTATCTGGTTTCCAAAATAAATTTAGTTACATACATATTTTCTCCCCTTATTTTACATCAGAGGATTGGTCTTTGGACCTTAACACAATCAGAATTTGAAATACAATATGTACCTGAAAAGGCTATTAAAAATCAAGCATTGATTAACTTTTTGGCCGATCATCTATGCCTTGATATACTTAAAAAAGTTGAGAGTTAGAAGTTGACTCATTCAAAATTATTGAAAACTGTTGGAGGATGAGGGGTAGGGGTAGTTTTAATAAATCCATTGGGAATTTATTATAAATTTGCCTTTACTTTGAATAGCCCATGTACTAATTACCAAGCTGAGTACGAAGCGTTGATTGTAGGTTTAGAATTGTTATTAGAGTTGGGAACAAAGAATGTAATTATCAAGGGCGATTCCCAATTGGTAATTTACCAAATGATGGGCGGTTTTAAGTGTCAAATTAATTCTATCATAAGCAAAAATGAAATCTCCCAAGAATTATTGGAGGAATTTGACCAAGTGAAAATGATGAGATCCCAGTCGGGGAATCTCGTCGAACACGCGGAATAACGACAATTAAAACCTAGGAAAGATCTAAATCAGAACTGACACAAGACAAACAACGAAAATAAGGATAGAACGACGGTAAAACCTTGACCCGACAATCACGACGCAATTTATGGCGATGCGGATTGAAGAACCAAGATTGGTGAACGCCACAAGGACTTGTCAATTTCCTTGATAAGTTTCGAATTCGGAAACGCCACAAATATTCTTGCGAATATTTGATAAGTTTGCTGGAAGAACGCCACAAAGATCGGATCTTTGATAAGTTCAAGAAAAAAGGAATAAACTCAACCTCTCAATTTTGGAGAATCCTCTCAAAAATTTTATTAATCAAACTCAACTTAAATGTTTTTACAATGAATTGAAAAAGCGTATAAATAAGCAAAATAACCTAGCATCTAATTTACTCAAAATAGAATTCTAATTAGACTAAAATTCTAAAATAGGAAAATAACCTAAAATAATAAAAGGAAACGAAATAATTGGCAAAATTCGGAATCCTGAATTACGGCCGTGAATATATAGCTTACGGCCGTAACGAACATTCTGTCTCAAATTTCAATCAGGTGTTACGGCCGTGATCAATATGTTACGGCCGTAAAAGATTTCAATTTCAGTTTTACGGTCGTGAGAAACTTCTTACGGCCATAATCAGCGTTCTGCCTGTTTTTTCCTTAAGAATGTTACGGCCGTAAAAATGAAGGTTACGGCCGTAAATCAAGTTCTGCCTTATTGTTTGATTTCCTGTCTCGGCTCGATCCTTTTGCCTTCTCGGCTCGACCCCAACACGGAACTTGCTCCGTTTTGCACGTAGATCACTGTCATATTGCCGATGGCTAGACTTCGCCCTTCGATGACTGGTCCGGATCACATCATACTCCCTCTCTTGAAAAGGATTCGACCTCGAATCCATTTTTGGTCGACTTTTCAAGCTCCTCCTGCTTTCCTGGGCTCGATGATTATTTTTAAGCTTCGTGCAGTCCTTTAGACTCTTGGGCTGCTTATTCTGGCCAATAAATTTCTACCCCGTCTTAAATCCATGGCTTGATTTATGTTCCTGCAAAACAGATTTTAAAGAACTGGGGAGGGATGTGTTAGCAAATAAACTTATTTTTGTGGTGGACTCTCGTTTATTTTTCTTTTCACTCTCAAGCTCACCTTTTTCTAAGGTCATGGCCTCAACTCTCTTGTTTTCAATTTTCACATCCTCTCCTTTTTCTGAGGTCGTGACCTCAACGCTCTTATTTTTCCTCTCAAATTCGTTCTTTATTTTCAATTGGTCCTCTTGGACCTCTTTAGGAGATAGCGGAGCAAGAGTGATCATTTGTCCACCATTCACGAAAGAATATCGATTTTTAAACCCATCGTGCACTACCCTCCTATCATGTTGCCAGGGTTTCCCCAACAAAATATGGCCAATATGCATAGGTACTACACCACAAACCACCTCATCCTTATAACCTCCGATGGCAAAATTGACCCTAGCCTGCTTATTTACCTTAATTTCTCTCGACTCGGTCAGCCATTGCAATTTATAAGGGTTCAGATGTTTTATCAAGCTCAAACCCAATTTTTCAACCAACATTGTACTAACCACATTAGTACAACTTCCCCCGCCAATCACCGTTCCACAAACCTTTTTACCCACTAAGCATCTAGTATGGAAGAGATTATCCCTTTGCTCACCAATTTCATCTACCCTGACCCTAGTACTAAGGACACGCCGATTAACAAGTGAATCTTTAACAGCATAGATCAGCCCTTCCTCATCACTACTACTACTAGCCCCAACATCTACTAACTTAGGCATTCCCTTAAATTCATCCTCGGAACTAATTTCACCATTATCACGTAAGATCATTAGCTTCCTATTTGGACACTGGGATGCTATATGACCCGTACCCAAGCACTTAAAACACTTAATATTTCTATCCCGAGTAGTTTGAGAATCAGAAATATTTTTACATTTCGTTGTAGGCTCCTCCTTCCCTTTCGGGTTATGTTCAACGTTGGATTCCTGCTTCGATTGTGATGTAGGATAAGATGGTGAGTGTCTTGCTGCCCCCTTTCGCCCTAGCTGCCTTTCCACCTTCATGGCCATATGCACCATATCCTCTAGTTCCATATAATGTTGCAGCTCAATGACATTGGCAATGTCTCTATTCAGCCCACTCAGAAACCTAGCCATCGTAGCTTCCCGATCCTCCACCACATTAGCCCGAATTATCGCCACTTCCATATCCTTATGATAATATTCTACACTCCTCGACCCCTGAGTCATACCCTGCAGCCTCTGATAAATATCCCTATAATAATGAGTCGGCACAAACCGCTTCCTCATTATGGTTTTTAATTCACCCCAAGTCTCCACCGGCTCCTCTAGGTTCCTCCTCCTACCCGTCACTAATTGATCCCACCAAATATTTGCGTAATCGGTGAATTCAATCACGGCTAATTTCACCTTCTTTTTTTCTGAATAATTGTGACAATCAAATAGCCGTTCGACCTTTGTCTCCCAATCCAAGTACGCCTCTGGATCACTCCTACCCTGGAACGATGGTAATTTCACTTTAATTTTTCCAAGGTCGTCATCAACAACATCTCTACCCCCACGATGCCTCCTAGCATCACGACGCTCCCTATCCTGCCTCCTCTCATACCTGTCTCCTCTATCCCTCCTTCGCACACTTCCCAAAGATATACTTCCACTTCCACTTCCACTTTCACTTCGCATATCCTCATCACCCATACCAACCTCACGCCTATTACCTCTCCTAACCCGAGAACCATCATGAGATTGATCCCGAGGTCTTTGTTCACGCTCTGCACCTCTATTCTCCATCTGTTCCATAAACCTCTCAAATTGTGCCCTCATTGCTGTTATATCATTATTACCTTGTTCATTCCTTCTATTCACACCCCCGAGCTGTTTTCTGTTTCCAATAGAAGATGAAGATGTAGAAACCTCTCTATCAGACATTTTTAAGACACGAACAAGGAAATTCGAAATATTTGGGAATTTTCAGATTTTTTTTTTAAAAATATGCCAGAGAATTGGACTACGAGTATGGCAGAAAAAACGGAACTGGATTTGGACGAAAAATGAAGAAGAAAAACACTTTTGAATTTTTGGGACTGACTCTTATGGATCAAACTGAAGAAAATTATGACTGACATGAAGAACGCGAAAAACACGAAAAAAATCAAGAAAAATCAAGAAACGCAAGAATCTGAAATAGATCCAAGCTCTGATGCCAGATGATGAGATCCCAGTCGAGGAATCTCGTCGAACACGCGGAATAACGAAAATTAAAACCTAGGAAAGATCTAAATCAGAACTGACACAAGACAAACAACGAAAATAAGGATAGAACGACGGTAAAACCTTGACCCGACAATCACGACGCAATTTATGGTGATGCGGATTGAAGAACCAAGATTGGTGAACGCCACAAGGACTTGTCAATTTTCTTGATAAGTTTCGAATTCGGAAACGCCATAAATATTCTTGCGAATATTTGATAAGTTTCCTGGAAGAACGCCACAAAGATCGGATCTTTGATAAGTTCAAGAAAAAGGGAATAAACTCAACCTCTCAATTTTGGAGAATACTCTCACAAATTTTATTAATCAAACTCAACTTAATTGTTTTTACAATGAATTGAAAAAGCGTATAAATAAGCAAAATAACCTAGCATCTAATTTACTCAAAATAGAATTCTAATTAGACTAAAATTATAAAATAGGAAAATAACCTAAAATAATAAAAGGAAACGAAATAATTGGCAAAATCCGGAATCCTGAATTACGGCCGTGAATATATAGCTTATGGCCGTAACGAACATTCTGTCTCAAATTTCAATCAGGTGTTACGGCCGTGATCAATATGTTACGGCCGTAAAAGATTTCAATTTCAGTTTTACGGTCGTGAGAAACTTCTTACGGCCGTAATCAGCGTTCTGCCTGTTTTTTCCTTAAGAATGTTACGGCCGTAAAAATGAAGGTTACGGCCGTAAATCAAGTTCTGCCTTATTGTTTGATTTCCTGCCTCGGCTCGATCCTTTCGACCCCAACACGGAACTTGCTCCATTTTGCACGTAGATCACTGTCATATTACCGATGGCTCGACTTCGCCCTTCGATGCCTGGTCCGGATCACATCAGAAAATTCAGTACATTAACAGAATGCATAATGACTTAGCAAATGAATTAACCCAAATTGTTTCGGGCTATTAAGAAATAATGGATTTGGATTCCACTTGTGAATATGGAGTTAAATTTCCCATAGTTCAACAAAGGGCGAAGAAAATTGATGTCCATTGCATACAAAATGGAGATGTAGTAGATTGGAGGAAAGAAATAAGAAGGTTCTTACAAGAACCTGACAAAAAGAATGATAAGAAAATGAGGTTAAGCTCATTGAACTACGTATTGATAGATGAAGAATTATACAAGAAACGTTCAGACAGTGTGTTGCTAAAATGTGTGAGTTTGTAAGAGGCTAAAACAATTATGGCTGAAATTCAAGAAAGAATTTGTAGTGCTCATCAAGATGAACAAAGAATGAGATAGATGATCATTAGGAGCGGATACTTTTGGCCCAAAATGGACGAATTGTGTGTTCAATATGCCAAAGGTTGTTTAACATGTCAAAATATAGCCCAATCCAAGATGTGTTAGCAGGAGAAATGACACCCATTATCAAGCCTTGACTTTTAAAGGTTGGGCGATAGATCTGATAGGGAAAATATATCCCCCATCGTCCAAGCAACACACGTTTATAATGGTTGCAACAAATTTATTCACCAAATGGGTGGAAGCAATACCCTTAAAAGAGATCTCTCAGAAGAATATCATAGAGTTTATTCGTGATCACATTATTTATAGATTTGGGATACCACAGACTTTAATGATAGATCTCGGAACTTCTTTAAATGGAGATCAAGTGAAGGAGTTCTTGAGCGAATTTGGAGTTAAATTGATGAATTCTACACCCTATTATGCCCAATCTAATGGGCAGACATAATCTTCTAATTTGATTTTGAAGAATATTCTAAGCAAAGTGATAAATGAAAATGCCAGAAATTGACACAAGTGTTTAAATAAAGTGTTGTGGGCTTATAGAACGTCTCCACGTTCAAGTACTAAAGTAACTCCTTTTCAACTTACTGATGGACAAGAGGTATTGCTGCCTATGGAGATTAATGTGCAATCAATTAGAGTAAGTTTACAAAACATTTAAGTGATGATAATTGTGCAGAATCACTTGCCCAAAACTTATTACATTACAATTGGACAAATTAAAGTTGGACGTCTTAGATAGATTGTAGGTTCAAAAGCCAAAAATGGCTGAGTATTATAATAAAAAGGTTATATCCAAGTTTTTTTAGTGTGGGCGACTTAGTTTGGAAGACAATACTCCATTTGGATAGTAAAGGCCCAAAGTATCGGAAACGGTTGCCAAATTGGGAAAGACCATACAAAGTGAAAATTTTGTTGCCTAATGGAGCATATCACTTAGAAGATTAGACAATATAAGCCAAATAAGATTTATTAATGGTAAATATTTAAAGAAATATGTTCCTTCCATATGGGAAAGCGAACAGATAGAAGAAAGTACTATGCACAAATAAAATCAAGATGTCGGGCGTGTACAACGAAGATGCCATTGTATTCTAAAAACAAAATGAGTAAAGAGAGTTGGATGATTACATTAAAATAAAAGAAGAGCGAATTTCATTCAAATAAAATCTTTTATTATCAAAGATTCTTCACAAAAGGGAAATACAAGTACAAATGTCCTACAAGCAACATTTTCAAGAGATTGCATATGGAAGCAGACTATCTTTATTTTCCTATCAATTACCACCGAAAGTGAGTAAATTGGCCTTCATCGCCTTCCTAAATGCATCGCTGCAAGGATAGGAAAATGGCCTAAGAAGCACTCTCAGCAAACCATTACTCCACATCAAGAATCCCATCTGGAGATCATAAATGGAAAGGGTGGTGAGAAGACATTCATTGACCAAAAAAACGTTTCCTATATCTCTCATACCAAAGAAAACATCGAGACATATGGTGAAATTGGAAAAAGACAAAATGATTTATTTCCGTCAAGAAGGAAATACTTGATCTATTGAGTATAAATTGGTCATTTACGTGATAAATACTGGTAGCATATTTGGTTAGTGAGGAACAAGGATGGAGACATTAGATGTGCAACAAAGGTGTAACTTTGTAGAAGAAAAAAGGGTGAGGAGATGGAATGTGGACGGCCATATACGTGTATAGTAGCCAAAATCAGAGGGTCAAATCTTGGGAAGAAGAAAAGTCGGAATATCAAAAGTTCAGGATTCTTCAAGGGGCAACATGCACGAATATAGGTGAATTAATGCAACGTGGTAATGTTCCTTTTGGGATATAGAAAGTCGCATTCAAACAAAAGGTATGATTGGAATTTTACATCTTTTTTGGACTCCAAATCCTGCGGGAAAAAGCGTAGAAGTTGAATCTGGCACAAGATTAATAATTGATATTAATTTTGGCCATATTGAGGGTAATTTTTTACATACAAAAATAAGGCCCATTTAAGAAGTCCAAATAATGGACCCAAACAAGCCCATGTGTAGGCCCAAAGTAGATTTATTGAACTAAGGCCCAACATCGCTCAGGCTTGGAAGAGCCCAAGATCTGGGGCAACTGGAATATGTCATTATCATTTAAAGCAATTGTTATTAAGCAATTAATGGGACATCTTATCACATCCCACGATCTAAGAATTTCGGTTGCAAATGGTTGAGTAATGGGAGTAATAACAGCAGTTAATGTAGCAGTTTTTGATAAGTCATCCACTATGAAGAAAGTGGGTAGTTATTGGGCAATGGACAGTTTTTTGAACAAGATTGAAGGAAAACCGTCAATGGAGTATAGAAGCAAAAAGAGAATGTAAAGATAAGGATCCGATCAATCACTCTCAAAATAGAGAATATGTAATTTAATTTCTTTTCATAGTTTTTCCTTTAACTTTCAATTACTTTGCAATTCAGTGTGCTTATGTCCCTTGGAGGCATTTCGTTTCATTGTAATTTTCATAAATAAAACACCTCTTGTTGGGACTTTGTCACAAAATGATGTTGTTCCTTACACATCGTCTGAATTCTCTTTCAATTGTCAGTGATAGTTCACTTTCTACACAAAACAATTTGGTACGCCTAGTGGGACGATTTTGGTATTTGATGATACAAAAGTGAAGCATTATGGCTCATAAGAATTCTGATAAGGAGCCAGCAAGTCAATGAATAATCCACTTTGTGGATGCTCTAACTATGCACAATACGCCTTTTTGATTCATCTACCTGTGTTGCATTTTGTGAAAGCTCTTCTTTCTATACGGCACTACAGCGAAAAAATGCATTAATGATAATATGTCAGTGATATCTAGCATCCTACATAGGGCTGCAAGTTGGATTGAAAAATTCGATACCATCCAATTATGTTCTAAATTTTTTAAAAAAAAAAATCTGATTTCGATTGGTTCGAAATCCAAAACTTTCGAATCCGAAAATTTTCGAAAAAAATTGATTGGAATTGGAACGTGTTTCAAAATTCCAAAATTTCGATCCAAAAATTTTCGAAGTATTCTTACAATTAATAATACAAAATGTAAGAAAACAATTTATTGAATAATTAATAATATTAAAATATTATAAACATGAGATTTAACATATAATCGACTGGTAACACTTTCACTTAGTAAAAAGGAAAAGAGAGAACAACACTTTAATTTTAGCTCAGGGTTTAAGTTACGTAAATTGGTGGTGAAAAATGCTTTATGCATCAGATAAAATAAAAATGTTCAGATTAAATAAAATATTCAAGTTTTTTTGTTAATTGTGGTATCACGAAGTTTTCTTTACTTATTCACTGTTTGTGTGATTACCAGGTTTGAAATTTGGAGCGTGACACTGTTTGTTTACTAGAAAATAGTTTTTTGAAGAAAAAATGTTAGATCTACATGGTGTTAAAGGATAAAAAAATGCAAGAATTGTAGCATTGTTATCCTTGTTAACTTATATTTTATTGAATCGTGATTAGAGATGGCAAAAAAACCCGACCCGAACCCACCCATAATGGGGCGAAAAAAACCCGCCCCGCGGGGCGGGTATGGGGCGACTTCTCCCCGACCCTGGTGGGTCGCGGGGCGGGTACGGGTTTGGTTAACTCGACCCGAACCCGCTCCGATTAAATAAATTAATAAAAATTAATAAGGAAAAAAATAAAAAAATATCGAAAAAATAAAAAAAATTAAACGGGGCGGGTAGGTTGACCCGCCCCGACCTGAAATTCTCGGGTCGCAGGGCGGGGCACGGGTCGGGGGGACCCGACCCGAACCCGCGCCCATTGCCATCACTAATCGTGATGAAAAAATTATGTTAAATACATTTATAAATATTATGTTGTTATTTTGTTATGTTTTGTCGTTTGTAACTTTTATTATAATTTTTTACCAGTTGAAATTTTTAGCTCATTTGATTTCATACATTCAATTCTTAGAATTTATTTTTTCATATACTTAAAACTATTATTAATCTTGATAAATATTAAATATTGAAATTTTCAAAATTTTTCGAAATTTTCGAATTTTGGTTTGAAATGGAATTCGTGTATTTTGAAAATTTTGGAACGAGATTTGGAGCAACATTTTGATTCCAAATCTTTTTGGAAGGAAACTTGCAACACTTATTTTTGATTCGTACTGTCCAAAAAACACCCTAAATCCTACCCATAAACATGTATATATGCCAATTGTTCAATCTCGTCAACCTAAAACTGAGAAGGCTGCCTAAATCACATAGCCTCTAAAGTCAAACCTACAATTCATGAAAACTAGACTTAACATCAATGTTGCTTCAAGGGTTCCCCATCATTGTTGTGAAAGTGTCTAAGCAAGTTTTTGGCAAACAAAATAAAATCGGTTTATAAATTACTTTATAAATTATAAATTTTTTTAAATTACTTTTTAAAATTATATATTTTCTCTCTAATTTTCAATCACTATTTTTTACCTCTAAATTATAAGTAAACCAAATTATAAATCATATAATGTTACCAAACTGAGGTTCATATTTACACGATTGCAATTTGAATAGAGGATCTCATTTTGTTATAAATTAATTCTCTTAGTGATCACTGGACTTATACACATATCTTCGATCGATCACTGAACTTTAAAGTGTCGATTTTTTATCACTAAACTTATGTAAACGTATTCGATTACTCACTGAACTTTAAAATGTCGAGTTTTAATTAATAAATTATAGGTTAATTGGCCCAATAATCACTGAATTTATGTAAATGTCGAGTTTTGATCACTAAACTTATCAAAACTAGTGTTACACCCTTGTGATGCACGGTCATTTTTTACTCACATATATCGAATTTATATGTTAACAAATGAACTGAATATTTAATTAAAAATGAGAAACGAAGAAAGATAATTCATTACAAAAAAGGTACAATTATACATACCTTAATTTTTTTTACGAATAGTATGTTTACCGTTCCAGGAAATTTACACTTAGAATTTTATTAACACACACCGTTCTTTTACGGAATCATTACAATTTATAAACCAATTTATAAAGAACACAATTTCTCAAATCACTTTTTAACCACACACATTTTTTCTCTTCAATTTTCAATCACACATTTTACCTAGAAACCACAAAAAAATTGGTCAAAGGAAGCCGCTGAACACTCAATAAAATGAAATAGAAAAGAAAAAATAGATCGATGAACGCTCTATTTTATTTTCTTTCATTTTTTATTTTTAAAGAAAAATATTTATGTTATATTGACATTTTTTTTTTCATACGTTAACATATGATATGAATATTTAATTAAGAATGAGAAAAGAAGGAAGACAATTAATTAAAAAAATTGTACAATTACACATATCTCCTTTTTTTTTTTTTTGGCGGTTTGTATGTTTATCGTTCCAGGATTTTTTTTAAACATTTTAATTTAAATTGACTTAAAACTTAAAGTGAGAAAACAAAATTACATTTAAATAGAATTTGTAATAAGTAAAAAAATAGATATATTTGTGATAGACGCTTAGAATTTTATTAAAATGAAAGAAAAAATAGATCGATGAACGCTCCTATTTTATTCTATTTCATTTTCTATTTTTATAGGATAAAATATTTATGTGATATTAACAGTATTTTATTTATTATTATTTTTTTGCGAATTTTAAAAAAAATTGTAATTGATTTTTAAGAGGAGAAGACGGACTAAGAAATTTCGGGACGATTTGATCATTAAGAAGATTTTACGGACAATATATTTTCAGTTTGCTCTAACTTGTTATCTTGTACTAAACTTTTTGTTGAGATCTTTGATTTGACGCCCATATTGCATATTTTTTCGATTTCAAAATAATATAATTATAAAAAGAATAATAATTAGTACAAAAAATAGTTTATAGATAGTATTATAGAACTTAAATGATTTCATTTAAAATGAATGAGATATTAAGTTTAAAAAATATAAAAACTACATATGATATTTTAGACGATTTTACGGTTTGTTCTCACTTGTTACTTTGTATTAAACTTCTTTTTGAGATTTTCGATTTGACACTCATATTATATATTTTTTGACTTAATTATAATAAAATAATTATCAAGAGAATAATAATTATTACAAAACAAAAAAAAAAATTAAAATCTTGATGTCATTAATAACATAACACAAATTCTAATGTTATGTACCATAATAATTGCTAAAATATTTGTTACATTATTATTATTTTTTTGCAATAATAATTGCTAAAATATTTGTTACATTATTATTATTTTTTTGCATAGATTTCAAGATTATGGAAAGTTATTTTGGGCGAAAAACTATGTGTGTGTATTTTTGCATTTACTTTGTTTTATATATGTATAGATAAATATAATAAAATAATTATTAAGTGAATAATAATTATTACAAAAAAAAAAAAATAGTTTATACATTAAAATAAATTAAAATCTTAATGTCATTAATAACATAACACGAATTCTAATGTTATAATAACAATTGCTAAAATATTTGTTACATTTTTTTTTTTTTGCATATTATTTTTTATGTATAGATTTTCAGATTTAGAAAGTTATTTTGGATGAGAAACTATGTTTGTGTTATTTTTGGCATGTACTTTATTTTTATACATGTATAGATATTACTGATGAATAGATGTTTTTTATTGTATATTTTATCCATGTATGAAATTTTGTTTCATCTGTAATTTTTTTATAGGTAGAAAATGGATACTGTCAATTATGACACATGCAGTTAAATGTAATGATGATTCATTTATCAATGTAGGCTCTTGAAAAGATGCACCGTGCATTTCAAGCATGTGTTTAGTAAATATGTTTTTAAACATGTTTTTTATAGCACAATTCCTCAAATCATTTTTTAACTACACACATTTTCTCCCACCACTTTTTAACTATACATTTTACCTAGAAAAAATAAAAAAATTTGTTTTTAAACAAAAACTTTTAACAAACAGAGATATTTCAAAACAATGAAAAATAAACATTTCAATAGCACGTTTCTACATTAATTAAGCTTGTCTTGAAAGATTCTTTAAAATCTCTAGATTTAGGAAGGAGTTTAGGCGAGAAATTGGGATTTTCCTTTTTTGTCATGTATTCTATTATTACATATAGAAGATAGATGATGGACGTTAATCATTGACTTAACTTTCATAACAGAATTGACGACATGTCAGATGGAATGCCTGTAAACAAATCATGACACACAAAATTGCCAAGTAAGAATTTTTTAAGAACGTATTCAATTGGTCACTAAATTTTTAATGATGGACAATCGTGTGTTGGCAGCCTATGACATTCACGCAAGCCTAAGCCGTTAGCCTCACGAGATGGGTACCGTCAATGTAAAAAATACTCGTCTATATGTTCATGATACCTAGCTTGTGAGGCTTACGACTTAGGGCCTCATAGCTTAGTGGTACTAGGGAGGCCCCGAGAATCCTTTTATCCAAAAGGTCTTAGGTTTACGTCCCCTTGGGGACGCTTCCACTTTAAAGTGGAACAAATCCATTTAATTGTGGACAATTTATGTGTTGGTGGCCCGTGACACTCACGCAGGCCCCAAGCCATAAGCCTCATAAGTGGGGTACTGTCAATAATAGATATCCGAACTTTTTAAGTAAATTGAATTAAGTTTGAATAATTTTTGCAACTTCATATTTCGATCAATTCATCTGTCATTTTAAAATTAATATTTATTTACTTAATTAATTTGTTTAACCAACTTTTATCAAAATAAAAATAAAGATATATTAGCAGACTAAAAACAGTTATTCTTTCCGGTAACATAACCATTTGACTATTGGGTGAAAATGAAAAGTCACTTGTATTGAAAACTATTAAGTATTGAATAAGTTTTGAATTTTTTTTAATATTTTGATAGTTTATATCTATGATTTTTTTCTTTTTCAAATTTCTGTCATTGGTCATTGTTTCATTTTCTAGACAGGTTTATAGGAAACTTAACTATTTGATTTTTAATTTTGGGAATTGATTTCGTGAAAAGTGATTTTTTTTTTAGAATGTGTAGTTAAAATAGTATTAAAAGTTGAAAAAATGATTTTTTAAAGAATGTGTGATTAAGAATAAATGTTCAAAAAAATTGATTCTTGAAAAACCAATTTCATAAGGGTAAGTGATAAAGTATTATGTCTCGTGGGTTAAACATCTGTCTCGCTTTTATAAATTGAGATACATAGATGATTTTTTTAGTAAATAAAGTTAAATGAATTTGCAATGTTCATTTTGTAAAATTTAATTAAAACAACTTTTCATATTACTTAATTTGTTACATTCATTTAAATATAAGACCACATATTGTATTTAATTTATAATGTTAAGTAAATATAAAATGAAATATTTGTTTAATATATTCAAATATTGTATTAAAATATTTAGTACAAATTCTAATAATACCATTCAAGTAGTGATAAATTAATTTGTGATAATCTAGAAATTATATTTTGAAAAGATTAATTACGTCAATAATTATTAAAATTGAATATTTATGCAAATGGTCATTCAAGTTAATGTTTATAGTAAGTACTCATTCAAGTTCCTAATTATTACAAGAGGTAATTACATGTGCTACCTCATATTTTATAATTATTCAAACAATACGTCACAATTATTATAAAACCAAATATACTGACTTCTTTGCAGTATTAAAAAAAAAAAAAAACAAAACACCACTCATGGTCAATGATCTACGTTGAACACTGGAATTACTCCTCCAAACGTGCATTTCCTAAAAGAGCACATTATTTGTACAATACCCCCAAATTGATTACACTTTCCAAAACAAAAACCCCCATTTCAGTCTATCGTATTCCAACCAAATCAAATCCCCAAATCGTTTAAACAAGAAATCGTAGATCAGCACACTGATCGGCAATGTCCTAAACCATTATCCAGAAATTCACATACTATATCTCTATCAATGATTTCTAAGATCAATCATTTTGATAACACGATCTTTTTTCGACAAATAAAAGAACCCATTTCCGCAAAACTCCACAAAGCAAGACAGGTTCTGAAATTTGGAGGTTTAAGTTATGTAAACTAGGTCTTCAGTTGGATTATGGCTTCACCAACTCGAACTTCGTTCACCCGTCACGATTACAGTAGTATGTCAGTCGAAGATTCACCAATATTGGGCATTACAAACCGACCATTACCATTGGGTTCAATTTACATTTCGCAACCAAATTTTGAGAAACATAAAATGGTTACACCAAAAAGGAGGCTGAAATTGGTACGTGAAAAGGTTTCTAGCAGAGGAGATAATTCAAAGTCAGTGGAGATTCTGGAGCCAGAAATTAAACGTGAACGTACTCCTAACCGTAGAATCACACGCTCAATAACCATATTTTCAGATTCGAAGGAAAGAGACACTCAAGCTGATAAGGAAGCGGTGAAGAGGACGGCTCAAAAGAATATTAGTGGGAAGAGGATGATTGACAAACTAGATGGCTATTCATCACCAAAGAAGAAGAAACTAGAGTTTTGTGATGGCCCCTAGGCAACAATTTCACCATGCCAGACACAAACATCACAAAATAAGGTATTTTATCCATCATCCTAAGTTACATTACAAATTCCTTAGATTACATATCATATTACTGCCATGAAGCATACCATCGGATAATTAGATAATTAAGACGTAACCAAAATCACCCCCCCCCCCAATGTAGTATGACACATTGCTAGGATATCTATATATTAACTAATTGAAGGTGAATGATTACAGAAGAATTGTCTGTTATGGTTCGCGTTACAACACCATTGAAATATTATTTAGGTCCACCAGTGTGACGATTATGGGATTTTTTTGAGACTATATCATAGTTATGAAAAATGTAATCTTCGATATTTAATTTTCAAATAAGAATAATTTTCCGTAATATACCCTTTGTTTGTTAATAAATATTTCCTTGCCTTGAGGAGTAATAAAGTTTTTAGTTTGGTGTTGCCATCAATCCTCTAGATTTTTTTTTTTTTTTTTTTTTTGTCCTTGTAATGTACACAATCCTTATCAATTGTTATACCTTAGGAATCTCATCACCAAGAATTCTTGGAGAAAATTGGTGGCGAAAAGAAAAGATTTTTTTTATTTTTTTAGTTATTCCGTATCAATTTTATATAATCTAGGTATTTACATTCCCTTTGTCACTAATGGCCGACTGTGAATGTGATACGAAATCATGGCATCACTTCCACGTGTTCTTAATTACATTACAGCTATGGCATGAAAATTATGTGATTTTTTGTCTCAATACACGCATTACATATAGTGGAAATTATAAATGGATGGGATTTTGAGACTCACAACTATGGTTTAGTCTTACCTATATTACAGGATTATGGTACAGTCTTACATAGCATGTATGTGTAATCTGCCCACAGTTATTGGGTTTCGAAATGAACTTAGGTGAAATGATTATTACATATTCCTTAGATTACATATCACATTCTGTCATGAAGCATCCCGTTGGATAATTACATAATTGAGACGTAACAAAATCCACACCCCCCATGTAGTATGACACATTGCTAGGATATATATATATATATATATATATATATATATATATATATATATATATATATATATTACTTAGTCCACCAGTGTGACTATTATGGGATTTTTGTTGAGACTATACCATAGTTAAGAAAATTATGTGATTTGATGTATCAATACACGCATTACATATAATTGAAATTATAAATAGAAGGGATTTTGGGACTCACAATCAATATTAATTTAATTTAGTTCATAATAAATCACGTTTGAGGTCAGTCATTGTTTTAAAAGTCCACCATTCAATTTATTGGAATGATTACCATCCCTAATTACTGGCTTCCTATTTTTTTTCCCTAGTCATTATACAGGCATATGAATTTATCATCCCCCAGAGGACAGAATTGGTGGAACCATTAATGTTTTCTTCAAAAATGAAGTAATAGAAAACTTGAATGCAAAGCTCTCTGAAACTCAAAAGGGGTTGTTCCGAAGTACATGCTTCGGTCATTTTCTAGGGCTGAGCGAAATCCGATTACAAAATCAAGTTATACACAAACTACTCCTTCTAATAGTCAGGCAGCCAGCAATCGATGAGATGTGGTTTGTATTCGATGGGAATCTCCTAAAATTTTCAATTCATGAGTTTTGTCTTGCTACTGGACTTAAATGTGATGGTGACGACAACACCAACATGTTCAAGTTGGGGGCAAAAATGGGATTAGAGACAAGTACTTCAAGGAACTGAAAAGTGTTTTTAGGAAAGATGTTAAGCATACATTTAAGAAACTTCCAGCAGATACACCAGATGAGGATGTTGTGAAGATAGGTATTCTGTACTTGATTTCAACATTCTTGTTCACATCCACACAATGCAAGGTTGTTAACGATGCAATGATGCGATTGGTCGACTCTCCATATATGAACTCATTTCCGTGGGGTAAGGAACTCTTCCAGATAACCTTCAAATACCTTAAGAATGCTCTAAGCAAAGCCCAGCCTAGTGGAGGTGATGTGAAGGGAATCCTAACCTATCGGATCCGGATGCATGGATTTCCACTTGCATTTCAAACCTGGATGTACGAGTTAATCCCATCATTATCCAGAAATTTTTATAGAAGAGTGAGATACAGCTCACCACACATTGTGAACTGGACAAATGACGACAAAAGGGTATCAATAGCATCTTTGGAGAAGTTCCTATTCGAGCTTAAGGAGGTATATCTTGTCTCTATTTAATTTCTTGAGTTTTATCTTTAAGTCCAGATTGCTTTATAATTTTCCGTCCTCAAAAAATAATGTTCACATCTCACAGTAAAATCATTACATAGCGACGAATACATAAATTTTTGTCTTTGCAGATTGAGGTTGTTCAAGTCAAGGCTTCAGAATAGGAGAAACTTGTACCCTACTACATTGGATTATGTGGAAATGAGATAGCTAGTCCGAATCATCACAATGTATCAGGGATGCATATTTTGAAAAGTCTCCCAATAAAATCAAAGCAAAGAGAGCAACCAATGACCTCTAAACCCGCGTTGTTTCCATCACACAACAATCTGACACCGGATGATACATATTTGAGTGAGGTCAGCATAAGCTCGGTTATATGACTATCTTATGGCACACATTTATAAAGAAGTAACCACATTGCTTTTTTTCCACAGGCACAACTTTTTCAGATTATTAAGGAAGTGAAGTCCGAAATAGCTAAACTAAGGGATAACCAAGTTCAGATAATAGAATCCCAGCACGAGATCAAATCAGATATCTCACGAATTGAAGCTAACATCAACTACAATTTCCAAAGGGTCATGGATGAACTGAGCAAGAAAAACTATGCGAGTCAGGACAATGAAATAGAATTAAGATCCCCTGGACCATCAAATAGCCCTGTATCACTGAATAAGAAGGTATTATCTTCCTGGAATCTATTTCTTATTATGGAAATATTATTTTACGCCTCACTTTCTGCACAAAAGTTTTAGACATTAACCAATAGTACGATGCCATGATCAAGTGCTCACGACCATTGAAAAATCCAATCTCGAGAGAAGAGATGCAAGTTTATCTAAATCCAAATCTGCACCTGAAGTTGCACAGGAAAGGGGGGATTGATGGAGAAAAATTCTGCAAGTGAGGATTATGGCAAGAAATCGAGTGAACCTTCTTCCAAACCATTCAGTCCTGACGAAATTCAATACACGGAAGATCTGATCTTGGTTGACCAAATAGTGAAAAGCACTCGATCAATGAAGGGAAAATGCTTAGATCAGGTTCGGAACATTTAATCTGAGCATGTGTCCGTAAATTTAATCATGTAATGTCATGTCACACTGAATGGACATCACAATGAAATTATATAACATTGTCACGAAATAAGTATTTTTATGTGATGATCATTTTCCATACCGCATTTTGTAACATATACCCTATCTTGAGCAGGGTGATGGTCCCAGATTTCATTCACCTAAACTGCAAAATAACTTGAGTTTTACAAGTCAAGTCGTCGTACAATCACTTTTTGCCCAGGTGAGCTATGCAATGAAACTATGCTATCACATCACTTGTTTATGTGACAACTACACGTCCACACCTGGGCTATTGGATTCCCTTTGTGTGTAATCCTCTACATGGGTCTAGAATACTCATTAATTAATCAATTTTTGCACTTCCTGTTCAATGTCACTCATGCGGGCATGGATGTTGATTTTTTTTTCCTTCCCTTTTAACAAAACTAATACGAGGAAGATTGGAAAATAAACTCAGAGTAGGTTTACGTGTCTCAGTTAGATGACCTGCCTTCATGGGAATGGAGAGCTAATCCACAGTCATATTGTTTCTTACAAATATAAATTTTACTATTACGATCATTTTCAAAAATGAAACAACACAGACACAAAACACTCCATTGGTTCATATATATTTATGCGTAATATGTATCTTGTAGGCTCCTGAACACTAGCAAATCGAACAGGTCACACTCCCTCATACTCAAACCCCGATAAATGATAAGATGGGATCCACCAATAGGGTACAATATCTCATAACTGATTTCTTTTGCATAATTAGTATTACAAAATTACCTTACCCTTATTTTCATCAATACTAATCGACGTCTCTAACATTTCTACTATATGATTATACTAGGTGACGGATATAAATGGCGCAGGTGATATTCTAGCATATTACTTAGAAGTGTTATTTTCTGTATATTACATCGTCATTTCAATGAATTATGCTGTATCTTCATCAAACTTACAATTGTTCAAATAATACAATTTTTCCTATGCCATTAACAGGACAGGAGAGTTATACAAGATACGACATGTTCTCATTCAAGGTTGATTTCTCCCAGCCGGACGAAGATGATGTTGCTGCATTTGAGAGTTGGTTTAGCGAAGGGTACAAGCCTGAACTCATGTAAGTAGCTACATATTTTATCAATTTTGATACATGTTCATGTTAATATGTCTAAATCAGAATATCAACTATAATTTGTGTCTGTGATATAATTCAACTTTTAGAAAATTCAAGTTCCCACCAGCTAAGGACGCAATAACACCTCCCTTTCAATTCGGCCCGTATGTCATTGCATCAAAGATGTGGTGGCACGAGCTACGACAGATGGATGTATACCTGAGGGATTCAGTAAGGCTTCAATGCAATGATTTCACTTTGTGAAATACCTGTTTTATTCAGCAAAATAATAATCTGAAATTACCTCATGCAGCATATTAACATCTGTTTCTACTACTTCCGGAAAATGCTAAGGTTCAGTGTGCTGAAATCATTCAAGTGTACCACAACTGACTCATTTTTTGGATCCATGGTTCGAGGTGCCTACCGATCACGCAGGGAGGATATAAATGCAATATCAAATTTCAAGTCTCTCATGGACATAGCTATGGGTGAATATACACAATGTAACATGAATTGGTCAGAAGTGGAACACATTCTCATGCCAATCACGATGGAGAAGAAAGCGCATTGAGTTCTAGCACACTTTCACATTAATGACAGAACATTATATGTCTACAACCCCAGCCGACATACTGTTAGAGATAGAATTGTTATATCTGACATGGAGGCTTTTTCGTACGTGATCCCATGCCTAATGATTGAGTTACAAGTTTGGGAAACCTCTGCCATGCTCGTTGATCCGTGCATCCATCCACTTGATGTGAAGATCATGATGGACATCCCTCAGGACTAACACAGGTAACTATTGATTCACTCTATGTAGATCGAAATGCTGTAACTAAGTCCTATAAATGTGTTAACCTTAAGAATTGCAGTAGAATGCGTAGTAATTAACACAACATTGCATAAATTTGCAACCATGATTGCGGAGTATATGTCCTCAAGTATGAAGAATCTATAATGCGTCAGGATAAAAGTCTCATGGCACAGAAATTCAATCCTGGCAGTTATATGTTGCAATTAGATGTTCAGCTATAGAAGCACGCGTGTGAGAAGATAATCGAGGGATACGAAACGGACTACGATAATGTGCTGCGAAGTGTCGGAGACAGAGGAAGCTTAGTGCATCAAAGAATGTTTAAGTTGCAATACCAATCATGGATCTAGGATTAGATTAGGGTGCCCTTTTGTCATCTGTCGATGCTAATTTATTATTTTGATGCAACAAACAACTTACAGTTAGATATTAGTTTTTGTTTGGTTTAAGTGGTAACCCACTCCTTTCGAATATTAAATAAAGCATCGCTTTCCAAGTCATAGATTGCAGTTTACACTGTCATTGGGAATGGATAGTGTGAAATTGACATGAAGTCGATGTACATGTCCCGATGTAGTTTCATGTATTTTCATTTGGTTTGTGATAATATAATCGAAAAATAGGTGAATGCATCGATAGTTATCATGCCCGGACAAAAATCAAAAGCGTAAATATAAATACTCAAAGTATCATGCGTGAAACACTCCCATTTGAATAATTATCTCAGGAGAATCCTTTCTTAAGTTGATGTCATAAGATGCATGATGTCAATCAATATTTACAAAAGGTTGTGCCAGATTATGCATATGAAATGTTGATCAAGTCATTCAGAAGTTCTGTGTATAACTAAAAAAATATTTAAGTATTTATACCAACTGTACTATAAAATTTATTCCTAATGAGAAATTAGTTCTCATAATTATTCTATTACTTCCAAGTTCCACCAAAAAAAATCTTGATAGTACATTCAAAAAATTTAGTAAATCTTAACTACACAAGAGAGACTTGGGATCAACACATCACATCGTTGGGACATGAATAAATCAAGATAACACTTGATCGCTAATCAATTATTAGATGTCAATCCTCATCTTCGCTTCCCCAGTAGAAAATTTGGTAATGGTTGATTACATGTCCTCCTATTGTGTCCTCGACCGCCGCACCTTCCGCATACTGTTGCTTGTGACCCCTCGAACCTAGCCCTTCTTCTTGTCTTCTTTGGCCTACCTGGTAGCCTCTTAGATTTAGGTGGAATTATTTCACCACCATTCTGACATTTTTTCACCGTCCACTGCGAAGAATTACCAAGTGGAGTGACGTATTCAAAGTAGGATCCAAAATAACACTCCTTTGTGTGGTAACATGAGCAATACTTATATGGCTGATGGCGTCTATCCCCGATGACGGCCATGGCATGTTCTCACGGTAAACCATCTATTTGTAACTTATTGCACGTGCAAGTCAACTCTTTCAAATCAATGACATGTTGTCTTCTCTCGTCGGACACTTAGTATAGATTCTCATTCAAAGCTGAAACCTGATAGAGACATACATGATTTTATTAGACTTGAAATAGGAATCACAAAGGAATGTAATCTGTGCAAAAAAACTAGATTGCAAATTTCTAAAGTTCACATGATGTTAATTCCTAACACAGTTATTCTTCTAGTCCTAATGATTGAATATTTATATAACTAAATGGAAACTACCTTCAATTTCAGTGAAGCCTTGGCATTTGATCTCAATAAGATCTCTGATTTCAACGTCAGATGTGTGAAGGTACCCTGTGCAGTAGATCTATTCTTAGAAAACCAAGTTTGTATTATGTGCCTCAACGATTCAAACAAGTAGTCAATCGGGCAGTGCTTGACAGATTTTGTGACTGCATTAACCGACTCGACGATGTTTGACGTCATAGCGGAATACCTATTAACAGGTGAATACGATCTCGCCCATTTATGAAATCCAATGTCCTCCTGCAGCGTAGATAAAGCATATAAATGCATCCACTTTTAAATTGTTCGGAAATATTATGATGGGAGAAAATTAGTTATAGGGTTAGAGTCATACCAGGTCTCTCCTTATTCATATTGTAATCAAAATCATGCTTTGTGTATGCTCTCACAGCTGTGTTGAACGGCTTAGCAATATCCTTAGCATATCTACTGTAACTAACTCTCAGATCTTCTAGAATATGGCGAGCACAAAAACCTTGATGCACACCTACATACACTTCATGAACGGCGTGCTCGATGCTCCCATGACGGTCTGAAACGAAACACATTTCACCCCTTACCCCGTAAGCTTCCTTGAATCGACTAAGGAACCAACCCCACCATTCATTATTCTCAGAGTCTCCAATCCCAAAAGCTAATATATAGATCGAATTACTAGCATCTTGTGTACAAGCAGTTAATAGGCTACCACCGAATCTTCCGGTCAAGAAAGTCGCGTCTACTACGGGCTTGCAGCATTTCCACCCTTCAATGGACACACCTAGTGCCATGAACGCATACTTGAAATGTCCTTCTGTGTCTATCTCAATACTAGTCTTCGAACCAGGATTCTTCAACTCTTACTCACTAAAATACAATGGCAATTTACCATAAGTGTTTTTTGGATCACCCATCACCTCCTCTAATGCGTACTCCCACGCTCTCCAAGCCTTACCGTATTTCAACGTCAACCCATAAGTTGATGCCATATCATTCATGATATCAATTGGTGTGTATATTGTTCTGGTTGAGGTATATTTGTGCTTTATAAATTCCCCAACTAATGCACTTTTTGCTTGCAAGTGATCTCTAATTACACAGTCCATCACGCATGTATGACCATTACGACTGTAACGAATTTTGAACATATCGGTTTGACCAATCCTCGATCCCCTCAACCTCCAATTGCATCCTTCGCCTTTACACACTAGCACGTACTCACAAATGTCGGACTTGTAAACTATAAACTCAAAGTTGTTTTCAATGGCATACAATGCAAGGGTGTCCTTCAGCAACTTCTTATCCCAAAAAATTTGGTTCTCAACTACAAGATCAACACTTAAACCCATGATAACGTCATAGTCAACTTCGGTTTCATCTTCAAGTCGTTCCAGCTCAGATATATCAACAGTGGCTGCATATTCATCCATTGTAGGAATGGATTCAGAGCACTTATTTAGATCCATCCTATTTTCTGATGCAACCTTCTCCTTATGTCCTGATGATAATACCAACCCCATGCACCTGCCTTCATCACACATAGGTTCCACATGGATAAGGTCGACAACAACTCATAGTGCATATGCCGTCAAACTTGGTTCCTTTCTTTTCAACTCCATGTAGAACAGTAAGGAACTGTCATTGGTAATCCTCACAAGGGCCATATCTCCACCAACATCATAATCTATCCTCAAACATGAATTTCTACTATCAATATTAATCTCATTGCATATCATCACGACCAGATCCACGTACTTGCAACCAGTAGGGAGGAGGAGTCCAAATGTATCATTGTTTGATTTCAAAAATACATTCACGGATTCCATCTCCTGCAACAATTATATTGTAATTATCATTTAGAATGATCAAAGCTATATCCTGTAAAAAGATCCTTATGACATGCTCAAACTTATGGAATCTTATAAGTAATTTTTTAGTTTTATGTATATCACCATTATTTTGCAAACATACTAAATCTTAGACACCCATCAACTACTGTAAGTGTGATGATTAGTAAACTAATATAGAGAGCACAAACTGTTTCTTGCGTTATCCCACCAGCAACACACAAGTTTTCATAGGACTATTTATGAAATGAAATAGCCACATTGACGTGAATTCCCATTACAAATTTTAAATCATATAGGTTTAGTACATTGAAGGGGATGAAGTAAAAACTAGCTAAAAATATGAATGGTGTGATAATCCATAAATTTGAATAATCAAAAAGAAGGAATCTTGTAATTAGCGATTTTTTCAATTTCATGAAAATGGACATCACATAAAGGAGTCAGGTGTAGTATATAATGGTGATCCAAAACTATAATCATTATAATATTATATATAATATATAATTTCTATCTAAATCATTTACTAAACAGTGTAACAATTCCCAACCCACTCCCCATAATATCACTGGCAAAACAATCAAAATGAGGGACATACCTGAGAGGATTTGTTCTTACACCACTGGAAGAGGAATCTTAATTGGGGTCATGGAGAAATTCCAATGGAGGACCCGCAATGTGTAATGGTGTAATCGCACGGATGCTCATCTGATTTACATTTCGACATTACCATTTTGGGTTCAGAGAAATTAATGTGCTGCTTGATATTTTGCATTAAAAACAAATTTCAGTTACAATTGTTTATTCCGGGTAAGTTATGCAGACAGTAGAGTTGGATTTCTTTTATTGAGAAATTAGTATTATATGTAATTACACATTATTATAGTATTTCTTGAAATATTATAGATTACACGTGTAATTTCCGTTTTTCCCCTTATTACAATTGTGGCCACTTGGTAAGAATATTGGACCTATTAGGCATCCTTTATTTAAAACCTATTTTTTCTTTTTTAAATCACATTTTTAGCCAACATTATATTAATAAATAATTAACATATCTATACCATTTATAAAAGTGACTTGAGAGGAAAAACTTTTTTGGACGTTTATGTTCTCAAAATTATCTTCAATTGTCTAACCAACCCTTAATAGTTAATGGTCATTAATTAATTATCCATCAAAATCCTATTATCACGATAAAAACCGAAATACCCTATAGATTACTCATATTCCATCCAGTCTTCACTTTCTCTCCACAGATTATTCATATGCCATCGGTTCGGCACGCAATATCCCATCTTGGCCAACATGCTTTATATACTTTACAGCTTTGGAAGCTATCAGATGAGAGACACGACAGAAATGGAAGAAGATTAATCATCGATGGCAAAATAAAATCTAACCATTTCAATTCCAAGATCGACAAATAGAAAATTTCTAGACTGTTATGAAATTGATCAGTCATATTTTAAGCTTTTTAATTTTAATTACTTTTTCAATTTAATTGTTTCTGTCCTTCAATATCTAGTTCATAGTTGTTTATTTATTTATTTTATCTCCAAATCTTTATTTCCCCATTTCCACACATTATACGCACGTCTCTCATTCTCTGAGATTTCACATTCTGTACCCCCATCGCTTAAAGATTATTCAGTAAAATAATATGTGTATTTGTGTTTAAGCGGAGGTTGACGAAATATGTTTGTACAATCAGCTATCGTGTGGTGCAGTCTGTGAAATTATTTGTTGGTAATGGTCTTGGCAGCAATGAAGACTTGATTTTTGTAGATTTCGTTGGGTTATGTGATGGGAAAAAATTGAAGAAGGTTTGTTTGAGTTCTCGCATGAGAATTAGTGTAAATGGCATGGTAAATTTCAAATGAGTTTTATTGGGTTAAAGAAAAACTTGACATCTTTTACCTCCATTTGGTAACCAACCAAAAATGGTTTATAAATTAGATTATAAATCACATAATTTCTCAAATCACTTTTTAACCACATAAAATTTTTCTCTCCAACTTTCAACCATTAATTTTTACCTAAAAATTATAAATAAATCAGTATATAAACCAAATAGTGTTACCAAACGGAGGCCAGTTCTTGATCTTGAACGGGTTAATATTGCCTCACACCAGACCTCAAATCTTAAACCCGAGGTGGGTTGACGTAATTCTCAATGGACACCTTTTGTCTGTTTACTAATTATTATTTTTTATGTCGATTTGAATTTTATAATTGTATTGATATTAGTGCAATGGAGTTATTTTGATAAGTATTTCTTTCTCTTTTCTGGTTAATTTTGGTATTATGTTGTCAATTGCTTCATTGTTGATTAATTTTCAGGAAGGAAAAATTGAGCTTCTTGAAAGCAAACAGTTAAAGATTTGAATCCTAGTTTATATCCGATCTCCTCTATCCTTTATACATTGAAAGTAGCGAAAAACTGTTGATAAATGATCTACAAGATAAAACTAATTATTATTTGATTATATTTTTGTATCTTTATATATTCTAGTTTTGTTAAAAACATGGCCAATATGAATGTTTACTCAACATTTAGAGGCACGTGTAATTGATCTCTGGCATGCGGTGGTAAGAATATCTTTTTAACATTTAAGTTAAATATTAATAATGTAAGATGAACTTTGAATAGAAACAGGATAACCGTTTCATCATTTTTTTTGCTGCTCTATTCTTGTAGTTTTTTTCACTTGTTTTTGTTAAACTCTATTTCTGCAGCATGGTGTACATATGCTGCTACTAGCTCAAATCACGTTTGAATAACCTTGATAAAATAAATAATTATTTTCAAATTTTGATCACTATAAAAAAATTATTTAAAAAATTTATTGATATTTACTAAAAGAAAATGATTTAAGCTTAGCTGGACATGTTTCATATAACTTATTGCAATATTATATTCTAAAATTGTATGATTTTAGTCTTATGTTAACAATAGAGAATGTAAATTTTGTTGAAAGGAATTTTTCGGGCTGCTTTCAATTTTATAATGTAAAAGAGTTTTTATGCTTCTTTTTATTGTCTTTCTTCATTGTAAATCCATGCAAAATGAAAACTTTCCATTTATTTACTGTGTGGAAAGGTTGGTCTATCAAGGGAAATATACTTAGTGGCAAACATGTTATAAGAAATTAAGTTTGGATTCTAATCCCGTGACTAACTGTTATAATTGTGAACGTGGAAAATAGGTTAGTTTTTCTTGTATTTTTATTCATAAGAATATTTATTTTACAAGATTATATTCTTTCAGGATGAAATATGATTTTCAATGTAAGTATTATCATATTTTAAACTCATCTGAAAATTGTATTTTCATTTTTATGAATTTAAATAAATTATCAATATTAGTAATTATAGAAGCAAACAATAAATAATATGTTTGACGTTCTTTAAAAAAAAATTAAAAAAAAAAAACTTTTTACGGTATTTAATTTCAACCACATTTTAACAATAAAATATTATGCACATAAACCCAAAAATTTTCTTTTATTTTCAACCACACAATATCACATTAATCACTATGCAAAACAATTTTTCTCAAATAAAGAACATCAAACATAGACATAATACACTACAAGAATCAGGCGACTTTTGTCGCCCTTATAGCTTCAAATGTCGCCTCTAAATGTCTATAGGGGCGACCTTGTCGCCCCTAACATGTCGCTCTTATAGGTTCGTTGCAATAGATATTTAGGTATGACAACTATCGCCCCTGGAAGTGTATCGCCCCTATAGATATATTCAATTATTTTTTAAAAATTACCTACAGGGGCGACACTGTAGATAGATTTTTTTATATATAAAAAAAAAAAATATATATATATATTTTGAAACTTCCTGCCCATCGCCCATCACCAAGCAAAGCTAAGAAAAAATGTTTATCAACTTCAACGTAGTCTTGCAAACCAAAATACAATCTCAAAATCCACAAAAGGTTTCAACTTCACTTCAAAAATTCCAAGATCCATGAATTATATGCACAGCAACCCTTTCAAAATCCCTGAATCCAGCCCTTCAGCCGTTGCCTTGAATTTCTTTTCGGTCCTCTCTTTCCTAGTGTCTAGTGAGAATGCACTCAGCCAATATGACTTTCCATTTTCAGGAAGTGCTTCGTGGCATTTCTTCAAGAATTTCAGGCAGTGTACTCACCATCATTCTTAGATCCTTCAGATCTACAATTATTTTAGCATCAAACACCACACTTGAAAAGAAACCAAAGAAAAGCATAAGAAATACACCAAAAAATAAATATTTCTTCAAGCTACCATATTTTTTGCTGTTGCTTCCTCTTTTATATATGTTCAATTGAAGCAATAATTCTGCCAAAAAAAAAAAAAAACGTCGACAAATGTATGCAATTTGCAACCAAGTAAAACATAACTACAGCTCATAAATAGTTAATACCTTTGGAGCAAAAACAAGTGGATTTCGTGTTCAATATGCTTCTGTGTTGCAAGAAAAGTTGGGATATTAGAGTTTATGAGAGAGAGAGAGGGAGAGAGAAGTGGTAGAGATTGATAAGAAATTATGAATGAATGGATGAAAAAAGACAAACATTTTTTATGCCTGAATGTACTCTTGAACAAAGGCAAACATTACTGCCAGATTTTTAGAATTTTTTCGGACCTATTGAAAAACTCTTATTTCAAATGCGCTAACATTTACCGTCCAAAAGGGTGAATTTTTTTTGAAAATCTTGACCTATAGGGGCAACAATTGTCACCCCTATATCTGCGCAAGCTATAGGGGTGACTTTTTCGCCCCTAGGTCGTCCCTACATTTATTAAAAAAATGAGCCAACAATTCCTGCCAATATTCATATCTACAGGGACAACTTTATACCAATAGGGGTGACAAATGTCGCCCATACAGATTTGGAATCCTATAGGAACGACATTCACGAGTCACCCCTGTAAGCTTCGCAGTATAGGGGTGACATTCATGTCGTCCTTACAAGGTCACCCCTCTTGCTCCATTTTATTGTAGTGATATAACATGTTATTCCATATTTATTATAAAATCTATTCCATATTTACAAACTCATTATTTGAGATAATGGGTCTCTAAGAGGGGCTTAAGTACATATTGTCCAAAAAATTACCATTATAAAACTCATTTTGTAAATAATGATGGTTTAAACAATGACCAAATATATTCACAAGAGAAAAACACAATACATAAAGGAAAGCATTTCTCAAAAACAGGTATTGGGTCATTTTCCCGCCTAAACACATATCTTAATCTTAATATATAGTTGGCCTAAGTTTTCCAGCCAAAACTGCTGACATCATTTTTTTTCGGTCAAAATATGATATTTATTTGTTTGACTTAAGATCATTAAATATCAATTATATCAGCACCATTTCACATTGGTACTCATTCCCCACTTCACGAGAATCAGTGCATTGGTACTAACAAATTGTTTAATCAATTCTATAATACATTGATTCATTAGTTGGATCATTTTTATATGGATTTCAAGAACAAATTATGTAACATTTAAGAATGTAAAAAAAAAAAAAAACAATTTCCTTTTGTGAAATAGAATTTTTTTTATCATTATTATATTTTGACATTAGTAAAAATATCTACAAAAATATTATTTATCACGTTGAGCAACATTAACGCAAGAAATAAAAAAATATTGTTATTTTCGATAAATAGATTTAATACATGTGCAATTCCTTTTCATGTATTGATTGATGTTCTGCACGATCTAATTGAAAAGTTTTAATATCCTAAATTTTAAGGATTGATATAATAAAGTCCAATAAAGAAATTATGTCTATTCATTCTTTGGGAAAACATTTTTTTCCTGTGATCATTCTTTGAATTATGTGTGGGCATTCATTAATTCACATCTCATTTTTTAAAATTCGTTTTTAACTATATTTTATTAATGAGGTATTCTATACACGATATAAAAACAAATCTCTACTTTTTAACCATATATTCTCCTATAATATACATTTCTATACCACATTTCTTTTTAATTGTATTGTATGCAATGACCATGAATCGTAATTGTTTAAAAATTATGTACCACAATTATTATTTTTAAAGAAGTTTTTTTAATTTACATTGAGTTTTGCTATTGAATACATTTTTGTTTCTTCATATTCTTTCCCATAATATATGAATTTAATTGTTTTTGTTATATATTTCTCACATTTTCATTAATTATTGAATATATTTAGTTAGTTATTCATTAATTAATAATTATAATTTTTTTGTTCTGTGCAACGCATGAGTGCGACTACTAGTTTCTTAAATGATAAATAGTAATAATTAACTATTTATTATTCATTTTTGACAAAATCCTGATTTAAAATAATACAATTGAATGCATATTTTTAAATAACCGCATTTTCAAGTCCCGAAATTTCTTGGTCCAACTTCCCCTCTTAAAAATCAATCAAATTTTTTTTTTAATTCGTTAAAAAAATAAAAAATAAGAATCACATAAATTTTCTTTAGAAATAGAAAATGAAAAATAATGAAATAAGAGCATTCATCGATCTATTTCTACTTTTTCATTTCTTTTTAATAAATTCATGAGTATATATCACAGATATATCTATTTTTTTTACTTATTCCAAATTATATATAAATGTAATTTTGCTTTCTCATTTTTAGTTTTAAATTAATTTAAATTACAATATTTAAATAAATTTCCTGGAACAACAAACATACGATTCATAAAAAATTAAGGGATATGTAATTGTACAGTTTTGTAATTAATTGACTTCCTTTTTTCTTCTTCTTATTTTTAATTAAATATTCATTTCATATATTAACATATAAATTATAAATTCCATATATGTGAGTAATAAATGATCGTATATCGCATGAGTTGGGAACAATAGACTCTAATTTATAAAGATTTAGATCAGAATGTGGATAAAAGAATATTATGAATAGAAATATCGAAAATTATATGGAACCAAGTAGTAATGAGATGACTGTCTAGTAAGCCCAATTAGAATTTTTAAAATCAAAATTGGTGCTCACAAATTATGTTTAATTGGTAACTGATTAGGCAGTCATCTCATCACCTGATTCCATAAGGAATCAAGTACCTGGTTCTATATAATTTTCGATAGTAATATACGTGTAATTATAAGTCGTGTTTGGCGGCTGCAATTAATCTAAAATTTATTAGTTCTTTTCTTGAATCATTTCTTATTCAGTATAGTAAACACGTGATCCTAATAATTGAGTACTTCAAACATTAATTGGAAAGTTGGATGTATATTTATTTAGAATTTATAACCACTTATCAATTATGGTTACCAAATAATTTGAAAGGAAGTAAATAATGTAAATTGGAGGAATTGAATATGGACCCCTACTCCAAATCTGTCGTACTCGTCAATGAAATTAAATCATAGTCGAGAAATCAGTTATGGTGTCTTGCTCTTCAGTTTGAAAAGATTCGAAAGTCATGTTTTTTTCCAGTAAAAGTTGTTTTTAGATCCTTTTGATTAATTTTGTGAAAGTGTTTTTCTACTTAAAAGAATTTTTTGAGGAAATTTGTCTAATTTAACTTCCTCAAAAGTACTTTCGGAATAGAAACCTCTTTTATGAGTTATTTATTTAATTATTTTTAAAAAAGAATATTAATTTAACTTCTTCAGGATAAACTTCTACAGAAAGTAAAAGCAAAAATCATTTCAAACGAGGCTTAGAATATTAATTTAGTATGTGTCATTCACCATCCGTTTCATCCCCATTTGTAGACGTTGACGATAAAGGCCAATGTGGTTAACGATGTCTGACTTGGCCCGACTAGAGGACTCAATTTTCACACCTCATTTGTTCTTTCTAATTCCCCAATCCATGTAAGAGAATAGTGTTCACCAAAACCTGAAATTCATGTTCCGATTGAGTAGAAAGTTTGTGAGGTGGTGATTTAACTACTATTTGTTAAACTTGTTTATAATACACATTTTCTTAAATTACTTTCCAATCAATTATTTTACTTTAAAAACGTTACATTCTTTGTTCTGGATTGGAAGTTGCATGTGTTGCTTGTTATGTTGCGTTGAGGTGTAGTAATGCAATGTTAAATGGAAGCTACTGTAGATTATGTAAAGTGTGTGCTGTTGTTGTGATGTTTAATGCAATGTTGGTGCTAGTTGAAATTTGTTTGTCCTAATTACGTTTTGCGAATACAAACATAAAAAAGGTAAATCACCCGTTGCAATAAACAAATATAGCATGATTGTAATATCCAGGCCATGAAAAGTTTAAAAAGATTTGGGTACTACTCATACCACAAGGTGCATCTTTTTTTTCCGGAACTCCATTGTTAGAAACTCCACAGTTAAGCGTGCTTGATTTGGAGTAATTCTATGATGAGTGACCCTCTTGGAAATTTTCTCAGGGAGCGTGCAAGTGAGGACAAAACATGTTGAAAAGACCCATGTTGGGGCAGTGGGGACAGTCGTTGATCTATAAAACAACCCGAGTCATTACAAATGGTATCAGAGTTGGTCGCCAGTCGAAAATTGGGAACTAAGTCTTATACGAGACAAAGTGCTACACCATAGGATGTGAGCCACCTCTTGAACCTAAAGGAGTTACCACTAGAATCCAAACATCTGGCAATAGATCCTCAGATGATTTAAGCGTTACGAGGACGTCGCGAGTCTAGCAGGGAGTGATTGTAATATCCAGGGTAGGAAAAACTTAAAAGGATTTGATAGGTAGTAGAATAACGTGTATCTTCTTTTCTAAAAGTCAATCGTTAGAAACTCCATAATTAAGCATGCTTGACTTGAAGCGATTCTATAATGGGTGACCCCTTGAGAAATTTTCTTAGGGAACATGCGAGTGAGGACAAATTTTTTTGAAAAGACTCATTTTTGTATAGTGGGGACAATCATCGATCTATAAGTAGTGATGGCAATGGATTGGGTTTGCCAAATCCGTACCTTACCCACTAAATATTTACAACCTCCATACCCTACCCATATACCCATTTAAAAACTGCGGGTTAGGTGCGGGTCGGAGGCAGGTTTGCTTCTATACCCATTTAAAATTCATTACTAATTATTTATTTTTTTATTATTTTTTAGGCTATAAATAGGTTATAGGTGCTCCGGATTAACTTGAATCAATTAAATATTGGACTTCACTTGAATTTGAGTTGAAAAAAGTTTGTTATATGTTGAAATTATACAAGCGAATTTGAACAATTTTTTTAGAAGTTAACAAAGTCAATAGTTTAAACATATTAAGGTTTAGACGATAACAATGTCAATAGATATTTGGGTTCTATTTTTTTATTTTTATTTTATTTTTTTAAACAATCACTTTTGTTTTAAACTCTATAATTTTTAAAGGAAATTAATGGGTATGCGGATCGGGTATGGGTATTGTAGTAAAACCCACACCCGATCCATACCCATGTCGAGTTTTAAAATTTACCTCCATACCCTACCCACGAACCCATTTAGTCGGGTATTCCCCGCTCATTTATGTCGGGTCTCCATCGGGTATCGGGTTCGTGTGTATTATTGGCATCCCTATCTATAAGGCAACTTGGGTCGTTACAATGACTGTTAAAAAATCTTGTGCTCAGGGCCGGAGCTAGCCCAAAAATACGGGTTGGGCCTTCTTTAATGATATTTTTTTTTTGAAGTGGAAATTACGCTCATCCCCTCTTTTAAATATCTAAATTCAAATATGAGACTAAACATGGATAACTTCAAATCTCAGGCTGTAATTATAATTTCAAAATTATTTAATTAATTAAGATAATGATATTTTGAAATTAAATTAATTATCAAAATCTTACCACAATCTCACACCATAACACCCCACCTCAAATCTTAATTATTCTCTCCTTCTCTCCCACATGTTCACTCTCAAGTCCCAACGACTGCCTTACACTACAATTCAGCCGCACGATGCCCCTTCATCTCGGCCACACACCATGACTGTTGCACATCGCACTCCAGCCTACATCCACACCTACAAGAACATATTTTGAAACCAACAGAGGACACCATACTAGAGAAATAGAGGGGAAAAAAAAGAAAACCCTTTGCACGCGGTGATGTTGTTTGATCTTGACGCAGCGGCCCATGTCAGAGCTTGAAGCAAAGACACCTGTAAGCATAGCAGGTGCCACTGCACAACAAGTCTGCTACACTTATCGCTGGGTGCGCATAGCAGCCTCACTACAATAGCACCTCTATTGTGTTCGTCGCCATGCGTAGCGATGCACTCTTTGATGCTGAATCTGAGGCCAAAATTTGAGATCCAACAACGGCTCATTGCGATGGAGAATTAGCTAGTGATGGGGAGATTTTTAAACCTTTTATGTTTGTCGTCGTCTTCGTTCCACAAATGGTGACAGATCTATGGAGTGGAGGCACCGATATTTGTTGTTACTTCAACGGTTGAATTAAAAAACGTGTGACCTAATAATTGATAAGTTGTGACTTAAAAATCAAATAATTGTAACCTAATAATTTAGTAATTTTCACTTAAAATCTGTGACCTAAAATAAATTAAGTTGTGACCTAAAATTAAGTTTGTGACCTTAAAAATTTGATTTATGACCTGAAATAAATTTGTGACCTAAAAGATTTGTCTTTTGTGAACTCAAATTATACAATATTGTGATCTTGATATATATTTATATATATATATATATATATATATATATATATATATATATATATATATATATATATATTAAAATATTTTTTAATTTAATTTAATTTAATTAATTCTAATTACAACCTGAGTTTTGAAATTATATAAGTTTGACCTCATTTTTTAAATTTATATTTTAAAACACCTTATTTCTGTATTTTTTCCCTTTTTAAATTGTAGAGGTTTTCTAAAGAATTTTCACTTGCACTAAATCTTCCAGTAACCAACCTCATTACAAAATAAATTGGAAGTGAAGACATTCACTTGTACTAAGTCTTCGAGAAACTAACTTCATTACAAAACAAACTTGAAGTAAACCCAGTCACAAAATAACAAGGGACAAAATTGTTTATTTGTGCCATTAATTATTTGTTGAGCCTAATTAACGTCGAGCCTAATTATGCACTACGCAAAGTAGTACGGGGTTGCCTTCAAACGAAGATCCCAGTTCTTAGAATATTGCCTTCTTGAAAAATTATATTACAGAATTAGAGTCCTCGTGTAATTCGGATTTGATTAAATGTTATAAATATGGTGCAATACTTAGGCTTTTATCATCCATCAAAATAGATAGGAAAGAGAGGTTAGAGTGTAAGGATTTTAATCAATCGTGTGGGCTTATATGTGAATTATTGTGTATTGAATAAAAGGCTATCAATTTTGGTTAAGCCCATTTGAAGTGATCTAATAAGAATTTTATATATATCGGGCTTTAATGCATCTAATTAAAGGTATGGGCTTTTATGTGTAGATACCAGACCATGACCTAATTCATGATGGGCCGGATTAGATTAATTGGCAATTCAGTATATAAAGTCGGTTATGGTCCCTGAATCGTACGTACTGTTCATTCTTTTTGACATCCCATCATCAGAGAGAAAATACGGACTACGTATCGATTTAGAAGATCTGACCGTCAAATCGTTCATCGCGAATCACGTTTGATTAAGGTACGCTTCCGCTTCAGTTATTTAATTATTGATAATTCAGCATGATGATTTATTTTGGATCATAAATAAATAATTTATCTGTGATAAATTTTCTAACAAGTGGTATCAGAGCCAACATCTTGTTGAATTATCAGATCAATTTTTGTACGCATATATGTAAAATAAAAACCACAAGCTGCTGATTTTCGAAATGATATACACCCACAGCAAACTGAAAAATTGAGAAAAATATACAGCCAAATCGTTTTTTTCTTCTCTCTGTATGCATATATGTGTAATATTGGTTGAATTTGTGGTTTCTGTGTTGATTTTTCAAGTTGGGTATATCATATGGATTCTTGCTTCATCCAGCCGGTCGATTTTTTCTGTGCATGTATATGTGTTTTCCGAATTTGGACTTCCATTTTCGCAATCAACAGATTAATATTTCGAATTTTGGTTGGTTGAAATCTGATTTCTTGATTAAGGGTATATGGATTTATGAATTCGATTTTGAATCTTGAGAATGGTTTTGAATCTGGTTTTGGAGTTGAGTCTGGATTCGAGTTTTGTGATTAAGATTCAGACATTTGGGATTTTTGTGTATTGTGATCGAAAATTTGGTTGATTGTGGTTGAGGTTTGAACGGCTGACGATGGATTAAGCCGTCGTGGCACCTGCGATTCGCGAGACTGCCGCGCATTGGCTGCGCGCGGCATTGCAGGAGTGGCGTCGGAAATGGCACTGTGGCGTTGGGGGTTCGCTGGTATTGGCGTCGCTGTATCCCTACCGGCGGTTGGGCGGCGCTAGGGTTTAAACCCTAGCTGCTGTGTGGTTGATTTTGGAGGCGGGCACTTCAGTCGGAAATTGGAAGTCTCCAAGGGCCTCTTTTGCAATTTTGGGAAATTATGTGAAATTGCACCTCAAGTCCTCCCTGTTTGTTTTGAATTAAAGTATAAATCCTCAAGTTTTGGATTTTATAAACTTCAGCCCCTATGGTTATAAAATTATTTAAGTTGGGCTTTTTAAAGTTTTGAATTATGTAATTCAGTCCCTAAAGTTTTAAAATTTTAGGATTCAGCCCCTAATGTTTGAAAATTTCCATATTCAGTCCCTAAAGTTTGGAAATCTTCTAAATTGATCCTTTAACTTTGAGAATTTTCTAATTCAATCCATAAAGCTTGAAAATTCTCTAATGCAGTCCCCTAAGGTTTGAAAATGTTCTAATTTGGTCCCTTAAAGTTTGAAAATCTTCATTTTCAGTCCCAAAAGTTTGAAAATTTTCTAATACAGCACCTGAAGTTCTGAAATTCTTTAATTTGGTCCCTAAATTTTGAAAATTTTCTACTTCAGTCACTAAAGTTTAGAAATTTTCAAAATTGGTCCTTAAAGTTTGAACTTTTTTTTAAAATTAAGTCCCTAAAGTTTGGGAATTTTCTAAATTGGCTCCTAAAGTTTGAAAATTTTCAAAATCAACCTTTAAAGATTGAAAATTTCCTATTTTGGCCCTCTAAAGTTTGTTTTTCTTTCAAATTGGGACCTAAAGTTTAGAGTTTCTCTAAATTGGCCAATTAGGTTTTGGGAAAATTATAATTTAAGTCCTTCAAGCTTAAAATTTTACATAATTGGCCACCTAAGGTTTAAGAATATTGCAATTGACTCTCTCAACTTAAGGATTGCTTTATTCTAAAGTTTTGAATTCTATAATTCAAATCCTAAAGTCAAATATAGATGCAAATCAATGGATTTCAGTTTCAAATCTTGGTATATCGGAATCTTTTGAGAGATATAATATTCGAAAGTAAGTTAGTTGAAGCAACATGTTGCCAAAACAACCTCTCTTGTGGATATTAATTAACTTTGAATATTAGAAGGTATTTGTGTGTGTTATTCATTGCGGATATTGATCGGCCCAAAGGAAGGTCAATATTTGGCTCGAATTTCACATGCACTTGTGGTGATAAACACGTGGCAATTATTTGGTTTAACGTGTGACCAGTAAATCGGTCCAAAGAAAAGTTTATTGGTTAACATGTCTTATTGCCAGTGTTTGATCACTACACTAAGGGAAAATTAGGTGTTTGTGTGTTATCTCATGCGGATATTGATCGGCCCAAAGGAAGGTCAATATTTGGCCCGAATTTCACATGAACTTGTGGTGATAAATACGTGACGGTTATTTGGTTTTACGTGTGATCAATAAATCGGTCCAAAGAAACGTTTGTTGGTTGACATGTCTTACTGTCAGTGTTTGATCACTACACCAAGAGTACCACTTACAAGTCAATGTTTCTGTCCAAAGACTAAATATTGATGTTGTGCTAGGTATCTTGTGATGGGCCCTACCATTATTTGAAAGTATGATTTGCATAATAAGGTACTTATGTGAGCTATTTTATTTAAGTGTTCTCTATTCAGTTTCAAATTCTGTTAGTAGTATATCTACAAGCTCAAATTTAATCCCTGTATTTATGGAATAAACTTCAAGGATTAAAACAAGAACATTAACTTTTCGTTGGCTGCATAGATCTAGACCGTGTACTAAGGATTGAGCAACCTGCTCCTCTTACGGATGAAAGTCCATCTAATCAAATGAGGAACTTTGAGAAGTGGGATTGCTTAAATTACGTGAGTCTCATGATCATTTAAGTGCGGCATTCCGGAAGCCTTTAGTGGCATAGTATTTGAAGAGGTAAATGATGCCAATGAATTCCTTGCCGAAATTAAGAAACGTTTTGCGAAAAACGATAAGGCTGAAACAAGCACGCTTATGCAAAGCTTGATTTCAATAAAGTGTAAAGGTAATGGGAGATTAAGGAAGTACATCATGTAGATGTCTCACACTGCTTCAAAACTTAAGGAACTAAAACTCGACTTGTCTAATGACTTGCTCGTGTATTTGGTATTGATATCGCTTCCTGCACAATATAGTTAATTTAAGGTTAGTTATAACTGTCAAAGTAGAAATTGACTCTAAATGATCTCATTTCATAGTGTGCAAGCTTCTTGCACAATTCAGTCAATTTAAGGTCAGTTGTAATCAAAGGGAGAAATGAACTCTAAATGAGTTCATTCTATTTTGTGTGCAAGAGGAAGAAAAGTTGAAGCAGGACAAAACTGAAAGTGTTCACTTGGCAAACACCTCTAAAGATAAGGGCAAGAAAACAAATAAAGAAAATAAAGTCGTTAAGGGGCTATTAATTTTATAATCTCACACTTAAGTCAATTTTTGAAACGGGAACTGCAACATTTTTGAGGAAGTTGAGTTTGGGGGGAGAAATAAGGTTAAAGATATTTTCTTTAAGGAAGAAGTTGAGGAAGGATCGGTTTTGATTCCTACTATTGCTTTTGATAATGTGCAAGTTTCTATACATGTCATTGATCAAGAAGCATATTCGGAACCTCAATTAGACAATGTTGAAGAACCTCCCATCCTAAATAAGGTAAATTTCAGAAGTACAAACTCAACAACCTCAATAACTAAAGCCATTAAGGAGATCCACGAGAGAAAGGGAAAACATTCTATTCCGGATAATTAAATAGTATTTCTCCAAGAACATAAGGAAAATAATGGAATGATGGAAGATGGTCCAATCAATTCCATCAGGCCATGCAGGGTTCTAACTCTCAAAAGTGGATTGATGTCATAAATAAGGAGTATAAGCATATACAAGACAATAAAGTTTGGGATCTTATCCCATTACTAGAAAGTGTTGGTCTTAGATGAAAGTCCATCTAATCAAATGAGGAACTTTGAGAAGTGGGATTGCTTAAATTACGTGAGTCTCATGATCATTTAAGTGCGGCATTCCGGAAGCCTTTAGTGGCATAGTATTTGAAGAGGTAAATGATGCCAATGAATTCCTTGCCGAAATTAAGAAACGTTTTGCGAAAAACGATAAGGCTGAAACAAGCACGCTTATGCAAAGCTTGATTTCAATAAAGTGTAAAGGTAATGGGAGATTAAGGAAGTACATCATGTAGATGTCTCACACTGCTTCAAAACTTAAGGAACTAAAACTCGACTTGTCTAATGACTTGCTCGTGTATTTGGTATTGATATCGCTTCCTGCACAATATAGTTAATTTAAGGTTAGTTATAATTGTCAAAGTAGAAATGGATTCTAAATGATCTCATTTCATAGTGTGCAAGCTTCTTGCACAATTCAGTCAATTTAAGGTCAGTTGTAATCAAAGGGAGAAATGAACTCTAAATGAGTTCATTCTATTTTGTGTGCAAGAGGAAGAAAAGTTGAAGCAGGACAAAACTGAAAGTGTTCACTTGGCAAACACCTCTAAAGATAAGGGCAAGAAAACAAATAAAGAAAATAAAGTCGTTAAGGGGCTACTAATTTTATAATCTCACACTTAAGTCAATTTTTGAAACGGGAACTGCAACATTTTTGAGGAAGTTGAGTTTGGGGGGAGAAATAAGGTTAAAGATATTTTCTTTAAGGAAGAAGTTGAGGAAGGATCGGTTTTGATTCCTACTATTGCTTTTGATAATGTGCAAGTTTCTATACATGTCATTGATCAAGAAGCATATTCGGAACCTCAATTAGACAATGTTGAAGAACCTCCCATCCTAAATAAGGTAAATTTCAGAAGTACAAACTCAACAACCTCAATAACTAAAGCCATTAAGGAGATCCACGAGAGAAAGGGAAAACATGCTATTCCGGATAATTAAATAGTATTTCTCCAAGAACATAAGGAAAATAATGGAATGATGGAAGATGGTCCAATCAATTCCATCAGGCCATGCAGGGTTCTAACTCTCAAAAGTGGATTGATGTCATAAATAAGGAGTATAAGCATATACAAGACAATAAAGTTTGGGATCTTATCCCATTACCAGAAAGTGTTGGTCTTAAATGCATTTTTAAACCAAGAGGGATTTGAAAGGTAATGTGGAAAGATATAAAGTTCGTCTGGTATCTAAGGGCTTTACACAGAATGATGGCATTGATTGTAAAGAGACTTTCTCTTCGGTTTCAATGAAAGACTCTTTCAGGAAAGTTAGGTTGTTGCACATTTTGACCTCGAGTTGCATCAAATGGATACTAAGGTGGCGTTTCTCAATGGTGACATTGATGGGACGATATGGTTTGCAAATTAAAGAAATCCATTTATGTACTCAAGCCAACTTCCCGTTAAGGGTAATACAAATTTCATCAAGTAATTATCTCATTTGGTCTTGAGATTAATGTTGTTGATGGTTGTTTGTATTACAAGTTCAGTGGGAGTAAGTATATTGTCCTGATTTTATATGTTGATTATTGCTTGCCACTAATGATACATGTATGTCACATAAAATTATGAGATTTTTTGTCAAGGAATTTTTGAGATTAAAAATCTTGGTGACGTCTCTTTTGTATTAGGAATTCAGATACACCGGGATTGTTCTCGGGGTATTCTTGAGTTGTCACAAAAGGGCTATATCGATAAAGTACTTAAGAGGTTTGGCATGCAAGACAGTAAATCAGGGGACATCCCTATCGCTAAGGGAGACAATTTAGTCTCAACTAATGCCCGAAAAGTTGTCTTGAAGTTAAAGAAATGCAGAGGATCCCATATAGTTAAGCTATAGAAAATCTGATGTATGCTCAAATTTGTATGCGTTCGGATATTGCATACATTATTGAGATATTAAGGAGATATTTAAGTAACCCTGGGATGGATCATTTGGAAAGTATCCAAACATGGGTTATAAGGTATTTAAAGAGAACAAAAGATTACATGCTCACATACAGAAAATCGGATCAGTTGGAGATCATATGGTATTATGATTCCGATTTTTGCTAGATGCCAAAACAGTAGAAGATCCACATCAAGCTACATCTATCTGCTAGTTGGAGGAGCTATTTCCGGATGGAGTGCTTAACAGACACTTTAGCTTCTTTCACTTGGCAGCACAGTTGTACCAATTTTGGGGGCATCTAATTATGGAATATAGCTGCGAAATTTTGTCACTGGGCTGCGTATTCTGTACGGTAAAGAAAGACCACTAAAGTTATATTGTGACAATAACTCAGCAGATTTATATTCCAGTAACAACAGGAGGCTCAACTAAGTCAAAATACTTTGACATAAGTTCCTGGTTGTGAAGGATACAGTTCAGAGTGGACACGTGTCAATAAGAGCACATTGGGACAAACTCCATAATTGCGGATCCGCTTACTGAAGTATTACAACCCAAGGTCTTTCATGAGCACAATACTCATATGGGTGTTGTATTTCTTAAGGATATTCGGTTTCAGTGGGAGTTTGTATTTTGGGTGCATTAGACACATTTACTGTCCTTTTGGATACAGTTTAAAGTTAAAGTTATTTACAGCTGTAAGGTTTCAGATTTATTATTTCTGAACTTGTTTAAGGATGATCTCACTAAAGTTGGACCAGTTGGAAATAGGCATGTTGAAGATCACATTACATGTAATTTCCATGCTACACATCCATACTTGATCCATGTCATTCAGTTATGTCGATATACGTGACCATTGAAGGTTTAGTTACGATTAATGTAGCGAAAGCCGCTTTGATCCTATGTTGATATAATTGATCGACCGGATTGTTTGGAGATGCATTCAGTAATGATAGCAAAATTCTGAGTACTCATAAGGTTATGATTGATACACAATTGTAAGGTTACACATATAGCCCAAGTGGGAGATTGTAAGGATTTTAATCAATCGCGTGAGCTTATATGTGAATTATTGTGTATTGAATAAAAGGCTATCAATTTTGGTTAAGCCCATTTGAAGTGATCTAATAAGGATTTTATATATATCGGGCTTTAATGCATCTAATTAAAGGTATGGGCTTTTATGTGTAGATACCAGACCATCACCTAATTCATGATGGGCCGGATTAGGTTAATTGACAATTCAGTATATAAAGTTGGTTATGGTCCCTGAATCGTACGTACTGTTCATTCTTTTTGACATCCCATCATCAGAGAGAAAATACGGACTACGTATCGATTTAGAAGATCCGACCGTCAAATCGTTCATCGCGAATCACGTTTGATTAAGGTACGCTTCCGCTTCAGTTATTTAATTCTTGATAATTCAGCATGATGATTTATTTTGGATCATAGATAAATAATTTATCTGTGATAAATTTTCTAACATAGAGACGATAAGTGTGTGTTTTCTCTTATAAAATATTGTTTTTCATTATAATAAATTCTTGCAGCGAAAGAGAACGTAGTCTGACATTGATGTGAATCTCTAAAAATCTTTTATTTCTTGATTGATTTTTTCTTTCTCGATATAATAAAATTAAGGTTCCCAATTCGTAACAAAAAAGATAGTAATTCATAAACCCATTTGCACCAAAATAAATATTTCCCTGACTTGTTCAAAACGAATCACTTGCGATGTAGTTGTTGGTTTCTTTCTCTTAGAAGCAACAAAAGGAACTGAGCTCCTAACTTGTCTTCTCTTCTAGGTTGTCCATAGCTTGCAAGTCATCCACCATATGGTCGTTAGGAAAGCCTTTGTTTGATCTTCAAGTACATCAACTACATGGACAACATGCACTCTAGAATATTTTGATTTCGAATTAGGGTTCTAATTGGGGAAATATTGGTTTAATAAAGATCTGGATTAAACAATGGTTTTGGGCGAACACATTTTTTTAGGTGGATTGGGGATTTGGAAAGAAATATTGAGATGTAAAAATAAAGTCCTCTAATTGGGGTTACATCAGTCGGCCTTTACCGTCAATGTCTACAAATGGGTTTGTGAACTAATGATACGTACGTACAGGGGCGGACCCATTAAGGGTCCAGTGGGTGCAGCCGCACCCACTGGATCCGGCCCAAATTTTTTTTGGCCCAATTCAGCGCCCAGTTTTTTTTTTTGCCTTCCTCTCATTTCAGCACCGAAATAGTCCAACAGAGAGACCTGCGCCCAATACTCGCTCTCCATCTACCTAGAAGCTAGAAATCCAAGTGTCCAACGAGTTAACGACTCCAACCCATTGCCGTCCTCCTGCCAGAGCACCACCCGTCCCAGAGTCCAGACCGTAGTAGTTAGTACCGTACCTTACCTTCGGCTTCGATCCTTACTCCTTACCTACAGGCTACACGGCGGCGTCGGCGGGTGCTGCAGCCTGCAGAGTCGCAACAGCAGCAGCAAGCGCCAGCAACACCTTCACACTAACATGCGCCGCGCTAGGCGCCACCAGAAGCTCGACCCCTCCGCCGTCCACGGCATCACTCAGTTCTCGGATCTCACTCCTAAAGAATTTCACCTGCAACACCTCGGCGTCAACCGACACCTCCGCCTCCCTGCTAACGCTAACAAGGCGCCGATCCTTCCGACCAATGACCTTCCCACCGACTTCGATTGGAGAGACCATGGTGCCGTCACGCCAGTCAAGAATCAGGTTAGTTTAGGTTAGATGCAACTTTTTATAGGAAACAATCTGTCAAACCAAGACTTGAACCGATGATAGAAAATGAATTTTTAATTCGATTTTAAAGTTCCATATATTAACCTGGCTTGGACTTTGAATCTTGTGCTTAATTTAGTAGTTCTCTGCATATGATTCTCACTTGTAATTCTCGATTGTATAATCTAGGGTTCCTGTGGGTCGTGCTGGTCGTTTAGCACCACTGGAGCACTGGAAGGTGCCAACTTTTTGTCTACGGGAAAGCTTGTGAGCCTCAGTGAGCAACAGCTCGTGGATTGTGATCATGAGGTGCGGCTCTTTAGCCCTCTTTTTAAGTTTTGGCCTCATAGTGCTACGTGTGTTGCCTTTGAAGAGCATCCTTTATATACGTGACACTTAATTTTTTGTCTTTATTTTTATGTATTTTGGATGATCTTGACTGTGATTTGATTAGAGTGCACGTCAGGTTACATATTCTTGATATTCATTTGAGTGGCTATTTACTGGTGAAGTTTTTTTTCTATTAGAATTTTTGAAGGATTTAAAAGAATTTTGGTTGAATGATAGCTTAATACTATATGTTGAAAAAGATGTATTTAATAAAATTGATAATGAGACTATTATACGACGTTTTCAAAGTATGAAAAGTCGTAAGGAACAATTGTAAAAAATGTACTACATTTTGAATACTATCGTTGTCTTATTTGAAATTATTTTTTACATTATTCTGTTTCGCACCCACTGAACAAAAATCCTGGGTCCGCCACTGCGTACGTACCCAAGTTCTACGAGTAAGTGGTAGCACTCAAAAGTTAAGTGAGTACGGTTACGTTTTTAAACTTCATTCAGCGTTTATTAGATCAACCCTGTCCAAAACAAACTGAATCGTTGATTTAACTACTCTCTTAAATACATTTTTTTAGCAAATATTAAATTCATATAAGGGTCTCAATCACATTCAACTAAAACCTCAATCCAACTATCATACAAATTATAAAAAAAAAAAAAAAAAAAATTTACTTTTTCCAGCAAAGAAAATGAAAATAAAGAATGCATGCATGCATGTCCAAATTATAACTCCCAAATTACTCCATATTAATTTATCTTAGTTGAATCATATCTTTACACGTATGTTAGTTGATAAGTGTATTTTATATACTTATTTACATGCTAAATGTAGGATATTACATTGTTGTTTTAGAATATAAATGTTATTCATTTCATTGTATTTTGTTTATATTTTAGAACTAATCTCAAAGTTGAGAGAATGAAGCAAATAAAGAGCAATTAGATGATAAATGATGCTAAATTAGACACATGGAAAGTTAATGAAGTCAATCGAGGAGGTGCAAAGTGGAGCTAAACTAGAAGAGGAACAAGTTTCAAGGCCTAATTGAAGAAATCAAGAGAAGAAATGAGTTAACTTAATGAAGTCAGAAGTTCAAGTACTAAATTGTTCTAATCGGAAAATGAATGACTTGAGGTGCAATAAAAGAATAAGGACCAACTTGCAGAAGTTGAAAGAGGGAAATTGCACAGGAGCAATATAACCACGTGATCGCACAATGGAAATGCATGCAGTTGCACTTGAAATAAGCAGTTTCAAAAACACGAAACCACGCGATTGCTCCATTTTGGGCCACGTGGTCGTGCTCCTTTCTGTCTAGGCCGCAGCTAGGCGTTTTCACGTGAATTTCAACAGGTTTCTCTCCTAATTAACCTAGACTTCGCCTAAACATATATATACTCATCATAATGCACGTTTTTAGGATTCCCAATATGATCCAAAATCATATAGTATCATATCAAAACTCTGTCAAATCATTGATGGACCAATTGGCATATAATTTAAGACTGAGGATTCTTATATAACATGATGAACCAGATGATGAACTCTAATAATTTATGTTGTGATTTATCTTTTATCATATATCTAGACTAGGCGTTTGTATTAGAATCATGATGAAGCTTTACTTTCCGAATTTTATGTTTTGATTTATCGTTCAATAAACATAATTTATAGCTTTGAGCAGTTAATTTGTACTTTTATGTTTCTACAATTAATTTAATCTCCCCAAACAGCGGGGTGAGAATCACATCCTCATCCTCACCTAGTTACAGATCAGGAACAATTTCTCATCCCCATGGACCCCATCCTGGTCTCATCCTCGTCTTTACTAGGATTTCCCTTCTGTTTGGGTCACGTCCATGCCAGTTTCGAGATTCCATACCTCATTGCCATTTCTAAATTTCATGTTCAGATTTGAAAATAATTACATTTTATTATAATAAATAAGTAACTTTTGCTTTTGCATATAACTCGTGTTTGGTACAAATTAAAATCTGCATTTTAATTTAAGTCAAAATCAACAATCAATCTTAGTCACGCATTTTATGAGTTCCATAACTTTTTAACCACACATGAAAATTTCATCAACTTTAAGTAATCCGATTTTAATCACCACCAAATAGAGACTTAATAGAATATGTATGGTTTCTAATTTTTAATCATTGTTAAAAAGCAAAACTTCACTTTGGTAACAACGATTATAAATTGATTTATTTATATTTTTGAATTAAAATATGTTGTTGAAAAGTGGATAGAGAAAATATGTGCGATAAATTGATATATAAGGTAGTGTTCGCGACCATTGTGCAAATTATAATGTGTTTTATTTGTATTTTTTAAGTAAAATGTGTGATTAAAAATTGATTTGAGAAAATGTGTAAGACTAAAAGGTGCTATGAAAAATTGTATTATTTATATTACAATTTATAAATTATAATAATTACGTTAAAAGAATTGTTAATAATTTATAAAATAATTTATAAATTATAAGAATTGCGTTAAAAGAATATTCTTTAATTTTGTTTATACTAGAGCTCGCCCAATCACCAAGAATTATGTAGTACACTAAGATTAAAAAAAAAAAAATTATTAGTAAACAGCCTGTACATTTTGCCAGCTGCACAGAGCAAGGTACTTAATGGGAAAGCTCCCACAAATTTCACAACAGCACAAACAATTTTCTGTTCTTAGCCAAGCCGAAGTAATCAAAATCTCTAGAACCCACCAAAAGTCCAAAATCCCATAAAAATTCATTCAAATGGTTTGAAATTGAAGCCAGCAAATATTCGAAAATCCTGAAATGAGACCGTTTCAATCTCTTCTTCTTCTTCTGATTCCACTGATTCTAGCTGTTTCTTCAACTGTTAGGTCCTCTTCAGATTACACCGATTTGGTTTACAAAGGCTGTGCGAATCAAGATTTCCAGGATTTCAATGGGATTTACAAGCAAACACTGCAAAATCTCTTCGACACGTTAATCTCTCAAGCTTCCACTGCAAAATTCTACAAAACCACTGCAGGAGACGGCCCATCTGCCATTAATGGGGTCTACCAATGCAGAGGCGACCTCTCAAATTCTGACTGTGTGAACTGCGTGAAAAAAGCCCCTGAAATGTCCGAAAAGCTTTGTGGGCACTCCATTGCTTCTAGAATCCAGCTAAATGGGTGTTACTTGAGATACGAGATTGCTGGGTTTAGGCAAGTGAGTGGGACTGAGTTGCTGTACAAGGTATGCGGTTCGACTCGGGCAAGTGGCGCCGGGTTTGATGACAGGTTAAACTCGGCCTTAGGGGAAATAATAAAAGGTATGGGGAGTGGGAGTAGTGGATTTTATGCAGGTAAGTATGAGTCGGTGTATGTGATGGGCCAATGTGAAGGTGATTTAAACAGTGATGACTGTGTGAACTGTGTGAAAAATGCAATTGACAAAGCTAAATCTGAATGTGGGGCTTCAATTTCTGCCCAAATTTATCTTCAAGAATGCTATATTAGCTACACTTATTATCCCAGTGGAGTTCCAACCAATACCAGCCCATCTTTTTCATCAGGTAAAATATTAAAGAAAATTACACTGCAGACTTTGTTTGAAATGTTACAAATAATTATTAATTATCTCGTTTAAAAGCTCGAGATATTATTTTAATTTCGTGGTAAATGCACAATTTTCATGTATGGGCTAAGATTAAAACATGGTCTTTTGGCTTGCCTTCTAATCATTTTAATTATCCCTTATTAAAAGTTTGTGTCAAAAAGGGCTACGCGTACTTTGTAGCAATAATGAACTAACTTTTGTTTTCAATAAATTTGGAGACGATTATTTTTTACTCCGTTGTCCTGTTTAGTACATTGCTAGACTTTTCAAAAGATCTAAAGCAAGTGAATGTTTAGCAACTATCACATATCATGTTAATTTTGATCAACTGGACCATGATCTCACATGATCTCCAGAATACATGAATGTGTCTGTTTATAGTTTCCCCCAAAACTGTGTTGAAGTTTTAATCTATGTGATTGGTGCAGGAAGTGTGGGGACGGGGAAGAATACACAGAAGACAGTGGCTATTGTTATTGGAGGAGTTGTAGGACTAGGCCTGGGAATTGCTTGCTTGTTATTTGCGAAATCAATTTTCAAGGAAAAGACTCATGTTTACAAGTATGGTGGTTGAGGTTCGTATCATTTTGCAACATAAACTACTTTCTTGAATTTTGTTTGATGAAGCTTTAGATAAAAGTTTAATGAAATGTGATTAAAAAACTGATTACAGTTGCGGAAACTAGCACTTATCTTAAATGGTTCACTTTAATTTATAACTCTGGTATCCGGTTATCGAGTTTATAATTTAGCCTTTGATTGGTGTAGCCGTGTAGGTTAAAATCAGTTTTTTATTAGATTTTCATAAAGTTGATCAAGTGCGTGGTTGTAATTAATTTGTTGACTTTGATTTGAAATTTATCTGATTTTAATCTACGCTACTACACCAAACTGGGAATTATTATTAATCAATTCACACTATCCATTTCCGTTAACTAGCTTGATAAAATGAGATGCCACCTTACTTGAGAGTTTCTTTATTTTTTTAATGAAATAAAATGTTGGGTTTGTCCGGTGGTAACTACTTTGTTATGTGGCTTGGTTGTATTTTGTTAGTTTTGTGACTTTATGAGCATATATTCTCTTGCATTATAGGCTGATTAAGAGCTTGTTTGGTTCTTATTTTTTCCAAATTCTCACTCAAATTCAATTTTGGCCACACATTCATATGTAAATCATCACTTTTCCCTAACTTTTCGACCACAATCTCCAAAAAACTTGAAATTTTTTTAAACAAGATCTAAGTTTGACATCTTAGTCCCATCGGTAGGGGTGAACATTATTTTATTTGGTTTTGATTCTAAGAGAACTGAATCAAACTATGATCCAATTGTGTTATTTTTTTATTTTTTATTTTTTATTTTTATAATGAAACCAATTGTTATTGTATTTTATTTTTTGATAAGAAACCGAACCATTCAGTTCTGGTGTGGTTTGATTTGATTTGGTTTTGTTCTAGTCTTATTATCTAATTTTTCGAATGATATATGCAAATCAAAATATGTACACCATATTCATAAGTTAGTAATATATATCTATATTAAAAAATAATCAATGACGATGATGGTGGCTAAGAAGCACGACAACAATTGTGGTCTACGAGTGCAAGAAAGTGAGTGCGAATTTGCCTATAATTGGGGGAAAAAAAGAAGAAAAAATGAATTAAAATTTAGATCTAGGACTTAGATGTTTTGTTTGATAAATGATAAGGTAAAATGTAACGGTAAATGATATTTTTGTTCATTTCACATTTGAAATTTCAAATTTGAATTTTTTGGTGAGAAGTGATATATATATTAAATAAAAATTGACTTCGATTCTTGGTTTTTGTTCTATAATTAGAACCGAACCAAAAGGTTCTCGATTCTAAGAACCTAAACCCTTAATTATTTTGGTAGAATCAAACCAAATCATTTGGTTTGGTTTGATTTGGTTTGCTTTTGTTATTTTGTCCACCCCTACCCATGGGAAAGTTTGTCTGAGATTTATTTGTGTGAGAATTGATGGGATATATAACTGCCCCATTTTTTCAGTTGAACAACTTAGGGCAAAGGACTTCTACTTGTGCTCATGTTTTTGTATAAGTGTTTTATGGAAAAACTATCTTATGCTAGCTTCTTCTAAAAATTCTACTAATCAGACTAAGCATTCATAAAACAACTTTTTACTTCTCAAAAGAATGCCTAATGGGACCTTAATGAAGTTGAAACAAGCAACTTGAGGAGGATTGATGATTTCCATACTTTCTTGTCATTTTTTTGGTTACACAAGTTAATAAAATTCGATATATTGACATAGCAAATCTCCGCATCTCATTTAGTGCATGAAGAGTATACAGTATTAGATAAAATTATACAATATATAGAGCTTGTTTGCTAATGTTAGTTTTTTCAATTTTTTTCTTCAAATTCATTTTCAACCATACATTTTATGGGACCTATCACTTTTCATACTTTTCAACTACAAATTCTCTCACAACTCCAAAATTTCTCCTAAATATCCATTACAAAACAAGTTCATAATTAAAGTATGTTAGTTTCTTTGGCTTCTTCAGTACCATCGGACGCTACAAAATCTGTTCTGTTGAACATGTTTTATCTCTTTTGGCATTCGATGATTATATTATTATTAATTTTGGAACAAAAAATTGCAGAGAAAGCACATTGTGGGATTGTAAAGAGGAGAAGCTTCCACTTTGTAAGGCGTTTCTTCAGCCCTAAGTTTTGTTTTTTCTCTCTCTCTTTATGAACTAAATTAAAAGAGCTGTCGATTTCATAGAATCATGTCAGTTTTTAAGTGTGTGATTTTTGCTTTATGAATGTAAATTCCACAATTAAAAATTGAGATAGGAACTTATGTGGTAATTCCTTTATATTAAAGTAACTAGAGTACTTCTCTTTCTTTTTATCTGGACAATTTAAGATTTGCTAAATCCTACTTTTTCACCCCAAAGCCCAATGTTGCTTAGCAGCCAACAGGTGCACAAAGAAGTGGGGTCGGTCGATCAATAAGTGGAATGCATTTAGCCGTATGTTCTCAAGTTAGACAGTAAGGATCAGAGCAAGGCATTCACCCATTCTTCTAATCAGTGTTCTTGTGAAAATGTGTTAGGGTAATATTTTTTTTTTTTTTTTTTTTTTTGTGTAAAATGAGATTAAAGAAATATCGTGTTTCACTGACTTATATGAATGGGTTCTTTGTCCGATGTTGAGTTATTTATAACCGCAACCGCACGATGTTAAGTTTAATAATATAATGGTGATTTAGGATGTCAAACTTACAAAGATTGATAATCAAATTTTTTCTAAGTACAATAATTTTACTAACTTCTATTTTATCTAGACAATTGAAACATAGAATCATAAATCTAAAAGTGAAGACTTGACTGGATCAACGAGTGCCATAGTTTAAAGATCTCAAATATATGCAGAGTTTAAGGTTTTGATTGATCTTTGTATCAATTATGTCTTTTATATTTTCATTAATTTTCAATTTGGTTTTAAGTCTATAAGAAAAGAACTTGAATGATTTTTTTTACTTCCTCTCTACAGTGCCGAGTGAAATTCAATTCTAAAATCGTAATTTAGCGTGTGTGGCCTCCACTATAAGTAAATTCATTTTTTTCTCTTTTTTTCAATCACACATTTGTTAATAAAATAATATTCACTTAAATCCAAAAAGATCAATGCACTTTCCTAAAATTTACTATTCAAAAAATCATTTATTCAAATAAACTCTTTTTAATGGGGCCAAACAAGGGTTCAATATCTCTATTTCAAATTTTCAATTTCTAGATTTTATTAAGCTTTGTGGTTCTTTTGCAAAACAATTTCAAATGGTTTAAATTTTCTCTCGAAACTTATAAAATCATAGGTTGTGTTATTCTAGATCACATTTAAGGTTCACTATTTCGAGTGCCGAATGTTATATATCAATTTATTCAATCAATGTCTAGTTAATTAAAAGCGTTAAAAACAATAATACAAATAAACTTTAAAAAAACCTAATATAAATTAATGGAAAATTAAAACATACTATCAAATTACAATTAAGGTTAAACAGTAATTATATTAGTAAATATATCAATTCTCAACAACGAAGCAAAAAATTATTGAGTGATTTATAACCACAAGCGCACGGTGTCAAACTTAATGGTGATTTAGGATGTCGAACTCACAAAGATTTATAATCAAATTCTTACGAAGTATTATAATTATACTAATCTTTGTTTTATCTAGAAAATCGAACATAGAATCAATGGGTTTCAAATAAATCTAAAAGATAGAATGATGTGATACCACTCGTGAATCTCGACGTAAAACGAGAATTAGACTATAACAATAACTTAGGAAAGATCTAAATTCAATCCAAACACAAGGTACAGGAAATCAAGAACAAATAATGGAAAAGAAAAGATAGATTTACGATAAAACATTGACTTAATATTCACGACGCAGGAAACGAGGTAGAATAAAGAACCAAGATTGGTGAATGCCACAAGGGATGTCAACTCCTTGATAAGTTTAATTGTTCATGAAGAACAAGAAAATGGAAAAATCACCCTTCACGAGAAAATCTCTTAATAATTCAATTCAATCTCTAAGTTGTGTTTACAATAATAGAAACTTGATAATATAATGTCAAAATGCGCATAACCCTAGCCCTAGTCGCTAAGAATTCAAAAAAAAAAAAAAAAAAAAAAAAAACAAAACAGAAATTAATTAAAAAAAGCGAAAATCTGATTTCAGGTGAACCACGCAATCGATTGGTTGGAACACGCGCGATCGCGTAGTTTATCGTTGTAGCTTCTGCCTTGTTTTTTATGCGATGGCGCGATCGCGGACCAGGTTCTACCACGTGGTCACGTGGTTGGTCTGGCGGCAACAATCTTCGTCCCTTTGAAGCAATTTGATTCGGTTTGATTCTCGACTCGAGCCCAACACGAAAGTTGCTTGTTTTTCCATGTAGATTTTGGAATCGCCCGTAGCCTGTTTTCTCCTTTGATCTCCTACCTGGATCACATCATTCCCCATCTCTTGAAAAAGATTCGACCTCGAATCTCGAATTTGTCCAATCCTCTTGCAACTCCCAGGTTTATTGGCTTTTGGATCATGCTTATACTTGCTTTTGTTGGGTTGGTATTTATGTTGGGACTTTGTGCATCATTTGGACCTCTTGAACTGCTTCTTCTTTATATTATATTCAATCCCAACTTTAATTTTAGAATTTGACTTGGGTACCTGCAAAACAGAATTAGCCAAATTGGAGAGGGGTTTGTTAGATTGGTTAAGTGAATGGATAGAATCCTTGTACATCAATCTTTGTGCGAAAAAAATCATTTTGGGGGTGGACTCTCTTTTCTTTTTCTTTTTGCACTCTAGCTATCTTTTTTTGAGGTTGTGACATCAACCCTCTTATTTTCAGTTTTCACTTCCTCTCCTTTTTCTGAGGTTGTGGCCTCAACTCTCTTATTTTTTCTGTCAAACTCACTTTTTATTTTCACTTGATCTTCTTGGACCTATTTAGGTGATAGAGGAACAAGTGGGATCCTTTTTCCACCTTTTACAAAAGAATATTGGTTTTTAAACCCATCATGCACACCCTTCTATCATGTTGTCAAGGTCTTCCCAATAAAATATGCCCAACATCCATAGGTACCACGTCAAAAACCACCTCATCCTTGTAACCCCCAATGGTAAAATTAACCCTAGCCTGCTTATTCACCTTAATTTCTCCAGACTCGATCAGCCATTGCAATTTATAAGGGTTAGGATGTTTCAATTTTGCCAATCCCAATTTTTCAATCAACAATGTACTAACCACATACATTAGTGCAGCTCCCCTCATCAATCACCAAATCACAAAATTTTTCACCCACTAAGCATTTAGTGTGAAATAGATTATCCCTTTGCTCACCGATTTCATCCACCATAACTCTAGTACTAAGGACACGCCTATTAACAAGCGAACTTTTACAGCATAAGTCAACACTTCCTCATCACCACTACTAGCCCCAGCATCCTGTAATCTAAGCATCCCTTTAAACTCATCCTCCGAACTAATGTCACCATTATCACACAAAAACATTACCCTCTTATTTGGACACTGGGATGCTATCTGACCATAACCCAACCAGTTAAAGTACTTAATATTTCTATCTCTAGTAGGTTGAGAATCAGAAATATTTTTACATTTTGTTGTAGCTTCCTCATTTCCTTTTGGAACATGCTCATCATTGTGTCCCTACTTCGGTTGTGATGTGGGATAAGACCTTGGTGAATGTCTTGCTGCCCCCTTTCGCCTTAGTCGCCTTTCCACCTTCATTTCCATGTGCAACATGTCCTCTAGTTCCACATAATGTTGCAGCTTAATGATGTTGGCAATATCTCTATTCAACCCACCTTCAACACATTGGCTCGAATCATCCCCACCTCCATATACTTATGATAATCCTCTACACTTCTTGACCCCTGAGTTAGACCTTGCAGCCTCTGATAAATATCTCTATAATAATGAGTTGGCAAAAACCTCCTCATTATGGCTTTTAATTCATCTCAAGTCTCCACCGGTCTCTCAAGGTTCATCCTCTTACTCGTCACCAGTTGATCCCACCAAATATTTGCATAATCCGTGAATTCAATCACTGCTAATTTCACCTTCTTCTTTTCAGAATAATTATGACAATAAAAAAGTCATTCAACCTTTGTTTCCCAATCCAGGTATGCCTCAGGATCACTCCTACCTTGGAACGAAGGTATTTTCATTTTAATGTTCCCAAGGTCTCCATCTTCAACATCTCTACCTCTACGATACCCTTACGATGTTCCCCTTCAAACCTCCTTCCATACCTTTCTTATCTATCCCTCCTTTGCGCACTTGCTATTGAAGATACACTACCACTCTCACTACCCATGCCCTCATCATCCATATTAACCTCACGTCAATGATCTCTTCTGACCCTAGAACTACTATGAGATTGTTTCCGGCATCGTTGATCACTTTCTGCACCCCGTTTCTCTATCTGATCCATCAACCTTTCAAATTGTTCCCACATCACTGCAACCTCATCATTATCCTGTTCAACCTTCCCATTCACACCCCTGAATTGTTATTTGTCATCCATAGAAGATGATGGTGCAGATCCTTTTTTGTAAGACATTTTTTTTGAACTACTAGACAATTTGACTACGAGTATGGTAGAAAAAATGAAATTTGATTTGGATGAGAAACGAACTAGAAAAACACTTTTGAAATTTTTGGAATGATTTTTATAGATCAAAACTAAGGAAAACTTGACTGGCACGAAAAACAAGAAGAAACAAGAAAACTCAAAAAAAAAAGAGTCAAGAACTGAATTTAGATCCAAGCTCTGATACCAAATTACGCGATCCCACTCGTGAATCTCAGCTTAAAACGCGGAATAGACTATAACAATAACATAGGAAAGATATAAATTCAACCTAAACACAAGACACAAGAAATCAAGAACAAATGATGGAAAAGAAAAGATAGATTGACGATAAAACATTGACCCAATATTCACGAAATAGGAAACAATGTGGAATAAAGAACCAAGATTGGTGAACGCCACAAAGGATGTCAACTCCTTGATAAGTTCTGGTTGGAACGCCACAAAGACTCAAGAATCTTTGATAAGTTCAATTGTTCATGAAGAACAAGAAAAGGGAAAAATCACCCTTCACGAGAAAATCTCTCAATAATTCAATTCAATATCTAAGTTGCGTTTACAATGATAGAAACTTGATAATATAATGTCAAAACGTGCCTAACCATAGCCCTAGTCACTAAGAATTCAAAAAATGGAAAATAACAAAGAAAACAAAAATTAATTAAAAAAAGGCTAAAATCTGGTTTCAGGTGAACCGTGCGATTGCGTGGTTGGAACACATGCGATCGTGTGGTTTATCGCTGTAGCTTCTGCCTTGTTTTTGATGTGATGGCGTGATTGCGGACCAGGTTCTACCACGCGGTCGCGTGGTTGGTCTGGTGGCAATAATTTTCGTCCCTTTGAAGCAATTTGATTCACTTTGATTCTCGACTCGAGCCGAACACGAAAGTTGCTTGTTTTTCCATGTAGATTGTTATGGAATCGCTCGTAGCATGTTTTCTCCTTTAATCTCCTACCTCAGAATACATCAGAGAAATTGACTAAATCAGGGAGAATACGACTAATTTAAAGATTTCAAACAATATATGAAGAGTCCAAGGTTTTGACTCACCTCAGTATCAACTGTATCTTTTATATTTTCATTAATGTCAATTTGTTTTATTTCAGTCTGTAAGCAAAGAACTATAATAAATTTTTACTCTCACTGGATTGTCAAGTAAAAATCTATATATATATAAACAAAGTAACTGTCACTAAAAATACACACACACATTTCCGTCGAAAATTACTTACTAAATTTGGAAAGTTTTTGCCAAATAAACAAGAGAATTAAAAAAAAAAAAAGACCCATTAAAGTGCAATGGGAATTTGATCCATTTCAAAATGTAATAGTTGAACAATCTAAATTCCAAAATGTAATGATTGCAAATTTAAATTACATTTTTGAGCACTACATGCATTTGTTCGAAAATAAAATAAAATAAAATAAAGTTTTGAGCACTGTTAAATTATATAAAAAATAATGGTAGTTAATTTCATTTTTAATAAAAAAAAAAAACAAAAAATGTGATGTTTTTTAGGTAAAAATTAGTTGTTGAAAAGTGGAGAGAAAAAAATATGTGTGATTAAAAAGTAGTTTAAAAATGTGTTGTTTAAAAATATTTTGTCAAAAAGAGGTGCTTTGTTCCAATTCCAAAACAGGATAATTTGAAGTTATTTTTTTATTTTTCTTTTGAAAAAAATTTGCTTTTAATTGTTAAATAGAATGCTTCAATTTTTTATTTTTTTTTTGGTGAAAAAAGGTGAAAAATTACATCAAAAGCATCATATCTCTAATTTAAAAAATAAATAGATAATTTTCAATTGTTATGAAAAACTTAAAAAGTATTCAAATTCCGTAATTTAGAAATTTTTTAAAATTTATATAAAAAAGAGATTATTCAAAAATATTCTGTTTAATCATAGTATAACTAATTTGGTAAAGTAATATTAAATTATTTCTGGAGATATATAAAATTATGTTATAAAATGTGTTGAGAAACATTTAAATAACTCGAAAATGTTTTAATTTAAAGAACGAAAAATGTTTTAATTTAAAGAACTTAAGAGCATTCCTTATATAGTGTATTTTTTATAAGTTTTCCAATTAGATCATATAAAAAAATAAAACTTAAATGGCTAACTCAGAAATTTTCTTTCAAAACAAATAATCTCATACTTAATTGAATATAATTTTCTTTTAGATTGAATAATTTCATACTTGATTGAAAATTTTATATTTTTTTTTGGAATACAATGTTCATTTATATTATTATTGAATTTTTTTTTTTGGTGGTACAATGACTATGTTTTAATTTGAAAAATACTATTAAAAATTCTATAAAAATATAAAATTAAATTTAAGCCATACATTAAAAAATAAACTTCATCAAAAGTTAAAATATATTATGTTCGAAATCAAATTAACTAAAAATTTGTTTTTTCATTTTTATTAAAAAATTACTTTGATTACATCATATGCAATGACAATTTTAATACCAGATAACAAGTGAGAGCAGATTATAAACACTTTTTCTGTAAAAACATCACATAGATCAAATGTAAAAGTTTATTATAATTTTTTTACTTTTTCTTAATATCTCATTCATTTTAAATTATATAGTTTAAGTTATATAATACTTAGTATTCAGATAACCTAAAATCGGTCCGATTTTAAAAAGGCAACATGACAAGGATCGAATGTTAAATTAGGTCAAATCGGGGTTGAACCTATTTTAATTAAAAAATTAATAATTATTTCAAACATCACAAATTTTTCTAAAAAAAAAAAGTTATTTTAGAAATAAAGCAACATTTATTCATTTAGAGATAAAATTAAATCCAAAAAATATAATAACAATATTCTTTAATTTCAAAATTACGAATTCATAAAAAATATAGATTTATGGTCACTAATTTTATATATTGTATTATATTATATTTCAAAATAAAATAATTTAACATATAAAAAATAAGATAAAATAACTTATTTAGAAGAAGAAAGTCCAACAGACAAACAAATAATAAATAAAAATAATTTTAAAAAGAAAAAAAGAAAAATCTTATAAAGATCAGAATTTCCTAATTTTGATTAATTTTGTGTATGTTGCATTTCCTATTTTGATTAGTTTTGTCTTTCTAAAGTTTTGAATTCGATAATATTTTGTATTAAAATGTTATTGTATTATGTTTTTATTTGATACGATTGTATAATTAAAATATTTTCATAAATTTTGATCGAAATCACTATTACAAACATATTTCTGTGCATCGCAAGGGTGAAAATACTAGTCATTCCTAAAACCTGAACTCAATATTTCTATTGCAATCTAAGTTTTTTTCGAATTTATTAAGTTCTATTGTTCTTTTGTGAGAGATTTAAAAGGGTTATTCTTTCTCTCAAAACCTATAAAACCCTATGTTGTATTATTTTAGATCACATCTAAAATTCCCTATCTCGAGTGCCGAATCTCATACATCAATTCATTCAATCAGTGGTCAATTTATTGAAAGCATTAAAAACAATAACACAAATAAACTCAGAAAAGAACCTAAAATAAATTAATGAAAAATTAAAACATAGTATCAAGTATCAACATGAGTATCTACATAAGACTACATCAATTCCCTAGAAAAAAACTTAGTAAATAAACAACAAGTTCATAATCATAAACATAAAGAAGAAGATGAAAAACTGTTTTGGAATTGCTTGGATATTCTTTTTTTTGCCTAGTTTCTCTTCAATTTTTTGTTCTCTTGATTAGTCGTCATCAAAAAGTCCTTTCTTAGAGATCTCTAACCTTTTTATGCCTCCTTCCTTTGTTATTTAGAGTTTGAGCTTTTAAAACATCACAATAGCCTTAAAATTCGCATTACAACTTCTAGAGGTTAGGTACAAACTTGATGTAGTGCCTAGTTGGTATGGGTTGGTGCCACACCTCTGATTTTTCTACCTTGTGGTTCCTAGGCACTATCTTAGGGTATCTAGGCGCTACTTGTTCCATCTACTGAAATTCAAACGTGCATAACTTTTGATCTACAACTCTGAATTTTGTTTCATTTTTTTGCATTGAATTTCCGATTCAGTTATATTTTCAATGACATATTATGGCCCCATGGAGATATCTATACTCAAACTTGTGCATTAATTTCTTCACAGGCTATGCACGTAAATTTCTCGTTTTGCTCAAATCTCATCTAAATTCAAGTTTAAACCTAAAATTACCAAACGAATACAAAATTAAGCATAAAAACGTTAAGAAAACTCACAATATTCACTTTTAATTGTCTATGTTTAGATGAGCAAGCTGATAATTGATAGCTGAAAAGCTAATTGAGAGCTGATAGCTAATAGCTGAAAGCATAGCTGGTAAGTTAGTTTATTGAAGTAGAATTATTTCGAAAAACTAGTTGAAAAGCTAGTTCAAAAATAAAAATGCAATAAAATAAAAATATATTTTAAATACCCCTAATGACATAGGGTGTAATTTAAAAATAAAAAATAAAGAGGCTAAAAATAGAATAAAAATGAAAAACTTGTAAAAGAAGCTTTTGAGATAAGCTCTAACTTCTCAAATAAGCTTGTTGACGGTGGCTTCAGCCAGGAGGTCTTAAGGACCGAAATCCTATCTTCAGTAGGACCAATGTTCAAAACTCCCTGGGGATGCGCACTTTAAGTGGAACAAAACCACTTACCAAGTGGACAATCCGTGTGTTGGCGGTCCGTAAGACCTCCGGGCTAGAGCCACCATCAACATTAAAACGTGGCTCCAGCCCGGATGTCTTATGGATCGCCAACACATGGGTTGTCCACTTGATAAATGGTTTGGTTCCACTTAAAGTGGATGTGTCCCCAGGGAGTTTCAAACATTGGACCTATTGAATATAGGATTTTCAAGTAGACCACTTATCATGTTGCAATGTATTTGATGAGAGGTTAATGAAGTTGATTGCCTCAGAGAAAGTGACATAAATGTAGACATCAAAAACTTTTATGTGGATTGAACATGGATGAGAAACTAAGATTTGTCAAAACACAAGACCCCATAGAGGACGTCAACCTTGGAGATGAAGGAGAAAATCGTCCAACATTATTAATCTACTCCTGAATAAGGAGGTAAATCTAAAACTTTTGTCTACCTTAAAAGAAAAAAAAGATCGACTTCCATAGAAATATGAGGAAATGTCCAGGCTAAAAAGGAGACTAGTTGATCATAGGCTACATACTAAATGTAATTACAAACGTCACAAACAACCCCCAAGAAAATCTGCACCCAATATCTTACCTGAAGTTAAGAATGAGATTGAGAGCCTATTAAAAGTAAAGCTTATTAGAACGACCAGATATGTTAAATGGTTGTCTAGCATAATCCCCACTTTGAAGAAAAATGACAAAATAAGAGTGTATATACTTCAGGAATTTGAACTTAGCAACAACCAAAGAAGAGTATCTCATTCCTACAATAGACTCCTTAGTTTATTCTAATGTTTTAAAACTCGGCCCGGACATCGATCCGAAAAAGGGAAGGATTCAGTGGGTCGATCTGGTGTATTAAATAAAATTATCCAAAAAGAGAAAAACTTGACAATAGGAAATTGGAGTAATAATGTTTTCTAATTTTGGATTTTATAATATTATTTTAATTATTTTTAAGACATTAAATAAATTTTTATTTGAAATTAGATTTTTACATAAGAAATAAACCTATCTATACAATAAATAAAACATTATAGCAATAATATTTTTAATTTAGAATTACTAATTCAAAGAAAATATTAGTGTTCTAAAAAGCGTGACAAAGCGATGAAGCCAAGTATCACATTTAAGCGTGCCTAGGTGCAAAAAAGCGTGGTAATGCACGAGCGAAGTGCGAAGCATGATGAAGTGGTAAGGTCAAGATTCAAGCCTAAGCGTGCTTAAGCATAAGAGTAAGCGAGCGTTTTAGAAAACTGAAAAATATAGATTAATTACTCTTCTTTTTTTTAAAAAAATTTAAATATTAAAAGTATTTTAACCCATAAAAATAATTTTAAAATTATTATAATAGCAATGAAACACAAATATTTGGAGAACTGAATAAATAAAATAGAATGAAAAGAAAACAACGACTTTCAAAATGGAAGGGATCGTTGAAAAGAAAAAAAGCAATGGCCATGTATGGTAATTAAAAAATGGAAATTGTAGAGAACCTTTAATGTGATATTTAGTATTCAACAATTAGAACCAATAGGTCCAGTCCAGTTTAACAACATTGATTTATTCAATTACGGGGAATGATGTCTATTCTTTCTTGAATGGATACTCTAGATATAACCAGAATTATATTGTTGAGGACGATATTCATAAAAAACGCTTAGATGTCTAGGCTCTTTAGGATGTTATGAATAGGTAGTAATTCCTTTTGGCTTGAAAATGTGGGAGCTACTTGTCAAAGGGTTATGAACTTAATTTTTCATGACATGATTAATGATATTGTTGAGGTGTATGTGGATGATGTAGTAGTCAAATTAGTAAAAGCTGGTGACCATTTTGACAAATTAAAATTTTCACTTGAACGAATGAGACAATATAAGTTAAAATTGAATCCTCTAAAATGTTCTTTCGGAGTAAGCTCTATGAGTTTTCTGCGATTCTTGGTACATTAAAGAGGAATCAGAATTGACAAGAACAATTCTAAATCCATTTCAAAGGACAAACCACCCAGTAATAAAAGGGAAGTGCAAAGATTTTTTGGCCAAATCAATTTTCTAAGGAGATTTATTTCTAATTGTGCAGGCCGAACAAAATCAACAAAATCATTTTCACCACTCCTAAGGCTATAAAGATTTAGAACTAATTCGTATGGAACATAGAGTATCAAGAGGTTTTTGATAACCTGAAGGCCTATTTGTCAAGGGCACAAGTTGTGGTTTCTTCTCTAGTAGGGTAATCAATTAAGCTGTATATATCGGCTAAAGAACAATCAATTACAGATATGATATACCAAGAAGATCACCTAGAGAGGAAGGGTCATCTATTATCTTAATAGGAAATGTGAAAATGTGAATGTAATTATTCTCCAATGGAGAAGTCATGTCTACTTTGTATTCCACTTGTACAAAACCGAGGGCCTACTTACGACCTGTAACGGTGTACTTATTTTCTAACATAGATCTAATAAATTACATATTCTCTCGCCTAATCTTACATCAAAGAATTAGTTTTTGTTCTTTCTCTTTATCAGAATTTAACATCCAATTTGTGCTTCAAAGGGCAGTAAAGAATCAGGACATGCCCAATTTCTTGGCCAATCATCCCTGCATGAATATCACTAAAGAAATCAAACCATGTACTTTGACTGCTCAAGTATAGCCCGGGGAGTAGAGAATGGCTTGGTGTTAATTAGTCCCTTGAGGCAATTATTTCTGTCCTATTTCACTTTGAGAGATTTTTGCACCAACAATCAGGCCGAATACGAAGCCTTGATAAGGAGTTTGGAACTGTTAGCGGAATGGATTCACAGAATGTCACAATCAAAGACGATTCACAATTAGTGATTTACCAACTCATAGGATTATTTAACTGTCATAGCGATTAAGTGGTGGACCTATATGAAATCTCCTAAGGATTACTTGAAGGTTTTGATCAAGTGGAGATCCAGTATATCCTTAGAATGTACATTCACATGATCAACGAATTGGCTCAACTAGCTTTAGGATGTAACACGTTATAATTCCCAATTTACAAAGGAAAAATAATATAAAAAGAAGGAAGATCAAGTCAAGCATCTTATGTATCGAGGATGAAGAAGTAATAAATTGGAGAGAAGAAATAAGGAATTTCCTGAAAGAACCGTATGGAAAGTTATGTAGAAAATTGAAGTTGTGTGCCCTTAATTTCACGTTATTGGACGATGTGTTTTACAAGAAACGTCCAGACGGCGTACTATAAAAATGTGTTAGTTCGTCTGAAGTCAAAGTCATAATGGTTGGGGGTTCATGAAGGTATATGTGGACCTCATCAAGTTAGAAACAAAATGAGATGGTTGACAATTAGAATTGGCTTTCTTTTGCCAAAATTGAGGGAGGCATGTGCTCAATATGCAAAAAAACTGTTTATCATGCCAAAAACACGACCCAACCCATGGAGCCCTTGCAAGTGACATGACCCCATAGGGAAAATTTACCCACTCTCGTCCAAGAAACACACATTCATCATAGTAGCCACAAATTTAATTACGAAGTAGATAGAAGCCATTTCTTTAGAGAACTTTCGCAGGAATACATTATCGATTTTATTAGAGACCACATCATCTATATGTTTAGAATTTTTAGACCGTAATGATAGATAATGGGACGTCATCTTAATCTTAATATCTTATCTTAATATTATATATATTAAAGTAGAATAGTCGTCACCAAAATTCGCACATAGTTTTCTACCAAAATAACTTTCTAAATTTGAAAATTATTGCAAAAAAAATTGTATTAAATATTTTAGCAAATATTATAGTATATGTGTCATTAATGATATTAACATTTGCATCCGCACTATGCTATAAATGACATCAATATGTTATTTTTTTAACTTATAAACTATTTTTTATAATTATTGTATTATTTTGAAATCGAAAAATATGTAATATGAATGTCAAATCGAAAATCTCAATTAGAAGTTAATTCAATCTAACAAATAAGAGCAAACAATAAATATATTTTTCGTAAAATTGTCTCAAAGATCAAATGTAAAAGTATTATTTTATATATATATTTTTTACTTTTTTTCAATATTTCATTCATTATAAATTATATCATTAAGTCCTATAATAGTATCAATAATTTGTTAACTAAATTTAATTTATTTATAGATGGTTAATTTCAGTTCGAGTTCTTTTTCTTATCAAATTAAAACAAATAATAAATATACGAATTTTCGAAGTAAATTCAATTAAGTTGTATTAGTTTTTACAACTTAAGATTTCGATCAATTTGTTCATCGTTTTTGACATTATTTTTATTTATTTACTGATTATATTCATTTTCCATTTTTTATTATAAACTTAAATAACTACAATATGAAGAATATATATTACAGATTTTAACAAATAGTTCATATAATTTTTATTAAACAATTGATCGGTTTTCAATTTTTATTAAAATATTAAAATAATAATGTAATAATATGAATAAAAAAATTTCCAATATGAAGAAATAAAAACAAATTCATGTAACAATATTTATTAAAATTAATGACTATTTTTTAGGAAAACACTAGACATTAATAATTAATGCTTAAAAAATCAAAATATACCAAAAAGTATATCTTACATATCTTCTTGGGAAGAATATGATGAAGAACAATATATAAAAGAAAAACGTTGGTCCTAAAGAGAATATGTAAGTTGAGTCTTCCACATGTATTGTATGAGACTAATTTTGTAGTTCAAAAACTTTTTGAAAAGAAAATTTTATTTATTGAACGTTAAATCCAAAAATTGAGTTAATATGTTATGGTACACATGCTAAAATACTTAATTCATGGACATTTCCTCGCAAAAATGGTAAAGCAATTTATTAGTCCGCAATTTTATTAAAGTTTTAAAATAATAATTATATGTCGTACAAAATGGTAATTTTTTTATTAATTTTATTAAAAGAAATTATTTATTTTATGCAAAGATTACATTATTTAATTTAAATTTGACCAATTGTTTAAAATATATTTTGTCTTATAACAATTTTCGTGTAATACACAGGTGTGGACAACCATAAATTGTACAAACACTTTAGCTTCTGTTTGATACTCATCATTTCAAACCTTATTTTTTTCAAAATTCATTTTCAACCACATTATACCAATAAAATAATCTACACATAAATTCAAAAAGATTCCTTATTTTTTAACCACACATTCTTCAAAATTTACTATTACAACCACATTATTTTGAAGTAATGAGTCTCAAACATGGGCATAGTATTAAGTGGTTTTCCAAAATTTATAAGAATTTTAATTCATTTTTATTTTGAGAATTTATTGACACTTTTAATCATTAATCAAAACAAATTGTGTGTTCAAACTTTTTTCTCTATTTTGAAATGATATTTAGAGTATCTCCAATGCGCTCCGTCAATTGGGAAAAAAGACTTGAGACGTCAGCAAATTGACGAAGTGGGTTAAAAATATCTCTCCAATGCACAATGTCAATTACAATATTAAGCTGACGTGACTAGAAAAAATTGAAAATGTCAAGTGCTCCGTCCTTGTATTGAAGCTCCGTTATTATTTTAACAATATTTAAAAGGGATGTGGGCATAATGGCTTGAAGATTTTCGTTGAAAATTATCCCTCATCAAGCACTTTTTAATTATTTTCATTCAAAATTTTCATGATTATATTAATTTTAAGATTAATAATTTTAAAAAATATATATATATTTTAATAAATCTAATTTATCAATAAAAAATTATCGATAAATAAAGTTATAATAAATTTAACTATCAAAATAAAATATAAAAATGAAATTTGTGACTTTTCCGTCAATTTATTCACGTTCTCTAAAAATCCGTCAATTTCATTGCCACGTTATCCCCAATTGACATAGTGCATTGGAGATGCTCTTAGAAAAAATCATTCATATTGTTCTTCCGTGCAACACACAAGTGTGATACTAGTTAAATGGTGAAATGGTAAAAAAAAAAATTGAATGAGTTTGGGATTAAATTGGTAAACACAACACATTATTACGCCTAGTCCAACGGCTAAGCAAAGTCATCAACCAATGTGATTAAAAATATTTCCAAGAAGATGATCGATGGAAATGCTAGACAATGGCATAAATGTTTAAACCAGGATTTATAGATTTATAGGACGTCCCATTGTTCTAGTATTAAGGTTACTCTTTTTCAATCCATCAGAGTAGCTTTGAAAAATGACCTAAATTGTGAAGCTTACGTCGAACCCATGGTTCAAAATTTGTTAGACTTGGACGAAGCAAAATTTGGACCTAACAAATTTTGAACGTTCTGAACAAGTTAGAAGCCCAAAAAAATGAAAATGGCCAATTATTACAATAAGAAAGTAGTAGCCAAGTCTTTTGATCAAAATGAGTTAGCGTGGAAGGCCATACTACCTACTGATTGTAAAGACCCTAAGTTTGAAAAATGATCATCCAATTGGGAATGACCATATGAAGTAGAGGCTTTCTTATCAAATGGAGCTTATTACTTAAAATATCTAGACGAAACCATGCATATTAGAGCGATAATAGAAGAGAAAGTGAACAAGTGTGTGCAAATTGGGACAAAACGTCAAAAGAAAAAGGCAAAAATCTCAAATAAAACAATAAGGGCTTGAATAAAATGCTTCAGTTAATTGAGTGAATCAAGGGAATACAAAAGCAAAATGAAAAACGTCGCGATCATACAAGTCCTAGGCACTACTCAGATATTTCCTCCAACAAACTACACCTAAAAGCTCTTGTAACCCATACACAACTAGATGTCTACAGAGACGATCACAACTTCATATTGACTTAATCAAATCCATTGAACGAGTTGAGTAGGTGAGTTCAACAGTAAATGCAACCTTTGGAAAAGCGACGCAATCAAAATCAAGGTTAGCCGGTTCAACTACAAGGAAGATGGGTTTGGGGGAAAATTCCAATCCAATCAATCACAAATGCCCTGAGAAGCCAATACCCTGGACAACTCCTAGGAAGCTTAAGAAATCCTTGGGATCATTAGCCCTATCCGATCCTTCACAACCTTTTTATTGCAAACCAAAATATGAAGGATCCATTTTCTATTGATTGCGCCATGGCAATACTTTTCAAATAAGCCCCACCAACCAAAAACATAAAATCACTGGATTGAGTGAAGGTATATCTGGAGATGACAACGTGACCTCTAACCAAGAGCAAAATATCTTTAGATTGAGTGGATACCCCTGTAAGGAACGTTTGTTCTCATTGAAGCGAAAAAGAAGAAGTTGGGAAAGACGAGAAGGTTTAGACGACTAGGAACTCAACAAAATACATCTCCATCACTAAAAGCAATGCCCAAGCTAGGAAGACAATTGCTAGGGTTAAGAGGGATGAAGTAACAAACCACAACATCTGCAAATAAATATGGATAATCCATAAGGGCAAAGACATAGAAAATCAAGACTAGGGATGCAGAGGAGAAAACTAAGGTTCCAAATGAAAGAAGACAAATATTCCCTTTTATAAGGACATTGCAAGTAAATAAAATGTCAGAATACACCCTCGAAGGTTGGGATTCGAGCGTTATATTTAGATGAAAATGAGAGTAATGAACACTATATTCGGTTGAAGTTAAGAATTGTTACGCGTGATGCGAACTCCAAACGATGCATAGGGGATAGTAAGGACGTTTGCAACACAAGTGAAAGACATTGAAAAGACTACTTTAGAACTAAAATGTAAAGGAGTATGCCTTGATTGTAATTAATATGGCTAAATTAAATAATAAAGGCATTAATTAAGCCTTATTGGGGGTAATTATTGACACACAAAATTGTTCAAAAAATAAAGGCGAATACGATGTTTACACTTGGATGTTAAAAAATTCAGCATTGGGCGAAATATCACAAGACCTAAGGTGCGAGTTGAAAGAAAAGGATTCGTCCAATTAGGGAAAAGGAAGCAGCAAGTAGTAGACATCTTGGTTGAGTATTCAATGGAACATGTCCTAAAAAAGGGGAGAGCATGGTGTTGACCTATGGTTAACTTAACTTATTGTTTTGATCATAACAAATAAGATTATCTTGTGTTATTAATAAGTGTGCTTCGAGTGTTTTATGTAATGATAAATCTTCAAAGCATTCAATCTTCAAATTGTTTTTTCAAAGATAAGGGTCAAAGATATATTATCTAGTACACAAGATGCAAAGATCAAAGCAAATCCATTCAAGATCAAGATTCAAGATGTAAAGCATAACATGAAGATCAAGACTTCAATGTATACAAGATTAGAACTCGAGTTTAAATTGACTAGACCTATGTAAAAGTATAACACTTTCAATCTTCAGAGATAAATTCTAATGAGCTCGAAAATAATTTTGTGCATCAAACACATTTCGTCACTTGCATAATTTTTTTTTTTTTTTTTTCAAAGTCAATATTGCTTTTCAAATATTATTTAAACTGAGATCATGATTATATTACGTTATACATCTTTGAAAAATTAGTTAGAATCCAAAAAGTCAAATATTTCAAGAATTTTTTGAAGTCAATTTTCGATCAACCGATTGGTGAACCAAAAGTCAACTTTCCGTCAACCGAAATATATTTCGATCGACCAAAAATCCTATCGTCGTGTCCAATGACCAGTGGTCAGATTTCAGGCCTTTAGATCGATCGAAAGAGTGACACCTACAGTTACCTAGTACTTATTTTTCTCCTAAAAATAAGCTCTCTCCATATTCAACATAGACAATTACATGAGATTTTGAGAAAGCTTTTCATTGAGAAATTCATATTTCTTACTTGATTTATATTCATCTATCTTGATTAAAAAACTTCAATTGACCCAAATTTATTTTTTCAAACTTATTAGAGTTTTGAAAGAAGTTTTTGTGAAGATCTTTGATTTTACATTGCATTATCTTCTTCAACATATTCTCATCAAAAGTTGGAATTAAAGTGTTAATCTCTCTTGTGCTAAAGTTTTTATTATTGATTTAGAGAGATTAACTAGTGAAAAATGTTGATTACTTGAATCAAACATTTATTTATCATTTTATCAAAGTGTTCACATCTAACACTTGAGCTGAACTATTTGCTATTCATTAAGTTTTAGTGTCTCTTTTTTTTTCTGAACTTGTTTCAATCTTTTAAAGAGAGAATTTCTATTGAAAATCTTTGATTAATTGTATTATATTTTTCATTATCTTTTGATTCAACAAAATTCTATTGTCTAAATTTTTTGAGCTTAACTTATTATTAATTATTCAACTGTTAGCATATCTTGATACTTAATTTGATTCTATAACAAGAGATTATATTATTTGAAAAGTCTGTTTGATTGTATTAAACTTTTCATTATCATTTGCATTAAAGTTTTTTCCCAACACTCAAGCTTAATTCATTGCTTCTTATTGAAATCTCTTAAGACTTAATTTGAGTATATCATTTGTCAGGAGAGTTATTTCAATTGTAAATCAATTCATTGTACTAGGGTCATTTTGAGGTCCCTTTAAAGCTCGATTTTTGTTAAAGGATATGTGTCTCCTGTTGTAAGTCACTTAAAGATAATTGTCCCTTATTGTAAGTGACTTAAGGATGCGTGTTCCTTATTGTAAGTCACTTAAGGATTGATACTCCCTAGTGTAAGTTATCACTACAGTGAATTTGGCCTTACTCGTGACGAAGAGCTTAGTAATGGAGGACATAGATCAAGTGTTTGATTGAACCTCTTTAAAATATCATCTATTTCCTTTTACTTACTTATATTGCACTTTATCTTTTATATCAATCTTTATTGTGCAAAACTATCTCTAAGTGTTATATTTGCTTTATTAATTAAGTTTACATCTTTATAGAACTCTACATTGATAGTTGAGTTACTTTACATATCCTATAACATTAAGTGTTTATACTTGTATTTATTGATTTTAAGTTTGAGATTATTTATTGAAAAGTTTTATAAATCAATTTTACTCTTCTTGATTAGTTACTCTTGGGCTAACACATGGAGCCTAACTGGTGAATTATTGGAACAGTTATCCTTCACAATTGCCCATAATTTTCCCCATGATATGACGGTTAAAAAGATACTGAGCAAGTTATAGGTAGCAGTTATCAGAAGTACAAATAGCAAGATCACCCTAACAAAGGACATGACAACTTTGAGACCAAATGGAAGTTTTAGAAGAGTGATTGTTGGATGTATAAAAGCAAGGAATGAGGACAGTTTGAAGGACTAACAAATCAACTCTCAAGAGAATGTAATTTCTTTTATTCTACTTTACGCATCAAATTTCTCCTTCTCTGTAATTGGGGACTTGCGCTCCTTAGAGGCAATGAATCTACTCTCAATTGCACTCATTTTTGAGACCATGTCTCAAGATGTTTGTTGATGCACATATCGTTTGAGTTTTGTTTTACACGAAAAAACACAGGTGAACATAAATATTTGAAATATACGAAAATAATTTCCTAACAAATTGAAATCATTATTGAGATCTAAAAGAAGAAATTAAATTAACTACTAAATAAAAACCACAGAAGAAATTTTGAAGTACAATTCATAAAGAGAGACCATAAATTGAAATTCGAAAGAAGTCCGAAGCATTTGCAGGTATGAATACATGCATGAATGTTGTGATGTTCGAGAGTGGGAGTAGGAGTAGATGGGTTGGTCGGAAGAGATTTTTTAAGAACTTTTTTAAAATTTGTTTTATGCGAAATTCATTTGTACTTTTTATCATAAATTTAGTAGGAATGACAACATGGCGGGGAATCCCCGAACTCGATGGGTACTTGACCTGAACGGTTTTGGAAATCCCCAACAAAGGCGGGGATGTGACGGAAAAGTATCCCCAATTTAGGGAGGGGATGGCCGTCCTAGCCCCAAACCCGCCTCAGACCCGTCACTGATTAAGAAGTCCAATTAAAAAACCCCAAACAAATTAAAAACATCGTAGGTCCAAAGATAAAATAAGGATCAATTGCTCATCTTGAAGGTCAAATAGTTTTCTATTAACTACATGAAATAAGCAAATTTCTCTATTCAATTCTGCTCCAACAACCTGAATCTATGAAACAAACAGATCAAACATCATTTTGTTACAAGAAATGAACTTACATTAACTAGGAGAAGATTTTACTACAAATGAATTCTCTGGTTGGAGTTATGTTTACTGTAGTTACAAAATGCTCGTGAGTTTGAAAGTTAAACTAAGGATATGTATTACATCTCCGATGTTACGTTATTTGATTTTGTCGACTCCAATTGTCAGGTTTTTGTTCTGTACATGAATGAAATAGAGCTCATTTCAACGAATTTGTATAAGAAAGAGTTACATCAATATGTTAGAAAGGGCAGAAAATAACTACCTGGAGTCGAGTACAGATTTCTATTACTTCAACTATTGAACGAGAATTAACTTAGACTAAATTGATTTTAGGTTATTACTTGTTAAACTTAGTTATAGCTACATCTATAAATTTTTTAATCCCAAAAAGTATTGATTAATTCGATTAAGTTTTATTATATATTTAGTATAGCAACATTTTTGACTTGTTATACTCTTACAAAAATATAGTATCTAAATCAAAATAATTCAAGAATTTGAAAAATATATAATAATAAATGGGGATGCAAATGAGGATTTTGGCATCCTCACCGTGTCCCGATATAGATGGGGATGGGACGAGGACAAGATGGGGATGGTAGGTTTTTGGTGGGGACGGGATGGGGAATGACATCCCTGTCCAAACCCGCCCCGTTGTCATACCTAAAATTTAGAACTCTCAGCTCCAATAATTTTTTGTTTTTATTTATTTTAGGGTAAATGCGTCAATTTTTTGACAGAATGAATGATTTATACAATGCCTGTTTGATTTGTGGGAGTATTGCATCAAAATGAATTTATATATATGTTTTGCATAGAGTTGGGTGTGAGTTAGTTTGGGTCAGGTTGGAGACCAACCCGACTGAAAACCAACCCAATGAAATCAATCAAAACTTTCAAATTCCAAACCGACCCAAACCAACGTTGAGTGGTTTGGGTTGGGTTGTTTTGTTTTGCGGTGTGGTCTTCATTTTGGACTTTATTTTTTTCTTTCTGGGCCTTAGATTGAATTAATTGTATATTTGTATTAGGGAAAATTACACAAAATACTCTAAAAATAGAACTAATTGTATTTATACACTTGAAACTAATTAAGAATCTAAACACCGTATTATTTACAGTGTGAACAAAAGCCCCCAAACCCATCCGACTAACTGTCAGAGCTCCATCGACAGGCGATTTTTCAACTTCACAACTTGAGTCTGCCAATTTGTTACATATTGGAGATTACCACGATGGTGGACAGAGGTACGTAGAAGCAGTGAATGGAATTTTGGTTGGATTTGGTAGTGGTGGTCGTATTGCTAGGAAGGAGAGATTTGGGACTGTTGCTTGTGCACCGAATTCTGATTTGAGTGGATTCAACTAAGAGAGAAATTTTGAACAACAGTTAAACCATGTTTGTATTTCTTTTTTTTACAGGCTTGGTCTGGATGTTTGTTTGGAAAGAACTTAGCCCAACCCAGTGTTGTTATACTGAAACCTACCATACAGTAGAAGAAAGTTTCAATTTCTGCTCATTCATTAAGCATTTCTTCCATTTTTGGTGATGGAAGGCCTATTGTAGGCATGTTACATGGTATCTACTCACACGTTTATTTCAGGTTCTTTTAGGTATGTAAGCAGTAAGAAAACTCTACCAAATATTTCTTGTTGGTATTTGAATGGTGAACCATTTTTACAAATTGAAACTATTTTGCTTGGTTTTTGTGTCGTGAATAGTTTCCATAAATATCACCATCTCCATACTGAACAAATTATTCATCTGGTTTCCTGTTTTTGGTACTTGGGAGACTTGTATTTGAGGACATGGTGAAGGAAGGAAATGATAATAGCTTTTTCAGAGAAAGTGACATTTAAGTATTAAAAAGTGACAAAATATCACTTTTTTACTAAAAAGTCACACTGTGTCACTTTTAAATTAAAGAGAAGGTGGGATAATGATAAGAAGAGACATTTTTTCACTTTTCTTTCAAAAAAAGGGCATTGTGTAATACATCTATTATTATTTGTGAAATTGTGTAATTTGTTAGTCAATGATGAATATTGTAAAAATCGAAAAAGTGACATTCAAGTTTAAAAAAAGGACATTGTGTTTGTGTATAGAAAAGGAAGAATGTGTAATGTATATACTAGTGTTTGTGAATTTTTTTAATTTATTAGTCAATGATGGATATTGTAGAAATTGAAAATTGATCTTTAAGTAGAAAAAAGTGACATTATGTCATTTTTTTTAATAAAATGGCACAATTATTCTAAATTTGAATAAAATTAAAAAGTCATGAATTAAGTCTAAGCTTTTAATTTAAGTTTGATTAAAGAAAGTAATATACATGACACTTTTTTAAAAATAAGTGACAAGAGCATTAAAAAGTGATCCAAAAATAAAGGTATTTGTGTAAACACCCCTATTGATTAATGCAAGGTGCTTGTTGTTAGAATTAATGTATAAGCCCAATTGTTGGGCCGGACTTTACAATTAGATTAATTAATATGATTAATTAATCATGGCCCATTAAAAGCCCTATTGTCACTAGGATTAGGGCTTTGAGGTGCACATATTAATATGTGCACTATTATAGAGAAAATGATGAGAATCATGTGAGAGTCGCTTTTCTGTAATATTCTAGCGCATGATTTTTCTCTTACTAGCACAAAGAGAAAAATCAATTCTCTCGAATTCATTCCAAAGGTTGGAGATTGATGGAGTTACAGAATTAACTCGCTGTGTGGATTTCTGTTAGAGGCTGGACAATTGGACAGCTGGTGGTGACAAGTTTGTACCTCCTGTTTCAAATTTCAGACTCACGGCGTTCATCAAAGGTATTATTATAATCACAAATTCTATCCAAGTGCAAGGTTGATCCGGGCTATGGTTTCGTGTTTGTTTAATTTCCGCTGTGTATATATGTATCGAAACCTTACAGTGGTATCGGAGCCTTCCTTGTTACTTGTTAGAATTTGCTAAACTCTTTGATGAATTCAATATGATTGAATATTAATATTTCTTGTTTCTAGTTTTTGAGAAAATTGATTTTCTTGTTGAAATCTGATTTGAGATAAGAAATTAATTCTGGGTCGAAAAATTGGACCCAAAACTGATCGAAAAGGTAGGCGGTAGTGACATCCGCTACCATGACTAACTGCATCAACCGTCGTCGGCGCTTGGCAGTGGCATCGCGCTGTGCGCGAACTGCAACGGCGGCAATCGCACACTGCAACAGCGGTAGTCGCTGCTTACAAGCCGAAGCACGAAACGCCAATGCTGAGCTGCATCGCGCATCGGCAGCAGCGCTTTGCGCTGTCTTAGGGAATCAGAGGACACTGCTATATGACAGCAGCGACCTCAAGTTGCGAACCGTGTTTGATAGCAGTGTTTGACGCTGCTGCACTCGCTGCTTTTATTACCATCTCCTTTGGACGCTGCTCATGGTGGCAAGACACCGCCGCTAGTCAGTGGGGAGTCCCGCTGTGGGGTGGGAGACGCGGCGCCGCCATTGTCGGCGCCACCGCGGATCAGGAGAAAATTTTAGGGTTTCGGACGATTTCAGATTTTTGGGGGCGGGGGCTTCCTCCGCAATTTGGGAATTTGCAAGGGCTAATTTGCAATTTATGATTAGGGTTTTTAAATTGGAAGCTGGGACCTTTCCTGTCATTTTCGAAATATCAGGACCTTGCTTGCAATTTCGGTTTAAGGGTGAAGTTGCAATTTTAAATAAAGGGCCTATCATGCAATTTATGAAATTGAAGGGGCTGTTAATAATTTTAAATTGGGTCAGTATGCAATTTCTCAATTGACTTTGAATGCAAACCTTAAAATAGTTTTAAACTAGAATTTAAAATAGGTTTGACCCAAATTTAAAATTTTTGACCCAATTCAAAATTTCATTTTAAAAATTTCACGGCTTTTAAATTATTGTTAAAATTGGATTTTAACAAAATAACAAACGTTGACCCCAAATTGAATTTTATTTTATTTAAGAGTTTTATCCTATTTTAAAATGTTAATTCAATTTGCCCTAATTTTGGAATTAGAGTTTGGACTCTAATTTGATGTTTAATTAAAATTTGATTTTAATTAAATTCGATTAAATAATTAGTTAATTCGATTAATTGATTATTAATTGAATCTTATTTAGGATTTGATCCTAAATTGAATTAGCCTTAGAATCTTGAAATTGGAGTTGGACTCTAATTTAGTATTTAATTAAATTTTGATTTTAATTAAATAAACCCGTTAATCAAAGTAATTGATTAATTTGATTAATTAATTACTAAATTAAATTTTATTTTCTTTTAGGAGTTTTATCCTAAATTAAGATGTTAATTTAATTTGTCTCTTTTAGAGTTAGAGTTGGACTCTAATTTGGTATTTGATTAAAATATGATTTTAATTAAATAAAACCCGCTAATAAATTTAATTAATTAATTAGATTAATTAATTATTGTTCCGATCCGTTTTATCTAAATTAGTTTAGAGGACCTAAATTGCTAGAAACTTGAAATTTGTTTATATAATATTAGATATTATATTATAATACACTTATATGATGAATGTGTATTTAGTGGATGATTATGGACTCGACCATGTGATTGGTTGAATGTATGGTTAATTTATTCTGCTTTGTTGGTTGGGTCTGCGAGCCTATTATTATTTAATTGGGCCTACTTGCCTATTATTTAATTTATTTGGGCCTGCGCGTCCTTTGATACAGGCCTGTGTGCCAACTAGTATAGGATACAAGTTGGAGTTGGCCACAAAAAGACAACTAATATAGGATACAGGTTGCAGCAACAGATGAAGATTATTGCATCTAGCATTCGATGATCGAATGCAGTGTCCCTTAGGAATTGACCAACTAGTATTCTTCATGGCTCGAGAAGACTAGATAGATATTGTCCATAATCATCCACATTAATAATGTATGTATGATTAATTGCATGGTGGATGTTAGGTAATATACATAGGAATGATGAGACAAACCCTTCACTTAAAATTATATTAAGTCCTGTGCTTTCCATTGTTATAATGAAAACCAGAGTTTACTATCGATATCAGCTTATTGAGTCACTCAAGGCTACTCAATGGTAGATATGTTTCTCATTATGAAATATCAGATGCTTCTGAATAATGGGTCAGACTTAACCAAAACAACATAATTTTGAGTCAATCAAAAATGATATAATTTTGGAAGCAATTTATTAAATTCGTATTAATTGGTTAATACAAAGTGCCTTTCGTTGTTATAGTGAAAAATTAGAATCCGCCCTCGATGCGGCTTGTTGAGTCACTCAAGGCTGCAAGTGGGAAGGTGTGTTTTATCACTATGAGACATAAGATGTTTCTGAACAATGGGTAGAATTTAACTGAAATCTATCTTTTGTTGAGTCACTCAAGAAGATGAGATTTTGGAGGAACAATCAAGTAAATACATAAGATTTATGCAACAAAGAGTTGTCTACTTGATGATCTAGGAGTCACATGGGAGCAATTGATTTAATAAAAGACCTTATTAAATTAATTTATATATGATAATACGTGATTCTATTTTTTATTTATTATTGTTGTTGTTGTATGAGTTTTAAAATTTGAGTTGCTGCTTTAACTTATGAAGTGTAATTGACACTCTGTAAGTTCATTAGACTGAAATCCTTAAATCGGCATCGTCCTTTGAGAAATGATCTCAAAACACGACATGATCGAGAATACTCTTCTCGAACAATAATAGGACAGTACATTTATAATTGCGAGGCTTCCTTAACCGAACTGAAGAAGTGAGAAGTTTGGTGAATCTTCTACTTCATTTTTCTATTCGATAGAGGTTAAATAATCTACTTAACCAATCGAGTATTAGATACCGATAATATACAATGGCTAAAAGTAGAATAATTGCGAAAAATGGTGATATACCTAGTTGTAGGTAATAAAGCAAATGTTCTTGAATAGCTTAAGAAGCTATCACCTTTCTTTGCCTTCTAATTTGGTTTAAAATTAGACAATTGTTAATTACAGTTCTTATGAAGAACGACACTTCCACTTCATGTTTGGACATGTAATAATTATCCTATTTAATTAAGAATAATTGTTATTCGTTAACTTAGATGGGATAATATGGAAGTTAGGTAAATAACATATAGTCTACATTCTGAATATTAATAAGGCATGGAAGAAGTCACACTTAAATCTGACATTTGTCTGATTCAATTAATAGAGATATATGTATATCTCACCTTAGAGGTAAATTAACAAGTCAAATTTTCTTTAAAAAAAGGGAAAAGTTGGATGGTTGATCCACTGAGCCTGTTACATTTGGATGTAAGCGGGCATATGTCAGAGTGGTCTTTAATCATTAGTTAACCATGATTGTCATATTTATCTATAATAAATTTTAAATCTGAAAGTTTGAAAAGTTCAAATAATACAGATATAAATTAGAAGGCCAAAATGAGAAAAATATTCTAAGCACGTAGATTTGATCAAAGTGAAGAATATTTCAAAGTGATTGACCTCAAGATTGTGTTATGAGAACATAATTTTCGCATAGATAACTCTTTCATATACGTCTCTGCACAATGACAAATATGAAAGGACAAAGATTGCAATTGATGCAATAATTGATGAAGCCACGCAAAATCTCCAAAACAGTTTTTGGAGCTTTGCACTAAAAACTTTATCTGTTGATGAATGTGCATATAAGATATGGATTTAAAAAGTCTAATCTTCATCGCGTTAAGATTTAAGACCTCAATACTTATTAGAAGTATACCAAATTTGGATAAGCAATAGCCTTAGTCCAATATGTATATTTGTGGGATATCCAAAAGATGGTTGGATATTATTTCTACATTCCTATCGAGAAAGAAAGTCTACCTAGAATTTTGTCAATATCTTAGAGAAACAGTTCATCTAAGAGAGGACAGTGGGAATAAAAGTAGAACATGAAAGAGTTCATGATTACACATATATACTCAACCGATTAAATAAGCTCGAATATGTGTTTGCATAGGATGAGGCACAGATCGATGCTTAGGACGCGATCGTTACTCAGGACATAATGACGAATGAGAACGCACTAATTCCATGTAAAGATATTAGGATCATGTATACTCTATTAAGTTACACTTCCCTGATTGCTAATATTGTATTAGTCATCAAGGATAATGAGCCTATATGTACATAGAAGCTAAGTCAAACGTTGAATAAATGAGATAGCAGGAAGCCATAGAATTCGAGATAAAAACAAGTTTTAGAACTTGTTTGATTCACCTGAAATGGGTAAGACCCATACGTTGTAAATGCGTTTACTCTGAATCAATTTGAATTCTGCTTGCAGTAGCAACATGTTGTAACTATGGAATTTTTGAATCCTTATATATATTTAAACATAGTATACTAGCTACAGACATCTATTATAAATTAAAGCAAGCCTTACGGAGCTAGAATCTTAATTTTGATGAGATAATCAAAATGTTTGATTCTATCAAAAGTTGAAGATAAAGAATGTGTGTATATAAAAGGTTAGTGGGAGTGTTCAATATTTCTGATACTATATGAAGATGACATATTATTGATCAGAAGTTGAGTCTCTAACCTTTAAAATGAAAGTGCAATTATTTTGAATTTCTCCATGATGGATTTGAGAAATAAGACCTTCACTTTGGGAACCAGAATCTATAGAGATAGATTTGGAAGGTTATTTTGATTTCTCAATCCACATACATAGATGAAATGCTAATGGGATTAGCATGAGTGAATCCAATGTAGGATTCTATCCCAAGTGTTTTGGGATTAATCTTTTCAAAATGGTGTTTAGAACACATATTGAGAAAGAATGATGTGGAGAAGATGCTTGATTGTTTGACAATGAGATCTTAAACACGACACTATATACGATACCTTTTGTATTATTGAGTACTTGAGAAGTACTAAGAATGCAGTAGACATGAGGAGAAATATAGACTTACAGTCTTTAGGTATAAAGATACCATCCTTTAGTCCGGGAAGGGATGAAGGAAATATTTAGTCTAATTATTAATTAACTCATAGTAGTGGTGTGGTCAGCTTGAAATGGTTTAAACAAGAGAGACCGCTAACTATACAACTGAGACCAAATACATAAGTGCTTGTGAAGCAATCTCGATCGTTAAGTTCATTAGTGAACTATAACTATTCCCAGCATTGTAGCTCCAGTAATGAGTACTATGACGACAATGGAGCCATCACGCAAGCGAGGGAACTGGGTCTCATCGATAATCTGAGTATGTATTTAGGGGCTACTATCTTATTCAAAGATTGTAGAAAAATAGAACTCATACCCACTAACCTTGCAAAGGTTGAATATGTGAAGAGTCACATGTCTAAGATCCACCTGTAAATCCACTATCCCAACAGGAATGTGATTGTCACATAAACTCATTATGTATAAGATACATGAGTTATTGGATTGAGTGGGAGTATGTCAGCGTTATGCTCTAAATCCAATAGTTGAGATAGCATAACACATATTATCATTGGTTCAATAAAGGCAGATCTATTATTATATTAAGTTTAACTCATTATTTAAATAATAGAGTTCGTAGAGTAAGTTTAATTAACTTGTAAGTCACAAGGTGTTGTGACAGTGAGATATAAGTCATTAATATCTTATTCTAAAATTTTCCCTAATCAAAGTAACAACAAGATACGGATATTACTGTTCCAGTTAGACTAGCATGTGTTGCATTTCTTTCTTATGAAGAAAGTAGCTTATCTCACAAGCTAGAATGTAGAGGGACATTCGAATGAACACGTGGATGCATTGTTAGATGAACAAAGCAGTGGATGACCCGCCTAGAGATTCCACATGGATTAACTACCCAAGCGTCAGTGGTGAATCTCTAATGCGTGGTTGTGGATTTGGTCCTTTGACTTGAGGACGTCATAGAATCTTATATGAGGATTGCTATGCTTTGGCGAGCGTTGATGTTGGATCTTGAGAGGGAGTCATTAGGATAACGCCGTACGGGTATAGTGAGAGTCATATGAAGGTTGTGTATGTCCAATAAGAGGATTCATCACTCCTGGGTAGTAGAAGATTATAACCTATATTTCTCTCACTTAAGTTGATATAAATTCCTCGGCCGGGGTGAAGTTATGAGTTTAAAAAGGTGTTTTCAGTCATAACAAGATCAACTAAGATAAGAAGTGAATAACATAATTGGTTGAAATGAGATTGACGCTATCTATATTTCTTAACCAATTGGGTTATATTGATGAAGGGATTGTATTTCCACGGTAACCGCACATGAACTGGTCTTGTCATGCCACATGACTTTTCCTTTCACATGGATTGCCTTGACACATTGCTAGATGTCAATCTAGGACGGGGACGTGAATTAATCGATCTTGGTGAGTCGAGGATGAATTAGAAATAGAGATTTGAATTCATTTTATTCCAATCAGATTGGAATAATAATAATAATACGACGTTTGCCATCATGAATGGAACCTAATGGGTCACACACAAAAGGCGAGAATTGAATATCTGGAATTGGATCTTGTCCAAGTGGGAGATTGTTAGAATTAATGTACAAGCCTAATTGTTGGGCCGGACTTTACAATTAGATTAATTAATATAATTAATTAATCAAGGCCCATTAAAAGCCCTATTGTCACTAGAGTTAGGGTTTGGAAGTGCACATATTAAAATGTACACTATTGTAGAGAAAATGATGAAAATCATATGAGAGTCGCTTTTCTGTAATATTTTAGCGCATGATTTTTCTCTTGCTAGCACAAAGAGAAAAATCAATTCTCTCGAATTCATTCCAAAGGTTGGAGATTGATGGAGTTCCAGAATCAACTCGCTGTGTGAATTTCTGTTAGAGGCTGGACAATTGGACAGCTGGTGGTGACAAATTTGTATCTCCTGTTTCAGATTTCAGATTCACGGCGTTCATCAAAGGTATTATTCTAATCACAAATTCTATCTAAGTGCAAGGTTGATCCGGGCTATGGTTTCGTGTTTGTTTAATTTTCGTTGTGCATATATGTATCGAAACCTTACACTTGTTGAGATCAAGCATCCGAGAAGTGCCTGCTAACACTTTTTTCGAAAAAAGTCACAGCCTGCCACCTTTTCATGTAACGCAGATGAATGTAAGGTACTTGTTGACATCGAGCATTCGAGAAGTGCCATTCTGTCACTTTTTTACAAAAAAGATACAGTTTGCCACTTTTTCATTTGAAATTGATGAATGCAAGGTGATTGTTAAGATCAAGCATCAGATAAGTATCATTCTGTCACTTTTTTTTTTTTTAAAAAAGTCGCAAACTTCTACTTTTTCATGTGAAGTTAGTCAATGCAAGGTAATTGTTGACATCACCATTGGAGAAGTGTCATTCTGTCACTTTTTTTTTTTTTAAAGTTGCATCCTGTCACTTTTTCATGTGAAGTCAGTGAATGCAAAGTGCATGTTGACATCAAGCCTTGGAGCAGTGTCATGCTATCATTTTTTTTAAGAAGTCGCATCCTGTTTCTTTTTCATGTGAAGTTGGTGAATGCAAGATGCTTGTTGATATTAAGCATCGAAGAAGTGCCATTCTGTTACTTTTTTACAAAAAAGTCGAAGCTTGCAACTTTTTCATGTGAAATTGATGAATGCAAGGTGCTTGTTGAGATCAATGCCACTTTTTATGTGAAGTTGGTCAATGCAAGGTACTTGTTGACATCAACCATTGGTGAAGTGTCATGCTGTCACTTTTTTTTAAAGGTCACATCCTGTAACTTTTTCATGAGAAGTTGATGGATGCAAGGTGCTTGTTGACATCACCATTGGAGAAGTGTCATGCTGTCACTTTTTTTTTTTTTTTAAAGTCGCATCCTGCTATTTTTCATGTGAAGTTGATGAATGTAAGGTGCTTGTTGACATCAAGCCTTGTAGAAGTGTCATGTGAAGTTGTTGACATCACCATTGGAGAAGTGTCATGCTGTCACTTTTTCATGTGAAGTTGATGAATGCAAAGTGCTTGTTGACATCAAGCCTTGTAGAAGTGTCATGCTGTCATTTTTTTTAAAAAAAAAGTCACAGCCTGCCACTTTTTCATGTGAAGTTGTTGAATGCAAGATGCTTGTTGACATCAAGCATCGTAGAAGCGCCATTCTGTCACTTTTTTACAAAAAAATCGTAGCTTGCCACTTTTTCATGCGAAGTTGGTGAATGCAAGGTGCTTGTTGAGATCAAGCATCGGATAAGTGTCATTCTGTCGCTTTTTTTTTAAAAAAAAAAATTCGCAATTTGCCACTTTTTCATGTGAAGTTGGTCAATGCAAGGTGTTTGTTGACATCGACTATTGGAGAAGTGTCATGCTTTCACTTTTTTTAAAGTCGCATACTGCTAGTTTTTCTTGTGAAGTTGATGAATGCAAGGTGCTTGTTGACATCACCATTGGAGAAGTGTCATTCTGTCACTTTTTTTAAAAGTCACGTCCTGCCACTTTTCATGTGAAGTTGGTGAATGCAAATTACTTGTTGACATCAAACCTTGTAAAAGTGTCACGCTGTCACTTTTTTTTTTTAAAAAAGTCGAGGCCTGCCACTTTTTCATGTGAAGTTGGTTAATGCAAGATACTTGTTGACATCAAGCATCGGAGAAGTGCCATTCTGTCACTTTTTTACAAAAAAATTCGCAGCTTGCCAATTTTTCATGCAAACTTGGTGAATGCAAGGTGCTTGTTGAGATCAAGCATCGGATAAGTGTCATTCTGTCACTTTTTTTAAAAAAAAAATATCGCAGCTTGCCACTTTTTCATGTGAAGTTGGTCAATGCAAGGTGTTTGTTGACATTAACCATTGGAGAAGTGTCATGCTGTCACTTTCTTTTTAAAGTCGCATACTGCTAGTTTTTCTTATGAAGTTGATGAATGCAAGGTGCTTGTTGACATCACCATTGGAGAAGTATCATTCTGTCACTTTTTTTTTTTTTTTTTTTAAAAAGTCACATCCTGCCACTTTTCATGTAAAGTTGGTGAATGCAAATTGCTTGTTGACATCAAGCCTTCTAGAAGTGTCATGCTGTCACTTTTTTTTTTTAAAATGTCGCGGCCTGCCACTTTTTTATGTGAAGTTAGTTAATGCAAGATGCTTGTTGACATCAAGTATCGGAGAAGTGCCATTCTGTCACTTTTTTACAAAAAAGTCGCAGCTCACTTTTTCATGCGAAGTTGGTAAATGCAAGTTGCTTGTTGAGATCACGGATAAGTGTCATTCTGTCAGTTTTTTTCAAAAAAAGTCGCAACCTGCCACTTTTTCGTGTGAAGTTGGTCAATGCAAGGTGCTTGTTGACATTAACCATTGGAGAAGTGTCATGTTGTCACTTTTTTTTATTCTAAAGTTTTAATTTATATTTGATTGAGAAAGTAACATATATATCAATTTTTTTAAAAAAAAAAAAAAGTGACATTATGTCACTTTTTTAAAAAAAAATTGATATATATGTTACTTTCTCCATCAAATATAAATTAAAACTTTAGAATAAATTCATAACTTATTAATTATATTCAAAATATTGGAATAATTGTGTCTTTGTGATAAACTAGAGAGAAAAAGAAAGAGAAGTAGAGACACCAATAAACTTGTATATTATTATGAACCAAAACCCCCATATATATAGGGAGAATAAGGGATACATAAGGTAATAATACCTAGGGTTTTAGGGGTACAACTGTCATTCACAAATACAATATAATATTTACAACACTCCCCCTTGAATGACATATGATGTTACAAAATATCTGTCTCGTTAAAACCTTGTTTGATAAAAACCCAATGGGACAAAATATCAAACGAAGGAAAAAGAGTACAGTTGTTCTTGGAGTATTAAGATGAATTCTGCCTCGTTAAAACCTTGCCAGTAAAACCCAATGGGACAAAACCTTGGCTAAGGAAAAAGAGTACAGCCACTCCCCCCTAGTGTTGATCGTTATAAATCATCGAGTTGATGTATCCCAATCTTGTGAACTGGTTTCTTGAATGTAGATGTTGATGGTGCTTTTGTAGATAAATCAGCTTCATTGTCACTTGAGTAGATTTGTTGAAATTTTGGAGTATTTTGATGCTGCCTCGTTAAAACCTTGTCAGAAAAACCCAGTGGGAAAAAACCTGAACGAAGGAAAAAGAGTACAGCTACTCCCCCTGATTCAATATGTATTGAATCATCCATATAGTTACTCCCCCTGATTCAATCTCTATTGAATCATTCATATCTTGATCTCTTCAGGAGTTTCGTATAAGAGAGTATATCAATAGATATTGATGAAAGCTACCTCATTAAAAACCTTGCCAAGAAAACCCTGTGGGACAAAACCTCGGCTAAGGAAAAAAGAGTGTAGCGTATATTAGCTCCCCCTCATGGGTACATTACAGTTATATTGATACTGCACATAATTATTTCAACTGTAAATCGGTACAATATCGAATGTGTTTACCAAGCATTTATAAATAACATATATCTGATATCTGATATTATTTGTTCTTTGAATATATTCAATATTTCCAATCATTTGAACATGCTGCATCGAGTCATATTCTATAATCAATATTATCAATGCATTTAATGCAGTTCTAAAATTTGGAAGTGACTTATTCACTTCACTGAACAATTAACTTATTTACTTCACTGAACAATTAACTTATTCACTTCAGGTGAATAATTAACCATGAATTTGAATTTGAAAATCAATTGCCATGTAATCTAATCACATTCCATTGGAAATTGAATCTATTCAAGGCATATTAAATATTCAGATCGCAAAGTATATGTATACTTTGATCAAACAAGTTTCTTAAAAACTTGAATTATATATTTCAAATATATTTAATCCTTCAAGGATTATACTGTATGCTTCAAGCATCGTATATGTTTCACATTGCAATTATCAAATTGCTACCACCAAATTTAAGTCGTGAAACTTTAGATAGGTAACGATTCCTATATTTCAAATAGATTTTCTCTAATTATTTCACCGCAATCCCAAAGTATCAAGGTATTGATTACGCTTTTTAATCTCACTCATTAGTACTTCAAAGAATACTCCCAACGTACCGAGTTGATGATCATACATTTTGATATCACTCATTGGTACATCAAAGAGCGCAAGCTAGTAATCAGAGTAAATCATTTTTCATTATATACATTTCTAATAATCATATATTTATAGGCACTTCTTATGCATTTTCAGGCAAATAAAATATTGTATCTATGCCAGATCTTTAAAACATTCGTTGCGCAACAAGTCGTGTATTACGACTATACCTATAGGTATTTTACTAACTTTACACTTTTATGAGTTTGGACTTCAGGTCCCAAAACTTCAGGTTTTGTAGTAAGTTTAATTTAGCCTGAATGCATACTTTTGCCAACTATTTTTATGTCGATTTTTTTCGATATATTTTCTTTTATTATCCTCGCTATCATTCAAATTATGATGCGGCTAGCTTCCTAATTTGCTTTTGCATAAGTGCTTTAAAAAGTGTGTCGACACAATTATCATCTCAATTTGATTTCTTTCCCCACAAGACATAACTATAGAGATCTCAATTTTCAATATTTCAAGTACTTGAACATCTTCTGGAGATTTACAATTAATTATGTCAATAAATACTCTCTCACGAGTATATGCCTCCTCAATAAGACAATTATAATCATTTGCTCTATTTTTATTTATTTGGGGATCTTTATTCGAATAAAATATCGCTACGCTTCAGGCGTGCTACATATCAATATAAGATAGAGCATGAAATTTTATTAATCTCTTATGCATCTTGTAATTATGTTATCTTTGAACTTTTCGTTCATATTTTCAACCGAACTTCTGGTTCGTATTATCAATCGCGAGGATATATATAACATAATATGATGCATTTGTTTGATTTAAAGCTACTAATCTTCCCCCTAATGTTGAGAAAAGTGTCCAATCAAATTGACAATCATTTTTTTTTCAACGTTGTAAAATATCACCCATTTGGGATATATGTTCAAACAAAGTATTTTTCTCAATATTCTTTATTTCCCATATCAGTGCATTGTGGTGGATCAATTGCAGTATTTAAAAATTATATGGAAAAATTAGGCTTTAACCATAAGCCAATTATAATAGGGAGAACTATGGTATTGACATGATGCGTAATAGAATTCCCTAAACAAAAAGGGGAAGTATTTTGTTCTCAATTAAATTAATTGGAGGCGTTTAACAAACAAAAATGTTAAACTATTTATCGACATCCCAACTAACACTTCTTAAAATGTTGAGATTCGTGTCCACTAGCATTATCAAGACACATTCTTGATTATATAATCTGAAAATTATGCTCATAATTCATAATTTGAGCAATAATTTTGCAAACTTCAGGTTGCGAACACCATTCAATCATCTAGTACATGTATCAAATCTATTAGATACAAATAATATTTAGATGATCAACGTGGAGGATGATGGGTCCCCATTTATCACCCCAATTAATTTTCAGAAATATAGGGAATTTAATCCCTATTTTAGCTAGTGATAATGAAAAATTTCATGAAAGAGAACAAACATCATATATGATTGAATTGAAGAATCTTCTGGTTCTTCATTGAGTATCAATTTTAATTTCGCATCATTATTGATCCAGTGATGGTCCAACTGGTCATGCCAAATAATAAAATTAAATTGAACTTCTGGTTCAATATAAGATATAATCATATATTATTCAAGTAGTCAAACTAATCAATGTCCTTATGACATAAGTTATATGTTTTCCTTTAGGGATAAACATGAACTCAAATGAGATATTTTTCGAAACAATGCTACTTCGAAAGCAAGTTTTATTACTCATTCAAAAATCAATATGTCAATATTCTTCCGAAATATTGTAATATCAAATTAATAACATATCTCATAATATTGGGCTCTTCGAGAGCAAATTATATTCCAATATTATATTTCATATGAGATAAAATTATGATTTTTCAGGAATCATCACAACTATATATTAGACTACATCATAATAATCTTCTGGATTATTAATAAATTCGAATTTCTTTGCTAAAAAGAATGCAGTATTTATCACTTGAGCAATAAAATAATATTCTTCTAGAATATTGAAATGTAGCAATAACGCAATATTCTTCTGGAATATTGATTCGAATCTCATTCAATTATAACAATAATTGATATCTATTGTGCAATTTAAGAGCAAAATAACGAATTATTCTTCTGGAATAATTATATTGCTAAAATTGCAATTCTTCAAGAATAATAAGTGAATATTCTTCTGGAATATTAATATTAATTATTCATTCTTCCTTTAAAGCCAACAATATTTTGCTCTACACGAGTGATCTTAAAATATTCTTCTAGAATATTTATCTAACGTGGGTTGTGTTTATTCGAGAACACCAACACCATATTCGTTTAAAACATATTTTAAATTATGCTTCTTCAAGAGCATTGGATCAATATTCTTCTGGAATATTGAAATTGTAATATACTGCTCGTGACAAGAAAGTAATATTCTTCTAGAATACTACTATTGTTGTCCTACTTCGTGAGCAACAATATGATACATTATTAAATCAGAATTTATGAATGAACATCTAGAAATATTTAATCATCTTAAAGAATATTAATTACCATATAAACATAGTATGAATTTATATATAAAAATGAATTACCAAACATATATCAGGAAAAAGAATCTCCATATATAGAAGTTAACAAAATTGACTAAATCTTTTACCAATATGCAAAAGATACTAAATATGCACGTGAATTCCATATATAAAAATTAGATATATAACTAATATATTGTAGAATCAAATCTAATAATGTATTTGAGAATTCAAAATAACTTAGTGATTTCCAATGACAAAATTGAAAGAGCAAAAAATTAATAACAATAATAATTTGCTGGAACAAGGTACACTTTAACGAATTTATTTTGATTCTTCCAAAATAAATAATAAATCAATATTCTTCTACAATATTGAAAATTATAATTCATGCTCTTCAGGAGCAAATAACATCCTTGTAGGATATTAATTATAATGTTGTACTACTTCAGGAGTAACAACAAATTATTTATAATAGACAAATTTACAATTAATATTTTTCTGAAATATTAATCATCCGTTGTGCTACTTCAGGAGCGAGAACAACTTATTGTTAAAGATTTTAGATATTTGCTCTTCTGAAGCAATTGAATAATAAATCTTTCAAAATTATGCTCTTCAGGAGCAACAACAAATTATTTATAATAGACAAATTTACAATTAATATTTTTCTGAAATATTAATCATCCGTTGTGCTACTTCAGGAGCGAGAACAACTTATTGTTAAAGATTTTAGATATTTGCTCTTCTGGAGCAATTGAATAATAAATCTTTCAAAATTATGCTCTTCAGGAGCAATTAATATTCTTTTCGAATATTATTATAATAAAAATTGTGCTACTTCAGGAGCAACCACAAATTATTCTTCTAGAATAATTATAGTTCTAAAATTTCGATTATTCAAGAATAATAAATCAATATTCTTCTGGAATATTGAAAATTTAATTTATGCTCCTTGGGAGCAAATAATATTCTTCTGCAATATTAATTATGATGTTGTGCTACTTCAGGAGCAACAACGAATAATAATCAATTTCATGATTAATATTCTTCTGGAATATTAATATAATGTTGTGCTATTTCAGGAGCAACAATATAATGAATTATCAATATAAAGATCAAAATCTATCGAATTGGTTGCAATTGCTAATGAACAACATCGTAATGAATAGATGTGAATTCCAATTGAATAGTAATAAAAAATTCATATGTCACCAAATTAATTTCGGTGCATATGATTTTATCATCTAACTAATATTTTGATATATGGGATTTTGAAAAAGAAAATTCTAACTCAATTTGGTAGAGACTCGTGCTGATAACGTTTTATAAACTAGAGAGAAAAAGAAAGAGAAGTAGAGACACTAATAAACTTGTGTATTATTATGAACCAAAACCCCCATATATATAGGGAGAATAAGGGATACATAAGGTAATAATATCTAGGGTTTTAGGGGTACAGCTGTCATTCACTAATACAATATAATATTTACAACAGTCTTTTACATATATAATTTTATTTTTTTATCACTTTTTCTTTTAACTAAAAAGTGACAATTTGTGATATCAAAAAGTACCATGCATTCATCAAATTCACATGAAAAAGTGACAGAATTCGACCTTAAAAAAAATGTGACAACATGACACTTCTCCAATGGTTAATGTCAACAAGCACCTTGCATTAACCAAGTTCACACGAAAAAGTGGCAGGTTGCGACTTTTAAAAAAAAATGACAGAATGACACTTATCCGTGATCTCAACAAGCAACTTGCATTTACCAACTTCGCATGAAAAAGTGAGCTGCGACTTTTTTGTAAAAAAGTGATAGAATGGCACTTCTCCGATACTTGATGTCAACAAACATTTTGCATTAACCAACTTCACATGAAAAAGTGGACAAAATTATTAAAAAGTGACAAACATTAAAAAAAGTGGCACCTAAGATTTACAAAGTATTTTTACTTACTAAAAATTTCAAAAGTGTATTTTTGTAAATGGTCCAAAAATAAGGGTATTTGTGTTAATACCCCTTTGTATTATTGTTTATTTTATTTGGTTAATTTTTGACCAATTTGTAAGCATTGAATGAGGTTGTGTTCGGTAAATTTTATTTTTTCAAATTATAATGAGTACAATTTTTCAAACTAATTTTTAACCATATATATTTTCTCTCTCCAATTTTTAATAACACATCTTACCTAGAAAACCCAAATAATATACATTATAAATCAAATTCTATTTATTTGAGAAGACAAACGGAGCCTAAAATATGATACTTTCCTTCTAATTTATTTTAAATTCCTTTACACGATTTCTTACCTTTGATGGTTCTGACCTTCTAGGAAACATATTTGTGAGATTTGGATTTTTAAAAACAAATTACTGGTAGAATTCAACACAAAATAGCTGTGAATAATATTTTGTACATAAAATTGGTTTTATTTCTTCTATTTGTAGTAGTTGAACTGAGTAAAATGATACACCATCAATGGTTTTTGTTTTTTTTTTTAATCAATAGTACGACTTGGTTTGGGTTGGATTCAAATGGGTTTTCAACTGAAACCGTAACTGCAACCCAAATCAAATCAATCAAAATTTATATTTTTCAACCCGCAAGTCAATCCAATTACTTGAAAAATCAATTCAAACCGAGGGTCGATCGGATTTGTGAGTTTGATTTGATTTTTGTCTGGCCCTAATTTTGCACAATGTTTGCTTAATCTAGAAGGGCTAGGATTACATTATCCAAAGCACATAAAAAGTAGAATTGTATTGTACAACATATGTAAAGGTGAGGTTCGGATTTTATTGTTCTAATTACTCATTATTATACTGTATTTTAGCATTGAAAAATGTTATATAAATTAAATGAATCCAGATCTAGTGTCCCAATTCACTGTCCCCTTTGCTGCCCTCCAATCAAAATATTACACCTCATTAATTTTTCCATGTAGAGAGAAAAGAAGAACACAGTTTGTTGAGGTAAGGACTGAAATCATGATTAACTAGTTTCCCTCTAAACGGAAAATGTTTTATATTTTTGAGGTAAAAAGTATTTATTAAAAATTGGTGAGAAAATATATGTGAGGTTAAAAAGGTTTGAGAAATTGTGTTACTTATAAATTTGCCTCCATTTGATAACACTGTGTGGCTTATAAATTGTTTTATTTATATTTTTGATAAAAAATAGTGGTAAAAATTGAAAAAGAGAAAATGTGATTAAAGAGGTTTGAGAAATTGTGTTACTTATAAATTTGCCTCCGTTTGATAATACCATGTGGCTTATAAATTGGTTTATTTATGTTTTTTGGTAAAAAATAGTGGTTGAAAATTGAAAAGAGAAAATGTGTTTGATTAAAAAGTAGTTTGAAAAATTGTGTAATTTATAAATTGATTTATAAACCAATTTATTTGATTCACTAAATGGATGCCTCTATTTGATAATATTATAGCAATTGTAAATTGTTTATTTATATTTTCGAGGTAAAAATGTGTGATTGAAAAATGAAGAATGAAAACTGCGTGGTTAAAAACTAACGGTGTGTTCAGTAAGCATTGTTTATTTTGTTTTTGTTTTTTTTGGGGTAATGATTACATGTTTCAAATTACATAATTTTTCAAACAACTTTTTAATCATACATATTTTTTTATCTCCAATTTTTAACCATACATATTACCTTAAAAAAAAAAAAAAAAAATCTGATTTGGAGACGCCGAACAGTGTGTAAAAAGTGATTTAAGAAATTGTATTGTTTATAAATTGATTTATAAATTATAATGATTTCGTTAAAGAATATAGACTTAGCATGTGTTCGGTAAACCCTCAGCAAATGGTTTATAAACCACGCAATTTCTCAAACCACTTTTTAACTACATATCTTTTTTCTCTACTTTTCGATCATATATTTTACCTCGAAAACATAAAAAACATGTTTTTAAACAAAAAAAACTTTAACAAACATTTGGCATAAAATGTGTAATTAATATTAATTTCTCAAATTAATTTTTAATCACATTTTTTTTCCACTTTTTCAACAACACGTTTTACTCTAAAAATATACCATTTATAAATCATTAAAGTGTTATCACAAAGAAAATAAATCTTTTAACAATGAATACATAATTGACGTCATGTAATTGTAATTATCATTTTGACGAATTATTGACAACGTCAAGTCACGAACTCTTTAGCAACCGTCACATGCAATACCATAAAAAAAAGAAAAAATGACCACTATTTAAAAGGGGAAAATGATAAACTCCCCCTCGAAAGTCACCTTCAATGTGATCGCCCCCTCACATAGAGGGTGGTGGGACCACTTTTTGAAGTGGCCCCACCGCCCTCTATGTGAGGGGACGGTCAGGCGGGAGGTCACTCCCGAGAGGAGTGTCTCGTCACCCATTAAAAAGTTGTGGCAAGTTGCTTGCATATTTGCATACATCAATTTCACTTTTGCTTGTCGTTTGACATAGATACAAATAAAAAAAGTTTAAGGTAGAGAATACATAGATTTGGCGAGAAGGAACATTTGGGAAATGATTCTTGTGGCTATCAGCAAAAGCTGCCGAAACAAATTAAGGACCCGATATCCAAAGTCATCGATCTTCCCCTAGAAACTCAAGCAGTGGGATATGTTGCATGCATAGCAATGCCACACATGCCTTGGATGGCATCAACATCCCTTTGCAACCGTATATACCCATTTTCTCCAAAGTTTGGACCCCAAGAATTCTTGAATATCCAGTACTTAGTCCCGTCTTCACTTGTGCCATATCCAACTGCGGTAATAGCATGAATTAGGTTGGTTCCACACTCTCCTGTGTAAATCCCACTTTTGTAGAACCGGAACCCACTTGCACTTGCGTCAACTCCGACGGATACCGGCTGGTTTGCCACGGCCATTAACAATGCTGTCTCGTTATTTGGAGGTACATCTTGGTGGCCTGTTATCGTTGCACCGAGGGAATTAGCTGGCTTATTGGCGCTGCACGTTCCTTCTGTAGCCTGGTATGGATAGTCTTCATCTGAGTCGAGGCCCTGATTTTGGGAAACGAATTCGAAGGCATTCCCCATCCAGCCACCGTGGCAGCTATCTGTAGTAGTTATGCAGTCTAGTACTTGTTGCTCGGATAATGAAACTAAATTCCCAGTTTTGATTTGATTAATGCCTTCAATAGCGGCCACTGCTGAAAACGCCCAGCAACATCCTGTGTGTATTATTATAAATATTTATACTTAATTAGCCTGTGTTCGGAACCTCCTCAACCGCTGGTTTTTTTTTTTTTTGGTTTCAAAAAAGTGTATGGTTAAAAAGTGTTATTGAAAATTGAAATAATTATACTAGTGTGTTATAACACACTACACACTTTCTACATAATAATGAAATGAATCATGCTATACGATCAACACTATGGAACAATACTCTCACGTGGGTGGGACTCACATGTGAGAGTGTTGTGCACCTTATTGTTTAAAATCATTATTCATTTAGCATTTTTGTAATGAAATAAAGCGTCACAATTGAAAAAGGTTAGGTAAGGTGGACTCAACAATGCTAGGCAACATTAAGTTGAGCTCGATACAACCTAATATTCGGGTGGGCTGCATGAAGCGTGGCCTAACTCAATATTACGATAGTTGTCCATGTTTATCGAGTATTAAGAGGTACCAAATGAGCACATGTATGTTGTTGACGTCCCGTAAGTACCTCCGAAGTAACCCCCGAGGCAGGGCACGGGGATATTTACGGGACGTCAATAAATGTAATTTTAGATGACTAACCACATCCTTCTTGGTTCTCGACAGCGGTAACGGCTCCTCTGTCTCTCCAATCAAGACTAGGTGGTACTTGATTCACATTTTCGAACATGAACGAGGTTTTAGTTGCTCTTTTAGAGGATGGTATTGAGACTCCAGTATACTTTGCAAAGAATTCTTCATTAGTTAAATCTGCAAATTCGTTGATTCCGAGCTTGTATTTGTTCTTACCACCTTTGTTGAACTTCTCTATGAACTCAATGTTGTCTTTGAATACCTTAAATCGCTTCAATTTCTCATCATTACTCTTGTAAGTACGTTTATGTTGAGCCATCCATTGCTCATGTTGCATCGACACTATATCATTATTAGATAAGTGCGATATCTCTTGATAAGACAATGATGCAAAAATAAATAAATAAAGGAGATAGTAATTTTGTTGAAGAGATGCCATTGTATTAAAAAATACCGAGGGATATTGCACTGCAAACAAATGATGTCTTCCCTTTTAGAACCGGATCAATATATATAAAGTTCAGAGTTCAAATGATGGCATGGATCTTACGCATGTTATATGCCCTGTTTGGTTCTGATTTAATATCAAGTCAAAATCTATAATTAATTTTAACTACACATTTTATGAGATCCACAATTTCTCAAATCACTTTTTAATAACACATATTTTCTCTTTCCACTTTTCAACAACACATTTTACCTTAAGATCATAAATAAATTAGTTTATAAATTGTTTCAGTGCTACCAAATAGAAAATAAATCATTTAACTATGAATACGACATTGACGTCATGTAATTATCAATTTTGATGAATTAGTGACATCCAGTCACAATCTCTTTAGCAACCATCATACGCAAAAACCATGGCCGGCCATGGACCTTGGTGGTCCAGGAATTGGCCTAGGGCCCCAAATTGTGAGAGCCCCAATGTGCATATATATATATATATATATATTTTTTTTTTGAAAATTTTGTTTTGATTAAAAAAAAAATAAAAATGCCCAAGTATATAACTTATACAGTCCCTATATAATGTAATCACTTTTTGTTAGAATTAGTTGTCTAAACATGCTTTGCACGTTAATTGTCCATATGAAGTAATTTTAAAAATTATGTCGGACAAAAATTTCGAGTTTTTTCTAAAGAAAATTAGTAAAAAATGCAAGACAAATAGAATTAATAAAATCAAATAATTTTTAACATTTAAACAAAGTTTCTGAAACCATATTTTACTCTCTTAATCAAAATCTTGACTAGACTCACTTATTTGAAGAAAGCAAATATGAGTTTCAAGCTGAGAACAACCTCGATAATATTTGGAAATAAATTATAGATTTTATTTATATAATAATATTTGAAATATTATGAAAAAGAAAAAAAAATCAATGAAAATTTAATACCAAATATTTTTCCTTTATAACAAAAGTTTGGGACTTGTAAGAATTTAACAATGCATAAATCATTTCGGTGAGATCTCATCTTCAATCTCTTCAATTTTGTTATTTGTCGTGAAGTTGATTTCAATTTCAGCGTGTACATCTGGAAATACATAATTTCTATTGGTTTGATTTTTTCATAATGAAGTCGATATATTTTCTCTTTCTGAAGCGTGGGAATGAGATTTTCAATTGTGGCCCAAAATAGTGTAGCAATAATCTGGTACCTTTTAAGTATTAAAAAGACAATATATTTGTTTAATATAAAAAAAATTATTACAATAATGATAGACAAATATAATGAAAAATATCAAATCTTCATCAATAAGAATTCAAAATAAGTTTTGAAACTTCCATATGTAGATATATGTTTCAATGGAATTTTTATAGATATTAGGAATTTTTATATTTCAATCTTCGCCATATACAATCAAATTTCATAGAAGCATAGGGGCGAGAGTCCAGTGGTTAGGTTCGGGTATCTCAAGAAATAGAACCGAACAATACTTTTTGATTCTTGTAAGATGGAACAATTCGATTTTATTGAATCGCAAGAACCAAACCAGAACAAAACCATTCTGTTTTGGTTCGGTTTCTGTTCTACAATAATAATTAATTTTCGAAGGCTTACCGAGGATTATCAAGGCTTTGGGAAGCGAGCCGATAACCGAAAATAAACTTCTACCGAATATACCAAGAATGAGGATTTCGAAAACCCTTTCACCCTGGAGAAAATATAGGATTCTCCATAAAACAGAAGATATTTATAAACCAAAATAAGAAACAAATGGCTTGGAAGTTTTTTCGAGCATGGCAAGAAGCTATGATAAATTTGTATAGTAAACTTGTGGGATGAATCATGAGTTTTAAATGCATTATTATTAATTGTTTTATATTTATATTTAAATATTTAATTAACTCCATCGTGATCGTTTACAATCTGGCTTATTAATAATTTAGTCTCATTTATTTTCATTTATTAAGAATTTTAGTCCAATTTTGAAGTTAAAGGTTATAGTGAGGTAGAGACGTAACAAATTTTGTAAAAAGAACTTAATCATTTACAAATTATTTTGATTCTTAGTTTTAGGACAACCAATTAAAATCATCAAAAAATAAACAAGAATCAAAGATCTGATTCTAACTTCGGTTTTTCAGTTCTAAAGGCGGAACTGGTTCTTAGTTCGAAAATCGATTTCCTGTTTTATATTTTCAAAACCATATGAATTCGATTTTTTCAGTTCGGTCATATCGATTCTGATTTTTTTCCCCACCCCTATAGAAACATATGATTTATACTTTAATTTGTAGTAAAAACCACTTGATTTATTAAAAATTCAAATTTGAGAGAAAATATGTCTCAAAAAAGTTCAGCAAAATATGAAGTTAGACTTTTAACCCTTTTGAATCTATAATGGGCTATATTGGGTTATAGTATATGTCATATTGAATTTATTTTAGTGTAAAAACATGCATGAATATTAAGGGTTATTGAAATTATAATCGTGTTAATGAAAATTAGTAATTGTGAATTATATAAAACTATGTAAATATATTAAATTGAAGGTGATAATGGATGTGATTTTGGTTATACAATGAGGGTCGTAGATATTCTTATTGAATTAATGATATTGTTGACAAATGAAAATATAATAGAATGTTAAAAATATAATTCAAAAAATATTATTCATATTTCTCACTTCTTTAATAATGGAAATATATAAATATTTAATTAAGAATGAAAATTTTAGTTTTATGAAAAATTATAAGCAGATTTTTTTCACTATTTCCTTTATGATAATGTATTAATATAATTGTATTTTTGTGTTTAGTGAGAAGAAATAATAATTTTAAATAAATCAACGAAAAACAAAAAATAAAAATTGAAAGTTTTAGAGTTTATTTGGAATACTTTTAGTAAGAAAAGTAAAGAGTTTAGATTGTTAGTGTTTTGAAATTAATGACATTGTAGATAAAATGAAAGAAAATAATATTAAAATAATTATTCAGTAATTAACATTAAGGGTAAATATGAAATTATAAAAAGGCTGTGATGGTAGAAACGTTCAAAAAAGTTTTTCCCTTTAAACCACTTTTAATAATGGCATATATAAATGAGTAATGGTACATGAACAATACATTTGAATAACATGATGAACAACACACTCACATTGGGTGGTGGGGTCTACTTCATTTAGCATATTTCTAGATAAATCATATCCAAAGTCCAAAGAATCCCATTTTTTTAATATATATTTTTCAAATTATTTATCAAATGATTCACATATAATTTTTCGCTTAAGGCACCCGATATCTCAGGGCGGCCATGGCAATACCATAAAAAACTTGAAAAAGGACCACTTAAAATGTTTTGTGGTAAGTTGTAGACATCAATTTCGCCATGACAATACCATAAAAAACTTGAAAAAGGACCACTTAAAAAAGTTTTGTGGTAAGTTGAGACATCAATTTCATTTTTGCTTGTCGTTTAACCAATGTTGTCAAACTCGGCACGGCCTGATCGGGTCGACCCAGAAACTCGCGACCTGGCCCAAAAATCGGGCTGGGTCACATTAAAAACCCGATCGGGTCAAAGGTCAACGACCCGGGTTGACCCGGGAAACCCGGCCGACCCGGTTGACCCGGGTTTTATATATTTTTTATTTTTTAAATTTTTTTTTGATTTTTTAAATATTTATTAATGCTTGGGTCAACCCTGAGTCGATTCTGGGTTGACCCTCCAACCCTTGACCTTGTCTCTCGACCTGGTCGATGCCCGATCCGAGTATAAAAACATTGCGTTTAACAAAGAAACAAACCGAAGTTAAAGGTTGAGAATACCTAGATTTGGTCAGAACACTAGGGGAAATGATTCTCGCAGCTATCGACAAAAGCTGACGAATTAGAAGTTCTGTTTAATAATGCATCAGCCTCATAAAGATAAACTTGTTTCCATTTTTACACAAATTAAGAAAATAATAATTAATATATATTGAAACAATAAATTTACATACATTTCATCGAATATATCGTTACACTGAATAATAATTAATATATATTTATTGATAAGAATGCATATTAAATATGAACATATTGAAAAATTAAGAAATTAATATATACTCACCAAAGAAAGTGACCTATAATTTAGAATAAATAAAGAAGAAAAACGAGTCTATCTTTGTGGGATAGATGAAGTAGTGTACAAAGTGCACAAAAGCGCATGACTTGACAACTCTCTCAAAATCCATCATAATTTTATACCTTGTTCGGTGGCCTTGTTTAAACTATGTATGTGTTTGGAATTGTTTAAAAAGAATTTTTTGAAATGAATAATGATTTTTAGAAAAATGGATGGTTAAGATTTGGTAGAAAAGTCAAATATTGTAGACTTGACTTTTAATGTATGGTTGAGATTGAGTATTGTAGAAAAGAAATTCAAAGGATACCAAACAAGGGCTAAATTTTAAATTGCACAATTTTCCAAGCATTTTTTAATTATAAATTTTATCTCTCCAATTTTTAATCACACATTTTCATAAAAAACTCAAATAAATCAATTTAATTGATGAATATGTAAAAAGTATTCAATTGAGACTTTTAAAGACCGTCTAAAAGTTTAGGTGTATTTGTTGACCACAAAATCTGGCTGGACCTTGGACCAACACGTCTCAGCTCCTCCCTCTTGAACACGTGGATCTACTGCGCACTGTGACAAACGATCAGTTTGCAAAGGGGGCCGAGGTGGCTCCCATTTGCACTCTGATGCCAAAGTCAGTGTTCATTTCAAGCAGATATAAATTGGGTGCGGGAAATATAAATGTGTAAAAGAGAGAAAAGGGAGTGAGAGTAAATATATAGCTAAGAGTATGAAATTGCCCACCTCTCACAAAGCTGGAGGAGTGCTATATTTATAGATGAACTCGTTGTTTCTGATCGTGACACGTGGCGTACTTTACACTTGTATTTACCCTAACTTCAAAAAAGGAGATCTTGCCGTTTGATATTAATCATTACTATTCTTTGTAGGGGATGGGCGCCTGTCACTTTATGGTAAAAGTTGTGTCACATCTCTGACTCCATCCCCTATCCTATCCCTCTTCTGTGCGTCACTGTAAAGCACCTATGCTAAGCATAAAGCACATCGGCCAGACCCAAATCAGTTCGGCCAAAGAGGTTCGCGTGATATTCCAACTCGGCAGTTGACCCAAGGTGATATTCTAAGCTTTAACCATGAGCTAGACTCCATTGGAACCTCATTGGGTCTTCGCTGGTGGTCCAATGTGCCGCATTTTGGGTACGATCTCAACACTAATCCCTCAAATTCGATGTGGTCATTCATGGGCAGGTAGGATTTGTTGTATGTTCGAGACACTAACTTTATTTTGATGGCCTTCTGTAGTCGTGTAGCTACGTGGTTATGATCTTTTCTCAAACTTTGTTTATCTGTTATATATATATATATATATAATTATCCAATATATATATATATATATATATTATTCTGCCCTCTATTGGCTGGGAATTATCGTATGACGTTGCAGGCTTAAAGCTCAGAATGACATTCCTTAGTGGGAGCTCGGATTGAAAGTAAAGACGACCTTCTATTCCCGTTCTACTTTTCAAGTGAAAATTGGAATTACACCAACATGTCTTTTAGATGGTGCATTTAACATAAAGGGGTGCTACTAATATTGGTTCCCAAGGAGCAGGAAAGGAATGATAGGTGACATCTCTCCGCGCGTGGTGCCCACTATGGTAACTAAACCGTTTTCTCCCTTCGTTTGACAGTTGGCGCCTTAATTAATCCATCTCCCAAGGGATGTTAGTTACCCGTGTTAATTATGTGGCTCGCAAACCAAGGGTTTTGGTTTATTGAGTTCCCTATAAAGCCTCCTTCTCCTCATTGTTTCTCCTTTACCGTATCCTCAGAATTTTTTGCAGTAGTATCTCCTCAAGAAGTTGCAGCGCCCCTTCTGTATTTGCAAGTTTTTGATATCTCTTCAAGGGATTTTTACGTAACAACTCACCCCTGTCACTCTACACTCTTCATTGTCGCGTTCTTCTCTCCGAGTATACAATCTTGGATTTCCGTTTCTGAAGGTAAATTTATTTTCCTTTGTAAGTGTAAAGAAAACCTTTTTACTTCTAATCTTCAAGCGTGGGTTTGAAATTTTTGTTTTACCTTTTGTTTATCTTTTGGTGAGTCTGACTCCTTTTTAAGAATAAATGGAAAGAGTTGGGGGAACAGGTTCACAGGAAATGTTAGCAATGGCGATTCCTGTCAGAGGTTTTCGCCCAATATCTTTGTCGATTTTTAGTTCCCGCTTCTTTAGGGAGCAGATTAAGAGGAGGAATAGGAAAATCAGTGGTATAATTTATTTGAGTGATTCTGACAGTGAAGAAGAAAAAGACCAGAACTACATGACTCATCTATCATCTGAGGAGGAGGCTTCTTTGAGAGAGCTCCGAAGCAAGCGGGACAGGGATTTGGGAAGATGAGAGGCTGTGGGCTCTTCTTCTGGTCACTAGGACCTCAGATTAATTGTTAGGGCCCCATTTAGGGCACATAGGGAAGAGCTGGGGCTTTCTGAGGAGGAAATAGCCCAGGTTGAAGGTAGGGTAGACCTGGTGAATAAAGTATCAGGGTATCATGTAGACCCTGATCCGAACCCAGAGTCATGGGAAAGCAACGAGATCGCCATTGAAATTCGAGGGGTTGATTTGGTTGGAGCCTCGGCGAAATTCAGGATGCCAGAAAGGGGTTCGATTAGTGCACCCTACACCTTCTTTTCGACCTTGCAGCCCTCCCCCAGGTCAAGTGGCCATATGTTATGATGCTCTATCCTGCGGGATGAGGGTACCCCTGCACCCCTTCTTCAGGGCACTGCTCAGGACCTACAACCTATGCCCCTACCAGCTGGCTCCCAACTTTTGGACGCAGGTCGTGGGTACTTGGCCAGTGTGGCAAGAGGTAAACCCTGTTGGATGTCAAAGACTGGTATAACTTGTCTCCTAGGGGCTCATACCCTCCCGTTATTACTGGTCATCCCACTTCAATAAAGAATTGGAGGAACCAGTGGTTCTGGATTTCGGGGGAGTGGCAGAGCTCACCTGTGGACCCTAGTCCAGAAATCACAATTCCCCGAACTCTTTCCCCACCTAGTGAGTCTTGTATTTGCTTTCGCGTCCTTAAGTGTCGTGTGTCATTCACTTTTTATTTTCTATTCATCTTTCTTTACTTGTTTTTTCACATGTTATTGGTTTATGGCAGGGACACTTTTGCCTGCCTCCTCTCCGACCGGACTTAGCGGCAGTGAGGCGCTTGTTTGCCTACAAGGGCACTTTTCAGGGGGTCATCCAACAAAACAAACTCTTTGTTAAGCACGGCCTTATGAAAGCCATGAGTGAGTTAACTTTCTTATTTCCTTCACAACTTTCACCTCAATTATTCATAGCCTTATTCTTCTCTCTTGCTTGCTAGGTTCCAAAGACTTCCCAAAGATCTCCTTGAAGGGCCTTATGGCCAAAAAGGTCCCACCTGCACTTCGCTACGGCAGCGAGATCGAAAGGAGGCAGAAAGTAGTACTTGCTAATTTGCAAGTAGGGTCCTCTTCCTGCATTGCTGCCACCACCTAGTCTACTGCCGGTGGGTCCCCAACAGTCTAGCTTGGAAAAAGAGGCTGAACCTAAGAAGGTTACTGCAACGGGGAAGGGAAAAAGGTCAGATAGGGGTGGCTCTAAGAGGGAAAGGGAGTCTAAGAATGTCTCGGTGCCATCTCCCTTGTCCGAGGATATTTCCGATCCTATATTCGAGGAGGAGCCTGCCCCTTTGAAGAGGCTCAGGAGGGGAAAGGATACCACCTCTATTCCTCCACCACCAGATACCCAGGACTTGGAGGACGAGCCTTCCGTGTCTATCCCAGGTTTGGCTTATGAAATGACACCTGCGGGGGCAGAGGAGCTCAAACATATTAAAGCCAGTGTCCTCCCTAAGGACGTCACCTTCAGTCCTACTTTATTCGACTCCCCCAGTTCTCCTCCTTCCAGGGCTGCCTTGGTCACTAAGCAATTTTGGGCAGATGGCTGGTCCACCTTCTCTTCCAGTGCCACTCCGTCCCGGAAGTTACTTGCTGCCAAAGCTATGAATGCTAGGGCACTGGCCCTTATTGACGAGGTGGAGTCTTCAGTGGAGGAGGTACAGCGGGACAAGAAAGATCCTGAGAATGCACTCCGTCATGCGGACAACATTCTGAAGGAGATTAATGATCTTAAAACTCAGCTGTCTATAGCTCGCAAATCTTTCTCAGAGGAGAGGGCTCACGCGAAGCGCCTCCAGGAAGATAATGATAAACTGAAGCACGACCTCCAGGCCTCTGAGTCAGATGTGGCGGCTCTGTGCAAGAAGCTTGACGACCAACCGTGTGCAGTCCATCACAATTAAGCCTTAGCAGAGGCAAATTCCACGAAGGCTAAGCTAGCACCCGAGGTGGCAGAAATCACCTCTAAGCTACAAGGGGAGGTGGAGGCTAGGAAGAAGTCTGAGGAGGATTATGCTTCCTTGGAGAAACATATTGACTCCAGAATTGCTGAGGCCTTGGAGCATACCATTGCAGCCAGGGTGAAGGAGGTTCTGGGGGACGAACCGTCGAAGGAAGTTCAGAACTTCAAGGATACTTTCGAAGAGACCCCTGAGTATGAAGCTATGCAGAGGGTTTTTGGGAACATTGGGGCTAGGATGGCCTTGGGAGATGTAAAAGAGACTTTCCCAGATTTGGACATTTCCCAGATCGAGGCCTTATATCCTGAGCCACAAGATTTAGGGGAAGATCCTCCTACTGATGCTCCCTCTGACTCCTGCCAGATCATACCAGGTGGAGATTCTGCCAAAGACCCCCCCGGTGAATGTGACTATTTAGTTTTTTGGTTTATTTCTTGAACTTCAAATTGTAAATGTAACGACATTTTGAATTGTAAATACTTTGATTTATAAACGCAGTGGTTTATTTTAGCTCAATGTTTTGGTCATTTTGCGAGGTTTGACATTGCTGACCACAAGTTTTGGTTTGTTTAATATTATTTGTTTAAGTGTGAATGCTTCCAAACACAAACGCTCCCTAAACGCATTGTATGAAGATAGGTAAACGTTTCCAAAAACAAATGCATTGTATGAAGATATGTGAATAGTCCCTCAGATCTAAGTAGCTTAAGGCATTCATGCTTGGTGGTTAGATCTAATTTTGACAAACATCTAAACATTTTTGATTTATACTCCATAACACCTGCATTTATTAGTTTGGATGAACTCCTATTGATGGTGTTAATACGTTCAAACCACACGCAGTGATCGCAGTGCAGGCTTTATAAGAGTCCCTTGTTTTAACAAAGTTCAAGCATAGTGGAGATGTATTGTCCTATAAACAAACTAATGTAGGCATTTTTACAATCCGTTATGCTTATTGATAGAACTTGGTGCAATCCTTAACGTAACTCACTTAAGATTTTCATTAAATCATATGGAGACGTTGTGACCATCGAAGAGGAATTTGATTTTATTGAAAGTAGCGACAAAGGTGATCTGTGTTCCAAGGATTACACAAAGGTACCCCAGATAGGTCTTCAATCATGTACGTGCCGGGTACCACCTCGGAGGCAACTCTATAAGGGTCTTCCCAGTTAGGACCTAAAGTCTCTACTCCTGGTTATTGAGTAGAGGGAAGAACCTTTTTGAGGACTAAATTCCCAATGTTAAAGTGCCGACCCTTTACCCTTTTGTTGTAATAGCAGGCCTTTTTTTTCATGATACTTTGTCATTACAATCTGAGAATCACTCCGTCTTTCCAGGAGGAAATCAAAGCTAGCCCTCTGTGCTTCTTTGTTTCCCACCTTGTCATAATGGATTTGACGAAGAGAAGGCACCCCAATTTCAACTGGGCATACCGCCTTGGATCCATACGCTAAGGAGAAAGGCATTTCACTAGTGGCAGTCTGCGTGGTGATCCGAAGTGCCCATAATACTTGTGGGAGTTCATCTACCCATGCGCCTTTTTTGGACTTCAGCTTCCTTTTCAGGGTATTTTTTATGGTCTTGTTCAAAGCTTCAACCTGTCCGTTAGCTTGTGGGTGATGTGGAGATGAAAATAATTTCTTAATTCCCAAATCGTCGCACAATTCATCTATACTTCTATTTTTGAACTGTTTTGCATTATCACTAACCAGCGAGTGTGGTATTCCGAATCGGCATATGACATTCTTCCAGATGAACTTTGTGGTGTTGGCCTCGGTAATCCTCATCATGGGTTCTGCCTCGACCTACTTGGTGAAGTAGTCAATTGCCACTATTACAAAGGAATTATTACCAGCACCCCTAGGCATAGGACCAATAATATCAACCCCCCACTTCGCAAAAGGCCAAGGGCTAGTTACCACCGTTAGCTTGTGATGCTGCTGATGCGGTATGGTTGCAAGCCTTTGGTATTTATCGCATTTGCGCACAAAGTCATGGGAGTCCTTTCGCATAGTCGGCTAAAAATATCCTTGTTTAAAGGCTTTCCGAGCTAGTGATAACGCCCCGGTGTGGTTGCCACATATGCCCTCATGAATTTCTTTCATTACATACCGTCCTTCCTCCGGCCCCATACATCTCAGCAAAGGGGAGGTATAGCTTCGTTTATAGAGCAGGTCATCCAAAAGTACGAAATTTGCGGCATATCTTTGCAACTTCCGAGCTGTTTCAGGCTCGTCTCACATTGTTTGATGCTTCAAGTATGCTAGTATAGGATTCATCCAGGATCCTTCTTCTTCTATTACCAAAATCTTCGTCCCTGGCTCAATAGAATAGGTCAACAAGTGCTCAATTGGGATCAGATTATAGAGCTCTGAATCATTGCAGCTTGCTAGTTTGGATAAAGCATCAGCGTTGGAATTCTCAGTTCTAGGAATGTGCTGTAACTCCATTTTTCTGAAGTGCACAGCTAAATCTCTTACTTTTTTCAAGTAAGAGACTATAGCTGGTTCTTTGGCAGAAAATTGTCCATTAAACTGACTCACAACGAGCTGCAAATCACTATTCACCACTATGGATTTAATCTTCAAAGTTTTCGCAAGTCTCAGCCCAGCTAGTAGTGCCTCGTATTCAGCAACATTGTTTGAGGCTTTAAAGTCAAAACGGATCGCATTGTGCAGTTTGAGTCCTTCTGGGCTTATTAGCAATATTCTCGCACCGGATCGTCCCTCAGCCGAGGACCCATCAATAAACAATTTCCACTCTCGGCTGTCATCCGTGTTATCAACCATCTCAACCTCCGGCGGATGTGTAAACTTAACTATGAAATCCGCTAATGCTTGACCCTTTATAGCGGTCTGAGGCTTATAATGTAGGTCGAACTGGCTAATTTCAATCGCCCACTTCATTATCCTTCCAGATACATCTGGTTTTTGCAATACCTATCTCATAGGACAGTTGGTGAGCACGTGTATGGAGTGCAACTGAAAGTAGGGACGGAGCTTGCGAGATGCTGTGATCAACGAGAGAGCAAGTTTTTCCATATCTGGGTAATGTGTTTCAGTATCCAGCATGGCTTTCCTCTCTGACCAATACCGAGCTAACAGCCTCTTTTGATACGGTTAAATACAAGTAGAGAAGTTCGCCAGCCTTTGGTTTTGATAGTAATGGGGTCTGTCCCAAGAATGCTTTCAGGTCAGCAAAAGCCTGCTCACATTCCAGCGTCCATTGAAATTGCTTCCCTCCCTTCAAGACCTTAAAGAATGGAAAGCATTTGTCAGTGGACTTGGAAACGAATCGATTTAAGGTCACAATTCTCCCCGTCAAGCTTTGCACTTCTTTTGGATTCCGAGGTGATCGCATGTTTAAGAAAGCATTGATTTTATCAGGATTGGCTTCTATCCCTCTCCTATTCACCATGAATCCAAGGAAATTTTTAGACGCTACCCCAAAAGCGCACTTCGCTGGGTTGAGATTCATTCGATATTTCCTCAAAACATCGAAGGCCTCTGATAAATGGCGGATATGCTCTGTGGCGACCATGCTTTTGACCAGCATGTCATCAACATATACCTCCATGGTGTTTCCTAATTGTTCTGACATTCGATTTACCAACCTTTGATAGGTAGCTCCAATATTTTTTAAGCCAAATGGCATAGTTTTGTAACAATAGAGTCCCCTATCTGTAATAAACGAAGTATGCTCCTCATCTGCTTCATACATGGGGATTTGATTATACCCAGAGTATGCATCCTTAAAGCTCAGTATCTCATGTCGTGCTTTGGAGTCAACTAACTGATCAATTCGAGGCAGTGGAAAACTGTCTTTGGGACATGCCTGATTCAAATTTGAAAAATCAATACATACTCTCAACTTTCCATTATGTTTTGGTACCAAAACAGGGTTTGATTCCCACTTCGGATACCGGGATTCTCTGATAAAGCCATTTTTCGACAGCTTCATAACCTCTTCTTTCAAGGCCTCATACTTATCAGAATTCATAGGTCTTCTCTTTTGCTTGTGCCCAGGGCTTCTGGGATCAAGCTGGAGTCTGTGACAGGCCACTTTAGGATCGATCAAAACCATGTCATCATGTTTCCATGCAAATACATCGAGGTTTTCAAGTAAGAAGCTTTTCAGCTGATCTTTGTATTCAATCGGTGAATCCAATCCAATCTGCAACTCCTTGATTAGGTCAAGTGGATCTACACCGAAGCATTCCAACCTTTCAGCTGGGGTAGAGCAATTGTCTCCTGCCATTCTTGGGACCAGATCTGCCATATCTTCTTCCAGCGTCATTGTAACATCCTCATTTCCTGAGGTTCATCCACCCAGTCTTTCAGGGTCTAGAGCAGTCTCAGCCATTGCTACATCGCTAATCATGTTCAAGGTCCGATCTTGAAATTTTTGGATTGCGTTTGTGTAACAGGCCCGCGATTCAGTTTGGCTCCCCCTTACAGTCGCAACACCATGCTCCATGGGGAATTTCATGCAAATGTATTTTGTATGAGTTGCAGACCCAAGTCAATGAGACCTGGCCTCCCAATTGAGCCATGATAGGAGGAGATTTTGTCCACAATCAAGAATTCCAAGGGGATTCTGGAAAGAATTGGTGCTTGCCTTACCTCAGTCATGAGGGTTATGGATCCTCTGGGAGTTATGCTGTCCCCAGTAAATCCATATATTGGATCCAGGACTGGAATGAGTGGAGTGCTGATCCCCATCTTATCAAAAGCTACCCGTAAATCACATTTACCAAGGCACCATCATCCACCATCATTCGTGACAACCCATTCCGAGCCACTACTACCTTGATAACCAATGCATCATTGTGTGGGAAGTGTACTCCAATAGCATCGTCTTGGGTAAAGGAGATAGATTCTGTCCGAGGCATCCCAATAGGATGTGAATGGATATGGTAATTCACGTTGGCGGGCTGCTTGGCTTCTCTGATATATCTCTTTAGGGAGTTGTTTGTGCTCCCACCTGGGTGGGAGCCTCCCAATATTGTGTCGATTTCACGAATAGGAGGGTCAGCCACAGGCGTAGGTGGTTCTCTTGTAACTTTAGCGTGTGCCGAGGAGGTATCCTGGCCCTTATTCCTATCTCTTTGACGATTATCAATCCTCTCTTTGGTCGAGTTCTTCCACGGAGCTCTCCTATCAGCTCGGTTGAACTTCTGGCCACTTGGTTTTTGAGTTCTCCCCTTGTCAGGGGAGAAATCACTTCCCCTTCTTCCATGTGCCTTTTGGTCCGCTAACATGTGAATTTCCCTGCAATCCTCTGTTGCGTGACCGTAATACCTGTGGTAGGCGCAGTAAGCCCCAATCATGGGCTATTTTCCACTTCGGCTACTTTCCATTCTTCCTTGAGCCATGGGAGGATCCTGAGAAGGAGCGTTGGAGTAAAAGTTGGGGATAGCTTCCGTGATCTCTGCTGTATAGCTGGACCTTGTCCCCGAAAATGGACGCGGCGCTCCACTTCAGTTAGTGCCGAACCTATCCTTGTTACCTCCTTTCTTGAGGTTTGATTCATTAGAATACCTAAGATTGTATCTCCCTTAAGGATGGTTGTCTCTGGCCCTAGCCATTTCTTCTGATACGATCTCCTCCTTCATCAGATCTACTAGGGCGTTGTAATCCCTTGGTTTCCTGCTTCAGACATCTCTCAAAAACATGCTCATCATATCTAGCCCTCCTTTCAATGCGGAAAACATCTCCACCTTGGTGATGTTTTCACAAATGTGCATCTCTTCAGTAAACCGAGCTAGGTAACTTTTCAGAGATTCATCCATTCCTTGCCTTAGGTCCTGAAGGCGTTGGAGTGGGAGCTGGCCAGGCCCGGAGGAAAAAAAGCCATTTTTAAAGGTTGTTTTCAGATCTCTCCAACTGTGGATGCTACCAGCAGTTTCCATCACAGCAGTTTGTTCAATCTGCTGTTTCTGCATTTCTAGCACTTGAGCTGCCATGCGAGTCATGTCTCGCAGCATGCGGCGATTTCAGTGCTGGTGCGGAGGGTTAGGTTGAGCCATTCCCTCGTTTGCGTTCTCCTGAGGCCTCTGAGGAACCTCTTCCTCATTGTGCTGGTCATTTCTACCCCTTCGAGGGTTAATATCATCACCACTTTCATTCATGTTTTAGAGCAATTCCTTGGTTTTACCTTCTCTTTCAAAGATGGGTTATCTTTTATCTCAAAGTTCCACGCCTTTTTCAAGGTGAACAAACTTATATTTCAAAGTTCTTATGCCTTTTTCAAGGTGAACAAACTTATATTTCAAAGTTCTTAAGCCTTTTTCAAGGTGAACAAACTTATATTTCAAAATTCTTATGCCTTTTTCAAGGTGAACAAACTTATATTTCAAAGTTCTTATGCCTTTTTCAAGGTGAACAAATTTATATTTCAAAGTTCTTATGGTACTTTGCTCTTTTGCAAGAGGTCGCTCGCCCCTTTTTCAAGGTTTCCTTTTGCGTGTGTAGCTTTTCACCATGAGTTTTCGTGGTTAGCAGTATGGCTTCCCACAGACGGCGCCAAAATGTTGACCACAAAATCCGGCTGGACCTTGGATCAACACGTCTCAGCTCCTCCCTCTTGAACACGTGAATCTCCTACGCACTGTGACAAACGATCAGTTTGCAAAGGGGGTCGAGGTGGCTCCCATTTGTACTCCGATGCCAAAGTCAGTACTCATTTCAAGCAGATATAAATTGGGTGCGGAAAATATAAATGTGTAAAAGAGAGAAAAGGGAGTGAGAGTAAATATTTAGCTAAGAGTGTGAAATTGTCCACCTCTCACAAAGCGGGAGGAGTGCTCTATTTATAGAGGAACTCGTTGTTTCGGATCGTGACACGTGGCGTACTTTACACTCGTATTTACCCTAACTTCTAAAAATGAGATCTTGCCTTTTGATATTAATCATTACTATTCTTTGTAGGGGATGGGCGCCATTCACTTCATGGTAAAGGTGGTGTCAGATCTCCGACTCCATCCCCTGTCCCATCCCTCTTCTGTGCGTCACTATAAAGCACCTCGGCTAAGCATAAAGCACATCGTCCAGACACAAATCAGTTCGGCCAAAGAGGTTCCCGTGATATTCCATCTCGACAGTTGACCCAAGGTGATATTCTAAGCTTTAACCATGGGCTAGAGTCCATTGGGCCCTCATTGGGCCTTCGCTGGTGGTCCAATGTGCCGCATTTTGGGTACGATCTCAACAGTACTCATTTGATACTTTTTTAGACTTTTAAAAAGTCTCTAAAAGTCACGGTGCATTCAATTGAAACTTTTTAAATGTCTCTACAATTTCTATGGTATTCAAATTGAGAATAACTTTTAGAGACTTCTCTAATTGCTAGACTTTCAGATACTTTTGATTAGAAATTACACATAATTAATCTAAAAATGATCTTTTATTCACCCTAAGATTTGCCAAGATTCCAAGACATCACCCAACCCCACCCCCTCTATACAGATCCCATTTTCTCCTTGTCCCTGCGGTATCAAATCATTGCTAACTAACGTATCCTCTTTCCCCTCAATTTCAACACCACAGATTTATGTATTCTAATCCATTCCGCAATTTTTTTTTAAATTAAAATAAAAAAATTGAGTTCATTAGATGAAGTTACTGCTGCTGATTTAGAAGGTTGCCAATAATTAATAATAAAAAAAAAAAAACAAATGTTAAATCAGACCATGAAAGTGAATATGAGTTTTTATTATTATATTATTCTATAATCTAGCATAAAAATGTTGAATCAAACTTAATAAATTTAAAAAAAAAAAAAAATTGTTCAATCATACCATGAAAGTGAATAGAATTTTTTTTTTTTATTATTTTTAATCTAACATAATTGATCTGACATGATTTTTTTATATTTTTAAAATAATTTCTTATTGATATGAGAAATATGATTTATTCCGTTGTAGTCCGTGGATAATTTGGATATACAATAATTTGCTTAAAATATTGAATTTTACGTGTTTTTTTTTTTTTTTTAACAAATGAAAGTCTTTGAAGTCTCTGAAAGTTTTTAAAAATATATATAGAAGTTTACAGAAATAGATGGAGAACTTTTTATTAATTCTTAACAAATCCATAGAAGTCGCTTGAAAGTTCATGAAATCCGCAGAAGTCGCTTACTTTATAAATTTGAATAAACACCCCCCAAAAGTTTAATAATAAATTTGACCATATATTGTACGACTTATAATTTATCCCCCTTTTTGGTATGTATTAAAATTAGATTTTTAGCATTTTTTTATAGAAGTTGAAGAAATAAATGGTAAAAAAATTGTGGATCTCATGAAATATGTGATTAAAATATTGTTCGAAAAATAAATATTGATATATCAATTTTTCATTTATATATTTATTTAAATTTATCAAAATTTAATAAAAAACTGAATTGAGATATATCAAATATGGGATAAGAGTAAATTAAAATTTTATTTTGTCTCATATATCAGTATTATTCATTTCGTTTAATTTATATATTTTATATGTTCGTGCCATACCAATTTCATTTGTTTTTTAATGAAAAAAACTAATATGACTACATTTTTTAATGCATACAGTATGATTTTTATGGGCTTTGATATTATGTTGATAGGATAAATACATGGATAAGGAGTTTAAAAGAGGAAATTAGTCCAACAACCATATCCAATCATAGGTTATTAACATTTAACGCCCAAATATTATGAAAATAGATACATGCAATCTAAAATCAAGGAAATAAGAGGAATGCCACCTAGTTTTTAAAAAACACACACACACACACACATTACCGTATAAAATTTGAATTTTTACCAGAATATCCTCAAATCATTATCTGAAATGGTACCAGATTTTTCTCAATTCAGTTAATGACGACAGGCAGCATCTCTCCCCAATTTGAATTCAATGTTGAAAAGTAAATTCAGAGAAAGCAGCTCCGGGTTCAAATTCAAAAATTTTAATTGCTGATCAATGGATTAAAGAGAATCTGACTATACCATTTCATATTTTTTAGGAAAGAAATTCGATTATCACTCTGCATTGAACTGATCATTTCATAATAAAAGCTCTGTAAAATCATATTTGGTATTGAAGACAACATTTTGAACACAATCATTGCTTCGTCCAGTAGAATGTTTGTTCCAGTTAATTTCTTTATGTTATTCTGATTCTAAGGTTTTCAAAGATGTTATTTCATCCATCTTTTGAGAGTTGAATTAATTTATTTTCTCTTTTGTGCTGGTGTCATGAACAAGTTGCTCAACTAAGGTGTCAGTTATTTAACTCGTGTTGTGAATCTGAATTCATCTGAATGTGTGAGGATGAAGCCACCATTTCAACATGGGTGTATCACTCATCTATTTGAATTCAATGTTGAAACGTAAAATTAAAAGAAAGCAGCTCCTGGTTCAAATTCAAAAATTTTAGGTGGCGTTCTGTTTGTATTTTATTTTGTATTTTCATTTTCGAAAATGTTTTGTATTTTGTGTTTTCATTTTTGTTTTCAAATTTGCTGAAAATGCGTTTGGTTTGTCATTTCTGAAAACTGTTTTTGAAAATGAAAAGCTGGAAAACACGTTCTGTTTGAAATTTTGCAAAACACTATTTAAACTATTTTTAATTAATTTGCTTGCAGAATACTACTAACTCCAACTCAAATTTCCTTTCACAATACACTAAAAATATGGTTACATGCAACACACTAATGTGAGTATTAAGAGTCTATATTAACACAGCTTAGTCAGGTTCGGAACTTGAGAAAGCTCTACTTCTATTAAAATCCAGAAAATGCAAGTTCTTTCAAAACCACAAGAGTCCATTTATCATTGCATTTTTTGAAATATAACAACAAGAATTCTCATTTAATTTTTTTTTGTAATGTTGATATTGAATTCAATAAAACTTTATTTAAACTAAGTTCCAAGTTAGGATAATTCTAAAAAAAAAAAAAATTCTTTATTTAGGCTTAGTTCCAAGCTAGGATAATTCTAAAAAAAATAATAAAAAAATAAAAAAAATAAAAACTTTATATTAAGCTTAGTTCTAAGTTAAGATAATTCTATTAAAAAAAAAAAAAATCTCAAAACGCGTTTTCCACGTTTTGGACATTTTTTTGTCGAAATACACACAAAACGCCCAAAACGATGTTTCAGACATTTTCCGTTTTGTGTACAAATTTTTTTTTTTGTTTTCCAAAATGCGTTTTCAAAAATGGTAAAGAGAACGCGTTTTTAACGTTTTCGAAAATAAAAACAGAAAACGACCTCAAAATAACAAAGAAAACAGGGGCTTAGTTGTTGATCAAAGGATGAAAGAAATTATGAATACACCAGAGCATATTTTCAGGATAAAATTTCTTTAATAAGACATCACTGCCAATATATACTTCATCCATCATTGATGAATATATGTAGGAATTTCTTATTTTTTGCCCGTGTCATGAACAACTTGCTCAACCAAGTTGTCAGTTATTTAACTAGTGTTGTGAATTTGAATTCATGGAATTTGGTAGGATGAAGGCATCATTTGAATATTTGAACGAGTAGCTGAAGGATGAAGCCATCATTTGAATTTGGTAGGATGAAGGCATCATCTGATCTGTGATTCAGACAGGAAATCTGTTCTTTCTTGTAAAGATATATGACACATAAGTGAGTCTTGTGTATGACATACACTATAGATGAATTTTATAACTGACATTAAACTGATATCAACACACATGTAATCCCATGGGTCTGGTTTATTAATCTATGGATGGTCCGAATATGCCATTGACGCTGAATATGATGTTTTGTGACTTTTTCCTGTGTTCTTTGTGTGGATTAATGAACAACCATAATTTCTTATTATTAAATCATATTCACCAGGCATCTGTGTATATATTAAATCTAACCATCGATGTTCTCAATTGAAAATTACATCGTTAATGGGAAAGTATCGCTCGAGCAAAAAAATGGGGTCTGGGATCAAACTAAACAAGAAATCATCAGGTATAGGTCTTATCAAGAAGCACCAAAAAGGTCCTCGGACTCGACACAGGAAAAAAATAACCAAAGAGGCCCCACTACAAAATCAGGTATGAACTGTTAATTAATATACGAATATATTTTTATAAATTGAGATTAAATTATATAAAAGTCATTTCCACACACTATCTTTTGTGCTTTACATTTTTGCGCTTGTTTGGTTCAATGAATTTTATTGAATATTGTAGGAATGGGGCTTGAAGGTGAACTCTGACGACTGGTTCCAGGGAAAGGTGAATGTGAAGCCATCAGATCTCATTGTTCACACCTTGAATGGATGGTTATCAGATTAACAGAAAAGTTTGTTCAGATCAACCTATTTTGGTCATTTTCTTGACATGCAAGAGATTATAGAAAACCCACAGTTGATTCATCAATTATTGTTAAAGGAGGTAAATCAGCCGAATGTAGAGGAGATGTGGTTTCGTATTGGCAATGAGAATGTAAAGTTTGGCATCGATGATTTTTACTTGGTAACTGGACTTCGTTGCATTGGAGACGACAGTGGTGGAAAATATGCTTCGAAATATTCTAGATTGAGGTGTGAATACTTCAGTAATCTACCCCACATTACAAACCGAGATGTTTTTGAGGTGTTTACTTCAATGTCAAACAGAAACAATCATGATGTCGTCATAATGGGGATATTGTTTCTGATTACGCATTTGATGTATTGCACTGCACATGAGAGGTTCGTTGATGAAACCCTTCTTATTCTAGTTGATTCAGCAGACATGAAAACATATCCTTAGGGAAATGACATCTTCAAACTCACAATAACATCGCTGCAAGTTGCACTGGGGAACAAGCAAGTTACTGTAGAAGGCAAGTGTCGCCCGGCAATGAGCTACAGGCTGAACGGTTTGTTAGTTACATTTCAAGTATGGATTTATGAGATACTTCCTATTCTAGAAAGCAAGATTTGTTACAAGGTCGGTAGCAGGTGCCCAAGGATTCTCAACTGGACATCCAAAGTTCATGCCAATGTTCCAGCACTCAACCTAGCAGCTGATGTATTCACCCGCCCCGATGTAAGCCTCTTATTTCTTTTTTTTTTTTTGGTCTGACATCATAATTTTTTCCCCTACATTAAGTATCTGTGATATTTTGAATAAACAAAACATTTTAAATATTCATTTACACATCAATTTTTGAACCAGGTTCATGTGATGAAGATGGTCGCTCAAGTTGTAGAAGCTCTTGATCCTCTTTACGCAACAATGAAGCATAAATTACATGCACCGAGGCAGGCCAAATCCACATCATCATCGATCACCCAAATTGACAATGATGATGATTTTGTCACTAATATTGATCATCACCAGAGTCGTGTAGTTATAACAATGATTTCAGGTCCGTTGTCGATAAGGGATAATACAAGTAGGGCATCAACACCATTGAATATTGTAACAAGGGTCCAACCTGTACCTAGATTCAACCAAACCAAGTTGGATGATGCAGAATCAGAAAATCCTATAATCAATGTAGCAAGGAGAGGTGTAATATCAGATCAAAATGGGTTGGATCAATCATAAGCAGAACTTAGAACAGAAAAAGGAAAACAAATTCTAATTGTAGATGATTCTAGTGACGATGAAAGTTGGTACGTTGTCCACGACGGCAATATAGATGATGAACATACTGATTATCCCAGGGAGTCGTCAGCTGGTCCAGGTTTTAAACAACATACTATGCATAAATTTGGATCAGTTTCACCCATAACATCCAGACAATGTCCAGAATATCCTAAACACAGTGTGACTGGAGAGCAAGCAAAGGAACATTTCAGCATTAACTTTCCAGAAGTTGCATCTACTTCTCTTGGAAATTCTCCAAACTATGAAGTACAGAGGGTATGATTTGATACATAAAAATATAAAATTTGATAATAAGAAAAAATTGTGATGTATACAAGGTTCAAAAAATTATAGTGCACTGTGCTATTGACGACATTATGCATTTGGATGCATTTTCAAAATATTTATTAAATACGTATTAAACTGTTCAGTTTCAATATTATACTATTTAGGTATTGCATCATTTAATTCAATTAGATATATTTTCAAAAAAGATAAATGCAGAATCCTTCCAGATATTCTTTCAGGCCATCATTAAAAACACACCATAGATTTTCATCCATTTACAATCTCTGATGTTGTGCAGGTTGATTCTGAAGCATTTCCCAACAACCAAAATAGCTTCAAAGCAGGATTTCACACAGTTATGGAAGTTGGAAACCAAGGCAAGATGAAGGTGCAACTAGAACAATCTAATTTCCAAGCAAATCAATCACACTGCCAAGTTATCAAGGTATGACAAAAACTCTAAAATGCAGTGATGGAAATGGTCAAGTCCAGAACCTCCCTAATCAAACATCAAACACTTGAACTATATATTTAACTCATGGTTTTTCATCTTAACGATAGGTGAATGGAAAATTTTTTTAGTCTGAATGCCCAATTCATTTTAATAGCAGAATCCTCATACTCATCTGCTTTTATCAGCTACATTACCATTTCCATTTTGTGCAGATATATACTAATTGATCAATTCTGGGAATAATTCTAATGGTACTGATTCAGTCTTCCTTAGCATTTTTCTTTAACCCCTAGAGTTGCAAGTCTTTCCCTAATATATACGAATTTCATATAATCTGATATATAAAATATATAATTTGATATAATAAGGTAGAGGGTGTGATTTGATATATAAAACTATATAATTTTATTATAAGAAAAAAATTGTGATGTATACAAGGTTAAAACAATAAGAGTGTACTGTGATATTTTAATGACATTATGCATTTGGATGCATTTCAAAATATTTATGCTATATAATTCATCCATTACAATATCTGATATTGTGCAGGTTGATTCCAAAATAGCTTCAAAGCAGGATTTCACAGAGTTATGGAAGTTGGAAACCAAGGAAAGATGAAGGTGCAAGGAGAACCATCTAATTTTCAATCAAATCAATCACCCTGCCAAGTTATCCAAGTATCATTAAAACTCTAAAATGCAGTGATACAAATGTTCAAGTCCAGAACCTCCTGATCAAACATCAACCACTTGAAATATATATATATTTAACTCATGGTTTTTCACATTAAGGACAGGTGAATGGATCAATTTTGTATTCTGAATGCCCATTTCATTTTAATAGCAGAATCCTCATACTCATCTTGTTTTATCAGCTACATTACCATTTCTATTTCGTGCTGAGATCTACTAATTGATCAATTCTAGGAATAATTCGAATGTAACTGGTTTTACCTTCCTTTGAATTTTGTTTTAACCTACTGGAGTTGCAAGACCGTCCCTAATATGCACGAATCATCACATATCTTCTGAAGTAACAGAGGCCCAAAAATAGAAATTGAACAATAATTTTAGGGCAAGATGTACTATAATAAATAATTTCATAAATAATTTCCAAGAAATGAAATGTTGATAGGAATCAACACAATGATACATTTGCATCACAAAACTTTTTGAAAATAAGTCTCGATCAGTCCCGAGCTTGTGTTCCTTGTATCAGTGAGATGGAATAATAAATTAAGAGTTCAATGTGAGTTTGATAATTTTTTTTTTTTTGTATTTGGATGCATTTTTAAAAATATTTTTATGAAATATGTATTGAAGTGTTCTTTTCGAATTTCATAAACACTATATGCAGTATACTTCCACAGTCTCAGCCATGATGACATTGACAATATGTAATCAATGTTCAGCCATTACAATCTCTAAAATTTTGCAGGGTGAATCCGAAACATTGCCCAAAAACCAAACAAGCTTGAATGCAGGATTGAATCGAGATATGGATGTTGGAAAGCAAGGCAGGATAAAGGTGCAAGGAGAACCATCTACTTACCATGCTAGTGAATGGAGTACTTGATCAAATGTGGAATACTTGAAATATAAATTGAACTCGTGTGTGTTCCACATTATGGACAAGTGAATGGAGTAAAATGTTAGTCTATGTGCCCAATTATTTTAAGAGCAAAATTCTGATACTCATCTTGATTTATTAGATACATTACCATTTCATTTTGATCTCAAATTTACTATTTGATCAATCTTGTAAATAAATTGAAGGGAACTAATTATACCTTGATTAGCATTTGGCCTAGACCCCTGGTAGTTGTAACTCTATTTCTAATCTGCACGGGTCTCACTCTTTCAAATGAAGTTATAGATGCCCAGAAATTGAAATTAAGCAATTTTTTTAATACAAGATGTACTAAATAAAAATAAGTGCCAATAAATGAAATGTTGTTAGAAGTTAACGCCAAAATACGAAAGCATCACAACACTTTTTATGCATATTATGATGTCCTCCACAGCATAATTTGGCCTGCTTATCTACACAAAAAATACACGATTTTGTGGTGATATCATCAGTATGGTGGATAACAAAATCTAGTCAATCTATAACTTTTATAGATAACCCCGAGTCAGGTTTCATGCTTAAAAGTATTGGGTATACTATACAACGTTGTTCAAGAAATTATATTTATGTTAGATATCATCAATGTATTTTTATCTTAATTTATATCTGGGCACTTGTGTGACTCTTACACAGGATACCATGAGCAAGAATGGGAAATATGATAAACGACTTGAGATGATGACACGAGAACTACAGAAATTTTCCTGTGAAAACTTTCTACTCAAGATGGAAGTTGAAAAACTTGTAAATTATGTAAACAGCCAGATTTCCGAATGCCTCGAAGGCATGCAGAAGTTCTTGACCAGCAGTCCCTCTATTCACCTGCCAGCTAAATTCACATCAAAGGTATCTAGTTTTAATTATAACTTAGAGGCACTGATTCATTCTGGTACTACTTGTGCTTTCACATTTTAGATGTTGCAGTGATGCAATTTTTCACTCATTCCAATCACAACTTCGTATCTCATTACATATAAGCACTTCTACATACATCTGAACAAACTGACAATTATCCTGTGTGTTCCAAGGACATTCAACATAATGGTCAGTGCAACAGAGCTCGACAAGAAAAGGTCGGTAGGGTGAAAGTACCATCCCCTGTGGTAAACTGTATAAACTCAACTCAAAATTCAAAGGTATCATCTTTAAAAAATTATTCTTTTTACACCTTCAGGTGTAAATGACATTTTTTTTAATTCGAACAAGTTGTATTAAAAATGTTTTATGTTTCAAAATAATAATAACTACCAACATCCCCTTCCAGCAACATAAATAGGTTGGGAGAGCAAAATCATCCGATTTACCAATACAAAAATCTATGGGAACAACATTAACGTGCATCCCCCTCCCTGCAACATGGTAATGCTTGTATTTTGGTTTTAAGCAAAACAATTGTCATTGCAGTTTTATGGTTCTTTTTCCTTCATTCATCTCTCTATGCTCAACTCTGTATGCTTATGGATCATCAGATTTTTGCATGGATTCCTTGTTGCAAATAGTTTGGTTTAGTTGGTAAGGGACATTTCAGGAGAAATGGTCCATCCAAAATATAAAATTCATGACATATTTTTATATCAGTTTACACCCTGGTAATTATCCTCCTATTAATTTCAATGCCTCCTCTCACATCCAGTAGGACAAACACAGTATTGTACAAGTCCAACATGCAATGTGAAAAACTATGAGTACATATAGCCGATATGGGATCTCCCAGCTTCGACCTTTGCATTGATGAGGACAAGATACATGACAGTTCAATCATCCTAGATGATGGACTAGTGTTAACCGAACAGAATTTCAAAGAAATTGATGATATAGTCCAGGAAGTGGTATTTATTGATTAACAATTAAATATATCTTTTCCATTTGTATGTTATTTCCATCATTTTTAAAAATCCATGAAACATTTTTATGCAATTGATTTGAACCGAGGTCTTTACGTTTTCATAAATACAACTTTCAAGCAGCGGGAAAAAAAGGGAATCAATCTGTCTAACTCCAAAATCTGCCATTTGAAACCATGACAACATGGCACCACATCTGTCTCCTATTTTAATAGATGATCATTCAACTCTAGTATCTACCAAGACTCCAGATGTGTTGAGGAAATCTGATGAAAACAATCCACATAAAAAAATTAGGACTACTCATGCAATTCCAAGGGAGGTAATAAACATATCAATATCATTCCAAGAAACACAATGTTTAGCCACCAATCCTATCTTGCTCCGAACAAAAATAACGTTTAATTGTGTTATAGATTTCTCCAATTCCATTTCATATTGGGGAAGATAACAACACCAATGATGGAGAATTCAAGCACCATAATCAAGTGGACATATCCAAGGCAAGGGAAGAGAAGCCAAATCATAGCAGTGGATAACCATTTGTATATATGATGTGCATGGACCTACCATTGGATGTGGACATCCAGAAGTTCAACATGTTTTATCGAGACTCACTGAAACTCAATAAAAGGTATCGAAATGCTTTACCATTTAAAAATATTACCAACTTATATGTTCTTTTCTTAAATAATAGATTACTAATTAGCATGTCACAATGATTATTGATATCACTTCAGGAATATGAACTTTGACCCTGATGTAGTCGAGATCAAGCAAACTTCTCTTACCCTTGGACCTATCACAATTGAGTCAGGAATGTGGTGGCATGACCTGTATGAGGTTTCATGTCCTCTAAATGACTCGGTATAATTTTTGCACCATTTCATTCCTTATTTTCATTATCCACATTACCCTCAAATTTAGTTTCATGATTATGCAGCATATTGATGTTGTATTCTACTTCGTCCGAATGCTGTTAAAGTTGGTGGTTAGGTCCAAGTTCAGAGCCACTACTACTGATTGCACGTTCGACTGGAAAATTAGAGGTATATCCAAGGATCTCGTTGTTGACAAACAATCTTTGCACAAGCATGAATCTCTATTCGGCTACGCAAAAGGGAGAAAGACTCCATTCAATATTCCAAGGATAGAAGCAGATCACATATTCATACCAATGTGGATAGAATCTCCGGGACACTGGATTCTAAGCCACTTCTACATGGTTAATTGGTGCCTCGATGTCTACAACTCGTACAGTAAATATATAAAGAGCAGCGTGGTGTATAAAACTATTCGTCCAATGCGAATAGCATTACCCCTACTAGCTAGATCATTGAATGATGGAGCCCGTAAATTCCCTGACGACCTACTGAAAGTAAGAATTATAGAAGATTGCCCCCAACAACTGAACGGGTAAGTTTTCCAGTAAAGTTCATTTTATAGTATTCTTATGAAATCATCCATTTATCAACAACAACCTTCGAATATATTAGTTTTTTTTAATATTTAACTTGGATGTCCAAGTACCGTAATTCGTCATGTTGCTCAACAACCGACCTTTTTTTTTGACTTGCTCATCCATGCAGTGGAGATTGTGAGATCTATGTCATTAATTATGTTGAATACTTAATTGAAAGAAGGATGAAAAACATGTTTGCTGAGTTCGATGCATCGTCTGTTAGAAAAATTATCGCTACCCAACTCTACAAATACATGGTTGAGGAACCTGACATGATATGGCTTAATCGATCATGAGAGATTACACCAAAGGGATAGCTATAAAATTAGCTATAGAATATATAGTGGTCATTTTTTCCTGTCATAGTTCGATTAGTTAGATGTTCTATTTGCATCAATTAGGGACAGGTATTCACCTAATGTGTTTATTTATTTTAATGGCTATGAACATACCCACAAATGTTTGGATTATTAAAACTACGATTTTTACAATTCAATAAAAGTTTTCCATTTTTTCTGATACTTTTCTTTGCCTATGTTATAATAGGTAATCATTAGTTTCATTCAATTAAAGGTAAAAAATTAGAGTTTATGTTTTTTTTTGTAAATCCTGTTCTTGACTGGTGATAAGGCATCATAAACCTTGTTCGATGTTGTTAAAAAAATTATAATCTGTGATAGTAGTAATTCTGTCGATTAAGAACATGGCATTAGTTTCATAGATTTATGTACAATGTGGATGTTTTTAGAAAAATATGACTGGTCTCCAGATGTAAATCTGTGTATGTACAATATGATTTTTCTTCCTTGCAAGAGTGATTTTGTGTATGAAATTACCTCTGCCCAAAGCCAGTTTTACATCTTTTGGTTACTATCACATTAGAGTAAGCAACTATTTTACTGGATCATGCATCATTAGCTGTGTGGCAACCTATATATGTTGCGGTTTTTATGAGCAAGCTTCAGGAAAATGATTTATTTATTTTCCATCGATTCAAAATACCACCATGCTTGCTACCTTTTTCTTTTTTCCAGCAATTTTTTAACACTACTTATCTACATTAGTATATAATGTAAAATTACTCCCAATACTTCTTAACACAACACAACACAACACATTACTTGATAATTAGTACGCCAAAGCTTATGCAGTAAATAGTGGAAAATTTCACAAAGTCCCATGTAAATATTTTTATACGTTATGGTCAGTCATATCAACTATGAAAATTATCCCAGAAAGACTAGTCCCTAACAGAATGGTTGCAACTTCAATTCATATATATATATATATATATATATATATATATAATGGAATGATAACCAATCAAGCACACATCAGTATTCAGATCTTTTGTATTTATGTTTTAATCTTTCAAAATTGAGTTTTTCTTCATAATGGTTCCAGATTATATTCATACATACCGACTGTGTACCTAATGTTTGGAAACAATGTACAAACGAGCAGAAAATGAATGTAAAAATTATCAATGGAAATCATAAGACAGTGACTCCCAAATAAAAAAGGATGATGATGCACAGTCTAAGTTGCCCCCACATACTCATAAACTGTGTTTAATTCTGGTCCCACCAAATATAATCCACCGTCCTTGCATGTATGAATAAAGATTTCCAAATTTATTCTTCAAAATAACATAAACCCGCATAGATTTTTTTTACTAAAAATCTTTCATTACAATCATAATTTGGATAAATAATAAAAAAGATAAGTAAATAACTAAAAGCAACAGATAAGACTGTAATAATGAATGAACATCATCACAGCCGACCAATCTGTGCTAGTCTTATTTGCGGGCTCATAGTTGCTTCCATAAAATTTTTTGAAAGTTATCTGTGGTGTATTCAACAGCAGGCAACTCAAAAACCTATAACAACATCGTAGTAATTTAGTCAAAATCTCATATACAAAACAAAATCAAAGTTCAAACATCAATCCATAAAAATGGAAGAAGTCTTTCATGTACTTTAGTCAATTCTTTTCCTTTTATTGTAATGTGGATTACCGAATGATGTTGGATTATGACGCCTCCTACTATTATGATCGAACCCATTACATTTTCCACATCGAGTTCTCTTCTTGTACTCGAGAAAAGATTTGTACCTACTTTCTTTTGGTCTACCGGGTCCACATTTTGATATAGGTGCAAGCACTATCTTTTCCATTACATTGTGTGGTATGTTCCAGTCATTTTTGTTACCAAGCGGGTACACAGGTACCTGATATGTCGCAAGATATTCATCTTTGGTAAAGTACTTTGAGCAATATTCTATAGTAGAATAATTTTGTAAGGAAATCACAGCTACTGCATGCGGGCATGGGATATGGTCGAGCTGAAATCTCCTACATGAACAAGTTCTTTCTTCCATATCGACCAAATACGTTGAAGTCTCATCATTAACTTGACAGAGGGTGTCACTCCAAGGATGGACCTACAAGAATATATTTCATTACAAAAATATATTATGATCTCAAGATTTTTCGCTATTTCATCAAATAACATAGATATGTTATATATCTTACCCGTAGACGTCTTGATAGATATATCATTTCTTTCAACATTTTGTCGTGACGGCTACCAAGGTGTGTGAAGGTAGACATGGCATCCTTTAGATTTTGGGCAAACCACTTTTGAATTGTGCACCTGAGGAATTCAAACAATGCCTCAATTGGATAATTATTTGCATATTTAATCACCTACTTTACCGATTTTGCAATGTTGGATGTCATAGTAGAGTATCTATCTTTCGTCATGTGGGACCGTGACCATCTCTCAAATCCAAATTCCTCCTGCATTTGGTAATTGTGGTTAATAATAGTTGTTTACATTTGACTCTTATGAGATATAATTAAGTTTAAAAAAGAAATTAAGATTACCAAGTATCCGCGAATTTCTTCATTAATTGCATCCAATCTATTCATATGTATTTCAAATTTTGCAATGGTATAAGCCCTCGAAGCAGCAATAAAAGGCTGCCTTATGCATTTTCCTTTCCTTCCAAACTCTTTCTTTATATTTTGAAGCAAATGATACGCACATGCTGCATGGAAAGAATCTGGAAAAACCTTGTCAACTGCATTTGATATACTCTGATGACGGTCAGAGACAATGCATAAATCATCCCTATCACCATATGCTTCTTTAACTTTTGATAGAGACGATGCATAAATCATCCCTATCACCATATGCTTCTTTAACTTTTGATAAGAACCAACCCCATGCTTCATTGTTCTCCGACTCTCCCACGCCAAAATCTAAAATAAAAATATTATTGTTAGCATCTTGTGTACACGCAGTGAATAGTGTACCGCCGTGCTTACTCGGAAGAAATGTATCGTCAACTAAAATGACTGGTTTGCAGTACTTCCATCCAGATATAGATGACCCCAATGCTACAAAACTAGATAAGAATCTGCCATCTGCATCAACCTTTATGCCCATAATTGAATTGGGGTTTGAACCTTCCAGCCTATACAAATATGCAGGAAGTTTTCCATATGAATCTTGTGGATCCCCTCGTATCATTTCTATTGCATGCTCCCAAGCACGCCATGCTTTATCGTAACTCACTACAATGCCATACATTTGGTGCATGTCATCAATAATGTCTCGGGCTATGTAGATTCTTCGTGATGAAAGAAATTTTTATTTCACATAGTTCGCAATTAGATTACTGGTAGCCTGCCGGTGATGAACGATCTCCATGTTGAATGAGCATGTATGTTTAACATTCATTTCCCTTATTTTGAAATTACCAAATAAACCTATTCTCGATGACTTTAAGTTCCAAGTGCATCCTTCATCAATACATTTAACCCAATAAAACTTACTATCTGACTTAACCACACATAATTGAAACCTATTTTCAATTGCCAGCAAAGACAAGCTTGTAACAAGCAATTCCTTTGATTTGAAAACATTTCCTTTCACAACCCCTTCAACACTAGGCATTGTTATTAACGAATGAAATGCATGTCTAGCGTCGTCACTTTTCATTTCCACAAGTTCGACCAGTTCCAAACCCATTTCTTCCAACGTGAGTAATTCATCAAACACACCATAAGTTAACTCATCATGTTCATGGGTAGGGGTTCCACTAGGTTCACGATTGACGTTGATGTCATTGTATGTACCCAACAAGTCACCGTTGTCAATCCCAGACGGAATAGGTTGCACATCATCAACATCCACGCATATTGGATAACACCGTTTATCACTCACCCCTTCTTTAAATCCACATAAAATTCAAGTGAAGAATCATCAGAAATTGGTATTCGAGGGTGATGTTCAAAAACCTGATAATTCAACGTGAAGTTACAATTTTCATCATCCTTGCCTAGTCGTTAGGCTACCATTTCAACTAATTTAGCATATGTGCAATCCAAAGGCACAATTAATCCACACACAGAGTAATCAAGATAATTGTTAGATTCATCCCACATACCACCAAAGTGTATAAACACTGTGATAGTTCCCATTTCCTGTAACAAAATTTAAAAAAAATAAAGAAAATCACAAGTATATGCCTCTTTAATGAGACAATCACAATTATTTGCTTCATTTTTATTTATTTGAGGATCTTTGTTTGAATCAAATATCGCTACGCTTCAGGTGTGCCATACACCAATCAAATATTATTATTATACAAGAATTTACTCTTCACGAATAAAAATATGACTTATGTTATATGTGATTATAATTTTCGAGAGTAAGTAAAATCTAACTAGAATATTAATGAAAACTATGCTTTGCTATTTTGATATCATATTATATTTTACTATTGCTTCTTCAAGAGTAATAGATTCTATTTGAAATATGAAAATTTTCAATGTTATGCTCTTCAGGAGCAATAACATATTATTGTTTGCAGCAACAAAAAAAATATTCTTGTTGAATATGTATATAACGTGAATTGTGTTACATCGAGAACATCAACATCATATTCGTTTAATATAATTTAATTATGCTTCTTCAGGAGCACTGGGTCAATATTCTTCTTGAATACTGAAATTGTAAAGTCAAGCTCTTAATGTGCAAGTAAGATATAGAATATTAATAATGTTGTGCTATTTCATGAGAAACAAAATGACACATTAACAATTTAAAGTTCTTGAAAAAACATCTACAACTATTTAATCAAGTTAAAGAATATTAATTACCAAATGATATGCATTTATATATAAAAATTAATTACCAAGCAAACATTAGGAAAAAGAATCTACATATATAGAATTTTAAAAAATGACTAAATCTTTTATTAGCTAAATCTTTAACCAACATGCAAAGATAATAGGCATGCACGAGAATTCCCCATATAAAAAAATTAAAGGTAGAACTAATGTGTGGTAGAATCAAAAGGGAGAAATCTAAATAATCTACGTGTGAATTCTAAATAATGTAATGATTGCCCCACGATAGAATTGAAAGAGCAAGGGCAAACATAATTAAGAGAATAACTATACTGCTTTCTTATGAAGATTCAAAATTAAGAGAATAATGACCTTTACTTTGAGAGAAAAAGAAACGTTTCTTTGTAAGTTCTACTACCTCGAATTTCTTGTCATATTACAAACGAAAAGAAAATTTTCTTTGTAAACTCTATTGTATTTCAAAATTATGCTCTTCGGGATAAATTAATATTTTATAAGAATAAAATAATAAAAATTGTGCTAAATTAGGAATAACCATAAATTATTCTTCTGAAATAATTATAGTTCTAAAATTGCGATTCTTTAAGGATAATAAATCAATATTTTTCTAGAGTATTTGAAATTATAATTTATGCTCTTCAGGAATAAATAACATTCTTTTGAAATATTAATTATAAAGTTGTACTACTTCAGAAGTAAGAACAAATTATTTATAATAATTAATTTTACGGTTAATATTTTTTGGAATATTAATAATTTATTGTACTACTTCAGTCGCAACAACATAATAAATTATCAATTTAATGTTCATAAAAGCAAAAAGGTTGGATAGTTATGGATTGCAATTGCAATTGAATTATGATTTATGAATTGTGCAAGTCAAACAGTTCACACAAAGAAGGGCACTCCTTTTCACTTTGGCATAATAATGAAGGGTTATGCTATTTGTACAGATAGGTGTATAGAAAGCCTAATATGTACAAAATAGTAAATAATGTTTGACAATTTTATCCTTCTTTTACTAAATTTCTCAAGGTGAGTCCCTGATTTATCCTTATATGAATTTTTCATTTTCTGTTTAATCTACCTCTTATATTCTGAAATTTAGATTCTAATAAGTTTATTCTCTCAAGAATATTTTTAATATTTTATGGATTTATCTTATTATTTATAACAAGATGAATTATATCATCCATTCTTTTTCTAATAATTTCAACTTCTCTTTCCATAGTTAATCCAGGTATATTAAGACTAATTTTATCTTGTATTCTTTTGAATCTCTATTTCATAATCTGCTATCTTAGAATAATCTATCATAAGTTGATCATAGTTTTCTAAAAGTATATAATATTCTTCAAATGATTTATCCATATTCCTTAATTGAGATACAACTTCATTCATTTTTCTAATATTTTCTCTAAAAGATTATCCCATCCTTTAATAGTATATCCTTGCATTTTAAAACTGTACAAATATCAAGATATAAAGCAGTTATAAAATAATTTATAAAGTTTCAAGTAATTTTTCAAATTCAATAAACGTTTGAGATTAATAATATCTATGTGAGCCATGATATTTAAATTAGGTTCAAATGGTATATCATATTTTGAAATGTTCTTTTTTTTTTCTAATTTATAAATTATATCCTGAATTCCTTGAATTGCTGTGGATCTAACTATGCCTTTAGCAAAATTTTCCATCAAATTTTCTTTAAAGCTTTTTAATATTTCTTGTGATGCATAAAGTTGTTCCTGATATCTAATCTTATCGATTTCATTTTCATATTCAATTATTTTTTTATTTTTTATATTCTTTATAACTTTATATGGACCTCTCTTAGATTTAGGTTTTTTTCATGATATAATTTCTTTCACCCATGTTTTATCAAAAGTTTTAAAAACTGGTAAAGAAAGATTCATCTCTTCCATCACTATCATAATTTAATATGAGATCATAATCATTATCACTATTAAGTACATGTTCTAAATACAATTCATTATTTGTTTCAGTAAGTATTATCATTGTCAAACCAGAAGTAAATGATTGATTTTGTAATTTCTAATTTTAAAAAATTCCTTTAATTTAGGGAAAAAAACTAATAAACATGGCATATAAACATTATATAACTTTTTTTTATTTCATTGTCAAGTCTAATAAATTTTTTATACATAAATAAAGGTTCAATTATGTTGTGATATTCATTTTTATAAGGACTACTTTGATAATTAAACTTGATAATCCTAAATTCTTCCATAATACCAAATTGTTTCAAAAGTTCTTCTTCCTCCTAATTCCATAAAGATAGATATATTAAGAATACTAACCTCTTTTCCTGTTCTTTGTACCTTTGTATTCTCCTTCAAATGTTAGTGACCTTCCAGCTCTCAGGTTTCTGCTATCACACCCTTTAACGGCCTCCTGCCTTCATGGGTTATTAGCCACTCCTGACTTCATGCCTTCATTTTATAACATTTAGATGAAAAATATTTTGGACAGAGTGTAGAGAGTTTTCTTAAAAATATATCTTCTTGTAGGAAATAAGATTCAGAAGACAGAAATTTAAAAAATCATATTTTCTGATAAATCAATTAGAATTTTATTAACAACATGAAGGTTGATACAAGATTGGTATGAGAGTTTTTCAAGGACAGAAGATTTCTTTGGGTTTCACAAATTGAGTGCTCAAGTGATCTTTGCCTTTTCCTAGCCCGAATGCCTCTATTTATAATATTACATGAGGTACAATTATTTAATTTCTTACATCAATGCTTACCTCATTGATCAATAATTTAAAACTTTATATTACCTCAAGGAAATCTGTCCTTCTATTATTTTCACCTTCACATGGTACTCACATAGTGCTGTCTTGGCATTTTGTAAAAGCGGATTCCATTTCTTTCATTTTTGTTGGCATCTCCTTTTCCAAAAGTAGATTCCAACTGTCCATCATATTTGTTGGCATATAGGGCAATTTCTGGCAATGCACGCCTATTGTAAAGTTGTAAAGCTTCCATTGATCTGATGATTTTCAAGCTTGTTGATATACTCTTTCAAGATTGTTATTTTTCCTTTCCTCCATCAGTGAGGAGAGTCCATCCTTCATATTGACATATGCATTTGAATTTTTTATCATAAAGATTTTTTACAATATTATAAGATTTTTTACAATATAAAGAACTTTTATCCCTAACACCCTCAGGATCAGAACCACGATCTTGTAATATTTGGTATAGGCTTGGTATTCCTTCCAACTTCTAATTGAAAATTCCTTACAACATAACCAATTATAATGATATGTTCATCTGGATAGTAAATCCTTCCATCGACTTCTGGACTGATCGAATAAATTTTAAGTAAATGGATCTTCATTGGGCAAATTTTGAAATTTCTCCTTTTAATAGATTATCAAAATTTTCAATTTCTTTCAGATCCTTTCCTGGGTAAACAAGATCCAAAAATCCATAATCCGTTGCCATTTTTGTCATACTAGGATCACCTCCATGTGTAACAATTAATCGCGGATATACATGTTCTCCGGATGAGATATAGTAACAATCACACTCCTGAAGTTCATATATTATTTTGGCAAAATTTTTATATTCGTCTTCTTTTTTTTGGTAAAAAAGGGGAATCATACTCCTCTTCAGCACGGATTTTAGTAACTTACGTATGTTCATCTTTGGCATTGAATGCCAATTTTCTTGGACTTATTTTATTTATGATCACCTTCTTTGGGCTTGGTTCATCTCTTTTCATTTTTCGTCCACCACTACTTCTAGAAGATGTACCTGTTGATAGCTTTGGTAAAGCCTGTTAGGTATTTAATGACTCAAATAATGATTCAATTTCACTAACTCTGTTGCTCAATTGTTTGGTATAATTGACATGAGAGACAGAAAGATCCATTAACAATTTAAGATTTTGTTGGAGGCTTTCTGCCATCTGCTCAATTCCATCCTTTATATATCCAGCTTCCTCAATAAGGAAGTTCATTTGCACTCTGACGTCTATCAAAGATTATTTGATATTATCCATCAGCAAATTCTATATTTCGCTCAGAAAATCAACAAGATAATTATTAACTCCTTTAATATGAATTATATCAAAATTGTAAAATGCTAAATAGGTCTGCCATCTATGGAGTCTTCTGTATTGAGGTTCTGATGGTAATTTATTTTTGACTAATCCTACAACTTGAGAATTGTCAGTTTCAACAATGATTTTTTTAGTTAATAAAAACAATGAGAACTTTTTTATTTCTCTAATAATTGCTAATAATTCTTTTTCATGGATAGTGTAATTTATTTCGGCTTAGTTAAAAGTTCCACTAGAATATTTACAAATTTCATTAAGATCTGTTTTTAATGTTGTTGTCCAATATTTATCTAGGCATCAATATTAACTATCAGATTATCTTTTTCATCTGATAATCTTAATTTTGGTAAATTTTTACATTCTTCTTTGAGTGATTTAACAATTTTTGTATGTTTATCACTTCATCCTTTAGTATTTGTTTTCCTAAGTAAAATTTGAATTTTATGTCTCATTTTTGAAAAATTCTCAATAAATCCTTCTGCATAATTTAAACATCCTAAGAACTTTTGTATTTATTCTTTTGATTCTAATTTATATGAAAAAAATTCTATCTTTTTGGATATATGTGTTTGTAATTTTATTCCTTTTTTATTTATTAACAGTCCAAGAAAGTCAATTTTTTGTTTTTCTATTTTAACTTTATTTTTTGAAAGAACAATTCCTTCTTTTTTACATTTATTTATAAATTTCATGAAATGATTTCTATGTTCTTCTTTATTATGGGAACATATCAATATGTCATCAACATAAACAATTAAAAATTCAATGAATTTTCTAAATAAGTTGTCCATTTTTCTTTGATATATTTTTGGTTGATTTTTTAAACCAAATGGCATAACCATCCATTCATACTTACCTTGAGGTGTACTAAATATTGTTTATTGAATACTATCTTCTTACATTTTGATTTGCCAAAATCCTGATTTACAAACAAATCTAGAATAATATTGTTTTCCTTTTACAAGGCTTATTAATACCTCTTTATTTGGTAAAAAGTATCCATCAAATTTGGTATATTTGTTTAATTCTTTATAATTTATTATTATTCTAGCTTTTTCTCTTATTTGTTTAGAATATTTCATTACCATAAAAGCTGAACTGCTATGGGGTTTATTACTAGATCTAATAAGTTTTGATCAATCAATTCTTTTATTAGGTTTTAAATTCTTGTGTATCTTGTATAGTATACATCATAGGTCTAACTCTTATAATGACATTTTCTATAATTCTATTTTAGCTCTAGGATGATGTGGTTTCCAAAATAATAATAGATTTTCTCCATAAACTTTTTCTAATTGTTCTATGATTTTTTTACACTCATTTTTATTCTTGTTTCTAGGACTTTTTTATATCTTATGTTTTTATTTTTTATTTCATTGTGTAATTGGTTTTTCTCCCATTTATCACCACGCTGAGCTGATTGAACTCTATATGGTCTAAACTCTCTTAGTATTTTTAATAAATGTTCACACAGCATTTGTAACATTATCATATAAATATTTTGTTTGTAATTTTGAAATTGTTGGATAAAGTCATTTCCTAGTAATTTATCACATTCTAGTTTATCATAACTATATATTTTGTTTATCACAATTTGCCTACTTCTTTGTATTATCTCAACTTTATTAGCATTATTAATTATATGAGTACTTTCTCTTGTAACTCCTGTTATTTTTATCTTATTATTCGTATTCCATGATTTGATTAAGAAACTTTTAAATATTGATTTATCACTTCATGTATCAATTAATGCACAGGTTGTTATATTTGTTTCAAGAATAATAACTTGTATATAAACAGCTAATGGAAGCTTATTTGATTATCCATTCATTTAGTTTTTCTACATAATATAGTTTGGGTATTATGAGTTATATATAATCCTTCTCTTTTTATACTATAATCTTTTAATCCATTTAAGAAATTCATTCTTAATAATATATGAGGACCTATATCCATACTGCTATCTATATAACATGGTACCAGAAGGTTAATTCCTCAAATTTTTATTGGTACTTTAACTTCTAATTCAGTAGTATGTAATTGTCCATCAAAACTAATATATCTCTATGGTTCAGTTCTATGAGTTATCAATTATTTATTCTTATTCGAAATTATATGACATTCAATAACTCCTGTATCTATTAATATGTTTGTTCCTTTTATATGTTCTTTTTCATTGAAATATTCACCTTCTATTTTCATATTTCCAACATTTCTATGAAGTTTTATTTCTTTTATATTACTAGTCTCTCCTAATTGACTTCTATTAGGTAGACTTAAAATTCTCGATCTTCTGATTAATCTTCCATCTTCAAATGTTATTCTATTATTAGGGTATTCTTCCTTTCTTAATTCTATAATTTCAGGTTTATTTTTTGCTATACAAAGTTCATAATTTTATGGAATTAAATATATTTGTTTATTTGGTTCTACAACTTTACTAATATCTTTACATTCTTTATGGACTTCAATATATGATTTTTTAGAGTAAATGTTTCCATAATTAGAATTAATAAATGTATATAATGCTCTATATTCTATAGTCATAATTTGATCTCTTGGTTGCATTATGTTATCTTTGTGTAGTTTGAAATGTAGTTCTAAAACTTCATTAAAGTTTTTATCTTTTAATGAAACACAATATTTTGGGTAACATGTAAATATCAATTTCTGATATGCAAGGCTTCCTTGTATCGTTCCTAGATGACTATCTTTTAAATTTATTATTCTCCATCATGTAAACTTACAGTTAAAGTTGAATTTATCCATTATCTAAATAAAGATTTAAACATTATTTGTATTCATACTAAATAAACATATTGAATCTTTTCATTTTTTTTCTTATCAGTCATTGTTAATAATTCTGTGACTCTATTTTTTGTTAAAGGATTTAGTTTATGTGTTCCTTTAGTCGTTCTAACATCTATCGCTTTTTCAATCTTATGATATTCATTTATTGCTATTGTCTCTCTTTTCCATATTCTATCCAAGATTTCCATTTTCCTATTTTCAAATCTAAGGGTAATTTTTGTATTTTCTTAAACTTATCATTGTCAAATGTTACATTTAATCCATATACATCTATTTATTCATATTCTTGTATATCTATATTATTATTTTCTATCTCTTCTATTTCTCTATTCAAATTCCGATCCATTACTTTCTAATCTGTTTCACTTATGTAAACTTCTTGATTATAATATTTTTCAATATCAGATATTTCACTTAGTTCATTTTCTATTTCTTGATATTCTTTTTGTAATATTTTAATTTTTTCCTTAGTACAATTAGGGCTTTTATGTCATATTTCTCTACAATTTCAACATTTACATTGGCTTTTATCTTCTTTATAAGTTTTTTTTTTTATTTGAATTATATCTCCTTTTATAGTATCTTTTTCTAGGTTTTATATATTTTTTCCTAAAATTTCTGAATTTTTTAAGCTTTCTATTTTTGTATTTTCTCTTAGTATTTATTCTTTCATGATTACATTCCCATAGTATAGGTTTTTTTATATCTTCACAACATATTCTAGTCATTTTTCCTGATTTTTTCAATAATTCTCTTTGTTGATATATATATATATATATATATATGTTAATCTTTCAAATAGAAATTTTATTCTTAATTCTAATGACCTAGGAATTCTAGAGTTATCTCTAACAAACTTTTTCAGATTTTATCTTAAAATATATTCCCCATGAACCTGGTAATTTATTATAATACATATCTTGGTATACTTCTTGATTTTCATTGTTATAAAATTGAACATAATTGTAATCTTTAAATTCACAAGTATATTATTTGATTTTACACATATCGCAAATTGTAAACTTATTAATTTGACTTAACATTTTCTTTTTCTCTTATTGATTCTTGTTCATCATTACTTATCTATTTTCTCATATAATTTCATCTGCTATGTATTCTACTAATCATTGTATACATTCTCTATCTGATTTTATTATTTTTGTTTGAATATTTCTTCTTATTAATGTTTTTGCATCATTACTAACTTCTTCCCACCAATTTCTAACATTTCTTTCAAAGGATGCAACTAGGAAGTCTATTATTCTTACAATACTTTCCCATATATTATATTTATTATATAAAAATAATATCATTGAATTTTCCCAAGTTAATAAGGCTTTCTTTGCATCTATTTTACAATCTAAATCTAATTGTGTTCCTCCATGATTAATATATTTATCATAATTATTATTTGGTTCAAATCTATCTTTGTACTTATTTTCTTTAGGTGGTTGTCTATCTCTAATCCTGTCATATTATTTTATATGTGGTTTACTATATAGAGGTACATAACTTTTATCTGGATTTGGTAATTCTTGTTTAGATGTTCTTATTGGAGCTGGATTAGATGCTCCTCCAGTATTCATTAAAACTTGGTATTCATTCAAATTATCTAGGCTTAATTGGTCAAAATGTTCTATTAGCAAGTCTATTTCTACATTCATCTTTATCTTGTTTTCTTCTGTATTTTCTTGACTTTTAATTTTCCTAAAATTTTTATATGGATTTTTGTAATTCTAATTCTTCTTCTTCTAGTATCTTTGATAATATGTTTTTTTTTTTAAAAAAATTCATCATCCATATTAGCAAATTCTATTACAGTTTTTTCTTGTTCAATTTGTTTCATTCCTATTCTAAACATTTCTTTTTCTATAATTTTTTTGTCTATCTTTTTATCTTTATTTTTATTATTTTCTTTTAACTCTTTGATCTCGAGTTTTAATATATTTATGTCATTTCTTGCTTCTTTTAATTTATTTTTAACTTCTTGAATATCACTAATTAATGGTTTTGTTAATATTTTTAGATCTTCAAAACATTCACTCATTGACATTTTATACTCTTGGTTTAGTAATTTGCGTTTTTTGTACATTAAATAGTTTATCATACATATCATCTATCTTTATTTCTAATTTTTTTATTCTTTCTTCTATTGATATGATTCTTTCATTATCATCTTTTCTTATTTTTTCATTTAATTTTCTATTTTTTCTATAATTATCCCAATTTTACCCTTATTAATTAATTCTCCAAATTTTCTTTGAAATTCTTTTAAAATCTCTTAATCAATATTTTTAGTATCTCCTATCATTTCTTTTAAATTTTATTGTTAATTTGTTTTGAATACTTTGTAATTTTTCTTTGATATTTTTATCTTGTATATTTAACTGTTATAATTCTTCAATTGCATTTTTATCTTGTAAATTTATATTTTTATAAGTTTTCCATAAGAAAACATATATCCAATTTAACTGCATGTTAAGAAATCCGTCGGATTCTCCTCATGAGCTTAATGGTTGAAACATAGTTGTTTGGAAATTCTATAATTTAAATTCTTCCTCTAATATGCTCAATTTCTAAGAGTAGTTTTGTTTCATATTTTATTTCTTCATATATCATTATATTGTATTCACAAAATTATTTAATTGATATTAGTATTAGTCCTTTTTGTTGTATTCTATAATATTTTACATAATCTTTTATTTGTCCTGTTTTGTCATAGACCTCTTTATTAGTTCTTTCTTTGTTTTCTAAACTCATTTGTATTTTAGGTAATTGTTTTAAAATTCTATTATAGTATTCTCTCTTTTTCTCTAACTAGTTTTACACATGTGCGATGCACGATCATTTATTACTCACATATATAGAATTTATATGTTAACATAAAAAATAAATATTTAATTAAAAATAAGAAATGAATGAAGACAATTAATCACAAAAAGGTACAAATTACACATACCTTAATTATTTTTTACCGTTTGAGGAAATTTCTTTAAATATTGTAATTTAAATTGATTTAAAGATTAAAATGAGAAAATAATATTACATTTAAACAGAATTTGTAATACATAAAATATAGATATATTTGTGGTATACATTCACAATCTTATTAAAAAGAAAAAGTAAAATAAAAAATAGATCGATTAACGTTCCTATTTCATCCTCTTTCATTTTCTGTTTTTTAAAGAAAAATATTTATGTAATATTGACAAAGTTATTATTTTTTTTATGAATTAAAAAAAAAAAAATTGTACTTGATTTTCAAGAAGGGAAGGTGGACCAATAAACTTAGGGATTTGGAAAAAGCGGCTATTTAAAATTTGCATTCAATTGTGATGATGCTAAAAATCGTCCCTGAAATATTTCGAGCTTGAGCAATAAACTAGCACGAAATGGATCTCCGAATACCTGCAATAAAGGCGAGGAGGTGTGTCCTCGTCGCCCCTCCGATACTTAAGTCAGTAAAGGGGAAAGAGAAAATTTATGCAAGAGGCTATAATTGTAGAGATAATTGTGTACCTAGATTATGATTGAGTGCCATGTATTTATAAAGCTATATGGAGGAATTATGATAGGATTGAAATACCTGCATTGCATGAGTTTACATGAGTACTGTTAGGAATCATCCTCCTATTTTTTAGGGATGAGGTTGTAAAACCCAAATAGGATTCTGTTGGAAGATGAGTTCTATTGGAATTAGGAGGTTGTAGACTCCATGTGTCAGATCAAGTCATGACCGATCAATGAGAGACGTGACCCGAGCATCATGTACCCCGAGCACATCATGCACCTTTTTGGTGAGATACATGTACTCGGGGTATTCTATCCTCGGGGGTATTATGAGTGGTCGGGGCAACGTTTTCACCACGGGCATTTTAAGCGTGATCCGGGGTTATATTCTCCTTGGGGTTGTTCATGTCCTCGGGGTTCTCAATATGGTGTATGGTGTAATGTTTAAGTGCTCGGCCTCGAGATTTATATGTTGCTCAGGGGTACCAAGATATGACGTGACTAAATATTCAAGTGTTCGGGGATGAGGACAAAGGATATGCTCGGGGTATAAATGATTGTTGGGGTTGAAGTCCTCCTCGAGGGTATCAAGATGTAATATGGAATAATATTCATGTGTTCGGGCTCGAGGTCATCCTCGGATTTATGGTGGTCGATGTTGAGGTGTTCCTCGGGTTCATGGTGGTCCTCGGGGTTACACATTTGATTAGGAGACTATATTTTGTCAAAGAGCTCAGGCTTGAGGCTTTTGTGAAGGCTCGGGTGTGAACAAAATGTATACTCATCATAGGCCCCCGCGCATCCATTATCGAGTTTAGGGGAGAGATGGATGTGTAATAGTGAGGTATCATGATGCGATGATTATGTTAAGTAGAAATAGACAAGAGCTTATGTTAAGTAAGGAATAAGCCTGAGCTTATGTTAGAAAATAAATCTGAGCTTATGTAGACTTGAGGACTTAATTATATCAATTTGATTACTTGATTGCTCGGGGTGGCCGTGTGTACTTGCGCAGGCAAGTATTTGTATGCTTGTGCGGGACAAGACTTTATTTGCTTGCACGGGGCAAAACTTTGTTTGCTTGCACGGGGCAAAACTTTGTTTGCTTGCACGGGGCAAGACTTTGTGTGCTTGCGCGGGGCAAGGCTTTGAGGGCTTGCTCGGGTCAAAGCTTTGAGTGCTTGCTCAGGGGCTTGCACGGGGCAAGGCTTTGAGGGCTTGCTCGGGGCAAGACTTTGAGTGCTTGTGCGGGATAAGGCTTTGTGTGCTTGCGCGGGGCAAGACTTTGATTGCTTGCGCGGGGCAAGGTTTTGTGTGCTTGCGCGGGGCAAGGCTTTGTGTGTTCATCAATGATGGAGAATTTTTCTTTTTTTTTTTTTTTTGGGATGACATCTCATATTGCTTGTATAGACTCGACCTATCTACTGTGAAATTAAAGGTAGGCACGTAGGCCCCCGATGCTATATGTAAGAAAAGAAAAACGAAATAACGAAAAGAAATGGTAAAGAATAGGGTATGAAAACCCATACAACTTATAAAATAACGCATGATCAGTAGCTAGCAAGGCTTGGGCTGACGTTGTGTGAGTTTCTCCCCGAGGTTGTTCTACCAACGACGACGTTTACTGTTCAAGTCGTGGGTTTTTTTATCCTCGGACTTTCATTGAACATGGTCATTCTTTGGGCATTTTTCAGTACTGATATAAGATTTTAAAAACCTCTTTTTTATTAAAGATTCAATCTCTCGATGTAATGCATGGCACTCCTCGGTGGTATGCCCATGGTCATGATGAAATTCGCAATACTTGCTCTTATCTCGCGTGTCCGGATGAGAGTTGATTCTTGATGGCCACTTCAACTCCTCCAGATCCTTGATTTCCATGAGGATACTTGCCCTTGTGGCGTTCAGAAGTGTGAAGGGTGTAGGAGGGTCATGCTCTTGCTTGCCCCGAGCCTGATCTTTTCATGTACTATGGTCATGTTGTCTCTTTTGTTCGGGCTTACTTTCTATATGATCTGAATTTTCAGTGCTCGGGCTATTTTTCTTAGGGTACATTGTTTCTTCCATATTGATGTACTTCACTCCTCGAGTAAGGAGCTCGATCACTGACTTTGGTGGTGTTTTCGATAGAGACATCTTGAAAGACTCGCATCTTACAGCATGAGTAAGAGCAAATACAGTGGTAGAGATATGAAGATCAGGGATCTGTAGTCTTTCAGCATTGAACCTGGTCATAAATTCACAAGGTGTTTCATTTTGTCCTTGACTGAGTCTCATAAGCGAGGCAGCCGTTTTCCTTATGCACTTACTACTCGCAAAGAAAGTCAAGAACTTATTGGCAAGATCTGCGAATGTCGAAATTGAGTTTGGTTCAAGAGTTGAGAACCAATCCCTAATAGCACTGGTCAAGGTTTGGGGGAACGCCTTGCACATGACCTGATCGGGGGAAACTTGCAAATTCATGACGTCAGTGTACACATTGAGATGATTTACGGGGTCTGTTGTACCATCGTACTCCTTTATCCTCGGGAACTTGAACCTGTCTGGTAAGGGAAAGGCTAAAACCTCTGGTGTGAATGGAGTGTTCGGGGTGAAACCTGTTGGGGCCTGAGTATTTTGTCGTATACTGGCTGCTATTCCCTCCTGGATAATTCTCGCAAGCTCGACAGGGAGCATGGCGACTGTTCTTGAACTCGTCATGTTCGGTGGTGACGGGGTAGTCCCGAGGTACTTGCCCCAACAGTATGGTTCGGTGGTTGGACCCGTGAAGCATTCCCTTCCTCGGGTGTTGGCGAACGCTAGTTCTGCTGCGTGAGCAACTGAGTCAATGCAGCGACTTGTTGACGAAGTTCCTCCAATGCTGCCTGGGTATCAACAGAAGGTTGGGGGTGTGATGTCTGATTTCCTGGTAATGTAGTAGGATTAGCTGGGAAAGTCGAGGGCACCTTCTCCCCCACAACAGGATGATCATGAGTAGGTAATGTGGCTTGTGGAAGTCTAGAACGTGTATTAACCATGGCTTCTAGTAATGGTTCCCACAAACGGCGCCAATGATGATGCTAAAAATCGCCCCTGAAATATTCCGAGCTTGAGCAATAAACTAGCACAAAATGGATCTCCGAATACCTGCAATAAAGGCGAGGAGGTGTGTCCTCGTCGCCCCTCCGATGCTTAAGTCAGTAAAGAGGAAGGAGAAAATTTATACAAGAGGCTATAATTGCAGAGATAATTGTGTACCTGGATTATGATTGAGTGACACGTATTTATAAAGCTATATGGATGAATTATGATAGGATTGAAATACCTGCATTGCATGAGTTTGCATGAGTCCTGTTAGGAATCATCCTCCTATTTTTTAGGGATGAGGTTGTAAAACCCAAATAGGATTTTGTTAGAAGATGAGTTCTATTGGAATTAGGAGGTTGTAGACTCCACGTGTCAGATCAAGTCATGCCCGATCAATGAGAGACGTGACCTCAGCATCATGCACCCCGAGCACATCATGCACCTTTTTGGTGAGATATATGTACTCGGGGTATTTTATCCTCGGGGGTATTATGAGTGGTCGGGGCAACGTTTTCACCACGGGCATTTTAAGTGTGATTGGGGGTTATATTCTCCTCGGGGTTGTTCATGTCCTCGAGGTTCTCAATATGGTGTATGGTGTAATGTTTAAGTGCTCGTCCTCGAGATTTATATGTTGCTCAGGGGTACAAAGACATGACGTGACTAAATATTCAAGTGTTCGGGGATGAGGACAAAGGATATGCTTGGGGTATAAATTGTTGTCGGGGTTGAAGTCCTCCTCGGGGGTATCAAGATGTAATATGGAATAATATTCGTGTGTTCGGGCTCGAGGTCATCCTCAGATTTATGGTGGTCGAGGTTGAGGTCTTCCTCGGGTTCATGGTGGTCCTCGATTTTACACATTTGATCGGGAGACTATATTTTGTCAAAGAGCTCGGGCTTGAGGCTTTTGTGAAGGCGCTGGTGTGAATAAAATTTATACTCATCAAATTGAATTATTTTAAATCTAAAATTTGTCCAAAATGAATAATATATAGTTAATTAATCCTACTTACCATTTTAGGAAATATATTTTGGCTGAAAATTAGGTCAATACTTGTTCATGCTCACCCTTTATGTATTTCACTTTTCTCTTGCAAACATATTTAGTCCTTGTTTAAGCTCTCATTATATACAAAATGCGTTTTTTTTTAATAGTGATTTCTTGGAGAATATATACTTAAGCCACTGTTTGAGATCTATATTTTAAATAATATTGTTTATAACTGTAAATTTTTATAGAGTGAGTTTTTAAAAAGTAGGATTTTTTTTGAAGTTATAAGTAAATTATTTTATTAATAGAATGTTAGTTGAAAATGAGTTTTGGAAAAATGAAGTTTCGATTAAGGGATACCTAGTAGGGGCCAATTTTTTTACTAAGTGGCTACAATTGTAATAGTTTGAAACTTGAATGACTTACTAAAACAAAAAAAAAGTTCAACGACCATTTGCATAACTATTCAATTTTAATGATTATTGATGTATTTAATCTTTCCAAAAAATAATTTCTATATTATAAAAATAAATTTATCTCTACTCGAACAATGGAATAGTAATATTAGAATTGGTACTAACTATCTTAATATAATGTTTGATATTTAAATATATTAAACAAATATTTCATTTCATATTTACTTTAACATTATAAATTAAATACATGTGGTCTTATATTTAAATGAATGTAACAAATTAAGCAATCTTAATTGATCAAAGTATGAAGTTGCAAAAATTATTCGGAGTTAATTAAATTACATAAAAGTTCAGATATTTATTATTTCTTTTAATTTGATATAAGAAAAGCAACCCGAATTGAAATGAATTATATATGACCAAATTAAATCTAGTTAATAAATTATAAATATCATTATAGGATTTAAATATAACAATTTTGTAATACAAGGACATTGAGAAAGTAAAAGTTACAAAATAAATTTTTTACTTTTAATCTTTGATGTAAGGACGACATGCTTAAAGTTGACTCTAACTTATGAATTCGTATTAAAGTTCTCGTTGAAATCTTTGATTTGATATCCATATTGCATATTTTTCGATTTCAAGATAATAGTATAATTATTAAGAGTATTCTCATTTATTGAAATACTTCTATTTTAGAAAAGACAGTTTAAGTGAGAAAAGTTTCAAAATATGTTTTTGGGAAGTGTCTTACTTTTATATATTATAATATAATATAAAGATAATTTTAATTTTAGGAATTCTTAATTTTTTTTTTTTCTTTCTTCTCTTATTTTATCCATTAAATTTCATCTTTGTTCCATTATTAAATCTAATTTTTTAATTTTTTTCCATATCTAAATATTTGCTAGTTGAGGATATGCTCTATGATAATCCATATCTATCGTTCTTCTAAGATGTCTTTTTGTATTAAATCTAATATTTCATTTATTATAAAATCTTCATTTATTGTATTGAAATTTATTAGATCATGACACACACACACACACACACACACACACACATATATCTTCATCTGCCATATGACTCTGATACCAACTGGGGGGTGCTACTATGAGGGAACAAAAATCAAATAAAATCGTAAATAATAAAATCATACATTAATATAACCTTGAGGACTTAGTATGTTAATGTAACAGCCCAAGTTTAAAATCTAAAACCTAGGCGTGTTAACTTCCATTCACATTAAATGCGGAAATAATCGTTTAAAACATTTAAACGTTTCATTTTCTATTATAAAATTCTACAAAAATTTCGACATAATCTCCTTTATAACTTGGACATAGCCAACTTATAGAGGGACATCATACCTACAATACAAATGCCATTCTCAACTCATTCAACATCCAACATCCAACCACAATTCCAAAATTTAACTTCAACATCAATTCCCAAACTCCTCAACATAAATAAATTTAAACCATGAGCTCCATTTAACTAAATGGAGGATTGGTAAACTACTAAAGAGATAAATGACTTATCAAAAACTAAATCCAATAAACAATTAAAAGAATGAACTAATAAAAATAACTAAAACATTTATGAAATTCCACTTCAAACCCTATTTAAAAGGATAAATCGTGGTACTGTCTGAGTCAGCCGCCAAGTGCTCTCCTCGGATCACCTAACTTTCATGACCTGAAATGTTGGGGAGGGATTGGGGTGAGCTAAAGCTCAGTAAGTAAACTTTATGCATGAATGCATGCTTATGACATGAAATTCCTTAGACCATTCAAAGTAACTACCCCCATTTACTTTACTTTTCAAGACATTCATACATTCCAAACTTTCACTTAAACATTTCCAAAACTTTAACTTCATTTCTATCGTGAACTGACTTAGTGTATCTTCTAGCCAATCAATATGCAGTGGGCATTTTTCCTTATTTGGAACCAAGTTATCACTTTTCCACCGCATAGCAGTTTAAAATTTGCCACCGCCAAGAGGTTTAGCAATCGTCACCGCAAAGCGGTTTAATATTTGCCACCGTCAACCAGTTTAGCAATCGTCACCGCAAAGCGGTTTAATATTTGCCACCGCCAACTAGTTTAGCAATCGTCACCGCAAAGCGGTTTAATATTTGCCACCGCCAACCGGTTTAGCAATCGTCACCGCAAAGCGATTTAATATTTGCCACCGCCAAGCGGTTTAGCAATCGTCACCGCAAAGCGGTTTAATATTTGCCACCGCCAACTGGTTTAGCAATCGTCACCGCAAACCGGTTTAATATTTGCCACCGCCAAGCGGTTTAATTCGGGCACGCCGGTCTCCCGCGCCCCATTTCCCACTCACACCTTTCATGGAATAGAAGTATACTCATTCTTTCTTAAAACTTGGGATACATGCATTTTGAGAAACTTAAACTTACCACATTCTTCATTTAAAATCATTTGACTTTCTCATTTCGATGTTAATGCATGCTTGAACATTTTTTCTTATTAACATATACTTTCATAAAGGTAAACGAAATTCATCAAAGCAATTAAGTTGCAAGACAGTCGTTTACACATTAATTTCACATTTACATTCAACTTTGATAAAAATAGGGGGAAGTTTACTTACATGTAGTCCTCAGTAGTTACTTTGCCTAATATGCAGGTGGAAGTCTTGGTTGCCCGTGACGTCATTGTACCGTTTCTCCTAATTAATTTCCATTCATTAACAAAATATGGCTTTTAGTGAAAACCACATTTAACACTCTTAAATGAGGTTGAGACTTTCATGTGACTCATAATATAACAAACACATTTAACACCACATATAATATCATATTCGAAGTAGTACATTAAGTTCAAGGACAAATTTGAAATCTTACTTATCAATTTTCCCAAATCAAATCTAGGCATTACTTATTCAAAAATAAAAAAATGATCTTAAACTAAAAATTTATGACGTTGAACATAAATTCAATTTAAACTAACTTGTTCCTTAAAGGTTAAAGTTTACTCTCCTATACCATTATCCCAAAATTCCAAAAATCACACATGTTGTTTAAATAGTCATATACATATTCATGATCATATGTACATAATTCACACCTCAAATTTAATATTATAGCACATCAATTAATCAAAATTTCATGAGTCCCCAGTGTGAGAATTTTATTTTCATCGTAACCAAAATCTGAGTATATATATATGCCCACATAAAAAATCCAAAATTTATATATTTACACACATCTATACTTATATAATAATATACACATTCATATACATCAATACTCACACACATAAACATCACCAATTCCTTAATTTATGGTAAAATTCGAAAATCAACAAGAACTGAAATCTGAAATTGTGAGGAAATTACATATATACTTACATTAATTCCTATATACATCAATATATGCATAAAATTAAACATATAAAATTGTGTATGTGTGTGAGTGGGTGTGTGTGTAAAACCGTGTGTGCGGTTTCGTGTGTGTGTGTGTGTAAAATCGTGCAGCGGTTTCGTGTGTGTGTGTGCGCGCGCGTGAGAGGGGGAAGGGAAAATGAGTCTTACCGTGATGGGGGTGCACGGTGGTGGTGATGGTGGTGGTCGAAGGTGAGGAGAGGTCGCGACCGAGAGAGAGCCGAGAGAGAGGCGACGAGAGGGAGAGCGGTGCGAGAGAGGGAGAGACCGAGTAGAGAGAGAGAGCGTGAGTGAGGATATTAAGTTAGGGTTAAGTTTTTAATCTTTAGGAATTTGCAAATCAGTCCCTCAATTCTCCTCTTTTGTTTAAGTAAGTCTATAAGTTCTATTTACCCTCGATTGTTACTAAACTTCCCCCCCCCCAAGCTTCAAATTAGCATAATAAAATAGAAAATAACATGTTTAGGCAATAAAACAATTAATCACATTGAATTGCACATAAATAATTAAAATAACCAATTTATAAACTTTCAAATTGGTACATTGATCGAGACGGCGTTCAAGTCCTTCCACTGCAAAATAATTCCAATTATAGGCATTAAAGATCATAAATCTATAATTTATAATAACATTCACAAGGATATTACGTGAAATTTTAAAATTGCACGAAAAATAAAAAGCGGTCTTACAGTTAAATTTTATGAAAGGGTTATTTTCGTAAATTTCCATCATGTGTATGCCAATCTATATGATTTCTTCTATACAATATGACATTTTTAATAATGAACAAAACAGGTGGCATTTCTGATGTACGAGCTGTGTTAGGTAAACTTTGGTATAGCTACAATTGTAAATTTTAATCTTAGTTCAAGACAATATTTAATTTTAATCAAACTTTTTATGAGATCAATAATTTTTCAACCACACATTTCATCTACTTTTTTAAAATTCACTAAAAATATGATTATTATCTATACCAAACGGGGGCAAAATGCAATAAACAAAACGCATGGCATCTATGAACGATGGAAAAAAGTTTTCGAACAGATAGATGCAAATTCAATTGAACAACGTAATTAATAAATGTGGATTGCAATTGATCATTAAAAAAATTTCATATGTAACCAAATTAATTTCGATGCACATGATATAAATTATGCTTTATAAAAATTATTAACTTCTAACTCAATTTGGTTGAAGCTCATGTTGACGACATGTTATAAATGAATGAGAGAGAGAGAGATCAATAAATTTGTGATTTTATTATAAACCAAAGCCATATATATATGGGGGAGAATAAGAATACCTAACGTAATAATATCTAGAGTTATAGGAGTACAAACGTTTTTACGACCATACCTAAATAAACATGACACGCCATCTCTTGAAGGCTTGCATGGGACCCAAGGGAATCTCGTCATCACTCTGGACTCATAGAGTTGGACTCACCTTCAAGGACTCATCACTCCGGATGCAAGTCAGTATCCAAAATCGCCTTTACTCACACAAACCAGACTCATTATATCAGAGTCTTATTAACCAGAGACCATACCTTGGAAAAGTGAGAGGACTTGTCAGTGTGTCAGAGAGATATAACTCATCTACATGAAACAATTTGATGTGACATTGACTTTAATGGGGAGGGCAACTCTATGACAGCAACTACAATCCTATGATGGAAGATAATGATTACTACTAAAGAAATGGTTTACCTCATGAAGGGTTGGGGATCTACCAAGTGTTAAGAGTAATATGTGTCATGATTATAGACAACAAGTCCTTCTATAAATAAATAACAAATTGCCACAAAGAAATAAGTTAGTAATTCAATACATTACACACAATAAACATAATCTTACTCCCCTTTCTCTCTTCTAAACATTTAAATTTCCCGCATCCAATTGTATTTGCTCACATTGAGTCCTGACTTGAGCATCGGAGTGCAAACTGTTTGTCCAAGTGCGTAGGAAATCCACTTGTTCAAAAGGGAAGAGCTGAGACATGTTGATCTAAAATCTTACCAGATTTTGTGGTCAACAAACATCATTCATATAATATAATATTTTATAACATAAACAGACTTAGCCTTTGTTTGACCAACTTGTTTTTAAACAACTCATTTCCCCAAATCAATTTTTAACAACACGCATTTCTCAAATAACTTTTTAACTACATATTTTACCTTGATAACATCACATTTTTTGCTTTTAAATAATTTTTTTTAACAAGCAGAGCTTAAATATATCATATTGATTTACGATTTTTTTGATGCTGACGTTATGGTTACGTCATCCGAAAACAACGTCGTATTGCTACCAAGCCGATCGAAACGACGTCGTTTGGGGCATGTGGTATATATATGAAAGCAGGGCTGGAGTTCTAATTATCGGCCATTTTTCCCAAAACTTGTCTACGCTTTGAGAGGCTTTTGTCTAGGAATGGAATGGGCCGTGTTATGGGCGGATCGGGGGTCGTCCCGCCTCGAACCCGAAAACTCATAACCCCGCCCCGACCTGTGACTGTTCGCGGGTCGGGTCGGGGCGGGGCAACCTCCCGCCTCGCTAATGACCCGAATTTTTTTCCCTCCAAAATTGGTAATGAAATTTTACGTGAAAAACTTAGGCATCAAACTAGTTAGAATTTTTTAAGTTTGAACTTTAAAGATAATATATCTATTTATTTTAGTTTCTCATTTCAATATTTATATAAAAAAAAATTTATCTAGTTTCGGGGCGGATCTGCCTCGAAACCCACCAAGGGACGAAAACCGGTAGGGTTTGGTCGGTCGTGATTTGTTGACAAAAATTTTCCTCTAGTATGGTCTTCCTACATCGATGATGCAAGAGAGGTGTTGGTGACCCAGGGCTTTGGAAAGAGGCTATATTTAGGTAAAGAAGAAAGCGGTATTGTTCACTTGTTGGAATTTGAGTAGGGTTTATAAAGTTTTCTTCATCTTCGCTGCGATTATTCTCTCTTCTTTTGCTGCAATTTCTCTTCCCGTTTTCTTCATATCATTTGTTAGATTTTCTAAGTTGAAACTTTTGTGTCAAGACAAATCAATTGGTCCCATCCCATTGCTTGTGAGTTTGTGAATAGATATATAATTTACATTCAATTGCTGAAATTATAGGTAACTTCTTGGGTGCACCATCTTCCACGCCACTGACAGAACGAAAAGTGGACGTGAATCGTGATTGTAAGTAGAGCAAGCTTATGTTGTCGTTTTTGCATTTTCTTTTTCTTTTCTATCTTCTTTATGCCTGTATAATTTCCATGCCAATTGTTGGAATTATTGACACCTTTGTTCTTTTGTAGTTGGAAGTAAAATCCTTGAAGCTATTCAATTTGTAATGACAATCTTGACCTTGGCTGTGCGCTGATTGAAAAGCTGCAACAGAGAAGGTTAGGTCTCAAGCAATCCTTTGGTATGCTGCAACAGTGAATATTGCACTTCATTTGAAGCTGGTCTTGTGACAAGTGGCGTAGGGAAAAGAGGAACACTAATTACTCACCATAATAAAATGAAGTGTAAAAAATGCTATCAAATTTAAGATGACATAAACATGCATAGAGTTACGAAGTTATATCATATGCTTTTGTTGCTTTGAACTTTTGTTTTTATTTCGCCCTCAACTCTGGTTTGTGTCTTGTAATAAAAGATTTTTTTTTCTACATTTGAAGCTGAGAGCATTTAAATTGTTATCATTTTTGCTATTTTAACAAAAAGACTCCATTACTGCTCCAGAATTTCTTGAAATGAAAACTCTAAAGGTTATATTCTTTAATCCACGTGTTAGTATTTTGATGACTTGTATAGTGAGTGTGTCTGAGACAGTGAGACATAGTGCAAAGTTGTTTCTCTCACCTTTTCTGTGGCACTGTATTGGAGAGATTGCTCAGCATTTTTCTATAAGTAAGAAACATAGAGTGATTGTAGGTCCTACATTTTTTTATGCTAACCTGTATGCGCAAGGCCACATGGTTGTGTTGCCAGAGACCCTTTGTCCTAAGCCATGATGCCTATTGCATTCACAGCGGTGAGTATGTGAGGAAAATGAAAGTAGCCTTCTAGAGACATCATTGTAAATCCATGTCAGTTTCTTTATATCTAGCTGCATTTTTCCTTTCTTCAGGATTTTGTTCAGTTGCTTTGGCAGAATCGGTCAACCCATAGCATAGAAAAATTACAAAATTGATCAGGTTCTTATCATTATAATACTAGAGCTAATAGTGCAAGCAATTCTCGCTCAAATATGTAAATTGTTTCTTTAATAATCTCTATTTTTTATAATTTCTTTTCACCTTATAGATGTTAATAAATGTATAAAGAAAACAAAGCTTGCCAATACCCTAAATGCAACTGAAAGCCTCCTACATTTTTGGATAAACTTAACCCTAATTCATATTTAAAACTTGCAATTAACCCTAATTTTTTTCCCAATCTAAATTTAATTTTTATTACTTCTGAAGGTATTGTGCTATAATGAATACACGAATGACTTGTTTAGTTTATGTTATTAACTTCATTAGTATGTACGGTACGTTTTTATATTGAACTGAAATATTCATTTAGTTTGTTTTCTTTTCCAAGATAATTATAGTGATCCATTTTCAAGGGCTATGTAGCTATAATTTTACATTTTGACTGTGATTTAATTTGTGTATTTACTCTTTGTAGCTATACTCATATAGAAAAATGAGATAGATTTCATTTTATAAATAATTGCCACTTCTGGGATTTTCCAATACTTCCTTATCTGAACTACAATTCTTCTGCACCTTTTTATATACCATAACATTCATTGTGAACTCCAGAATTATCATATCCCTGGAGAAGACTTTTAGCTGTGTTATTAAAGGATTTTATTGACATAACCAGAAACTAGAGCAATCTGGTATAGAAACTGAATTTTAATCGTCTCTTTGGTATCTGAAGTTTGAAAAATGCATTACATTAGGTGCATGTAGCTGCATTATTATTATGCTTGCTCATCGACCAAAAAACTGCACTGAGGATTTTGTGCTTACCGCACAATTCTAAGCACAATTGTCTTGTGATAAAACATGTTTCATTCCAAGTAGCTGACGCTTTGAATCTGCCATTTTAGGATGGGCAATTTGATTTGGTTTGCTCCATGGAGAGCAGAGAACACATGCCTGACAAAACAAATGTTCTATTTTCGCTATCACTTTCATAGTATAGACATTTTTTTCTTCCATGTGAGTGACCTAATTTGGGCTGGTTTATAGAAGCCTTATATGCCAACTAATTTTTTTTGTTAATTGTTAGGTTATAGTAATCCAGACAATGATCTAAATTATATTAATTTATTACAGGTGTTGAATTGTTTGATAAAACAACAAGTGATTTCTACTTCGAGTACAATGCATTGATGTGAATATTAAAATCATGACAAATTTAAAGGGCTAATTACAGTTCGGGTTAAAAAATATCTAATTTTAGACTTAGCGCATTTCCTGTAGAAATAAGACTTTCATTGGTTCTCATTTGGAAATTTTGGTAAAAATGTTATTCGATGGTGATACGGAAATTTTTGTGCATTAGGAGTCAACCTTCTCCAAATAACTTGTGGTAATCCTAATTATGTTGCGCAGAGGTAATTCATAGAGCACTTTCTTAATGACATCTAAATCTGTAACTCCAAAGGTAAAATTATTACAAATTTCTTTGTTTATTATTTATTTGTGGTTGTATGTACTTAGTCATAAGGGCTACAATGGTGCTTTGTCTAATATCTGGTAATGTGGTGTCATTCTTTATGTTCTTATGGCTGGTTATCTACCATTTGATGAAGTTGATCCAACAACTCTTTATGTCAAGGTATTCCACCGTTACGAAAAAAAGACATTTACCAAATATTTATTGGTGGCTTCCATTGGGCATATATGGACCAAAACTCCAATGGGAATAGGAGTAAAGCAGGACGATAATGGTCTCTCTACATTCACAATGGGAGTATACATTTTGCTTTAGTCTAATCCTCATTCTAACTTTGACATACTTTTTGCAGATAGAGATAGAGAAATCTATGTTTTCTTGCCCATCCTGGTTTCCAGTTGGAGTGAAATTCTTGATTCATCGAATATTAGATCCAACCTTGAAATGGTAAGTATTTATTACGAGAAATATCTTTATATTTTCTTAATAGAATGTGTGAATAAGCAACACCTTTGGGGCCCTTTGGTCTTTTACTCAAGATTGTCTGATAGCACTCTATCATTTACCATTGGGTTGTATCCTGAATATACATGACAAGTGTTCATATTATTCGTGTCATAAATATTGACATGGCATCTCCATTCTGCGGGATGTACCACTTCATTAGAATGTTTAAAATGTGTCTCATAAAATCATTAAGTAGAAGTTTATGTTAGAAGAAAAGAAATCTGGTTTGCAGTTGTGCTTCTCTTAAAAATAACTAAAATGTTTAAATTATATGCTGTGAAGATATTAAAGTTTGTTAATGGAAAACCATGACATTTTTTCCTCCCAATTTGAAGAAAGTACATTTTAGTTGTTGCTAAACTCTCCTGCCCACTGGTGATAATTTTGTGTAGCGCATTCATATTGAAGAGATATGAAATGATTAGGGTTTAAAAGAGGTCATTTTCCTATAAAACTTGCTGAAAGTGATGAAGTTCTTTTAAATGATGTCAACGCTTTTGATGATCCTGAGGTCAATAGGACTTTGAGTTTTGTTTAACTTGAACTTTGGGAACTGCTTTTAATACGAATATTAGAATTTTAATTGAAGTTTAGCTTGATTGCTGCCTACTTTGTAAAACTCCAGTTGATGTTTTCATTGGTGAGAAATGCATTGAAGTGCTGAAAATAGTGTCTGCTTTGAAATCTCGTGAACTTGAGTCTTGAGGAGGTCGGAGGCTATGGCAGAACTTGTCGTTACAGGCTGCCAGTCCAGTGGCCTTTGGATGGTAAATATTCTGATGATTCATGTGTGAAAGACACAGCCGAATGTGAACTTAGGCTGAAGGAATCTAAGTGCAAAGAAGGGAAATGGTTTTCGTTTAAGTGCTTTATTGGATTTGTGTTTGATCAATTGTGTTACTATTTTTTAACTTGAAATATTGAGTTCTTTGTTGTTAAAGTATCCAGAGGCAAAATAAATAAATAAATAAAATGGCTGAATTGTTCTTTGACCATTTGTGTTTATTTGATTAGTATGTTTTTATTTTCTAATTGTAAGATTTCAGGAGCTGTGCTCACTATTTACTGCAAAAAAATGTTGGTTTTATTCATTGAGCTGAATTTGATTGTTGCATTATCATTATAAATTATTATTTCTTATCTTTTTTATGGGAATTATTATGTCTTCGTTTATAATTTACTAGAATGCAAATTATATAGAATTTTTTGTGTGAAGTAAATTGTAATTATAGTTTTCTTTCAATTATTATTTATTATGTGGAATTTTTAAATCATTTTTCTAATTATCAGAAATCTGTTTTCATTGCAAGTAGATAGCATCTGTTACTCCAAAATCAATAATTTGATGAATCTTTTATCTATTTATATTTTTTGGTTCATATTCATGTGTTGAAGTCATTGCTGTTGAAAAATGCAAAATGCACCAAATCATTTCTTCAATGAAACATCTTGAGAATATTGTACAAACGTAAATTCATATCAGTCGGTCAATATCGCACCACAGAGGAGACCCGAGGTCGTGCAAGACACGATGCCCAACTAGTATGAACAAAAGACTGAGCCACAATAGTGTACGGGCACCCAAGTTTTAGAGAGAGGACAATGCGCAAGATTACTATGTTTAAACTGTATAAACTAAATTACCTGTGAATGATACTGATAAGTGAGAGCATCTATAGTGGAATATGTGAATCTGATTACCATTGAATTAAAGACACATAGTCTCGATTCAACGCCGAGACATCATTTTCACTTATGAAGTCCGAGGTTGAGAGATTTTTCAATGATTCTGAAAAATAATCATATAATCTAAGTCTAATATATATAAACGTAGAGCATAAGTTGAATGGAAGGCATCTATTGCAAAGATATCATATCAGATTATCAATCAATCACATAGAAGATTTTACATGTATTATCTATTGAAAGAGACGAAACTGAGAAAGTTGCTTCACAAATGAGCTGAAGCAGATCGTGATACCGCACCTCGACCATGGAGGTCTAACCTTAACATGGCGCCTCGAGTGACGTGATGAGAACACTTTTGCTTTCTCTATTTGGCGACTTGGTAAGTTAGCATATGGAGTGCAGATTTTAGTTGACTTGTTAGCTGTCAATGGTAAATGTTTAGAGCTTCTTGGCGAAGAGAAATTTTCAAATTTATTTTAACGAACTTTTCGTTACTACCTCCAAATATTAACGGTCACTAGTTTCAAAAATTCGCGCACCCGTCTAGCCATGTAATTATTTTTAATTCAACTAGATAAATTTAAATCCGTTTAAACCTTAGTCCAAACATCAAATATTCCCTTCATCTCATAAAGATATACTCATTTTCTTTTTTATTTGTCCTCAATTATAGATCACTTTCCTTATTAAGAGTATGTTAATGTCTTAATTTTATAATATAACCCTAATTAATATGCATTGTTATCAACAAAAATGAACATCAATTATTAAATGTAAGGATATATTAGGTAAAATGTAAGTAAATTTATAATTTCTACATACATTAATTATGTTTGAGTAATTATATTGACACCACTAATTTTGTTAACCACACAACATTATATTGACACCACTAATTAAATCATAAATTTTTTAAGTACACCTCATTCTTTTTACAAATATAAACTTTGTTAAATAAAATGAAAATAAAATATGGTAAACTACATACACCGCCAATCTTTTTTAGGTTGACAATTAAAATAATAAAATAATTCTGAAAACATGAAAATTAGCTAGAAAAACTAAGAAATACGATCAAAACATAAGATCTAATGAATATCAAGATATGACACCCAAAAACATAAGATCTAATCTTCTTTTATGATTTTCTTCTTGCAGATCTAACAAAAATACACAAGCACGGATTTATGTACACTCCAGATAATATTTAGAGTTGCTGTAAAATTTAATTTTGGATTTTTTAATTGGATTTGTGGTGTCTTTATAATACAAAATCTCTATCTATTACAAAGAAGATAACATTTAATCGTGCAAAAGGTAATAAAATCTCCAGAAACCAAATCTCTATCTAACCATAAATATGGATTTGCATATTCTGACAATCGTGTATTATGTTAATAAGAATAATAAATTTTATATATAAAAAAAAAGAATAATAAATATATAAGATAATTTGTTTCTTGAGAAAATATGTGGAAATGTTTGCAGACCTTCACGTTTATAGAGATGAAGATGGAAGATGAAAGATGATTGTGGTGTACCATAACCATCCTTTTGGTTAGAGAGATGAAGATGGAAGAAGATGATTGTGGTGTACTAATTTTATTTTCATTTTATTTGTTATTTTTGCAAAAGGAACGTAGTGTAATTATAAAATTCCCTTTTTTATAAAATTGGAGGGTTATTTTATAGGATAGTTATTTAAGTCAATTTATTTGTGACCAATTTAGTAAATATAAAAAATGTGGTGTGATTAATAAAAGTTGTGGTGTCAATATAATTACCCATTATGTCTTCTTTTTTCTTTTTTTTTGATCGGACCCATTATGTCTTCTTAATTTGTGTAAAAAAAAAATAAAAATAGAAATAAGCTTATCTTTGTAGGACAAATGGAGTATTGATATCATTTTTTTATATTTTAAGCATTGTTCGGCGACGGGAGAAAAAGGAATTGAAATTATAATTTTTTGATTTATTTGGATTTTTTAAGTAAGATGTATATTTAAAATTTAGAAAAAGAAATTATTAGTGATTAAAAAGTGATTTGAGAAATTGTGTCCATTATAATTTAAATTTTAATTTCTTACCAAACGGAGCCTTAAAATAAATCCATTTTGAATAATTCCTTATTCCAATTCTGGCATGGCAACTTCCAATCTCAAATCTTTCCATACAACATTTATTATAATTCCAATAATTACCAGACCGAACCTTCATTGCCAATTTCAACAAACACAATCTACCATAGCCATAGCAGAATGTGAAATCACACAAACAAATTGCCAAGGATGAATCCTTGGCCTCTCATAAACCACCAACCACACCTCCATATTCAGTTACATTCATTACACAACCAAACCAAAACCCACATCACCAATCCTCAATCAATGTGCAATCAACCTCACCATTGCCACGGCCGCCGCCGAAACACCCCCAACCGCACTAACCTTTTTTGAAAAAAGAAATCACAACCCCAAATTCGAATCCACCGAGAGCCCCTTTTTCCATTCACACACTTACACTACATGTTGTCGTCAGTGACGACGGTGCTGCCTTCGTCAGAACGCTGATGTCGTGGAACTGAGAGGAGGCCGCCACCTATCACCCGCCTCTCGGGAGATTTGTTGGAATAGCCTTTCCAAGGGTATAGTTTTTCAAAATGCCCTTTTTATGTAAAATATCTTTATTACCCTTAATGAATTGCATTATTTTATTTGCAAGATATATCCCTGAATTAGTCAGGTTGATTTAATTCAATAATTTTTATTATATCCATATTCTTTAATCTTTTAAGTTCTTCTAAAAATGCTCTATATTGTGATAATTTCTCTAAAAATTTAGGATGTTCTTTCTTTGTTATATATCCTAATGCTATTCCATCTGAAACTTCATCTTCTATATCTTCGTACTCTTCTATAATTTTATGAACGGTATTTATATTTTTTGTTATTTCAACAGAATTAAATTCTATTTTATTTAAGATAGCATAGTCAATATCTTCGTATATTTCTTTTAATTTAGATTGTCCAACAGAATGTATATTTTTAGATTTTTCAGCAGTAGCTAATAAAAATGAAATTTCTTTATTATCTAAATATAGTTTATGATCACAGTTATTAGAAGTTGATGCTTGTGAAGTATCCATAGATTATCGGGTTGGTAAATTATTATACAAAATTCTCCGGTATAAGTCCATTCTTTGATCTAGTAAAATACAATAATCTACAATATATTGTTCGTATTTTTCTAAGAGTTTATTATATTCTTCAGAAGATATATTTTCATTTTCTATTTGATGTTTAATATCTTCCATTTTATCTTTCAATTTTTTTAAAAGATTTTCTAGTCCTTCTATTGTATATCCTGGCATTAGGTTTGGACTGTATTTGTCATTATTTTATTTTCTAAATCTATTTTAATTTCTAATATGTCAGAATAATCTATAATGTATTGATCATGATTTTCTGAAAGTATATAATATTGTTCAGATGATTCATCAATATCTATTAAATGAGATATAATGTTATCTATTTTTTCCATTATTTTTTTCTAACAAATTGTCTAATCCTTCAATAGTATATCCAGGCATTATAAACACAAAGATAAATAATTTATAAAGTTTCAAGTAATTTTTCAAATTCTATGAGTGTTTGAGAATTGATAATATCTATGTCAGTCATGATATCTATACTTGGTTCAAATGGTATATTATATTTTGAAATATTTTTCTTTCCCTTTTCTAATTTATCAATTATATCTTGAATATCATGTATCATTATGGATCTTACAGTTCCTCTAGCAATGTTTTCTATTAAATTTTCTTTAAAACTTTTTAATATCTCTTGTGATTCGTAGAGTTGCTCTTGGTATCCTATTTTATCAATTTCATTTTCATATTCAATGTCTTTTTTACTTTTGATATTCTTTTTAACTTTATATGGACCTCTTTTAGTTCTGGGTTTTTTCATGATATAATTATTTTCATTCATGATATTAAGAATTTCAAAAACTAGTAAAGAAATATCCATCTCTTCCATCACTGTCATAATCTATTACATGATCATAATCATTATCACTACTAAACACATATCCTAAATATAATTCGTTATTTATTTCAGTGTTATCACTATCAAGCCAAAAATAAATAATCGATTTTGTAATTTCTAATCCTAATATTCTTTTTAATGTTGGAAAGATAGCTAACAAACATGGCATATAGACATGATATAACATTTTTATTTCATTATTTGGTCTAGTAAACTGTTTATGCATGAATAAAGGTTTAATTATGCTATGATATTCATCAATATAAGGACTGTTTTGATAATTAAATTTAACAATTCTGGATTCTGTCATATTAAAAGCTCTTCTTCCTCCTAATTCCATAAAGATAGATATATTAAGAATACTAACATCTTTTCCTGTTCTCAGTACCTTTGTATTTTCCTTCTATTGTTAGTGACTTTCAGGCTTATAGGTTTCTGCTCCACACCCTCTAATGGCTTCCTGCCTTCACGAGGTTATTAGCTAAACCTGGATGCCTTCACTGTATAACTCTTTAGATGGAAAATATTTTAGGACAGAGTGTAGGGAGTTTTCTTAATAATATATCTTCTTTTTGAAAATAGGATTTAGAAGACAAGAATTTAGAAACTTATGATAAGTAAATTGAGATTTTATTGATAATATGAAGATTGACAAAGGATTGGTATGAGAATTTTTCAAAGACAGAAGATTTTTGGCTTTCTCACAAATTGAGTGCTCAAGAGAGTTATGTCTTTCAACTAACCCGGAGGCCTCTATTTATAATACTACATTGGACACAATTACATCACTGCTTACATCATCGACCTAACAATATCATAGCTTTTTTCACCTAAGGACACACCTGTCACTCTTTTATTTATTACATCACATGACCCTTACATTATAGGGACACTTATCCTTCTATTTTTTGGTCTTGACATGGCCCCTACATTGTTCTGCATTGTTGAATTAAAGTAAATCTATTAAATAGCTTCCACTTGTCCATCAATTCTGTTGGCATGTAAAGCAGATCCATCAAGTGGCTTCCACCTGTCCATCAATTAATCTAGATTACACGCATATTTTAATATTAATTATCAAATTTTCTCTTATAATAATAACAATAATAATAATAATTTATAAATCGAAATTTTTTATTCTAAATATATGGGAAAATAGAATTTAAGGATGTTGTGGCTTACAACAGCTCGTAAATTTCACAATTAGTATAAAATGAACTAAATTTACATTGTTAAAAAGAAATTGGAATTTTACAAATTTTAAGAAAATAAGCATAGAAACTCGAGCAAGCTCGATTCGGTGAAGCTCAGGCCAAAAAAGCTCTGGCCATGCATGAACTTCAGTTCATGAGCTAGCTCGGCTTGGCATGACTTGTTTACATTCCTAACCACACATCATGTGCATATATATATATGTGTGTGTGTGTGTGTGTGTGTGTGGCAGAACCATTTATTGAGACATTAGATGAAATATTTATTTTGTGATTGCAATAGGTATAGTAGTATTGTCATATCTTTATCTCTATCCTTTTGTCGAAGTTTGATAATCAAGGAGTCAGAAACATGAGAGAAAATTGACATTCTCCGGCTGATAAGTGTATTTTATACACTTATTTCTATCCTAACAATAGGATTTTATATGTTCGTTTGAGAATATTCGCTACTCATTTGATTCTCATTTCTTTATATTTCAGAAAACAACCCAAAGCTGAGAAAATGATGCAAATGAAATAAATACACAGCATAATTGTAGACATGAAGAAGTGCAAAAAGCCAATTGAAGAGAAAAGAGAAGAAATCAAAAGTCCAGGGACTAAATTGCTTCAATCAGAAGATGACGAACTTGCTGTGCAATTAAAGATGATGACTGACTTATAGCAATTGAAAGATGAAAATTGCAGTCCAGAGGTAAAATCGCGCGGTCGCACCATGAATAGGTGTTCGTTCGCATAATTGCAACAGAATCAGACAGAATCGAATATAACACAACTGCTTGATCGCATGGGTTATAACCGCACGGTTTGTCGACTGGGCCAAAGCTGGGGTTTTTTGGAAATTTTAGTAAGTTTCTCTTCCAACTAACCTAGCCTTCGACCAAATCTATAAATACATGACTTGAGGCACGAATTCTGGGTTCCCAACTTGTTAAAAAGATCATACCGAAAGGCAGTCGAATTCTCGAAGGACCAATCAACACCAAACGCAAGATTGAAGACCAATGAGCAAGAAGATGAACGGGGTGACATCCTTCCATATTTCTTGTGATTTATATTCAATTATGTTTTTAGGCTAGATATTTTAATGTTAAAATCGTGATGATATTTTATTTCCCAGATTTTATATTTTGATTTATGTTTAATTTATGCAATTCATGGGTTTGAGCAATTATTTCGCACCTTAATTACCATATGATTTTGTAGCTAATTATTGTATGTCTGCTATGATGTTTTTCTAAATTTGAAAGATTAGGATTACATTAAACACGTTTTAATCTCCTCAAAGTTCGATAGGGGATATAAATATATCTGTATGCTTTGTGTTATTTTCAACAATATTCATAAAACTATAATGTTTTCTATATATTCCCACCCATCATAGAAATATAGTCTGGTCATATGTAGAAAAATGTGTTAATTATTGTCCGAAAGGGAGTCTTAACAATTTTAGAAATAGGGATTTTCAAAATCCCATGAATTGTAGTTAAACGTCTAAATCAAAGCATAAATGATGGTGCTACAATGGATTCTCGATTCTAGCATATTTTATTCTCATTAATTTCATATTTGCTATTATTAACTTTTTAGTTTTTAATTCAAATTCAAAGTTCAATTTCCAAAACAATTTTCTAGTTCCGGTTAAGGAGTTTAATCCAAAATACAATTTACGCAATCCCTGTGGGAAGGATATCTGAACTTAAAAAATCCATTGTATTACTTGTGTGATCCATACACTTGCGGTTAGCAGCAAGTTTTTGGTGTCATTGTGGAGGATTGTAGTTTAAATTTATTTTTAGATTACATTCACTAATTCGCACTTTTTACCACTTTATTTTTGTTTTTATTTTATTTTGGTATTTTTAGTTTATTTTCATTCATTAGTTCCTTTATTTTCACATAATTGTGCATGCTACGTTCGAATATGGAAATATTTTAGAGATTGACCCTAAAATCGAATGTACTTTACACTATAGGTTAAGAAATAAAAGAACTAGATAAATTTAAAAACCAAAAATAGGAATGAGGAAAACATGCTAGTAGGTGACTTTATGACCCCACAAATCGTCAAAAACTAATCTAGTATAGTTTACCCACCTTTTGGTCTTGCAAACTTTCAGTTAAATACCAATGTTATAAACATGTTTCAAAATGGTCCACAATTTTATGGAAAACCTGATGAAAATCTATATGCACACGTGTCTAATTTCTTGGACATGTGTGAACACTTTAAATATCAGGGTGTGTTAGATGATGCCATTAGGCTCATTTTGTTTCATACACTTTAAGATATAGGACTATAGATTTGTTAGATTCTGCAAGTATTACAACTTAGAATGACTTGTCCCAAAAATTTTGCACAAAATTTATGTCACCAGTCAAAGTTGCTAAGTTGAAAAATGATATAACAATTTTCCAACAACAGGACTCTGAGTCATTTGATGAAGCATGGGATGTGTTCAAAAACATGCTTAAGAAATGTCCTCAACAGGGAATTCCCAAGAATGACCAAGTAAGATACTTTTACATTGGTCTACTCCCTCAATACAAAAGCCTAGTCGACTCCTCGTTTAATGGATCAATAACTACTCAAACTGTTGATGGAGAACTTGAGTTTTTTTTAGAGAATAGCCAATGCAAACGTAATGTGGGCATCTAAGTAAACAATTCAAAGGAAACCACGAGGGTTTATGAAGTGGACAATGTTTCAGCATTGTCTGCTAAAATAGACTCCCTGGTAAATTTCATTCAGACCAACCATGCAGTGAAAGTACAGTAACTGGATGTGAGGAATGTGGGGCTAATCACAGACACAGTACATCAAATTGTCCTATTTTGGTAGGTCAAGCTGAGCAAGTAGGCTTTGTGCAAGGGGGACACGTCAACATAACCCATATTTCAACACTTATAATCCAGGTTAACGAAATCACCCAAATTTCTCATGGAAGGATAATCAATATAGCACAGGCTAATACATACCTCCACACTAGACAGAAGAGAAAAAGACTCAGCTGGAAGAGATGCTCGGGAAATTGATGGAGAGGACCGAGCAATACATGAGCAAGACAGGTCAGTATATGGCTAAAACTTATCATTTCATGAGCAAACTGACCAATTCATGACAAGGGCTAAAATTACACTACAAAATCATCAAGCCTTAATCAGAAACCTGGAAAATAAAGTTGGATAGATAGCTCGGGTCTTAACAAAGATAGCTCCAGGCGCACTGCTTGGTAATACATAGGTTAATCTTAGGGAGCAGGTAATGACTCTCAAAACTCTACAAAAAGAGGTATATTTTGTGATAGGGAGGATCACTTTTGCTCCATGTGATAGGGTGTATGAACCTCCCACTTCTTTTCCCCAAAGATTGAAGGGTTGGATAGAAAAACAAGGAGTAAATGCAATAACTACACGCAGTAGAGTTCAATTACTTGAGGTTCATGTTAAAAAGCCAGTTGAAAAGAAGGAGAAGCAGATTGAGGCACTTGAGAAGTCATCTGATTTAAAGGAAGAGGAGAATAAGGTGAAATCGAAAATTAAGCTTTATGATCCATATATCCCGTTTCAGCAAAGGTTGAAGAAGACTAAAGAAGATCAGCAGCTCAACAAATTCCTCAACATGCTCAGACAACTACTGTTAAGTGTATTTTATACATTTATTTGTTTATCTAAATTAGAATAATTCGTTGTCATTCTTGAATAAATCCTACTCCATTGCATTCTATTTGTTTACATTTAAGGATTTATTCCAAAATCATGTGAATGAAGCAATAGAGGGAAATAATGCACAATTGGAAGACATTTGAAGCTAAATTGGACAAAGTAGATATTGATGTTATCAACCGGGCTTTCAAGAGGAGTTAAGTGTGAGTAATCAAGGTTGGAGGGCTTAATTGAAGATGAACTTAAGTTGGAAAGAAGAATTAAAGTGATTTGGAGGTTCGAGGACTAAATTTTTACCATTTGAAGATGAAGGACTCACATGTAAATAAAGTTCAGGGACCTACTTAAATGTATTGGAAAGTTGGAAATTACGTTGAAATATTTCTATTGCGTGGGGGCCAGCAGCAATAATAGAAGCAGCATAAATCAGTGGAGTCATGATAAGTTCCTCGTAGCAAAAAAAAAAAAAGAATATTTATTCTTTTAATAAATATTTCATTTGTAGGGCTCGTTCGTAACTTCTCCCAATAGATGAATTGATCTTCAAAAATTTTTGTTAATTCTTCTCGAATCCCACAATATTCACAAATATTTAGTTTTGATTTAAAAAATTTCTTATAATTTAATCCATAAAAATTTTCAATAAGAGAGCTCGGATCGGATTGATATTGATATACCGATTCAGATCAGGTACTTTCGAAGTAACAGAAAGAAAAGCAACGACTGGAGTGGGAGACTCAGAGTCGAAAAGAGGATTCTAGATGCAGAGGCGCATAATAGATCGATATGAACATCATGGGTTGTCCCATGTTGCTGATATCTTCTTCTCGGTTCCTTCTTCCATAACCTGAGCTTGGGGAAGGAAGAGATAATAGTGCCCTATACAGAATGTAAGAATTTTCTATTAATATAGAGCATCATTTTACAAGAACGGGTAAAGGAAAGGAAGAAATAAATCTTTTCTTAACCAGGTACCCATGCGATTGTATGTCAATTAGGCATAACCCATTTTTGGTTGCTTGCGTAGCCACCAACTTTTCTACTCTGTGGCCGCGCAATTATCTGGCCTAGCGGGAGATCAGGCCCATGCGCGATTTCAACTTTTGGTTTACCTAGGTTTCTTGACAACCTATATATATATAAGAATTTTCATGTACATTTGAGGAGGGTTTTGCGCACATATTGAGGCAAAATTCATCACCCTACCCTAGAGATTGTTGAAGCTAATTCGAGGCAAAGGCGTGAGAGTTGAAGATCAATATGTGGAAGCTACTTCTTGGTGCAATAATTTTTTTTACTTAATTTTTGAATATACTCATGACGTTGTTCTTTATTAATATTTTTGATTTTAATTCCAATATGATGAACAACTAAACTTCTTGTTGGGATTAACGATGTAGCTTAGTTTTTCGTTTTAATTGCATTGTTCAAGTTTTACGTATAGATTGCATGTGATGATTTTATTTTGTGATTAATGCGTGAAATAACTGGCCACTAATTCATTGATTTAATAGGTTGCTTTCATAATCCGAGAGGTGAGCTAACGACCTAGATCTAGGAATAAAATCCGGTAATTGAATGAACGATAAAGATATACTTTGTTATTATTGCGATCTTTATTTGAGTTTTTGTGTTTCATGCACCTAATCATTACAATCTGCTATCTAGAAACACGGTTGACTAATTATGTAGAGTTAATTTAAACTCGAGATAGGAATTTCACATGTATAAGTGGAATCGATCAATCACACTATTAGATTAAAACTTGAACGATGAAATTAAAAGTATTGACTATGTGAAATCGTGGAATCCCGACTTCTCATTCATTAATTACAAAAACACAAATAGATTTATTGTTTAATTGGTTTTAGTTAAATCATTTGGTTCACATAAAAATCTCATTCTTTAATAGTTCAAATAAAGCAAGATTTGAAATAACTTCGGTAGTTAATCATAATCCTTGTGGGACGATAATCCAGACTCTTTTATCCACTTTATTACTTGGATGCGATGACGTACACTTGCGATTAGAACACATCAATTGCACATAAACATCCATTTCTTAGATGTCATAACCCAAATCCCTAGCTATTCCAAGTTTTTGAAGAATATGATGACAACAAAGAGAAAACTTGAGGAATTTGAAGAGGTATCCTTGAACAAAGAGTGCTGCGCAATCTTGCAAAAAAAGCTACCACTTAAGCTAACATATCTAAGGATTTTCTCAATTACTTGCATCATTGGTAACTTAGAATTTAATAAAGTTTTATGTCGCTTTGGTGCAAGTATAAATTTAATGCTTCTTTCGGTTTATAGGAAGCTAGGATTTTAATTGAGCCAAAACTGAGTCCAATCACATTGCAACTAGCTGATATCTCCATTCAATGCCCATATGGAGTCATTGAGGATGTGTTTGTTAAAGTAGAAAATTTCATATTTCCTGCTGAATTCATGATTCTGGATATGGAGGAGAACAATAAAGTGCCACTGATTTTAGGTCGATCCTTCCTAGCTACTACAAGAGGTTTTATTGATGTGGAAAAGGGGGAGGTAATATTCCGAGTCGAGGATGATTAGTTAACATTCAACATAATTCAATTGGAGAGCTACAATTCACAACTTGAAAACTGCTCAAAAATTGAAGTGGCACAATATATTCTTTTTTAGGAACAACTTAAGTATAAGCAAATGATAGGGGCCCTGCATCACGTTTCATGCCACCTTGAGAATTTTCCATAAAATCTAACTCTAGACTATGAATGAAACACTTGTTGGGAGACAACTCAATTTCTTAAAACCTTTTATTTAGTTGTTTTATTTATTGCTTTTGAGCTTTTTCATTTCTTGATATTGCATTATAGGAGCACTAGTATGTTTAAAATGCATGCATTGTTTTGTTATGCACTTTAAGTAATTCTAGTATTCTATTTTGCATGCTTGAGCATTAGAAGTATTTTTAGTTTTCATTGCATTCTTTTTGTTTTGTAGTTTATCATCACTTTCTTTAACAAGATCACTAGTCTAGGACATGAAAATATTGTTTAGAAATTGGTTGCATGCATTAGAAGGCATTTAGGGGTCTAAAATGGAGTATAAACAAAACTGGCAAAATTTGGGCATTCTGCAACCCAGATTAAACCTGCGCGGATGCGTAGTAGAAATCTGGATAGTTTGCCAAATTAATACCATACATGGGAAATTCAAATTTGCAAAATCAACCCAATTTCCTTCTCCCAAATCACCCATAATTGAGCCCCCAAATCATTCCCCACATGTTACACATTGAATTGAGTCACATTCATCCTCATTATCATTTGCAAGTCATTACAAAGGTATGAATTTCTCAAACTTTGTGGGATTGTGAATTTTTCTTTATATTCATCAATTCATTTGAGATTTTTGAATTCATGAAATGTTGAAGATGAGTTTAGGCTAGAATTGGGAAAAATTGAATTGTGATTATTAGGTGATAAATTTTGGTTTGATTCAAGTTTCCAAGTCTATGAATTCTTTTGATTTCTTTCCATGCAAGCCAAGTGTTTGATAAAATGCTACAGTGACTTTTTCGTTAAGTTTTTGCAAATCTTTTTGGATAATCACCTTCAACACATGTTATACATCATTTGTGCATCATCCATTCATATTTTACACTAATTTAAGGCACTCAACTCAAATGGAACACCATTGCACCTCATTTTCCGGTCACTGCAATCACCATTGCACCACAATACCCGATTTAAGCTTCACTGGACCCAATTCACCACATCTTTCTGTGACCCAAATTAACTACAATTGCTTTGAAATTTTAACATGTCGTAGAAAAAATTATGTACTTTCATATACTGGGGACATGTCTTCGAAAATTTTCACTTTTTCGAGGTGATATCAAGGGCTGAATGTTAGTTGTCAACCAAGTTTAAAAATTCAAAATTTTCATATATCCTAGTTTGAGGTTATTGATTGATTTGTTTATTCCAATGTGATATTTAAGTTTCTAATGTTGATTATTTATCATTTGCAAGGAAGATATCATAGAGGGACACTTCAGGCCAAACATGGAAAGGCAAGAAAATGGTCAAATCATCCAAGACACATTGAAATCAAAGCTTAAACATGGTGACACAACCTCTCCAAACTCGGGAAGTACTTGAACCCTCTTCGTTATTTAGAGTTTATTTGATTATTATGTTTGACATACATTGAGGACAATATATATTTCTAGTTCGGGGATGGGAATATCATCCATGTTATTTTATTTGATTTTGGGGTATAAAAAAATAAAATAAAAATAAATAAAATCATCAAATTTCAAAAAATTTGTTGATTCGTTTATTTCTTATGATTTAGTTTGGATTAACTTTGTACTTTAATTAGAAAAGTGGGCAACAATTGAACTTGATTTTTCTCGACATTCCACGTTATATTTTATTAAACTCGAGCACATAGTCAGTGTCAAATAATTACTTGTATAGGGAGATGCTATATATATGTGAGGCAAAATTTATGCAATTTGAACATAGGCTTGACTGTAAAATCCCAAACCTTAAGATGCTAGACCCCAACCTTAAATTTAGAACCAAACCGTTCAAGAAGCAGTTTGGGAATGGAAATGTTACTATATGTAGACATTGATGAGTTGAGGGTTTGGAATTCTTGATTTTGCACCTTTGTTTGAAGGGATTTTGGTCAACGAATATAAGTCAGCATTAGAATCTTTAAGGAATCTCTGAATTTGGTGCTCTAAAGTCATTTTAGGATGTGGCAGATGAAGGTAAATCTGAACTTGTGCATATTTGTAAAGCGAATATCTATAGAAACATACCTTTTATTCCAATTATGAATGATGAAATCGTAAGATCAGCTGGATGGCTAAAACATGCGTTAATTATAAAATTTTGTCCTGAGAAACCTTTGTATGTTATATTGCAACAAGCTATATTTTCTTTTTGATTTAAAGGAGGTGTGTCAATTGGATCACTCCATTCTAAACATATTATTTAAGACTTTGAATTGGAAGAGGATTATTCCTGGTTATTCATGAAACCTATTTGGTACATCGAAGGATTTCCTATATGTGTTTTAAAATATTTCTATAATTTGAAGCCAATATTGAATCCTAAATTGTTCCTATTCGCCCTACCTAAACTTCCTCTTATCTACTATGATAATGACATTTTATACTCCATTGCTTCTGCTATTAGTACTCCTCTGAAGATTGATGAGCCTACAGCTTCTAAAACAAGAAAAATTTAGCTAGGATCTGTGTTGAAGTGGATGTTAATAAGCCAAAGTGTGAACGAATTAGAATTGGGAATGACAATTATGCTATTTGGCAAAGGATTGTATATGAAGAAGATCCATACTGTAATTTTTGTCATCACATTGGTCATTCAGAGGATCTTTGCTATTGGAAGAAAGAAAACAATGTAAATATCAATTTATCTGATAAAAAACAAGTATATGGCAGCATCCCCAAATACGAAACTAAAGCTCAAGGTAAATTGAAATGGATGTAAAGGCAAAGTACTATGGAAGCTGAACCTTCTGGGACCAATATTCCAATATGAGCTAAGTAAGGTGTTTTGATGAAATTATTACCAAAAATGGTTTTGAATTTCTTGTTGAATACACTGTGAAATTGTATAATGGATAAGATGAAATCAAGCAGAATTTGGCGGTTATTAATCAAGTGGTTACTTACGCTGATATATGTCTGAATACCACTGATGTGAGGGATATTGATCTTGTGTCCTCTTTAAATGAATTTGATTTCTGTATTGATCTGGACAGTATTCACTATGTTAAAATTAGTGAAAAAGCAGAAACGACACAACTGAATAGAAGAAAGTCTACAAACAATGTGTCGGAGGAGAGTAACGTGCTAGAAGAACGGGAAAATTCTCAGGAGGATACCAAAAAGAAAGTATTTAAAGGAAAGAAGCAAGTGGCTCAAACCAGTCCTAGAATCACTTGGAGGATTTATCAATTTGATGATTGTGCACCATATAACAATGGTAACATTTGGATTTTTTAGAAGGTTGATATCAAATGCAACATAATTGAATCATGGGACCAATTTCTAACCTTGAAGATCAAATGCCAGAATTGGGAAGCTACAATTACTGCTTTTTATGCTAAGTGTATTGCATCCCTCAAGAGAGATATGTGGAAAGGGATTAAAAGCACTATTGTGGCTGTTAATGACCCTTGGTTGATTGGTGGAGATTTTAAGGTCTTGCTCACTAGTGATGAGAAGAGTGGAGGTAATGAACCAGAATTGAAATATATGGATGATTTTTTTTTTTTTTTTTTTTTGATATGACAACTCAATTTGAAGTGAATGAGTTCCAGTTGGAGGGCAGCCATTTTTTTTGGACCAATGTTAAAATCTAGGAAAAACTTAATATAAATCTTGTTAATGCTGATTGGATTAATAAATTTGGGGATTCCAAAAACTCAATAGAATACCAAGTATTTCCATACTTTGGTGAAAAAAGAAGAGGTGCATGAACTGTATCAAGCAAATTAGAAATGAAAATAATACTTGGAGTTATTCATCTGATGATATTGCCAAGTCTTCCATTAAGTTCTTTCAGAATTTATTAAGCTCAGAACACATCATTGAGGATAATGACATCTTACAAAATATTCACATCATGATCAGCCATGAGGAGAATGATAGATAGGATTAGTGCGGCTGGACCAGATGGTTTTTCTGCTGCCTTTTTCAAGACTGGTTGAATGGTATGAAAGTTGATTTGACAGAGGCTGTGTGGACTTCTTTCATGGGAAGATGATCCCTAATAGTGTGTCTGCTATCACCATCATTTTTGATCCCTAAAACTAATGTAGCTATGGGTAGGAAAGATTACAGGCCTATCAACTTGTGTAATACACTAAACAAAGCCATTACCAAACTTTTGTAAACTAGGTTGAATAAAATTCTGCCCAACATAATTTCTCACTCACAAAGCGGTTTCACTACTGGAAGATCAGTGTGTGATGACATATTTTTGGTCCAAGAAATGATTTACATCCTGGATAGAAATGTTAGAGGAGGGAACACCTTATTTAAGCTTGATATGGCCAAAGCTTATGATAGAATGTTATGGCAGTTTCTCTTGAAAGTTTTCGAAGCCATGGGCTTCAATGAAAAGTGGGGAGAGATGATTTTCAAAAGCATATCAAACTACTGGTTTTTCATCCTAATCAATGGAGAATCTCATGAATTCTTCAAGTCTACAAGAGGTTTAAGACAAGCAGACCAAATTTCTCCTTCCCTTTGTATAATTCTTGTTGAATGCTTGGCTAGAGGGCTACAAAACCTCTTCTCTAGATACAGATCTCTTGCCTTTTATTATGGTGGACCTATCCCTATCCCTAGCCCTCATCTTTCATTTGCTGATGATCGCACCATTTTCACCAATGGACAAAAATCATTTGTTCAGAAAATCATTGAATTCTGAAGCTATATTCTGATGCATATGGTCAGGCCATAAACATAAACAAGAGTTCCTTCACTGTATCTAAGGAACGACTTAAGAGATGCAATGTTGAATGGACAGATATTCAACACAAAGAACTTCCCATCACTTATCTTGGTGTCCCGATATTTAAAGGCCACAAAAGAATATTTTTGTATGACAACCTGTTAAATAAAGTAAAGAAAAGGCTCAAAGGGTGAGAACACAAGTACCTTTCTCCTGGAGGAAAATTTGTCCTTGTCAAACATGTTTCGGCTTCCATGCCCATCCATATTCTGCAAGTATTAGACCCCCCCTTTAGGTGTAACAAGGAGAAGGGAAAATATTTTCAATTGCCATTTCTGGGTGGATGATGACAAGTCTAAACACATTCATTGGACTTCATGGGATAAGATGTCATTGTCTTGCAATGAGGGAGGAATGGGATGTAGAAAATTGAGGGAGTTGCGTTTGGCATTTGGTTGCAAACTTTGGTGGAACTTTAGAGGCAGAAATCTCTTTGGAGTTGGGCACTTAAAATTTAAATATTGCTCCACAAATCATCCTTGTATTGTACAGCTTATACAACATGATTCTCATATTTGGAAGAGAAATCTCAAAAATGGAAGTATTGTAGAACCTTTTATTGCCTGGATAATTAGAGAGGGAAAGGTCTCTTTTTGGCATGAAAAATGGTTACAATCTGGTGTGCTTTTATAACAAATATGATCTCCAACACCATAAGAATATTGCTAGGTAGTTGATTTTATGGTTGAAGGTAACTGGAAACTTGATATGCTGACGAGTTGTCTTGATAACAAGGAGAATTTGGAGATAATGTGAATTACATGCAGCAGTAAACCAGATACTATGTTTTGGACTCTCATCTGATCTGATACATTTTCCATCCAATCTTGTTTAGATACTTCAGAGAGAAACAATTCAAAGCTCATATAAACATATCTAGCATAGGGCAATTCCTCCAAAAATATTAATATTTGCCTGGAAAATATGGCATAACTACCTACGTGTGGACATCATCTTGAAAAAGAAAATTAGACTCTAGATTGCATCTAAATGTCAGTGTTGTAGGGTAGAAGTTAACATATACTGATAAATGGTCTTGTGGGAAAAGAAGTCTGGAAAGAAACTGGTAAATTATACAAGGTTCTAGTTATTAACACATCTAAACCGATTTTTACTTTTCCAACATGGGAGATTTGCTCCATCCAACAGTGTGGCGGAGGCGGAGCCATATTATCCATCATTCTTGCTTTATGGTATTTATGGTTGGAGACAGTGCCGTACCCGTGGTCGTGAAGGCCGAAGGCGGACTTCTAAATTGGGCCCTTCCATGTACGATTTTTTTTTTAAACAAGACCTGACAAAGATTGAAATCAACCTGACTAAATAATAACATTAATAACTAAATATGTTATGTTAACAAAAAAACAATAAACAAAATTTATATTCAAAAGATTTATACCATAATATAATAATAAAGCTGAAAATGTTTCAAAAGGTCACTTAAATAAAATCCGTCTTGCAGTTTTAGAAGCAAAAATTTCAATCAAATTTGTGTAATCTAGATGTTCAACAAATTCTTTCTCAATTGATAGCATCGCTAATCCATTTAGTCTGTCTTGTGACATAGTTGATCGGAGATAATTTTTGATGAGCTTTAACTTGGAAAAACTTCTTTCTGCGGATGCAACTGTAACTGGTATAGTTAGCAAGATTTTATAAGCAACATTAGCTTGTGGATAACAACCATTCATTTTCCTCAAATGATGTAGCACATCAATTGCTCTTTTTGCTTCAACTGGCAAATAGCTCCTCAAAACTGTTAACTCTGAACATAAATCATCTCCATTAATGTCTGAAATTTCATTATGTTTAAGATACTCTTCAAGATTCTTACAAGACTTCAGCAAAATGCTAATACTCTCCTTTTTTAACTTCTCCAGTTTAAACAAGAATCCAAATATTTCTTCATATTGCTTAAATTGTTCAAATCGAGTTTGAAGCGAAGATCGAGCTTGATCAACTATAAAGAGGAAGTAATCTACTCTAAAAGACTCTTCAGCTGATTGCAATACCTCATCACTTCCACTTTCATCAAACTGTTTCTTTCTTCGAATGATGCGTTTTTCTTTGAATGTAGCTTCAATTCCCATTTCACTTGCCATTTCCTTAGCTTCATCCATAGCATTATCAAACCCAATTTCTCTATATTCATCAAGAAACCCAACAAGTCCTTGCAAGAGACTGATAGCAAGTTCGATATCCATATTTTCATTTTGAAGAAATTTACTCACAGTATTAATTGCATGCAACAACTTGTACCAAATTGTCATGCCAAGCAAAAACTCAAAACTTTCAAGTTCATTTGTTGCTAAAGACTCAGCTTCACTCGTTGTTTTAGGATCATCGCTAGTATTTCCCAAGTGAAGTAAAGCATCTCTTATTTGAGGAGCTTGCTGTTTTATAGCTCTTACACTTTCAACGTGACTTTCCCAACGTGTTTGTGACAATGGCTTAAGTGTCAACCCCTCTACTTTATCTTTGAAAGTTTTCCATCGCTTTGGAGAAGAAGAAAATAATGTGTAGATACGTTGTATCACTCCAAAGAAGCACTTCGCTTTAAGACATGATTTTGCCATATCACAAATTGCCAAATTAAGACTGTGACAGCCACATGGAGTATAGAAAGCTCTGGGATTTATTTCAAGTAATCTGCTTTGCACACCTTTATATCTCCCGCTCATATTAGATCCGTTATCATATCCCTGCCCTCTTATATCATCAATATCAAGCCCAAGTTTGGTTAACACATTTATAAGCTCAATTGAAAGTCCATATCCTGATGTGTCATCTACCTTCAAAAATTCAACCCAAAATTATTTAACCTTTGGCAAATCTCCTGATTCATCCACACATCGTATTACTAGAGACATTTGCTCCTCGTGACTTGCATCTGGAGTACAATCAAGAATGACTGAAAAGTATTTTGAATGTTTGACTTTTTGGACAATTGAATTTTTAACCTCTCCTGCCAACAATTGTATCAGTTCATTTTGAATTTTAGGACCGAGATATGTGTACTGAATCTCACGGGCTTGAGCACGCCGAATGTGTTCTTCCATTACAGGATCAAACACAGCAATCATTTCAATCATCTGCAAAAAAAGGCCATTATTCTCACCAAAAAGCTTTTCATCATCTCCTCGAAATGCAAAGTATTTTTTGCGAGTCTTTTCACAATAGCAATAATCCTTGTTAACACTTTTCTCCAATGTTCTTTTTCTTTGTTGATTTCTAATTGCAAACTTTCATCAATTGTCTTTTTCTTTCCAAGCCTGCTTTCCAATTCAACCCAATTATTCATGCAATCTATATGCTCCTTACTGGCTTCATGACTTTTGAGACGGTTATGCGTATTCTTCCAATCTTTGAATCCCTCATTACCTAATTGGCCAATTTTATTCATCAAGTTTTGCGATTTAAACAGCTTGCAACAAAAGCAAAATATTCTATCCAAAGAAACCGAATACACTAGCCATCTTCTATCAATTATCTGTCCATTTGGTAGTAGCCTCTTATACTGTGATGACTCAAAATGTCTTCCTATGCTATCTTTAGGATAAAAGACGCAATCAGCTCTTTTGGGGCCCATCTCAACTAAATAATCCCTCATTTTTTGATCAATTATCAGCTCTTTTTGATATCTCCCGCTTGACTTTGAATCAATGCCTCTTGTCTTTGTTTTCTTTTTCTTTTCTGAGCTCCGGACAAATGTTTAGGAGGCATTTTATATAGATACTACACACGGACATGGACAAACCTAGAAAACACAAATAGATTACTAAATGACTAATGAGAACCCCTTTAATTCAAGCAAATTAACAACCCCAAAGTCTACAAATTAAGAACTCATCTCAACTCAAGCAAATTAAGAACTCATCTCAATTTAAGAAAATAAGAATATAAAAATTGGCAAACAGATTCAATAAAAATAGAATTAATAGATAGTTATGAGTTATGACTTACCTCCCAAATTAAGGCCTTCTCTAATTCAAAATCAGAATGACAGAATCCCATTTCCCAACCAAACTCCAAACAAAACCAGCAACATGGATGGTGTTATGGCAACACTCAACAGTCAACGGCAAGCTAAAAGTCAAGAATTAAACAAATTGTCAAAAACCAATTTAATAATTGATAAATTATTGAAGATTCAATCATTCAATAGACAACAAGTTTCAACAATCAACATTCAACAAGAGTACAAGACAAAGTCAAAACTGATGAATAGACATTCAATTACAATTTATAATCTAGGCCTCTTCCTCTAAAGTCTAAACAGCAGAATCAGATGCGCTAATGGTAATACAAAAGCAAAAAAATTATGGCAGGAATTGATTTATGGAACTTATGGATCTAAGCCTGAGATTTGATTATTTGAAATTTTGAGAAGTTGAAAGTGAACCTTCTATTTTCCAACCATTAACCAAGTGAGCGTCCGGCGTCGGGCGTCGGGGACTCGGGCGACTGCCGACTGGCCGTGCCGTCGTGGCTCGGTGGTTGAGCCGCTTGAGCGTCGATGTCAATCAAGTGAGCGGCAAATAACAACAGAGGTAAGAGCACCGAGGCGGCGGAACGCGGCGACGGCGTGAAGTCTTGAAGATTGAAGAATGGTAGAGGTCGAGGGCTAAGGGCTTATATGTTGAATCGTTGATTTTGATTCTGAGAATTATGAAATATGAATTTGATTCTGTTTATGGACTTATGCCTTATGGTATTGAATTTAAGGTATTGGGCTTTGTTGGACAGTTGGACTCAGTCAGTCTTTTTTTTATTGGACCTTCTTTTTTTTTTTTTTTTTTAGATGATGACATATTTTGGGCCCTCTGAATTGTGCCAAAAACTTGGGCCCAAGGCGGCGGCCTTCTGGGCCTACCATCAGGTCCGGCCGGAGAGAAATTACTCAAAAATATCATAACACTAAGATGGATAGGTGTTCTCAGAAATCATGCTGGTGATGTTATATCTGGTTTTCACTGTTTCTAATTGCTCCATACTTGAGGCTGAGCTGAATGCCATCAAATAAGGAGTTGAACTATGCAAGCAGTAGGGCTTTGACAATATATGGATTGAATCAAATTCCAAGGTTGTTGTGCTTCTTATTCAATAGGAGAACAAAGGAACTTGGAAAATTCAGTATAAACTCGAGATTATTCTCTATTTTCAGAAATAGATGTCTTTGCGGTTCAGCCATGTTTTAAGGAAAGCAATGCATTGGCAGGCTAGATTGCAAATATATGATACAAAGAAAGAAAATTCAAAATCTTATCTCCAGAGGACTTTGTCAAGGAAGGCAAAGGCATGTCACGATTGGATAAAGTTGGTCTTCCAAAACTCATATTAGCTTAGATGCATCTTTTGTAAATTTGGATATTAGTTTTTGTATGATAGTATTACTTCTTGTTGTTCTACTTGAACAGTGTGATATTGAAGCAAGTTTACTCTTTTTACTGTTCCATATTGCATCACACAGGTTATGCTGCATCTTGTAAGTAATGGAGGTTAGGCGCATAAGTTCACCTCCTTGCATTTGTAACTCATTTTGACATATCAATAAAAAATATATCACAGGCTTGGATTTTCAAGTTAGGATATTTCCCAAAAAAAAAAAATCTCAAGCCTATTATGAAATTAAACAAGGATGGACCCAATAAACTGAGCAACGAGAAAAGGAATGCGGATATGGAACTAAAAGTGAAATTCTAAACATTATTGATTTTATGACACTGAGACTGAACTCCACCCACACCCGTGCTCAAAATATTTTGAGTTGATCTTGAGTACGAGTTTTTCTGGCACTGGGTGATCGATAATGAAGTAGTGCTACGAGGGAAAGGTGAAAAAAACCCCATTGGAAAAGCGAAATTAAACATGAAACCGGGGCTACTTAGTATCCTTTTTTGAATTCCATTAAAGATGGTCATTAGAATATAACTATTGAAAACAAATACAGTTCTTCTACATGAAATTTTTTTGGGATGTGAAAATAAGACATGTCGAAGTGATGTTTTGAAATTGCTTGATAAAGATATGGGTGTACTTTATCACATGGGCACCTTTTCGTCATCCATTCGAGAGGCATCTAGGCAATAATTTCTCATTTTCATGTCCCAAAAAAATATCTATATAAAATTATTGAAACAAATATGTTCTCTTAAAATTAATATGTAACAAACCCTACCTTACCTATAATCACGAAATTGTTGTAAATTATCAAATATATAAATATTACCTAATTATTACCTAACTTATTATATAAATAATATGTATGAATGACTATTTTCCCCTATTGAATTCTATAAATAGAGGCTTCCATAGTTGTATTTGATGCACAATTAATGAGAAGAATTCTCTCTATTCTCCCATCTTGATTCTCTCTCGTCTTATTTTGATAGTTTTACAACACGTTATGAGCAGGAGTTTCTAGTCAATTGAGTAATGTGATGGGAATATGTTCTATAGTTGCATCTAAATGATGAACCTCCATATTAGAAACCTAATTATTAATCAATGTGAGCTAGAAAACTACATATTTCCTCAATCTAGTGTTTTTGGCGTTAGAAAATAACTTATATCTCGTAGATCTAAAAAATCAATTCCAAATCTATAGAAAAATTGGAGAAATTGTATTACCCAAAGCTTTCAAAATGGATTCATGCCAAACTGGATATCACATGAACGATTGGAGACCGGATCCAAACTCACAGCGACTAGACGATTTTATGGCACCAGTGCGTGTCGATGTCCGAGGCACTGGCGCACGTGAAGGCTATGAGTAGACGCCAAAGATGCGCGTGAGGACGTGTGCAACATTTTCCCTCGACGGTCTTAAAAGATAGTTTATTCGTATCGACATTTTGGATTTTTCTATGGTCTAACTTTTATGTTTTGAGCTATTTTGATGATTTCTTGGTGGTCGAATGTGGCAATTTCTAAAAAACTATTTTAGAGCACTTCTGGAGATATTTTGAACTTCGGACAAATAGTAAGTTTGTTCTAAATTAAATTTCAAACCTATTGACTATTTCGATTTATTCATATAAGCAATATATTAAAATATGGATAGTTTTTCCCTTGGTAATACGGTTAAAATATATTAACCATGTTTTAACATATTTGATTAAGTATTATTACTAATTGTTTGATTAGTATTGACAAAAATATATATTCACAATTAATTACCAGTAATATGTGATCAATTAGATAAATTAAAAAGTCTAAACAAGGTACAAAACAATATAATTATAACCATACCGTGATGTATTGGGTTATTATGCTCTGGATTTATACCTTGACTGAACTCATTATCGTAACTGACTAGATTATTATGAATACCTAGATTGAATTTGGTATAACTCGCTCACTTATGAAATGTAATTATTTCATTGTGTTGACACCTACATGGTCGATCTGTCGACTAAAATGTATGGAAGACTTTACATATATTCATATTTTATATTATTCCCAAAACACCTCAATTGTTGATTCATCCTAACATATTAGAGGTTGTTATTAACACATATACGTTTTGATATAAATCTAATATTATTTTTATTCGATATTTTATCAAATTATACCAGAAGTTACCATTACTAAAAAAAAGTTGGTGGATGTTGATGAAAATATTTTATTGAATGGTATCAGAAATTACTATTATCTGTAATGTAAAGACAGATGAAAATGAATAATTCAACAAGAAAAATGTTGATATATGATAAGATAATATCACATAATAGCACGGATATGACTAATGTGAAAATAACCTCATCGGTGCTACTAGACAAATATTATACGATTGAAATAAGCAGATTTGATAAATATCTGGAAATGTTCTTGCACAAGCACTTATGTACTCCAAAAGAAGTATATATTTATTCCAGAAAAAGTAAAATTAGTATCTAAAGAATATTATTATTGCTTTCAAAGAAGCAAAAATGGGTCAAACCAAAACATGTCATGAAAATGGATACATGAAAAATATAGGAAAACAAAAGGGAAATATTAATAAAATCCTCAAAATTAGAGGTGTGTCCATACTCTACCACCTCTAGTCTTTTTGAGGTTCACAAGGTCAAGTTTACATTAATCGGATTCCCTTTTCGTTTGATTCACCTTCCTTGCAACCAATATATCTTAATTTCGGCTGGATCTTGTATTGGAATATATGATTGTAATTTATCCAGTAGCTCCTCGATCGTATGAGCAGAAATAATGATCCTCCTAGAAAATAGGGAGATGAATCCCTATTCCACAGTATAATCAAGAAATTTTAGCAAATCATCAAAGAAATTGTTACCATTTAAAGGCCCAATAGGTTTGGTATGGAGATCTAACTGAGCCATGAGGTAATATTAAAGATTTCCTCTAAAGTACCAAAGCATCCGAGGAGAGCTATGAAGACATCAGAACCATATAGCATGCAAGTCATGAATTCATTGATAGATAATGTGTGTACTTCATACCCTCACGTTTTGCCCGAGATATCTGCCAAATGAATAGGCATGACATCAATTACTTTCGCTTGCTCTATTTGAATAGAGTATGAAACGTAACCCATCAAAGCACTGTTACCTCCTCCATACACTAGAGTGGTTCCGTTCTCTTCCAACTTCTTTTCTAGAAGCATTGCAAGAAGATCTAAATGCCCAAAACATTTCCCTATTTTTATTCCACAAAATACACAGTTTTGATTTGTCGAAACTTTGATCCTTCCATCTTATAAAAGTATAAGGAAGGAACACTTACAAGAAAATATTATTTTGAGATGCATGAAACTGTGAAAATATTTGACTTTTTAAAACCGGAAATTTTCATTATTTTACTATTGATCTTTTGAAAAATTGATTATTTGCTTTTGACTAAATAATACCACTTTTTGATTGTCTAACCTCGACACCCTATTAATGCTCCATAATTGAAGCTCACTTTTCAGTGATATTTCAATGACAATCTATTAATGCTTGAGAAGAGAAACATAAAATATTTTGTTATATATATACGTGTGTGTGTGTGTGTGATTTTCTGATTTACCTTGTATCAATGTTGAATAGCCAAAACATCATTGTTTATAACAAATTGACAAATAGGATCTTTTGATATTATGTTCTTGAGACTATAACGGTCATTTTCATCTTTGAATTGAGTCCATAAAGAAGTAGTTCACATTGCACGTACCTACATGGGTGTGTTTCAAGAGTCAATCGAATATCATCCAAAGGCTCCTTACTCAATCTACCTTAACTAAAATCTATTTTATCATCTCGATTTTTGGATGTATATCCAACTGATTTACAACGTGAGTCATATGTCCATCGAGCAAATTTGTAGCAACCTTTAAATCTTCTTGTTGTTTGCTTCTTTACAAAAGTACTCTTGCCTAAACAAGACATAAGTTTGGAAAATGAATCTGGTAATTCGTCAGCTAATCAAACCTTTGATTCGATCAACCAACGAACATCTTCTAAGATACCTTGACCCATTAGTATCCTCAATCTTTCAAGTCGAACTTAGTAAATCTTTTTCAAAACATTTACCGAAAGATTAGAATAATATTTATGAATATTTGATAATATAACATCCATTTTGATGGATCTAATCTTATTCCCAAATGATATATTTAAATGCATTATTTAATGCATAAAGAGCATTGGCTTCACGTGACATTAAAGGTGGCAATGGGTTGAGCTGAGCTAGTGTCAGGCTCGGCTTGGCCCACGAGCCTGGGGCTCATGGGATGAGCCGAGATTCGGCTCATGGACTCCCCCGTTTCTTTCTTTTTTTTTAAGTTCAAGTTAAAATACTTGAATATTAATTATATAATGATATATTATATATAAATTTATAATTAGTTGTGTAAGAAATAAATTAATAAGTAATGTTAGAGAATGAATGAATGAATTATAAGTTCAATTGTTCAAATCTCCAATTATAATTTGAAAAGACAAAAGCTAGAATTGAGTAAGTAAATTAAAATTTAACAGTTTAAAAATTAAAATACTCCTCCTTTTTTCCGGGCTTGAGATCGACTACTAACTTGAATAATTGTATTTTCTAGTAAGCAGAGTTAAAAGTGTACACAACAACTTGTGACGTATACAATTTTTGTTTAGAAATCAAAATTGAATTTTATATAAAGAAATTAAAGTTTAAAACTAAATATCATTTACCTAACTATATGCAATTTCGGTATACTTATTTTGTATGCGAAAATGACTAAATGAGCGTCTTGCCAATCTTCGACACACGTTAATGCTTTCAAAATATCTTCTTTGAGTCGGCTCCTGACTTCTGAAAAAACTCTTTTATCTATACTACAAGTAGACTTCGAAGCTACCGTGCTAGCTGGTGGTGTTAGTAGATCTTTTACTATGGCAAAAACAATTGGATATCTCCGTTCATTTGTTTGCCAAAATCCAAGTAAATCAAATTCTAAAGAATTAGTAGACTCAACATTTCTAAGTAAATCTTATCGAAAATAATTTTTCAATTCTTCAGGTATTACAAGTGGACCTGATTCGTTACAACTAGAAGACATATTGTAAGAAGAAGTTCCTTGTGTTCGAATAATTTCTTCCATTAGATCTAATAATTCTACTTCGCCGTCTTTAAGTGTAGTGGCATGTGATGGTGCAGATGATGTATGACTAACATTAGTTCCTAATCTTGCTGCATATGCGTTATACATGCTTATTAACGTGCTTCCTAAATTATTATAAGTGACAGAGGTTTCCAAAATTAGCGCTCTACTTATTTTTGAAAAAAGAAGGTTTGTACCCTTCAAATTGTAACACGGGCCCATTACGCATGTAAGGGAAATAACATAGGCAAATCTTCCCAATAACTTCTAAATTTTATTTCCATAGAAATTATCATATCAACAAAAAATGTTTCGTCTCTATATCTATAAAAAGTTCTTGCAATAACATAAAGACGTTCAAGAACTCCTGAACTAGTCGGGTAATATACCCCAAATAATATGTTGGCTGAATAGTTGGAACTTGTAAAAAGTCTTTTGACTTTAAAAGCAATTTTCCAATCATCTTCTATTAATACATATTCATTTTCATTTCTAAGCATTCTACTGTTATAATACTTGGTTATTATGTGTTAATAACCTTCACATGATTTAAGTAACAAATATGTAGAGTTCCACCAATGGCCTACGTAGATGATAAATTTCTTAACATATTTATCGTATTGTAAAGATAACTCTTCAAAATATTGTTTTCTACTCGGTGATATAGTTATTACACTAATGCATCTCTAATTCTATCCATTTTGTCTTTAATATATTTCATTTCATCTTGAACAATTAAATTTAAAATATGACAAACACATCTAACATGGAATAAAAAATCACCAAATACTGGATTAAGAATTTTACATAACTTAACTACTACATGCTTATTTACACTAGTATTATTGAAAGTAAATGATCGAATTTTACTTTTAAAACCATATTCTTTAACAATTTGTACTATAAGATTAAATATGTTGCTTGTGTTATGAGGAAATTCTATAATTTTAAAAGTAATAATTTTTTTATGCATAATCCAAAGTGAATCAATGTAGTATGCAGTTGTAGCAATATAAATTTTTTTTATTAATAACTTCCTATAGATCCGAAGTAAAAAAAATAACACCACCATATTTATGTAAATCGACTATTAATTGATTCTTACTTTTAAGAAAATATTCTATAGAATCAGAACATAGAGTGTTTTGACTAATACCAACATACCTGGGTCGAAGATAACTTTTGATGTAGGTAACAAAGTGTTCGTTGCCCATTATGCTTAGTGGCAACTCCGTCCCCGCAACGAATTAAATAATGCCAGTTCGATTCTCTTCTTCGGAATACATCCAATTTGAAAGTGTAGTTCCAACAGCAGAACCACTAGTGGATGAACCAAATTGTAATTGACTTTGATTTGATTCAACGAACCCGAGCTTGGTCACACACTTGCGAAAGTGACGGCGGAGGTATGTAGTACCAATACCTTTTTCGTCATGCCAATTGTTGTGTACAATATTTGCACACTGCTTTGAACTCTTGTATTCCATCAGTTGTTTTCCCAGTTGCGACCTATTTAAAGTGATCCCAACACTTTGTAGCTTTCTTCTTACATTTTTTAGCTTTTCGCTTTCCTCTTACATCAGGAATATCGGGATCATTTTCTAAAATTTGAACATCAACATCTTCTTCAATATCATCTAAATCGATTCGTTGATTACCTACATCTTCTTCAATATTTTCTATAATTGGTATGTCGATGAGACCGGAATATTCATCATTGAACTCGTGAGAGTGAGATTGTGGTGTTAAGTCATGCCCCCCACTCCAAGGGGACCATCGGACAATTCTTCAACAAATCATCGGTTGGGATCCATTCTTTTGTATGTTGAAAAGTTGAAATAGAAAATAAAATGTATATAATTGTAGTGTAGGTGATAAGAATATTGAAAATGAAATGTGTATAATTGTATAAATTGCTAAAATTGAGAGATATAATGAAAAATTGAGAGATTGAAATGAAATGTAAATTTATGTAATGGAAATGGGAGAGATTGAAGTATGTAATTATATAATTGTAGAGAGCTTGGACTAAGATTATAGAGTGTAGAAGAGTTGAGAGATTTTTGTGTGAAAATGAAGTTGAATTAGGGGATATTTATATGAAGAAAACGAAAAGAAAAAAAAAATATCATTTTTGGATTGTTGGGGATCACAACGGTCACATTTTGCTTTTTTTTTTTTTTTTTGCAAGCCGGTGAGTCGAGCGGCTCGTCGGCTCGTCCAACGCATGGCTCATTGCCAAGAGCCGCTCGTAGAACCATGAGCCGCGTGGTTCAACGCGAGTGATTGGCTTGCCCAATTGCTCGCTGAAATGGCGAACTCAGTCGCCCTCGGCTCGTGTTTTCACGAGCCGACGGGCGGATTGCCCGTTTGCCACCTCTACATGACATTAATTCCACCAAGAAATAATAGAATAAAATATCGAAAAAGGTGAGGACAAGAATTATTTTATTGAGATAGTGCCCCCATGAGCTTTTTCGATATAATAAAAGAAAATGAAAGATTTGGGGACATTAATTATCTTCTTCTGATATTGTCCATAAAAAAAATTTTGGTATAATAAAAGAAATCAAGGTATACTGATTTGTACTATATAGAAATACGTACAAGCGAAGTGAATATTGTATTGAACAAAAAATTCATACATACGTATAAGTAAAATAAATACCGTACTGAACCGAAAGTTCTATAATTTAGCATGACCGGTTGGATCATCCCAATTCAATATTGAGATTTAATGAGAATGCAAAATGACATTCATTGAAGAACTAGAAGATTGTTTAGGTCAACAAATTCTCAATGCTACTTGTTCTCAAAAGTAAATTGATTCTCTCACTAAGAAAATAAATTACTGATTATTTTCTCAAGTAATGATATTATGAGCAAAGTGATAAATGCCAACATAAAAAAATCCCAAAATCATTAATGATTTTACGAATTAGTTGAGATAATAGAACATTGTACTGCTAATGGTTTAGCAGATTAAAAACCTCTAGCTATTTGCTATACGAACAATATGAATAGAATTATTTCCCATGCAGCAATATTCTATATGCAACATGTAAATATGATGAAAACAGTGATTAGCTTGTGAAGCTTTATGATTTCTAAAAAAAGCAATATATATATACACTCCACTAGAACGTACTGAGATATATGATTGAGATTATATCTCAAATTTTGAATGACATGTGTTGAGGTATTTTTAGCCGATTGATATAATACAAGATTTCCCAGAATTAAGGGGAGATTAAACAATTGATAATTTATAACAGGCCTGAAGCGTGATCATGCCTGAAGCGTAATGGCAATCGATTCCAAAAAAACAAATATCTCCTGAATAATTGAGATGATCCATTTGAGGCTAAATACTCATGGTGAGTAAAAGGGACATAACTACATAAAAGGAGATTAAGGTACCTAGTTATAAAAAATATAAAGAGATCTCTATATGTTATGTCTATATTGAGATGAAATGAAATTGAGAAAAAAGTCGACTACATACATTACACAACTCTCTTGTGAAAATGAGATTGATGAAATCTATAAAACTTTGGCCAAATACAAAAATCCCAATGTAGGGATTATTGTTATAAGAGGTCAAATCCAAACACTTAAAATGTGTAAAAGTCAATATTTATTTGTGCAAATGAAAAATATTTCATAGTCGTAAAAGTTGACTGATTGCATGTAGCAACCGAGAAATTTTATTATAATAAAAGTTAAATTTATTAAAAGCGTGTCGCTACAAATTCATCCAATTTCTAAGGAAAATGTGTTCGTCTAACCATATTATTATTTTAAGATAATGTGACGTAAAATCTAAATTCATTTAAATCTTTAAGTTCAATTTGTGATTTTAAAATTTGTCCAAAATCATTATTTAATTTTTAAAACTCAAATCATTATTTTAATCCAAGATTCAGGTTTTCGATTTTAATATTTTTACTGTTAAAATATTCTCAATCAATACAAAAATTATTTCCCAGTCAATTCACATTTCAAACTCCAAAAAGTGCAGAACGTGTCTCCTTTATTTTCTCATTCATTTCCCTCATTCATGTTAACGTTACAATTTCATATTCCTAACCCAGTATATAACTCATCTCCCCTTCCTCATTTGATATTCACTCATGCAGACACTGAATTATTGGGTAAGAATTTCCTTTGTATTCAACAGTATAGAATCAATCCATTTGCACACAACATTAATCTCATGACTTCACATCCATGGATGCCCCTACCTATTTCCAAACCACCCTCAACGACGAAGACTCCACCATGAAACACCAAGGATGAACCCATCCAGTTTCAAAAATACAAACATGACAGTCCAACAACCATCATTAATCGAGCACCACCATAGCCGAACTCAGCACCACCACCACCAACCCGAACTCCAATGCCGAACTTCTTCAACGACCAACCTCACTTCCACAAAACTATAATCTGCACTAGAAGATTTAACAACCCTCATTCACCTACTGCAAAACCCATCCAAATCTTGCGGCTTTTACATACCCACACCGCACTTCTCCTCGCCGTGTCACACCGATGGACCGTCACAGACTGCACGGCCGGTGTCGCCGAATTGGAGATGGGCGATTATCACCCATCTTGCTCTTCTTTCTCTCTATGTGTAACTAAAGTGAGAGAGAGATGAGTGATTCTTTTATTATTTTAAAATTTTTATTTTGTACAAATTTCCCCTTAGCCCACAACTTCCAATTGATAAATTTCAGCCCTCTAGTTTAATGATGTTTTAAAACTTAAGTTTCAAAATTTATTATTTAACCTGCAATTTTTAAGTTAGTCCTTTTATTTTTCTGAAAATTTTAATTAAGTCCCAAACCTTACAAAACTTAATTATGTTAAATTATCAAATTAGTCCTCAAACTTTATTTCTTTTAAATACTCAATTTACTAAAATTTCTAATTTAAGATTTAATTTCATTGGCTAGACGATGCGAACGGAAAGTTAGAGACTAAAGTTTTTCCCGCTCAATTCAAACTCGTTAAGTGTTGAGGTAGACTCATTCTTAATAATTGATTTTATTTATGATGTGCATGTGAAATGCGATTATGTGATTTATTCATATGTTAATATGAATTGAGACGAGACGAAGTTATGATGTTATATGCGCTATAACTTACATTCATTATTGCATGTTGAGATGAGGTGAGGCTACTTGTTTGCACTTATATGTTATATGAATTGATGATGTTATATGCGCTATAACATACATGCATCATTGCATGTTGAGATGAGACTATGCTACTTTTACGCACTTATGTGATATATGATATGATGTTATACCACAAAAATGTTTATCATGATTTGCATGTTTATGTGTACTTTCACAGTATAAAATTAATTACTCTGTAATGAGTTGAGTGAGTATTTCTTTGAAATACTCACTCCGTTATTAACAATTTTTTGTAGACTCGAAGATGGTGGCGAATGATGGACAATGGTGGAAAATTGATAAATAAATGATTTGATTTCAAAGTTTAAATTCACAGTTTAAGTTAAGTTTTAAATTGATGTTTTATCAAAAATTGAAACTTTTGAATTTATTACCGTTGGAGGATGTTTCTATAAAAGTTTATGCGAATTTTAGATTTCAATTATTTTTCACTAAATTAAAATTTTGAAAGTGAGAGTGAGAAAGAATGAAGTGGAGTTCCAAGTATTTAGAACACGGGGCGCTACAGCATGGCATCAGAGTAAGGTCTACATTTTTGTAGACTCGCAAAATTTTCAAAAGAGAATTTTTCAAAAAAAAATTTATTTTATTAAAGCAATTGTCATGTCATCATTCTCTCCCCCAACTACGAAGGTAAAGGAGATTATTATGAAGTTAATTGTCAATGTTATTATTATTTTGGATATTTGTTTGAATACCTTATGAGATTTAGACAAAGACAAAAGGAATTATCCGAAATAATTAGAAAGGAAACGAGTTCGAGCACAATGGGAAATAAGTAAATGAAGCATAATTTAAGATATGTTTTCATAATATTTTTTTTTCCTCAAATTTAGAAGATGATGTTATAGAACCCTAAATTGGACTTTGCATAATTGATATTTCCTTTAGATATGGCACAGTTCAGGAGAAGTCAACAGAGAGAACTAGATAGTAAGTTTTTAGCCTTCCTGTCTTTTAGAGCAGAGCTACATGCTACAATATCAGATCATTTATTTAGATATCGTGCCTTATGTCGGGATGCCATAGCTGACGGCTTTAGGATGACGGACATACATTCCATCAATCATCTTTTGTGGACCTTTCCAATAGATCAACGACATCAAGTTACTCGGTTTTGTAATGATGTAAAAAGATGTCTTGGTCAGAACATAAGTTTTCAGACGATGTGTGACAAGTTTCTGACGTGTAGGAATCGCTACCAAGTCCCTGCTCCAGCACCAGTTTCGGAAGTAATTATTATTTCTGATGATGAAGATGAGGTTGAGCCATTAGTCTTATCTGACTCTGAGTCAGAAATTTATGGTTATACCCCTAGCTCAGCAGGGTACTCACCATGGTTTAAGCCGGTTGCACCACCATTTGGAGAAAATGGTTGGTTTGATGAGTAGAGTGGATTAGTAGTAGTTAATTTTAGTATTTCCATTCCAGTTATATCTTTTGATTCGATGTATCCTCACTTGAAGGACTTCTGAGTTATTAATAAAGATATTTGTTTTTTTATTGGAGTTGAGTACATTATCATGATGTTTGGTTTATGAATTTCCTTTTTAAAATCAAGAAGTTAAAAATATATTTTGCTCCTCTTTTAAAGGCAATGTCTAGGCACAGAAATAGAAATGCAGTGGAACTAGCTATCCCAGAAGAGGGCTCCGTGGCCAAGTCCACTGTTATTAGAGATTTGCTTCAAGCTGTACAAGACATGAGGCAAGCCCCAACATCTCCCACAATGCTAATCATTGAGCAATTTAGAAGGTATCGTCCGCCTACTTTTGATGGCGGAAATGGTCTACACTAATACAGAAACTGGAAAACGCGTCGGTTGTAAAATGGAATACGCGTCGGTTGTAGAGGCGACGCCTATGACGTAGAAGCCTAAAGTTTTGACTTTAGGCGTCGGTTCTAAGTACAAACCGATGCCTAAAGTCAAAAAAAAAAACAACTTTGGGCGTCGGTTCTAAAATTAGTTTTAGGCGTCGGTTCTACTTTTAGAACCGACCCCTAAATTTTTTTTTGCAGTAAAAATAATTCCCTTGATGTGACCTGCAATGACCCAAGCCACTGCAAGTCATGGTCTGCAGTCACCTGGACATGGCCTGCAATGACCCAGGTCACTGCAAGTCGTGGCATGCAGTCACCTGAATGTAGCCTGTAATGACCCAGGCCACTGCAAGTCGTGGCCTGTAGTCACCTGGATGTGGCCTGCGGTGACCTAGGCAACTGCATGTCGTGGACTGTAGTCATGTGGACGTGGCTTGCATTGAACAGGCCACTGCAGGTCCTTGCCTATAGTCACCTAGACGTGGCCTGCGGTGACCTGAAAATTCTCCACATGCGCATCACCAAATATATATATAATCAACATATATGTAATAAAATTAAATAAATACAAAAATTATACTTACAAAATTGATATACGCGTCGATTTACACAAACCTATGAATGAAGTATTTTGCCCATAAGTTTTGAATCTCGATGACTTCCTCCGTTGAATAGCATTCTTTAAATGCCTACAAACAATCGAAATGAATTATTAGTTATTTTTTCATAAAATATAAAGTCATAATTAAGAATTCTCATTTTCAATGACTTATACCTTTCCTAACGAAGTAAGTTGAAAGTGTTCTGTGACTATCTCACACATATTTCTCATAATGTAGTAGCCACACTCAGAACCTCCAGTTTGCTGAGGACACTGAAATTTTCACATTGAAAACTAACAATACTAGTAATCAAACTAAATAGAATATAGAAATAATTCAAAGATTTGTAATAAAGCTTAAATCTGTGTTTTCATACCTTTAAGTTTTTCCACGTTGTATCGGATTTCGTCCTCAAGCCTCCAATTGTCCAATACGTTTTGAAAGCCCTAAAGTTTCAATAAATTATATCAACAAGCTACAAAATAATAATAATACTCAGATTTCCTACAGAAATTTTGGTAGAGTCTCCCCCATAAATTGGACTTATCCAACCTGTAGGGAGACCCTACTATTCAAAACTATAAACTTCTCAACAATCACAACATAAATGAATCAATTTCACTACAACTCCACAATCAATTTCACTACAACTCCACAATCAATTTCACCACAACTCCACACTTATTTCACGAAAAGTTTCCTAACTTACGTGTTTAATATCGGCTTGATATCTAAGTCACGCTTAGATGCAGCAGCTGAATCCAAGAAGTACACCGTATTCTTCTCAGGAGAAATAACTAGCAACATCCAGTGATTCCTACGTATTATGAACGTGTAAATACAACTTTAAATATCATATCATTAAAATTAGGTAAAAAAATAGAGAATATCAATGGTCTTACTCCTGAAAATACGGTGCTAAATTGATTTTTTTAGTTTTCATTGCCTTCATGGTGTTGGCCAAGTAAGTTATAACACCATTTGCATTTGTTCTTACTGAAACCGACGTAATGTGTGTCGGAGACATGAATCCAATTGATTCAATACCGTATTCCTGACATAACTCATAGAGGTACCTGAAAAATAATTAAACCAATAAATAGAAATAAAATAATGATTTAAATTGAAGTTATATTTTTTTATCAGAAGTCTTACAATGAAAACACTTGTAGGATAGATGTATCCAACCATTGCATCGTAAGCAAGTCGGTGATGTCTCCGACTGTAACGAAAAAACCATCCTCGAACGCCCAATTGAACACGACCGCATCTACGGGCACCTGGTAGAAGTCATCACCAACAGGAAATTGAAGGACCAGAGTGTGTAACATTTTGCAATTATCACCCAGACTTTAAAATGTCTCATCGTCAACAATCGCAGGTCGCTGGGTAGATGACATTTTGAAACTCTGAGGCGTTTTTCCTTCGTTGGATTTCTTTACCTATTGTGGTGCCTCTTCCGGCAACAAGAAAATTTTTATCATCTTAACGTGTTATAAAAATTTAAAAGAAATTAATATTGATAGAAACTTTTATATAACTAAACGTTATTACCTCTCCAAAAATCACCAACTCCTTAGGCCATTGTAAGAAGCTTCCAATAGCTTCCCCCACCGTGATGTGGTGTTGAGATGGCACTGGAATATAGAACGCTTCTGCACCATCGACAACGTGGTCAATGGACACCTTAACATGATCAGGCCAAAGAGGTTGATGATGCACCACCGTCTCGGGTCCTGCTGGATAAGCCATCCCACTTGCCACTATTTGTTTCACACCATTAAGATTTATGGCGAGACGACAAGGAGTCGGCTTCTATTTTACAACATCATTGAACATATATGTTAGCCACTTCCAGTAGAAATAACATAATTAATGTTAAAAAAATCTAAATAATTTAACATTACATACTTGAAGTTCATTAAATGGATCTGGATCCACGGAGTGGCAACTGCTGCGAGTTGGTGGTCGTGGCCATGGATTTACGTCCACCTCGACCTCAACATTTGAGCCCAAGCACTGGAGGATAGCATTGTATTTAGTCTGCATACTATGGTACTCCCTCTGCATAGTATCGAATTTACTCTGCATCTTCGACATGGTCTGATGCCTGATCCGCTCGGCAATACTATCCTCCATCTCTGACCTGATCATCTCCTTAATATCATCTACTGAGATGACCCCACACGATCGTCTAATGTAATAATCAGGCCTACCATAAACATCCTTCGTGGTAACATAGACGCCATACCCCCTCACCCTACCAGGGTGATCCGCCTTACCAAGGGCTTCACTTAAGATATCATGATGTCTACGTACCACAAATGTCCCCTGCATGGCCTGCTCAGCCTTTTCAACCTATTAACAAAAAAATGAAAACTAAATATAAGTATATATTTAAGTAAATTTGAATTTAAAGTATGAAAAAATAATGATGATTTACTTACAGTTTTGTCAAACACCCCCCTCATTTTCTCGTTGGGGATGTAATAACTTCCATCTTCTTTCTTCTTGGATCTAACTCGAATCCAATCTAAACTTCGATCCTCACTTACAATTGACGAACTAATCATGTCGCATGAAGAACTAGAAGATATTGGGTCACTAACTACCCACTGTGACTTCATCCCCGCATAACCAGCTGAGCCCATATAATGTGGAAGCTCATTTTGTAATTGAGCATCCCTGGCCTTCTTACTTTGTTCCTGAAAAATGTCACATCTTGTACTTAGTTTTCAAGTCAATAAATCACATGCGTACATTTAAATATACTTTAAATTTCTCCATCTAGCATTCTTTCTTAAACGACTCCCATTGGGCTTCAGTTATAAAATTATAAAGCTGCGTAGGAGATGTATATTTCGGGTGGTCATGTGTAATATAATCATGAACCAGACGAGTCTTGAAATCTTTTCATCGCATCTCCGCAACTTCCATAACCTTTTTTTTGCCGAGTTATCGGGGATGTTGAACTCCTTCTGAAAGACAAATATAATATGTGATGTTATAAAAAAAATTACGAAACGTTATCAATTAACTATGTATGAAGCGACAATACCTTTATTTCTTCCCACATCATGTCCTTAAGGCCATGATCAACCTTGTGCCAATCGCTGATGTTTATGTCAACGTGAATACGGACCAAACACCCGACATAATTTCGGAAGTTCTTCTTGCCTGGTCCGATTGGCCTCTTTTTCTCATCGAACTCGATGACATTCACTTCCCCCGCCTTCTTCATTTTCTTGCACATTTTTGGCCCTCTAGCCCTTTTTGTGTGGGTAGTATGATGATCATCTGAAGATGCTGAAGACTCGGCCATTATATCGAGACCACTGTGCACGTACCTGCACATATAACAACGTGTATATTTATATATATATATATCAAATTATTGTTATAAAAATCACAAGTGAAATTATTAACAACGTATAGAGCATATATAAAGAATAAACGAAAGTTCTAAGCAAGAATGTGTAAATGAACTCACACAATTAATAATCAGGAACGACGGTCAATCCATAATCCTTCTTCATGATCCCAACGCATGTAATTTGATTTAATATTATCTTCCCCTAAAGTTGCACTCCCTTGTATACCAATAGAAAATGGAGGGGTTTCATCAAAGTAATCATAATCTTCTTCATCTACTACATCACCAATCCCAACAATGTGTCTCTTGCCTTGAAGGATGACTGACCACTTAGTATCGGCAGGATCAAGAGCATAAAATACCTGTTTGGCTTGTGATGCAAGTATGAATGGCTCGTCTAGATAACCCAGCCGTCCAAAATCCATCATAGTGAATCCTAATTCATCCACCCGAACACCCCGTCAGTTATCAACCCATTTACATTAGAAGAGAGGAAATTTGAAATCCCTGTAATCAAGTCCCCAAATATCTTCAATGATACCATAATAGGACATCGAGGCATCTACTGGCATGGTATCTTTAGCATTTGAAAAATCTCTTGATAGTGCTACTTGTATCACTCCACTTTTTTGCACTGCGCTCTTATCATCTTGACGTTTAGTGTAAAACATATACCCATTAATGTCATATGCTTCATATGACCTCACAATCGTGCTAGGATCGTACGCTAACCACTTTACCATTTCAACAATGGTATTCTGCGTTTGTGATAATTCTTTCACGACTTTATCTTTGAACCATTTTACAAATGAACGATTATGTTGATTAGTTACCCACCTTTCAAATTTTTGAAGGATTCTGCTGCCTTATGGTAGACATATGCTCGTCCAAATATGGATGAACTTCAGGAAGGTGTTGTAATACAAGGAGGTGTGCTTTATCTCGCAAATCAACATTTGGGACGATTGACTTGCATCCAATAGTACCTTTACCTTCAAGTCTTCCATCATGCCGAGATTTAGGAACACTAATTGTCTCAATGACATCCAGGTAATCAGTACAAAATTCAATAGCCTCCTCAGCAGCATAACCTTCAATGATACTGCCTTCAGGTCGAAATCGATTTCACACATATCCTTTCAATATACCCATGTATCTCTCAAATGGATACATATACCTCAAGAATACTGGACCACATATCTTAATTTCTCTCACCAAGTGAACAAATAAGTGCACCATAACGTCAAAAAATGATGGCGGAAAATACATTTCAAATTGACATAGAGTGATAATAATATCGGCATGCAAATCATCCAATGCCTCCGGGTCAACAACTTTGGTGCAAATTGCATTGAAATAAAAAGTTTTATAATGACTTGTCTAACATGTTTTGGGAGAATGCCTCAAATTACAACTGGTAACAATAGTTGCATTAAGACATGACAATCATGAGACTTCATACCAACCAATTTTAAGTCCTTCATCGACACAAAACTTTTAATGTTTGATGAGTACCCAGATGGAACCTTAATAGCATGCAGGCACTCACAAAAACTTCTTTTCTCTTTTCTCGACAAAGTATAGCAAGCTGGGGGTAAATAAGTACCTTTTCTGACTCTTGCGGTGCTAATTGATCCCGTATCCCCATTTCTACCATGTCCTTCTTGACTATAATACCATCTTTCATCTTTCTTGGAATGTTCAACAATGTCCCAATGATGTTATCACAAACATTTTTCTCCGCGTGCATTACATCAAGACAATGCCTTACAGAAAAGTGTTGATAATAAGGTAGATCCCAGAATATGGACCTCTTCTTCGAACGACTCTTCTGAGGAGGCTTAAAAGTTTTTCCAAACGAAACATCAATATTTTTAACTCGTTCATATACCTCACCTCCTGTTAAAGGTAAGCTAGCTACTCGAGCCTCGATTTTTCCATTGAATGGCTTTTTCTTCTTGCGATAAGGGTGGTCAGTAGGGAGAAATCTTCTATGACTCATAAAGACATTTTTCTTGCAGTTTTTCAACCAAAGATCAACAGTGTATTCTTCACAAACAGGACATGCTTTTGGTCCTTTGTTAGTATAACCAGACAAGTTACCATAAGCTAGAAAATCATTTACGGTGGAAAATATCATAGTACGTAAGGTGAAATTCATCTGAGTATGTGCAAAATATCATAGTACTTAAGGTGAAATTCATCTGAGTATGTGCATCAAACACTGACACACCTTCATCCTACAACAGTCTTAAATCTTCAATTAGTGGGGCTAGGTAAACATCTATGTCATTCCCCGATTGTTTAGGTCCTGATATTAGCAAAGACAACATGATATACTTGCGCTTCATACATAACCAAGGAGGTAGATTGTAAATCGTCAAGAGAACCGGCCAAGTGCTATGTCAACTACTCATGTTACCATGCGGGTTCATCCCATCTTTACATAGTCCAAGCCTAAGATTCCTATCTTCGACCCCAAATTCAGGAAACAACCTATTAATGTTCCTCAATTGACGTGAATCGGCCACGTGTCTTAGTTTTCCATCTTATTTTATCCCATCGGCATGACACTGCATGTTCTTCACATCCTTTGCATTGGAAAACAAACGTTTAAATCTTGGTATTACGGGTAGGTACCATAACACCTTTGCCAGAGGGCTTTTCTTATCCTCATCGTTCACGTTCTTTCGCTTGTACCGTGATGCCCCACACTTTGGACAAATACGCAAGTCCTTATACTCATTTCGATACAATATACAATCATTGGGACATGCATGTATCCTCTCGATTCCATACCCATCGGACACAACAATTTCTTCGCCTCGTAGATTGAACTAGGAAGCTCGTTATCCTCCAGAAGCTTCTCTTGTAAAAGTTCCAGTAATGTCGTGAAACTCTTATCACTCCACCTATTGTTTGCTTTTAAGTTATACAATTTCAACATAGCAGACAATTTTGTGAATTTACTACAACCAGAAAACAAATGTTTCTCAAAATCATTGAAAAAGTTATCGAATAAATGAGGCTTTTCACTGAATTCCCCTTGTATATCATGCATCATTTCGTCTATCATATCATTCTCGTCATTTTCCACATCATTCTCACCAATATTGCAGAAATTATTCTCCTGCAGCCCACCATCATCGTCACCAGTGCATGTCCTAGGAAGCATACTCTCACCATGCCATATCCATCGTGTATAACCTTCCTTAAACCCACGGAGAATCACACGGCTCTTCACTTGCTCAAAACTACGAAACTTTCTCAAATTCTTACAATTACAACAAGGACACAAAATCATTACTTCACCTTTCTCTCTCATGTGTTCCTCCGCACATTTCATAAACTCTTCAACCCCTTTTATATATTCATGTGTATTACGCCTACCATGCATCCAACCCCGATCCATATCTAATGACCTATATGTGAAAATATAATTAAAAAAATATTACTTTTGAGTTAATATTTTTAATGATAGTTACTTAAACCAACTATATATTAATAATTGAAATCAAATATGATAATTTATTACATTGAATACTTCATAATTTTACTAGTGTATTATGTTTAGTTATATATTTAGTATGGTCAACTCTGTAATAGTGAAAATCACCAAAAAAATTAATATTTCACTTTTCTTTGCAAAATCGTACAGACATTTCGGTAGAGTCTTCCCTATAAATTGGACTAAACCAACCTGTAGGAGGATTCAAAATGCCACAATATAACGAAAGTCTTGAACCTCAACATATTCACTACTCAACCACAATTCAAGTAAACTTCAACATCATCAACTACTCCAAAATTAATCCAAAATCAAATCTTAATTTCTATGAACTCAAACTACGATTTCATAACTTAACATCCCATGCATAATTTCAATAGAACTCCAATAGTACAAATTTTACAATATATATATCTACTAACTCAAAATCAACAATATAAAATTAACATCCAAACTAAACTAATAAAAAATAATTCATATACACCAATTAGCATATAAAATCATAAACTAACAAATTAAATCAATTAACTATTTGCAATACCAATATCAATATATATATATATATCACATTTTTATACACATATACATAGACACATTTCACATTTTTACACAAACACATTCACATATACATGCGAGCACACACACACACACACACACATATAAAGAGGAGGTGCGTGGTTCTTACGGGTTGGGAGGGAGGGGGCGGCGGTGGTGGCACAATCTTGGTGGTGGCAGCGGTGCGATGGTGGAGGCACGATCTAGGTGGCGACGGCTCAGTGGTGGAGGGTGTAGTGGAGGAAATTTGTGTAGATGTGAGAGTTAGATAATGAAGAAATAAAGAGAGGAGAGAGGTGGTACGGTGGTGGTGGTGGCGAGACGTACGGCGGTCTCAAAGGAAGGAGAGAGAGAGAGAGAGAGAGAGAGAGAGAGAGAGAGAGTGAAGAAATATGAAATATTGTTCGCGGGTAAGTATAAATAGGAATGGGCGTCGGTTCTCAAAGAACCGATGCCCAAAGGGCCGGTTTAAGGCATCGGTTCACCAAGAATAGACACCTAAAGCCGGCTGGTCCGACTTTAGCCTAAAGTCAGACCGGCCGGCTTTAGGCATCGGTTCTTGGTGAACTGACGCTTTAAACCTGCCCTTTGGGTGTCAGTTCTTTGAGAACCAACGCCCATTCTTCACTGTTGAATTTCTCGTGTCGGTTTCTTAAATAGAACCGACGCGTATTCCTAAAAAATATCTACTAAAATGCCATCGTCCTTTTTTACACGTCGATTTTTTGAAAAACCGACGTGTATTCCCTTTTTTTATGTTGTTTTGTACTAGTGCTACTAACTATGGAAGAATGGCTGCAAACTACCGAGAAAATCTTTAGGCACTTATCCTGCCTTGAGGATAGGAATATTATATGTGCAAAGTTTATGTTGGTCGGAAGAGCCGGTTTTTGGTGGGAGTTTGCATTGCAGACTAGAATAGAAGAAGAACAAGCGGCTTTGACATGGGAGGAATTCAACGCTAAGATCAAAGATAAGTTTTTCTCCCAAGCTCTCCTAGACCATAAAGAGACGGAGTTTCTACATTTAGTTCAAGGGGAAATGGACACAACAGATTATGAGAGAAAGTTCGAGGAGCTCTCACAATATGCTCCACATCTGGTGGAGAATGAGGTTAAAAAGGCCCATCGGTTTGAGAGAGGCCTCAAATTGAGTCGCTATTGTTTTGAAATTTTTATGCAATAAATAATTATTTTAATATTTAGAAAATTGAGTCGCTATTGTTTTGAAATTTATGCCGCGACGGATTCGTCTAGCCAAGTCAAGAAATATCGAATTTGTTCGATTTTAAATTAAAATTCGAATTTCTAAAATTATGTTATTTTAATTATTTATTCAAAATATTATTTTCAAAATCATTTTGAATTCCAAATTTATTAAAATATCTCAATTTTCCTTATTCAAATTATTTCAAGTCCAAATACGTAATTCAATTTTTATATCAATTTTAATTTCATTTCTTAATCGAAGTTAGTTCAATATTTATCATATCAAACTAAACCATAACAAAACCCAATCTCATACCTAATTCTACACTATCTTATACTATAATCCCTAATCAATACATACACTCTTATCCCTCATCACAATTTACGTACACAACACCAAAAGCATCCCTACTATATAAAATTTCCACAATAATCTAATCTATCATCACCTCTTTTCTTTTCTTATCCACCCATTCAACATTATTATGTCTTTGAGACATAATAATTCACACACCCATTTGATACCACTACAACATTTTTCAATATCATTCATACCCCCACAAATTCCTTTACAGCACCATTATCATCATCATCAATCCATAACCACAGCTTTTCCATCATTATATCAATCCACTAATTCATACCATCTCTACTGCCTGCGAAATCAACCCATCTGCAGAACCTCCATCATCGCCACACCCAAACCACCCTGCTTCCTTCCAAGTTAGATCACCACCACCACAGTTCCCATACCAATCAGCTACATAAATCTGAATACCAATCGAACACCACTGCCCAACCAACAGCCACCTCCAACTCACCACCTTCATCATCAGCTGAACCACTGCAGTCCTCAGTCACGGCCACCATCAACACCCTCGGCACTCATCGCCTGAACCGCCCCCAACTACCTCAAGTTCACCGCAACCTCCACCATCGGATTTCTCAAATTTTCCACCACCGCCTCTGTTCACCTCACAAATCGCAACCCAAGTACTTCGCAGCCCAAATCGCCACTTCCATCCGCGATTTAATCAACAGATTCACAGAAAAGTATTTTTCGTCCAAGCCACAAACTTGGATCTCTAATTTGCAGCCAACTACTACCAATTTCGAATCAGCCTAACCATCATCCACGAGAATCAAGAAATAGAACAGCAACCATGACCATCTCCATCAACAAGTCGCCACTCAGCCTCCCCTAAACCACCATGATTCAACCCCATCGCCTCCACTGCCCAGCCCCAAATTAAAAATCAAAACAAGAAATAAGTTAACCCAAGTACTTACCTCAGCTGCTGATCGTTTTTCCGCCGGATTATCGTCGGAAACCGCAATCATCAACCTCGGTTTAATCATTTATTTCCCCCATCTTTCGCACCAAACCTAGCCTAAATCACCGACAGTAACCACGGATCTTCTTCTTCTTCGCCGGTGTCTCGCCTTTCTCCCTCTCTGCCTTAGTTTTTCATATCGCAGACACGATCAGATTTTGAGCCTCGTTATATGCCTCGGTTCGCACCTCCGTCGCCTGAGTCTTTTGAGAGAGGCGGAGTGCGTTTTGAAAGAAAGAGATAAGATCTGAGATATATATTTAATTTTCAGAAATTGCAGCTTGGTCCCTGAAGTTTTAAAGGTTTTCAAATCAGTCCCCAACTTTTTAAGTTATCCATTTCAGCCCCAAAGTTTTAAATGATTTACTTCAGCCCTTTAACTTTAAACTCTTTTATTTCAATACCTGCTGATTTACTTTTAAGCCCAAGTTTCAAAGTATTCATTTTAATCCCTCAACTTTCAAAATATCTATTTTAGTCCCTGAACTTTCAAAAGTATTCATTTTAGTCCCTCAACTTTCAAAACATCAATTTTAGTCCTCAAAATTATAATTTATCATTTTGAACTATATATTCGATATACTAAAGTGACTTATTGGCTTAAGACGAAACGTACGGAGAATTTAAAGAAATTGAAGTCATTCCCGCTCAACTTTGCACTCGTCGGATTTGAGGTAGACTCGCACTTATTAATTGATTTAAATTATGATTTCATATAAATGTCATGTGACTTGTGAAAGTCAATTTTCAAGAAAATTAAGTATGTTTTATGAAAGGTAAATATACCTTATGTTGTTATGAAAAGTAAGTATGTTTTTATGAAAAGAAAATATACTTTATGTTTTTACGAAAAGTAAGTATACCCTATGCTTCACGAAAATGTTTTTTTGGATCATTGCTATGAAATCAATCTACCAAGATTGTTTTGGGTCCCATATGATAAGTTATGATATGTTAAGGGGACCGGAGTTTTAGTAGCGCTACACATAAGAATTCTTGCCACCTAAGTTCGGTAACATTCTTGTGTCTCCATAAGTTTATGAGGATTTACCACCTAAGTTCGGTAAAATTCCTGTCTTTCCATATGTTTATGAGGATTTACCACCTAAGTTCGGTAAAATTCCTGTCGCATATGTTTATGAGGATTTCGATCCTATCTTATGTTATGATGCAATTGATCCCTATGAATTTCAGAAAATTATGCTTGGTATACTTACTACATAAGAATTCTTACCACCTAAGTTCGGTAAAATTCTTATGTTTATGAGGATTTCGATATTATCCTATGTTATGATGAAAACTTACTGTTATTATGATTTTACTGCATAAGAATTCTTGCCACCTAAGTTCGGTAAAGTTCTTGTGTCTTCTTATGTTTATGAGGATTTCAATCCTATCTTATGTTATGCTTTCAAAAGAAATTATGCTTGGCATAATTAAAATGTTTTTATAAGTATATGGTTTTCAAAGAGCTATTTTCAAAGAGCCTATGATTTGCAAAATATGTCCCGTGCTGTAATGCACAATATGAGTTTTATCAAGAGCAGTTTTATAAAGAAGCTCTATCAATGCCCGTTTTATAAAGAGCAGGGATTTATGTGTTTAATCATCTTATAAATTAAATTAATTCGCGATGAGTCTACTGAGTATTTCCCCCATGAAATACTCACCCTACTTTTAACAGTTTTGCAGATTTCGGAGACGGTGGCGAGCGATGAATGATGGTGGCAATAATCGTTGAACGGTTGAAAGTTTGACGTTAATGATTTCCGTATTTTCCAAACAATCGAATAATTTAGAGAAGTTCATTTATTTGAGAAATTATGATATTGGCAATTTCTTTACAATATTAATGGTTCGATTTACTATTTCAAATGGTTTCATAAATGTTTTCAATTTTAGCGGCCATTACAGTTTATTTAATGTTGCCAAAAAAATAATGAATTTCAATTATTTCTTCCGCAAAAATATTATTCGAAAAATTTAGACAGAAAATGACGTAGTGAATCGGGTATACGGAACTCGGGGCGCTACAAGTTGGTATCAGAGCTAGTCTGCGTTTCTGTAGACTGGAAAAATTTTCAAAAAGAATTTTCAAGAAATATTTTCCATTATAAAAATTTTATTGATGAAGATTGCCACTGCCATCATTCGTTCCACCAACTCCGAGGTAAAGAAGTTTATGATGTTTAAAGTTATTTCAGTATTTCGAATACTCATTTTATTGATTTATGAGAAAGAATGAAGAGTATTTCGGATACTTATGATTTATGAGAAATAAGAATGTATTTCTTCGAAAATAATGATGTTGTTATGCTTTGTCATAACTTATATGCTTTAATGTATGAGTATGAGAAAATTTTTTAAAAGAAAACGAGTGTTGAGCATAATGGGAATAATATGATTTTATTGAGAATTAAGTAATGGATATTATGTTGAGTTAATTTATTATGCCTCTATGTTGAAGAGAAATTTATTATGAAGTTTGGCTTTGTGAATAAATTTTGGGAATATGATTTATGGCATATATTTATAAGTATGAGTAACTTTTGAGCCAATTAAGGTATGGAAGGAAGTGATATTGTGATATTGAAAAATATGATTTGAAATTGTTATGTTGAGGAATTATGAGATATTTTGATGATATTGAAGTGTTGAAATCATTTTCAATATTTTTAGATCGTTGTGATCAAATGTGGAGTTATTTATTATTGTGAGTTATGAAGTATGCTTATGGTTTGGATAAGTCCAAATTACAAGGGAGACTCTATCCAGAATTTTATCATTTGGAATTAAGAGCATAATATGATAAGCATCCACTAAAGGAATTAAGGTTAGACATGCAAGATCATTTACATCACAAACGAGATTTAGTAGATGATAGCAGAGATTTTATTATTTTCTCATAAGGAGAACACACAAGAGTCACACTGGAAAGGAAATACATGAAACACACGAAAGCATAAGAGAAAAACATGGAAAGATCCTCAGAATGAGAGATGTGTTTCCGGAGTAGCCGTATCCTACCACCTCTGATCTTTAGAGGAAATAAAGAAACCTTCAAAGAGGTGTGTTTCGAGAGTAAGAATACTCCGTAATCTACCACCTGGAATCTTTGAAGTACACACAAGATTTAAACATTAAGGAAATCCTAGTAAATGGAGGGGTGTCTCGAGAGTGAGAATACTCCGTACTCTACCCCCACCTATTCTAAGATTCAAAGAGTTAAATTTACATTAACCGGACTCCATTTTCGCTTGATTCCCCTTCCTTGCGACCAATCTATCTTAACTCCTGCTGGATCTTGTATTGAGATATATGACTGCAGCTTATCCAGTAGTTCATCAATAGTAGGAGCAGAAATAAGAAGCCTTCTGGAAAATGGAGAGATGAATCCCTGTTCCACAGCATAATCAAGAAAGGTTAACAAACCATCAAAGAAATTGTTAACATTCAGAAGCCCAATAGGCTTAGTATGGAGATCTAGTTGAGCCCATGAGGTAATGTTAAAGATTTCTTCTAAGGTACCAAAACCTCCGGGCAGGGCTATAAAGGCATCAGAACCATATAGCATACAAGTTATGCGTTCATGGATGGATAAGGTTTGAACTTCATGCCCTCGTGTTTTGCCTGCAACATCTACCAAAGGGACAGGTATGACACCGATTACTTTTGATTTCTCTGCAAGAGCAGATTGGGAAACACAACCCATTAGACCACTGCTACCACCCCCATATACAAGAGTGATACCTTTTTCCCCCAGTTTCTTTCCAAGATCTACAGCCGCTTCTAGATAACCGAAGCCTTTCCCTACTTTTGATCCACAAAATACACAAATAGTTTTGATCTGTCGAAGTTTTGGTGCTTCCATCTTTGATAGTATAGAAGAGAAAACTTACGAAGAAGATGTGATTTTGGGATGCCTGAACTATGAAATATGTTTGGCTATTTAAAGCCGGAAAAATTTACTATTTTTGATTGATTCTGAAAAAGTAAAGATTTACTTTTGACAAAATCAGCCCACTTTTGAATATTTTTATCGTATCGAGGCTGTCACCTTTCGGCGATTTAATATTTTATTTCCAGCTTTATCAAACCTCGAGAAAGGAAAATATATTTTATTTTCAAAACGTGTGAAAGAAAGCAGCAAAATATTTTAAATGCGTATCAAAAGATTTACCTTATATCATTGCTGAACTGCCAGAAGCCTCATTTTGTAAAACAGACTGGCAAACAGGATCTTTTGCTATTATATTTTGGAGACTATAACGATTTTTGTCCTCATTAAACTGAGCGTATAAGGAGAGAAGTTCACGTTGTACATAACCACTTGGGTGCGTCTCAAGAGTCAGTCGAATATCATCCAAAGACTCCTTACTCAGTCCACCCTTTATGAATTCGATTTTATCATCCCGATTAGTAGAAGAATATCCTACTGATTTGCAACGAGTATCACAATTCCAACGAGCACATTTGTAGCAACCACCCAGTCTTTTTGCTCTTCGTTTCTTTGCAAACGTGCTTTTGCCTAAACCAGGCATGTGCTTTGGAAATGTTGATGGTAATTCACCAGATAGTCGAACCTTTGCTTCTATCAACCAGCGAACATCTTCTGGAATATCATGAGCCATTAGCAACCTCAATCTTTCGAGCCTTATTTTATAGATCTTTCTCAGATCATTCATAGGAAGACTGGAATAATACTTGCGAATGTTAGAAAGAATGATATCCATTGTTTGATGATTCAACCTCTTCCCAGCATGAACTATTTAAAAGCGCAAAGGATCTGAGTGAATCCGCGTAATGTTGTGACCAGCAAGAAAGCGCAGGATTATTTTAATGAAAAGAGGAGACAAGAAGTAATGCGCTGTTAAATTTTATCGATAAAGGAGATTTGATTGGAGATTTGGAATATTTTCTTGGATTATGGGTACTGATATTTTGTTTTAATAATGATAATCTTGGTATAGTGTGATGATACGTGGAAAGTAAAATGAGTACTGTATTGAATCAGAATTCATACGTATATACAAGTGAAAGAAATACTTTGCAGGAAATGTGGTGACATTTAAGTATAGAATCTTAGTTTTGGGAGATATTTGTTTACTGAATTTTGGGTTACAAATATTGGAAAGATAAGTTGATGATATTGTTGATATGTTTGGGTATTTTACGTAGAGAAAATATTCAGGAATTGTTTTGATTATTTTGAGAATATTCGATGATAAGAAGAAGATATTCTGATTAAGTATTCAGAAATTATAAGATTAAGTAAGTTTAATTTCGAGGACGAAATTATTTTAAGGAGGAAAGATTATAGCGACCCAGAATTTTTATGCAATAAATAATTATTTTAATATTTAGAAAATTGAGTCGCTATTGTTTTGAAATTTATGCCGCGACGGATTCGTCTAGCCAAGTCAAGAAATATCGAATTTGTTCGATTTTAAATTAAAATTCGAATTTCTAAAATTATGTTATTTTAATTATTTATTCAAAATATTATTTTCAAAATCATTTTGAATTCCAAATTTATTAAAATATCTCAATTTTCCTTATTCAAATTATTTCAAGTCCAAATACGTAATTCAATTTTTATATCAATTTTAATTTCATTTCTTAATCGAAGTTAGTTCAATATTTATCATATCAAACTAAACCATAACAAAACCCAATCTCATACCTAATTCTACACTATCTTATACTATAATCCCTAATCAATACATACACTCTTATCCCTCATCACAATTTACGTACACAACACCAAAAGCATCCCTACTATATAAAATTTCCACAATAATCTAATCTATCATCACCTCTTTTCTTTTCTTATCCACCCATTCAACATTATTATGTCTTTGAGACATAATAATTCACACACCCATTTGATACCACTACAACATTTTTCAATATCATTCATACCCCCACAAATTCCTTTACAGCACCATTATCATCATCATCAATCCATAACCACAGCTTTTCCATCATTATATCAATCCACTAATTCATACCATCTCTACTGCCTGCGAAATCAACCCATCTGCAGAACCTCCATCATCGCCACACCCAAACCACCCTGCTTCCTTCCAAGTTAGATCACCACCACCACAGTTCCCATACCAATCAGCTACATAAATCTGAATACCAATCGAACACCACTGCCCAACCAACAGCCACCTCCAACTCACCACCTTCATCATCAGCTGAACCACTGCAGTCCTCAGTCACGGCCACCATCAACACCCTCGGCACTCATCGCCTGAACCGCCCCCAACTACCTCAAGTTCACCGCAACCTCCACCATCGGATTTCTCAAATTTTCCACCACCGCCTCTGTTCACCTCACAAATCGCAACCCAAGTACTTCGCAGCCCAAATCGCCACTTCCATCCGCGATTTAATCAACAGATTCACAGAAAAGTATTTTTCGTCCAAGCCACAAACTTGGATCTCTAATTTGCAGCCAACTACTACCAATTTCGAATCAGCCTAACCATCATCCACGAGAATCAAGAAATAGAACAGCAACCATGACCATCTCCATCAACAAGTCGCCACTCAGCCTCCCCTAAACCACCATGATTCAACCCCATCGCCTCCACTGCCCAGCCCCAAATTAAAAATCAAAACAAGAAATAAGTTAACCCAAGTACTTACCTCAGCTGCTGATCGTTTTTCCGCCGGATTATCGTCGGAAACCGCAATCATCAACCTCGGTTTAATCATTTATTTCCCCCATCTTTCGCACCAAACCTAGCCTAAATCACCGACAGTAACCACGGATCTTCTTCTTCTTCGCCGGTGTCTCGCCTTTCTCCCTCTCTGCCTTAGTTTTTCATATCGCAGACACGATCAGATTTTGAGCCTCGTTATATGCCTCGGTTCGCACCTCCGTCGCCTGAGTCTTTTGAGAGAGGCGGAGTGCGTTTTGAAAGAAAGAGATAAGATCTGAGATATATATTTAATTTTCAGAAATTGCAGCTTGGTCCCTGAAGTTTTAAAGGTTTTCAAATCAGTCCCCAACTTTTTAAGTTATCCATTTCAGCCCCAAAGTTTTAAATGATTTACTTCAGCCCTTTAACTTTAAACTCTTTTATTTCAATACCTGCTGATTTACTTTTAAGCCCAAGTTTCAAAGTATTCATTTTAATCCCTCAACTTTCAAAATATCTATTTTAGTCCCTGAACTTTCAAAAGTATTCATTTTAGTCCCTCAACTTTCAAAACATCAATTTTAGTCCTCAAAATTATAATTTATCATTTTGAACTATATATTCGATATACTAAAGTGACTTATTGGCTTAAGACGAAACGTACGGAGAATTTAAAGAAATTGAAGTCATTCCCGCTCAACTTTGCACTCGTCGGATTTGAGGTAGACTCGCACTTATTAATTGATTTAAATTATGATTTCATATAAATGTCATGTGACTTGTGAAAGTCAATTTTCAAGAAAATTAAGTATGTTTTATGAAAGGTAAATATACCTTATGTTGTTATGAAAAGTAAGTATGTTTTTATGAAAAGAAAATATACTTTATGTTTTTACGAAAAGTAAGTATACCCTATGCTTCACGAAAATGTTTTTTTGGATCATTGCTATGAAATCAATCTACCAAGATTGTTTTGGGTCCCATATGATAAGTTATGATATGTTAAGGGGACCGGAGTTTTAGTAGCGCTACACATAAGAATTCTTGCCACCTAAGTTCGGTAACATTCTTGTGTCTCCATAAGTTTATGAGGATTTACCACCTAAGTTCGGTAAAATTCCTGTCTTTCCATATGTTTATGAGGATTTACCACCTAAGTTCGGTAAAATTCCTGTCGCATATGTTTATGAGGATTTCGATCCTATCTTATGTTATGATGCAATTGATCCCTATGAATTTCAGAAAATTATGCTTGGTATACTTACTACATAAGAATTCTTACCACCTAAGTTCGGTAAAATTCTTATGTTTATGAGGATTTCGATATTATCCTATGTTATGATGAAAACTTACTGTTATTATGATTTTACTGCATAAGAATTCTTGCCACCTAAGTTCGGTAAAGTTCTTGTGTCTTCTTATGTTTATGAGGATTTCAATCCTATCTTATGTTATGCTTTCAAAAGAAATTATGCTTGGCATAATTAAAATGTTTTTATAAGTATATGGTTTTCAAAGAGCTATTTTCAAAGAGCCTATGATTTGCAAAATATGTCCCGTGCTGTAATGCACAATATGAGTTTTATCAAGAGCAGTTTTATAAAGAAGCTCTATCAATGCCCGTTTTATAAAGAGCAGGGATTTATGTGTTTAATCATCTTATAAATTAAATTAATTCGCGATGAGTCTACTGAGTATTTCCCCCATGAAATACTCACCCTACTTTTAACAGTTTTGCAGATTTCGGAGACGGTGGCGAGCGATGAATGATGGTGGCAATAATCGTTGAACGGTTGAAAGTTTGACGTTAATGATTTCCGTATTTTCCAAACAATCGAATAATTTAGAGAAGTTCATTTATTTGAGAAATTATGATATTGGCAATTTCTTTACAATATTAATGGTTCGATTTACTATTTCAAATGGTTTCATAAATGTTTTCAATTTTAGCGGCCATTACAGTTTATTTAATGTTGCCAAAAAAATAATGAATTTCAATTATTTCTTCCGCAAAAATATTATTCGAAAAATTTAGACAGAAAATGACGTAGTGAATCGGGTATACGGAACTCGGGGCGCTACATCGTTAGTTCACATGAATTGCCCACGTATAGAGAGGTCGTAAAGAACGCTCAAGTGGTAGCTTATGATGGAATAAAGTTTGGCAATAAGGGAAGTTAGAAAAATGCAAAATTTTAGGGTAAGAGGAGTGGAATGGTTCAAATCAGAACCAGAACAAGAATTATGTGCCCAGCAAGAAGATGAACTCAGGACCTTCTAAGGGTCAAGAGACTAGCAACATACCACCTTATCCTAAGTGTTCGAAGATGCACAAAGGAGAGTGTCTCATGGACAAGGGAGCTTGCTACAAGTATGACCAACCAAGTCATTTTGATTTTGATTGCAGCAATCCACCAGCATAAGGCACCGATTAAAAGAAGAATGTATACCAGAATAAGAAGGGAAAAGCTATAGTGTTTGCTATGGATTCCGCTGAAGATTCTAACGTGATCGCAGGTATACTATCTGTTTTTGGTATTCCTGTTTATATCTTGATAGATTCGGGTGCTACACATTCTTTTATTTCTGATGGATGCCTATCTAGACTAGATTTAGTTGGAGAGAAAACTGGTAGTATACTCGAGGTTAGTTTACCATTGGGAGGAACTGTTGAGACTTATTAGTTAAGGTTTTGAAAATAGATTGTGAAAATATATTTCGATGGTCAAATACTTGAGGCAGATCTCAATATAATTCAAATGAGAGATTTCGATATTATTCTAGGGATGTACTGGTTGAGTATCAACCATGCTGCTATTTTATGCCATGAGAAGGAAGTCGTGTTTCGTAAGAATGGGAAAGAAGTATTCAGATTCTATGGGTCGAAAATTAAGGCACTTCCTTGCCTTATTTCGGCTTTGCAAGCAGAAAAACTTCTAGTTAAAAGAAATTGTCAGAACTATCTCGTTAGCCTTCAAGAAAAATTGTCTAAGGAAATTACATTGGAGTCAGTGCTAGTTGTGTGCGATTATGGTGATGTTTTTCCAGACGACCTACCGGGCATCCCGCCTGATAGGAAAGTGGAATTTGTTATCAATTAGTGCTGGGAGCTGCCCTTGTTTCTATAGCTCCATATCGTGTGACGCCAAAAGGAGTTTTAAGAAGTGAAGGTTCAGCTGGAGGAACTTTTAGAGAAGGGTTTTATCAGGCCGAGTGTGCCTCTATAGGGAGCACCCATGGTATTTTTGAAAAAGAAGGATGGCAGTATGAGAATGTGCATTGATTATCGTGAACTCAACAAGTTGACAATAAATAATAAGTATCCACTACCTAAGATCGAAGGCTTATTCGATCAACTAAAAGGAGCTGCTGCTTTCTTGAAAATGGACTTGAGGTCCGGCTACCATAAACTAAATATCAAGTCGTCTGATGTATAAAGACAGGGTTCTGAACATGATATGGACACTATGAGTTCACAGTGATGTCATTCGGTCTCACGAACGCACCTGCGGTATTCATGGACTTGATGAATCGACTTTTCCATTAGTATTTGGATAAATTTGTCATTATCTTCATCGATGACATTTTAGTCTACTCAAGGGATTCTGAGCAAAATAAGGAACATTTGAGACACTGAGAGCAGAAAAGTTGTATGCCAAATTCAAGAAGTATGAATTTTGGCTTGAGAAGATAGGTTTTCTATTCACATTGTTACATTCAAAGGGATCAAAGTTTATCCTTCTAAGGTCAAGATAGTAACTAATTGGGCTACGCCGAAAAATGCTAGTGATGTAAGAAGTTTTCTAGGATTGGCTGGATATTATTGACGGTTCATAGAAGGTTTCTCTAAGATAGCGGGTCCCATGACTCAGTTAACATGGAACTGTGTCAAATCTCAGTAGACTGAACAGTGTGAGCGAAGCTTCCAAGAGTTGAAGAATAGGCTAGTTTCAGAACCCATGTTGACGGTACCCAACGGGACTGACGGTTTTGTTATTTATAGCGATGCCTCCAAACATGGATTGGGATGTGTTCTAATGCAAAAAGGTAAGGTAGTTTCCTATGCTTCGAGGCAATTAAAGTCATATGAACAAAATTATCTGACACATGATCTGGAGCTAGCAGCAGTAGTGCGCGCCTTGAAGATTTGGCGACACTATTTATATGGGAGTAAATGCGAGATTTACACCAATCATAATAGTCTCAAATATTTCTTCACTCAAAAGGAGTTGAATATGCGATAAATCCGATGACTTGAGTTGGTAAAGGATTATGACTGCACTATTCTTTACCACCCGGGTAAATCCAATAAGGTTGCAGATGCATTAAGCAGAAAGGATGTTGCACAGTTATCAGCTTTGGGAACAATGCAAGATCATCTAATTCGAGATTTTCAGAATATGAGGATTGAAGTGCGATCCCGATCAAACCAAAGTCCTAGTAAATTGGCAAACTTGACTGCTAAGCCAGATTTAAGTGATCGGATTGTGATGGCTCAGGTAAGTGATAAGTTCTTGGAAAAGATTAAAACGGAAGTTGGGACGAATAAGAGAATATGTTTCGAGATTGCCCCTGATAAAGCACTTATATTCACTGAGACGAAAGATGATCAAATTAGAAATGAAATAACGAAGGAAGGCCATTCAGCAACTTATGTAGCTTAGCCAGGAGGGACGAAGATGTATCTTGATCTGTGAGATACACTCTGGTAGATGAATATGAAGGGTAGTATTGCGAAGTTTGTCTCACATTGCATTGTGAGTCAGCATGTCAAGGCTGAACATTGGAGACCATCAGGATTATTGAACCCCTTGGATATACCAGAATGGAAGTGAGAGAAAATCACCATGGAATTTTTAATAGGCTTACCGAGATCAACAAGAGGGCACAATGTGATCTGGGTTATTGTGGACTGACTTACGAAGTCAGCTCACTCCCTTCTAGTTTGAATGACTCTTAGTGTCCATTGTTTCAGTCAGAGATCCTAGATTTACCTCGAGATTTTGGAAGAGTTTACAAATGGCTATTGGTACCAAATTAAATTTTAGTACTACTTATCATCTCCAGACAGACAGACAGTCCGAACGCATTATTCAGATTTTGGAAGATATGCTTAGAGCTTGTGTCTTAGATCTAAGTGGTAATTGGGAGATTCACACCTGTCATTAGTAGAGTTTTTCTACAACAACAGTTTCCAAGCTGTCATTGGTATGGCACCATATGTAGCATTGTATGGACGAAGATACCAATCACCAGTATATTGGGATGAGGTTGGTGAGAGGAAGATATTAGGTCCGGGATTGATTGAAAAGATAGTAGAGGCTATTGAGAAGAACAGACTGAGGATTAAAGCTGCTCAAGATAGACAGAAGAGCTATGCTGATAAGAGGAGGAAATACTTGGAGTTTCAAGTTGGATAGAAAGTATATTTGAAAGTGGCTCCAATGAAGGGAACTTTCCGTTTAGGTAAGAGAGGGAAACTAAGGCCTTGATATATTAGACCATTTGAGATATTGGAACAAGTAGGAAACGTGACTTATCGTTTGGCTCTACCTCCAAAACTTTCAACGGTACATAATGTTTTTCACGTTTGCCTATTAAGGAAGTATGTACATGATCCTAGCCACGTGATGAACTTTCAGTCTATTTCGATTATGAAGAATCTATCCTATAAGGAAGCACCTATGGCTATAATTGACAAAAAGTCCATGTCTTAAGAAATAAAGAGATTTTCTTAGTCAAAGTCCAGTGGGGTAAACTCGGTAGTGATGAGGCTACCTGAAAAAAGGAAGTAGAAATTTTAGCCAAGTACAAAGACATTTTAGACCATGTAAGTTTTTTGAAGATGAAATTATTTTAAGGGGGTATTGTAGCGACCGATAAATTTTATTATAATAAAATTTAAATTTATTAAAAACGTGTCGCTACAATTTCATCCAATTTCTAAGGAAAACGTGTTCGTCTAACCATATTATTATTTTAAGTTAATGTGACGTAAAATCTAAATTCATTTAAATCTTTAAGTTCAATTTGTGATTTTAAAATTTGTCCAAAATCATTATTTCAATTTTAAAATTCAAATCATTATTTTAATCCAAGATTCAGGTTTTCGATTTTAATATTTTTACTGTTAAAATATTCTCAATCAATACAAAAATTATTTCCCAGCCAATTCACATTCCAAAACTCCAAAAAGTTCAAAAAATGTCCTCTATTTTCTCATTCATTTCTCTCATACGTGTTAACGTTACAATTTCATATTCCTAACCTAGTATATAACTCATCTCCCCTTCCTCCTCATCTAATTTTCACTCACGCAGACATTGAATTATTGGGTAAGATTTTCCTTTGTATTCAACAACATAGAATCGATCCATCTGTACACAACATTAATCGAGAGAGAGAGAGAGAGAGAGAGAGAGAGAGAGAGAGAGAGAGAGAGAGAGAGAGAGAGAGAGAGAGAGACGAGTGATTCTTTTATTTTTTTTAAAAGTTTTATTTTGTATAAATTGCCCCTTAGTCCCATAACTTCCAATTGATAAATTTCAGCCCTCTAGTTTAATAATGTTTTAAAACTTAAGCTCCAAAATTTATTATTTAAACCCTGGAGTTTTAAGTTAGTCCTTTTATTTTTTGAAAATTTTAATTAAATCTAAAACCTTTTAAAATTTAATTATGTTAAATTATCAAATTAGTCCTCAAAGTTTTATTTCTTTTAAATACTCAATTTACCAAATTTCTAATTTAAGATTTATATTCATTGGCTAGATGACGAGAACAGAAAGTTAGAGACTTGAAGTTTTTCCGCTCAATTCAAACTCATTAAGTGTTGAGTTAGACTCATTCTTAATAATTGATTTTAGCTATGATGTGCATGTGAAATTCAATTATGTGATTTATTCATATGTGAATATGAATTGAGACGAGACGAAATTATGATGTTAAATGGGCTATAACTTACATGCATTATTGCATGTTGAGATGAGATGAGGCTACTTTTTCGCACTTTTATGTTATTTGAATTGATGATGTTATATGCGCTATAACATACATATATGATGGCATGTTGAGATGAGACGAGTCTACTTTTGCGCACTTGTGTGATATATGATATGATGTTATGCCAAGAAAATGTTTAGTATGATTTGCATGTTTATGCATAATTTCATAGTATAAAGTTAATTACTTTGTAATGAGTTTACTGAGTATTTCTTTGAAATACTCACTCCGTTATTAAAAATTTTTTACAGACTTCGGAGACGGTGTCTGTTGACGTCACTTTTTGTCACAAAGCAGGTCAACAAATAAAATGAATTGATCTTTGACTCATCATGTTGAGATAACTTAATTTTGAGATTTTTGAATAAACAATCAGATCATATAACCGAATTCTAGATTGTATGTGAATTTATGTGAGGTGAAATTTCATATCATCGACTAAGGTCTGCACGTGTAGGACCTGACACTCAGGTCGGCATGTGTATGACCTGGCATTCTGGTCTGCGCTGTGTATGACCTGACATTCAAGTCTGCATTGTGTATGACCTGGCATTCAGGTCTACAAGTGTTTGGACCTGAGCACAATGTCTGCAAGTCATTTGAAGTTAAAGGTTTTTCTTTGAATCAATCAATTGCCCTCTCTCAAATGAACATAAAATCCCCTTATTTATAGGCAAAGTGGGGGTAGAAATATTTACATTTTTCTCATTCATCTAATAATTACACAATGGGGCAATCAATAATAGTTATAGGCAATTTTACCCATATCTTCATATAAGTATCATATTGACCCTTTGAGTTTATCTTGAGTAGTCGTGATCCTTAGTTTGACGTGGAACTTGACCAATAAGCTTGTTGACCACTGAATAGGCGACTCTTAACCTTGACCCGAGTTTATGGGGTGCAACAAATGTCCCCCAAGGTCTGGACTTATGATCACCTTAAGTTCGGACCTTGTTCAAATACCAATCCTTGCTTCGAGCCCACTCTACATCTTTTTCTTGAGTCAGTTTGGTCGTGCATATGTGGAACTGATGTCCAAGTCCGCTTGTTAGACCAGAAACATAATTCAGGTTGATTGCAAGATGAAGGTGAAGGATTGAAGTTCACATAGAAGCCATTATGCATGATGTGAGTTCACATCGAACCCATAATCAGTGAATTTCGATTGGGTCATACTGTTCTTTATTTGATCCAGGTAGTCGAAGTCTTCATTTCATTTATAGACTTGATTTGAAGAGACAGCTGAAGAGCCAAAGAGTTGAAATAATTACCAGCTAAAGAGTCGTTGAGGAGCTGAAATAACATCCAGCTGAAGAGTTGAAATAATTATCCGCTAAGGATCTGAAATAATATCCAGTTGAAGAGCTAAAATAGTGGCCAACTGAAAAGGTGGCCTAGTTGAAGAGCTGATTGCTTCAACTTTTATTTTAAAGAGTGAATCTGATTCTGTTGACTACTTGAGAATTTTTTTCTAATTATTCAGGCCAGTCCATTTATTCAGATCATTCGATAAGGTCAAATTCTGACGAAGCATACTTGCATGGATCAAAATATCAAATCTGAAAGTAACGCAGTGCACTGCATTAGTTGATAAGAATATAATCAAGATAACCTCAGGGATTGGACTGAACCTTATGGGCATTGTTATGTCCTGTCTCAAGGGTAATGGTAATGAAGACCTGATGGACCTGATTCTATCGTATCCCTCGGGTAATGGAAGTGAAGATCTCAAAGACTTGGTTCTCTCGTGTCCCCTGTGTAATAGTAATGAAGACCTCAAGGGCTTGGTTCTCTCGTGTCTCCCATGGTTTTACTTCATCATGGGATTCACATAGTCATGAGGGTGTACCTCGTCATTAAGGTCCACTTCACCATGGAGGTTTTACCTCATCATAGTCACCTCTTCTGGGAGGTCTTACCCCATCATTGAGGTCCACTTCATCGTGGAGGTTGCACCTCATCATGGTCACCTCGACTTGGAGGTCTTACCCCGTTACTGTGGTCCACTTCACCATGGAGGTTACATCTCATCGTGGTGATTGCACCTCATCATGGTCACCTCATCTTCATGGAGGTTTCACCTCACCATGGAAGTTTCACCTTGTCATTTAGGTTCACTTCACCATGGTCACCTCCTCGTCATGGGGATTTCACCTCACCATAGAGGTTTTACCTCATCATGGTCACCTCCTTGTCATGGAGGTTTCACCTTGTCATTGAGATCCACTTCACCACGGAGGTTTTACCTCATCATGGTCACCTCCTCTTCATGGAGATTTCACCTCACCATGGATGTTTCACCTCATCATGGTTACCTCCTCGTCATGGAGGTTTCACCTCATCATTGAGGTCTACTTCACCACGAAGGTTTTTACCTCATCATGCTCACCTCCTCTTCATGGAGATTTCACCTTACGAAGGATGTTTTACTTCATAAAAGGTCACCTCGTCTTGGAGGTCTCTCCTCGTCATTGAGGTCCACTTCACCATGGAGGTTTCACCTCATGATGGTCACCTCCTCGTCATTGAGGTTTCACCTCTCCATGGAGGTTTCACCTCATCATTGAGGTTCACTTCACCATGGAGGTTTTACCTCATCAAGTTCGCCTCCTCGTCATGGAGGTTTCACCTCATCATTGAGGTTCACTTCACCATGGTGATTATACCTCACCATGGTCACCTCCTCGTCATGGAGGTTTCACCTCACCATAGAGGTTTTACCTCATCATGGTCACCTCCTTGTCATGGAGGTTTCACCTTGTCATTGAGGTCCAGTTCACCATGGAGGTCTTATCTCATCATGGTCACCTCCACTTCATGTAGATTTCACCTCACCATGGATGTTTCACCTCATCATGGTTGCCTCCTCATCATGGATGTTTTACTTCACCATGGAGATTTCACCTCGTTATTGAGGTGTACATCAGCACGAAGGTTTTTACCTCATCATGGTCACCTCCTCTTCATGGAGATTTCACCTTACCATGAATGTTTCACCTCATAAAAGGTCACCTCGTCTTGGAGGTCTCTCCTCGTCATTGAGGTCCACTTCACCATGGAGGTTTCACCTCATGATGGTCACCTCCTCGTCATTGAGGTTTCACCCCACCATGGAGGTTTCACCTTATCATTGAGGTTCACTTCACCATGGAGGTTTTACCTCATCAAGGTCACCTCCTTGTTATGGAGGTTTCACCTCATCATTGAGGTTCACTTCACCATGGTGGTTTTACCTCATCATGGTCACCTCTTCTTCATGGAGGTTTCACCTCATCATTAAGGTTCACTTCACCATGGAGGTTTTACCTTATCATGGTCACCTCCTTTTCATGGAGGTTTCACCTCACTATGGAGATTTCACCTCATCTTTGAGGTTCACTTCACCATGGAGGTTTTACCTCATCATAGTCACCTCCTCGTCAAGGAGGTTTCATCTCACCATGGATGTTTCACCTCATCATTGAGGTTCCACGTCACCATGGTGGTTTTACCTCATCGTGGTCACCTCCTCAACAAGGAGGTTTCATCTCACCATGGAGGTTTCATCTCATCTTTGAGGTTCCACTTCACCATGGTGGTTTTACCTTATCATGGTCACCTCCTCGTCATGGAGGTTTCAACTCACCATGGAGGTTTCACCTCATCATTGAGGTTGACTTCACTTCGGAGGTTTCATCATTGAGGGTCACTTCACCATGGAGATTTTACCTCATCATGGTCACCTCCTCGTCATAGAGGTTTCATCTCATCATTGAGGTTACTTCACCATGGAGGTTTTACCTCATCGTGGTCACCTCCTTGTCATGGAGGTTTCACCTCATCATTGAGGTTTACTTCACCATGGAGTTTTTACGTCATCTTGGTCATCTCCTTGTCATGGAGGTTTTACCTCACCATGGAGGTTTCACCTCATCATTGAAGATCACTTCACTATGGAGATTTTACCTCATCATGGTCACCTCCATGTCATGGAGGTTTCGCCTCATTATTGAGGTGTTACCTCATCATTGAGGATCACTTCACCATGGAGGGTTTACCTCATCATTGTGGCATGCCTCATGATGAGGTCTTTCTCATCATTATGACGGCGTGCCTCGTTGACGTTGCCCTTCCCTCGGGGTGCTTACGGGTCGTCAACAGAGGTCTTTTCGTGCCTCATTTAATTGATGGAGCCATGCCCTTTGGGTTCTTACGGACCATCAACTAAGGTCTTTATTTGCCTCATGAGGTGGTCTTTCTAGTCTTTAAGATGACTTGCCTTATGATGTTGATGGTATCCTGCCCTTGGGTACTTACGGACCATCAACTAAGGTCTTTGATTGCCTCTCATGGATGTCTTTGATTGCCTCTCAAGGAGGTCTTTCTCGTCTTTTAGACGGTTTTCCTTGTGATGTTAATGGTATCCTTCCCTTGAGGTACTTACAGACCATCAACTAAGGTCTTTGATTGCCTCTCATGGAGGTCTTTGATTGCCTCTCAAGGAAGTCTTTCTCGTCTTTTAGACGGTTTGCCTTGTGATGTTGATGGTATCTTGCCCTTGGGGTACTTACGGACCATCAACTAAGGTCTTTGATTACCTCTCATGGAGGTCTTTGATTACCTCTCATGGAGGTCTTTGATTTCCTCTCAAGGAGGTCTTTGATTGAGATTGGTTTGTTTGATTTCCCCACTCCATTCTAAATGAACAATTCTTCAAGTTGAATTTATCTTCATTCATAATCACATGGAGGAACTGAAGCAAAATATTTACTTGAGAGCAGGAGGTTCTTTTATCTTCCATGTCAATGGTAGAATTCACCGTAACACCATCAGAAGTTAAGAGAGGGAGCTTTTATTTGAGCTGAAGTTGAGATATCTGAGCTGAATTGTTCTGACCTCATTGAAAAAAATGAGCGGACTGAGGAAACTAACTGGAATGAATGGCCTGATTGCAGGAAGAACTGGAATTTGACTGGAGTTGAACACTACCACCGAAGTGATCGTCACATGATTGAACTAAATGCTTTTCTTTATTATTTAACCTCTACTTTAACAGCCGAACTAGAGTTGTTCCAAATTGAACCAAGTTGAACTGATATTGACCACGTTGACTCAAGTGTGACATGAATATGTGACTCCAGCTTTCATAGCCAATTCGATCCGAATATGTGATGGTTGAATGGGGCTAGTTGCATGGCTTCTTCAGAAAATTGAGTTGGTGTTGGAATGGCGATTAAGGGCGGAATTTTCTCGAGTTGAACTGCTAGCTTGTGCGGGAGTTTGATCAAACTAAATTGAAGTGATGGATTTTTACTTGAAAAAAGGAGGCCGATCGTACAAGAACGGGTCATCCTTCTAGCGCCATTTTTTTGACGTCACTTTTTGTCCCAAAGCTGGTCAACAAATAAAATGAATTGATCTTTGACTCATTATATTGAGATAACTTGATTTTGAGAATTTTGGCTAAACAACCAGGTCATATAACTGAATTCTAGATAGTATGTAAATTTATACGAGGTGGAACTTCATATCACTGACTAAGGTCTGCACGTGTATGACCTGACACTCCAGTGGGCATGTGTATGACCTAGCATTCTAGTCTGCATTGTGTATGACCTGACATTCAGGTCTGCATTGTGTATGACCTGGCATTCAGGTCTACAAGTGTCTGGACCTGAGCATAATGTCTGCAAGTCATTTGAAGTTAAAGGTTTTTCTTTGAATCAATCAATTGCCCTCTCTCAAATGAACATAAAATTCCCCTATTAATAGGCAAAATGGGGGTAGACATATTTACATATTTGATCCTTCATCTAATAATTACACGATGGGGCAATCTATAATAGTTATAGGCAATTTCAACCATATCTTCATATAAGTATCATATTGACTCTTTGAGTTTATCTTGAGTAATCTTAATCCTTTGTTTAACGTGGAACTTGACCAATAAGCTTGTTGACCACTGAATAGGCAACTCTTAACCTTGACCTGAATTTATAGAGTGCAACAATGTCGAATGATGGACAATGGTGGCAAATGGATAAATAAGTGATTTGATTTCAAAGTTTAAATTCGCAGTTTATGTTAAGTTTTAAATTGATATTTTATCAAACATTGAAAATTTTGAATTTATTACCATTGGAGGATGTTTCTATAAAAAATTATGCAAGTTTTAGATTTCAGTTATTTTTCGCTAAATTAATATTTTGAAAGTGAGAATGAGAAAGGCATTCCGGGTATTTAGAACTTGGAGCGCTACATTGCGCACAAAACTTCTTTAAAAAATTGGTATGACATATGGTGGATGAGACTATAATCTAAATCACTGGCTTGAGTTTTTTGATATACCAATGAGTGAGATCAAAATGTGTTATTCTCGTCTCAATACTTTGGAAGTATTCTTTTATGTACTAGTTGATCGTGGTACGTTGGGATTCAAGGGAAATAATTATAGATTATATGTCGAAATTGATATTTATTTCAATGATTGATTAATAACCTGCAAATTAGAAATTGCATTTCATAAGATGCAAGAACATACATGTATAATCATTTAAAGATTCAATATACCTAGAATAGAATTACTATATAATGAAATGTGATTCTTATGTATAAAATGAAACCACATGAAGAATGATACAAATGACCCCATAATATAAACTGTTCAATTGAAATTTGAGAGTATTATTATTATGAATTATATTTGAATATCTAGGCAATTGATTTTCAAGACACAAATTTATATTTAATTACCCACCGAAAATGATTAATGTTTAAATATTCACCGGAAATGAATAATGTTTAATTATTCACTATAAGTGAATTCTAGATTTTGATAGTTTCAGCCAAAGTGAATCAATTCTAGATTTGAAAAATGCAATCGATCAATCAGTAAAGCATCGCTTGATATAGCATGTTTAGTACATCATAAATGAATTATGAAAAATTTATTCAAACTCATCATAAATGATATGTTTGATGAAAGGATTCAAGATTGCATCAATACTTGTGATATTCCCATAAAGGAACAAAATACATGCTTCACTCTTTTCCCCATAGCTGAAGTTTTTTCCCACTAGTTTTCCTAGCAAGGTTTTAATGAGGCAGCAGTTATGGCGTATTAATGAGAATATTGTACTGTTTTTCCCTTTACTAAGGTTTTGTCCCATAGGATCTTTCTAACAAGGTTTTAGACATTATCATAGCTATTTACAGGCTATAATTCAACAACAACACCTTTTTTATTATACTGGAATGATAGCAACAAATGAAGAAGGTACATAGTCATTGCACACTTTCAGGGGGAGAATTATGCTGTACTCTTTTTCCCTCGTTCATGTTTTATCCCACTAGATTTTAATAACAAGGTTTTAACTAGACAACACTTCAGAATTCCAAGCTTCAGCACATGATTAGTTCCATTTATCATTTGATATCATTTTGAATACTCAATTCAATGATTCACGATGACCAACATCATGAGAGCAGTTGTACTCTTTTTCTTTTGCTTATTTTTTATTTCACTAAGTTTTCTTAGCAAGGTTTTAACGAGGCAGTAATTGAGAATAAGTCATTCATGAGGAGTTTTGTAAATTATTAAATAAATAACTATAACTATTACATAATTATTACTTTACTATTTATATAAAATAATAAGTGTGAATGACTATTTCGCCCCTATTGAATCTTTATCTTTTCCTTATTATTAGGGCTTGGAGTTTACCGGTTCGGTTCGGTTATTAAAGGAATCAAAAGCGAACCAAAACTTTCGGTTCAGTTCCTTCAAAGACAAGAACTGAATGGTTTCGATTCAATTTTCGGTTATTTTTTTATTTTTGTTCTGTTTCAATTAAAAAAATTAAATTTTATGCAAATACAAAAAAAAAAATCTAATTATTTGCAAAAATTAAAGGTAAGTACAACCAAATAAAGTGTCAAATAAAATTAAACTCCAAATTCATGTAAAATATACAACGAATGTGAATCTCAAAATCTTGATGGTTAAAACCTTTTTTCTACTCTAAAACCATTCTTATTTGAAAAGAAAATTACATCAAGGAAGCAAGAACATTTGAATCTCAGTAAAAGTAAATTACACAAAATAATAATATTATAATAGTGTATGAAATGACTTAAAAGTAAATTACTAAATTTCATAATAATAGTATATCAAATAGACAACATTTCATACATTGTCTAAGTGTCTATACATTAAAGTGTAGTTCTACTTGGAGAAGATTGTGAGTCATGAATTTCTAATTAAAATACCTGACCAATCTGGACAACATTTCTCAAATAGAAAGATTGTGAGTAAATTTATACTCCTCTGACCCACTGTCTACACATTCAAGTGTGGGCATAAATATATTTTGCTGTATAATTCAATGAAAAATTAAAAAAAAAAAAAAATGTTTGTGAGTCATGAATTTCTAATTAAAATACCTTACCAATCTGTACAACATTTTTCAAATGAGAAAATTGTGAGTAAATTTATAATCCTCTGACCCACTGTCTACACATTAAAACATGGACATAAATATATTTTGCTGTATAATTCAATGAAAAAATTAAAAAAAAAATGTTTTTATCGGTTTTCATTTCGATTTTCGGTTTTGATTTTGAGAACCGATCAGTTTCCTTTTTCTAATAGGTTTCGGTTACGAATTTTTTTTTAAAGAACCGAAATATTTCGGTTTTTCCCGTTTGGTTTACTCGGTTTCGATTTTTTTGTCCACCCCTTATTATTATTATTATTATTATTATTATTATTATTATTATTATTATTATTATAGCCGTCACATAAATTCGTACTTACTTTTCCGCCTACTTTTACCATTCATTTTAGGAAATTTCTTAATTTTATCAATTTATTTTAATAACTGAAGGAACAGAGTTCAATTAATGTAACTTGTAATAAATGATTTATGAATTTTTGAAAAAGAAAACATATATAAAAAATATTATTTTTATTCCTTTGATAATTATTACACTATTTTGAAGTCGAAAGATATGTAATATGAGTGTCAAATCTAAGATCTCAATAAGAAATTGAATTCAAGCTAACAGAAGAGAGTAAATCATTTGTAAAATTGTCTCAAGTACTAAGTTAAAAGTTTTAATTATACTTTTTAAATTTTCCATATCAAATATTTTTAATTTAAGTCCTAAAATGATACATATCATTTCTTACATAAATTCAATTTGACCTAAATAATTAATTTTGAATTTTTTCTTATCAAATTGAAAGAAATAATAGATATCTGATCTTTCTATGTAAATTCAATTATTTTTTTCATTTCTACAATTTTAGGTTCCAATAAACCCATTGATTCAGTATGTAAAATATATATTACAGACTTTAACGGTTAGTTTATTTAGGGTGTTAACAAACTCTTTCTATTTAAAAATATAACATGGCTAACAAATTTATTTAGCATCCAAAAAAATATTTTTTTCAATAACATGACCCTTCGACTACTCGGTGAAAATAAAGAGTCATGCTGCATTGAAAATCATTGAATAAGAACATGTTTGATAGATTAAAATAATTTTAAATTTGTGGTTGGAGGTGAAAGAAAGTGGTATAAAAAAATAAAATAATTGTCAAATCAATCAATTGAGCAGTTGAAATGAAAGTTGAAATGTAATTTTTATTTGTTTTAGAATTTGTGATCAAAAAATAGTATGTGAAACTTTTTTTTGACGCATTACAACAAATATAAACAAATCCCACCCAATCCCCCCAAGAGATTCGAACCCAAGACCATAGGCTTGGTAAATGATGTCCCCTCACTTGGACAGAGCCCTTGATCTCAAGTAGTATGTGCAATTTTGAAAAATGAGTTTTTAAAGAATGTGTGATTGAAATGAACATTGAAAAAATATTATTTTTGAAGAATCAATTTATACGAATAAGTGATAAAGTCTTATATCTCATTGATTAAATCCCCATTTATAAATTGAGATATATAGGTGATTTTATTTATTTATTTATTTGTATATAAAGTTAAATGTATTTATAAATTTTGGTCTCAAGTTTTTTTTACATGTAATGAAATGAAATATTTGTTTAATATATTTAAATATCAATGATTGAATTAAGATAGTAACAAATCTTATAATACTATTCGGGAAGTCGATTAATTAATTATGTCAATGTCTATTAACCTCTTTATTTCATTTTGTGATTTGAAAATTGGGAAAATTTCAACTTTTAGAAATCAATTAACCATAAGCTCGCATGCAGTTCTAAAATCAAAATTATAACGTATAGAATATGCCACGTCAAGATCTTACTTCGCCTAAATAAACTAAAAAAACTAGAGAATGAATAATTGACTATTAAAATCAATGTGGAAGTCGCGACTTCATGTTTTATTTTTTTAGGTATTTTTCTTTATATATGAATGCACAATGTATTCATGCAATTTACTTGGCTCTTTTATTTAATTTTGTGTTAAGAAAATTTATGTTATTTATACAAGAATATTAGATCAAGTAAGAATCTTATAGAAAGAAAGGAAATTATAAATTATCCATAATTTGTGTATGAAAGTAATTTTTTTTGTTCTTTATATTATTTTTATTGAACATTGTAATTTTAATTTTTTACAACTTATTTAATAAATAATTATCAATTATATTTTTCGTATATGTGACACACATTTAGACTCTGTTTGTTATAAGTTTTTTGTTTAAAAATATTTTTTTTATTTTTCTAGGTAAAATGTATGATTGAAAATTGGAGAGAAAAAAATATGTATTATTAAAAGTGATTTAAAAAATTGTATAAAAAAATATAGATTTAGAAACATGTTTCTCAAAATGAGGCTTAATGAGAAGAATTCTTTCTATTTTTTTATCTCTGCTTTCTTATTTTGATTTGATGAGATGATGATTTGATTTGATGGTTTTACGGCATAAATCAAATTTTAAATTATACAATTTTTCAAATCAATTTTTAAAAATACACTTTTTTTCTTCAATTTTAACCATTTATTTATCTCGAAAAAATAAAAATAAAAATTGGTTTAAAAATCAGATATAGCCTCCTTCGCCGCCCTACTTTCTCTCCTTTCCCTTTCTTTCACTCCCTTCTTATCTTCTCATTTCTTTATATCTATATATACATACGTATCTCCCTCTCTCCCTCTCTCTGAATTCTCATTTTTCAATCTATTGAATTGATTCAAAAATGGCCGAAAGTGGAGTCGTAACCGTCTATGGGAATGGCGCAATCACTGAAACCTCAAAGAAATCTCCATTTTCAGTGAAGGTGGGCCTTGCCCAGATGCTCCGTGGTGGCGTTATCATGGACGTTGTAAATGCTGAACAGGCCAGAATAGCGGAGGAGGCTGGTGCATGCGCGGTCATGGCACTTGAGCGTGTACCTGCGGATATTCGGGCACAAGGTGGCGTGGCCCGTATGTCAGATCCACAGCTGATTAAGGAAATTAAACAGGCGGTTACTATTCCTGTTATGGCGAAGGCCCGGATTGGGCATTTCGTTGAGGCCCAGATTCTCGAGACTATTGGTATTGATTATGTTGATGAGTCTGAGGTGCTTACCCCTGCCGATGATGAGAATCATATTAACAAGCATAATTTTAGAATCCCTTTTGTTTGTGGCTGCCGGAACCTCGGGGAGGCCCTCCGCCGTATAAGAGAAGGCGCCTCCATGATTCGTACCAAGGGGGAAGCGGGTACTGGGAATATTATTGAGGCGGTGCGTCATGTGAGATCAGTTATGGGAGATATTCGGCTCCTTCGTAATATGGATGATGATGAGGTGTTTACATTTGCCAAGAAGATCCAGGCGCCATATGATCTGGTGATGCAGACCAAGCAGCTCGGCCGTCTTCCAGTGGTTCATTTTGCAGCCGGTGGGGTGGCCACACCTGCAGATGCCGCCCTCATGATGCAGCTGGGATGTGATGGCGTGTTTGTGGGCTCTGGAGTGTTCAAGAGCGGCGATCCTGCCCGCAGGGCTCGTGCCATTGTCCAGGCCGTCACTCACTATAGTGACCCGGAAGTTCTGGTTGATGTTAGCTGTGGGCTCGGGGAAGCAATGGTTGGAATTAATCTCAACGATGAGAAGGTCGAGAGGTACGCTAACAGGTCCGAGTGAAGAAACACAATGGCAAATTGAATTTGATGGTGATTCTCTCGCAGTATCTTTTGTTTGTACCTGTTTTTTTCCTGGATCATACTACACAGGTGATATAATCACTGTAGCTGCAGTGAGCCCTGTCTGTCTGTCCAGACAGGGCTATGTCCCTGTAAAATGTTTGCTGGTAAAAGCTTTTGCATATTTTGTGTGTTGGGATGTTTATGATTATTGGGATCAACATATTGTTTTGTAAAGTATCTATCTTAAGAGCATGGCTGACCTTGAGCACATACGAGCAAGACCGTTGCTTAGGCCCCGACCAAAAATGACTTCAAAATCAAAAAATCAAACTCAATTATTTACATATATATGTATTTTTTTGTAAATGGAATAATAACAACAATTTTTCAATTTAGTTTGAATGCCCTCTTCATTAGGATTCGCTTCATTATATAAAAGCATAAAATGTACGTACAAGTTAATTATAATCCCTATTTACAGCATATTTACAGCCTAGAGATTTGCTATCAAGAATGGAAAGTATCCTAACATATTGCAACTCAAATATGGAATAATATAATTTATCTAAATTATATTCGTAACATCCCACCTCAAATTGAAGCTGGTGGATCAATAAGCATCAATTTGTCAATTAAGAACTGAAGTCGACATCGAGAAAGAGCTTTAGTGAAAATGTCTGCATGTTCAGTAGAAATGTGAGGAAGGGTGATCACTTGTTTGTCAAAGGCCTCTCGTATGGAATGACAATCAACCTTGATATGTTTTGTACATTCATGGAATACTGGATTAGCAGCAATCTGAATAGCACTGGTATTGTCAGCATTAAGAGGAGTTGCATGAAGCTGAGGGAAGCCAAGTTCTCCCAATAATCCACGGAGCCATGTGATCTCAGAGCAGGCAGAAGACACAGCACGGTACTCAAACTCAGTGGAGGACTAGGAGACTCTTGTCTTGTTTCTTACTCTTCCAAGAAATGAGTGCATTGCTGAGAAACATGCACCATCTAGTAACAGAATGACGAGTATCTGCACATCGTGGCCAATCAGCATCACTATATCCCACTAACTATAAGGAAGATTCCCTAGGAAAGAACAATCCACTTGAAGATGTCCCTTTCAAATAACGAATAATGCATCGAACAGCTGCAAGATGAAGATGTCTAGGGGTCTGCTTAAATTGGCTAACCTGCTGCACCGTAAAAGAAATGTCAGGAAGCGTAATCGACAAATAGTTCAAACTTCCAACAAGTTGCCGGTACAAGGGTGGATATGAAAGAAGCTCGCCTTCCTCACGAAGGAGCTTAAGATTTACCTCCAATGGGGTAAGGACAGAGTTACCCGATTCAAAACCAGCTAGGGAAATCACTTCCTGTGTATATTTGTGTTGATTTAACAATATACCAGACGGAGTATTCTAGACCTCAAGGCCAAGAAAGTACTGCAAAGGACCAAGGTCTTTCATACGAAAAGATACCTTCACATGTTGTTGTAATTGCTTGATTAATTCATTATCGGAACCTGTAATCACAATTTCATCAACATTTACTAGAAGTAACACAATTCCTGCAGACATCTTGCGAAGAAAAAGAGAGGAATCAAACTGCCTCTGAGCAAATTGAAAGCAAAACAAGGTAGAACGAAATTTATCAAATCATGTACATGGAGCCTGTTTCAGTCCGTACAAGGACCGACATAGGCGACAAACCTCGGAGGAAGATGTAGTAAACGTCTCGGGAGGTGGAGACATATAAATTTCTTGTTTTAATTCTCCATGTAGGAAAGCATTTTTCACATCCATCTGTCTAAGAGACCATCCCTGTGAAGTGGCAATGGCCAAGATAGTCCGAACGGTAGTCATCTTGGCAACAGGAGCAAATGTTTCATCATAATCAAGACCATACTCTTAGCAATTCCCAAGAGCCACAAGACGAGCCTTATACCTGTCGAGTAATCCATCAGGTCAAAGTTTAACTAAGTATACCCATTTACACCCAATCGATTTGACACCAGAAGGACAAGGAACAATATCTCAAGTGTGATTTTCTTGAAGAGCCTGGATCTCTTCTTGCATGGCTTGCTGCCAACACGCTTGAGAAGCTGCCTAAGCATAAGAGTGAGGAACAAAAACAATATTGGGAGCGGCAGCGACTGAGGTATGAGGAAAACCATACCTATCAGGTACATGTGTAACCCGAGTGGAGCGTCGAGGTATAGGAGACGTAAACCCAGGCATCGGTTCAGTCTCTGGAAGGGGCAATGAAGAAGGTAGGTGACGTCGTTGATACACAATACCTGGTTTGAACTGCTCAATAGAAGAAGATATATTATCAAAATCTGGGAGACGAACAACAGGGGGATCAGGAATAACTTGTGATTGAAAGAAATTTTGATTTTCAAAGAAAATCACAATTCAGGAGATTCGAAATTTATTTGTATGAGCATCATAACACAAAAATCCTTTCTGAATAGGGCTTTATCCCATAAAGGCACATGTGGCAGACTGGGCAGCAAGCTTGTGACAATCAACATGTGGTAGGTGAACAAAACACACACAACCAAAAGTATAAACGGAGTGATACTCAGGAGACATGCCAATAAACGAAAATATGGAGAATCATAATTTAGAGTGGCAGTAGGCAAACAATTGATCAAATAGACGGCAGTAGATGAAGCCTCAACCCAAAACCAGATGGTACAGATGACTCAATCAATAAAGTGCGAACAACATCTAAGAGATGACGATTCTTACGTTCAGCAACTCCATTTTGTTGAGGGGTCTAAGGACAAGAACGCTGAGAGATGATCCCCTTTTCCTGAAAGTAGGTCTGGAATAAGTTAGACATGTACTCTCCCCCTGAGTCGGAACGTAAGATTTTGATACGAGTATTAAATTGTGTCTCTACAAGAGCAAGAAACGTTTGAAAGGCAGAAAATATGTCATCTTTAGAACAAAGAAAATATATCCAGGTAAAGTGACTAAAGAAAATATGTCATCTTTAGAACAAAGAAAATATGTCATCTTTAGAACAAAGAAAATATATCCATGTAAAGTGACTAAAATCATCAATAAACGTCACAAAATAACGATACTGGCCATAAGAAACAACAGGACTTACACCCTAAACATCAGTATGTATAATCTCAAAGCAATGGGAAGCACGACTAATATGCGTAGGAAAAGGTAAAGTTTTACTTTTACCCAGATGACAAGTAGCACAATCAAGAGAAACAGGAGAAGAAATAAATGAATCTTTATTGCCCAAAAAACCGTGTTTTATAAGATGAGTCAAGATAGCAGAATTTGGGTGACCCAATTTCTTATGCCAGATTTCAATATTATTGGCAGTAGCCTACATGCAAGAGAAATAACATTTGGAATGGAAAACTGTAAAGGAAATAGATGTCTCACTTTAGGCCCCTTCGCTATCACCGTCCCTAATGCCTGATCCTGCACAAGACAACCACCACGAGAAAAATGAACATCATAATTATGATCCACCAGTTGCCCAACAGAAATCAATTTTGTAGATAATCCAGGGGAGACAAAAATATTTTGTAGTGAAGAACCCAAATTACCAACAATAGTAATAGGAAGAGTACTGCCATCAACAATCTAAATGTTTTGTGTTCCTGCATACTTACGAACATCATGGAGACCAATCGTACTACCAGTTATATGATTAGAAGCCCCCGAATCAACAATCCAAGAAGTAGTGAGCTTAGCACCCTTACCTTGTAAGCCTAAAGCCGAAAAGGATGAGGCAATCATCTGTTGACCACGGCAGGTATGAGAATCGATGAATCAGATCTTACAGTGGGAGGTGCTGAAGAAGACGAGGACTGGACAGCAGCTTGAAAGGCATGAGATTGGTGATTCTGAGGTTGCACTTAGAGGTGGCAAACGGGCCGAACCGCTCGTCGGCTTGGCTCACGAAAACACGAGCTGAGGGTGGCTCGGCTCGGAAACGGATGAGCTCGTGGGTGAGCCAAACAATATAGTTGAACCACGAGCCAAGCTTGGCTCGGCTCGTGGTTCAACGAGCGGCTCGTTGGCACGCTCGCCGGCTCGTGAAAAAAAAAATTTAAACTCGTTTTTTCACGTTAAATACTAAAAAAAAAAAAAAAAAAAAAAAAAAAAAAAAAAAAAAAAAAATTGATACTGATTCATTTCATCTGAACCTAAAAAAATAAATTACACGAACTAAACGAGCCGAGCTCGGCTCTGCCCACGAGCTCGCGACTCGTGGGCCAAGTCGAGCTCGGCCAGGGTCAAACGAGCCGAGCCTAAGCTCGGCTCTTTCGTTTGACGAGCCGAGCATTCCGAGCCATGAGCCGAGCCAGCTCGGCTAGGCCCATTGTCACCTCTAGTTGCACTCGACAATCTTTAATGATGTGACCCCCTTTCTTGCAATAGTTGCAAACTTTCTTGGGACAGTTACGAGCAATATGACCAAACTCTTTGCAACTGAAACACTGGTGATAAACACGCTGCAGGTAAGCCCACATAGTCTGAGCCGTAGTAAAGCACCAAAGATTGGTTACAAGATGTGGATCAATTGTTCCCAATAGAAAGGAGATCACCTTGGCATATTTGACCTTCCATTGGGCAAGTTCTTTTTCATTAGTAGCAGCTCGAACAGAATTTTCAATATGGTTTGATAATTCCTTTCCTTTCAAGAACATCTTAAATTGAAAAGCCCATGTAGGATAATTTTTTCCAGTGAAGCGAACAATGGTATTTTCAATTGACATGATAACAAATTCGGAAAATGACGAGAAACAATAATTTAGTGAATGAGAGGCCCAGACCAATATCCACTACTTCCAAAATGATTCCACAAGAATAAAACAATTGAGGCCCAACAGAAAGCCCAATAAACACAATAACAGGCTCGAGAAAGCCCAATAAACATAATAAACGTAAACCCAACCTCGCTGAAGTCACAGTGGTCGAGACCCAACCTCTCTGAAGTCATAGAGGTCGGAGAAAGCTTTGCACCTAACACCGGTCACCACCTAACCCAGCACCAGTCACCATCGAAGCACTTTTCAACCACCACAGAGCCGTTCGATCACCAGCATCCCCCTCACGACCACTACAGAAATGACTTTGCACCGCACACAAGAAACCAGTCACCACCAAGCCACTGCAGACAGCAAAGAACCTGCAAGGCAGAACCGGACTCTACCCAGAACCGACACCCACGACCCAGTGAGCCAAAAAAAAATGTTGGTTGTTTCCGGAGCAAGATCAGACTTGCCGAGATAGAGAAGAATTTCTCTTTTCGTCCCACGCGAAGGATTTAGACTACCACGATGAATATCAGAGAAGTGGCTCTGATACCATGTCAAATTAGTCTGAAGGCCCTCTTCATTAGGGTTCGCTTCATTATATAAAAGCATAAAATGTACATACAAGGTAAGTATAATACTTATTTACAGCATATTTACAGCCTAGAGATTTGCTATCAAGAATGGAAAGTATCCTAACAATTTGAGGTCAACATAATTGATACAAAGGAGATGCATAGTTTTTGTTTGTGCTATAGATCACTAGTTCGATCATCAAGCTTGCAAAATTTATTTTTTCTTGTATTTTAATATTTTTTAATCAATATTATTAATCCCACGTAATTTGTAAAATAAGGCTTTGAAAACAATATGGAATGCCAAATACTTACTAGTGCAAAGTCTTGTACTTAGCCTATGCTCCCAATAAAATTTGAAGTTGTACGCTTGCTTAGGGCATCTCCAATGCAGACGCCAAACTCTATTTTACACCAAGTTGTCGTCGATTTTGTGCTCCAACCATGACTGCATCTGCAATTGGAATATAATATGGCGTCCTACTGTAGAGACTGCATTTCATTTGAATAGTTGCCCCAAATTTTCTCCAAACTTTGTTTTAGATCAATTTTGTCCCAAGTGTTTTTTTATTCCAGTTTTGTCCTTTTTTAATTTTTATTTATTTTGTCTATCTAAAAAATAAGGTTATTTGTTGAATGCTCCCAAAATTTATTTAGAAATTGCATTATATTTTTTTTCTTTTTTTTTTATAGATGGAAAACATGGTTATTTCATAGTTATCGAACTTTTTTTTTGAATTTGTGTTTTTAATTTGACCATTTTTTTGTATTATAAATCAAAACATTAATTTTAAATGACAATGAAATAGATTACTCAATAATACTAGAAATTTGGAAACACGATTGGTACGATAACATAGAGATTGAAAAGTGCAATATGAAAGTGACGACATAAATATTGAAAATTAAAATACAATACAAGCTAGTTAGAAGATAACGATTTAATAATCAGATAGATCGGATCCAGATCCTCCAAGATCGTCAAAAAAACGACCATATGGAGCTGATGAACTTTGTTAATCCATGTTCGAATCTGCACTTCTTTTCCGCATGATTTGTTTTGTTCATTTAGAAAAAATTCTCGTAGCTTCGGATCTGAAATGGAGCTCAAATCTTTGGTTAGCATGGTATTTTCAGAACAATATTCGGCCAATTGCATTCTAACCCTTTGAATTTCATAGTTTTTCAGCCTGTCCTCATTCCCCTTGAGGATGACTTGTGCGAGTTCCCGTTGCTCTTCCATTATACTTGCAATGATTTTTGAGGATTCTTCTTCATTTTTCCTTTTCCCCTTAGCTTTTTTTTATCCCAATGGGTCATTGGCTCGGACTATCTCTTGCATTGAGTTCATTAATATCTATAGATGATGAAGACAATCAGGATATGTTGATGTTGGAGAATCAGAAATTGGAGAACCCACATGTGCCAACCCAGAGTATGCTATCTAGCTATGAAAGTCAGGTAACTCCAGTTGAACATCTTTTCCAAATTTTTCATTATCCTTAAGGATAGACCACACCTGATCAAATTCAAACCCTTTCTTGAATGTTTCGTCTTGGCATAAAATTTTAGCTCGATCTATCTACAAATTGATATGGATAAATTTATTACATGAAACTGAAATGTAACATATAAATCGAACTTCTGTAATAAATGCACTAATAATGTCTTATTCTGATGCTCCGTTTGGATTTAAGATTTTCACTTGGCATATACACCAACGTAGTTTACTAATGAATGCATTGATTTTTGTGAAATGAGATTGCAATGATCTCAAAGGTCGGGATTGAGTGATATGGGGTTGTAATGAACTATTATACTCTAACTCGACGTGGCTCCAAAAATGATATTTGGACTGATTAATACCAACAATCGGTTTTGAGAAATATCCAATTATACACGACACAAGTGAATGTCTTCTTCAACATTATATGAAGCACTCCACTTGCTGATACTCTTTTTTTCTTTTCTTTTCTTTTTTGTAATTGCTAAAGGGTGATATTGTTATGGAAATGTGAATTGGAGACTTGTGTTTTTATAATGTAAGTGATGTCTTGTATTGATTTGATAACATGATCTCATATAACTACTCAAATCTCGTGCAATCTGATTTGTGGTTGGGATTGAATCCTGACATGGTAGATTATTTAATGTAATCTAACAATTCAGATCTCGTACATTCTGATTGATGGCTGGGATTGACATATGTAAATCAAAGTTATCTTGACATGACAGAGATATTTAATTTAATGTAATGGCTCAGATCTCTTGTAATCTGATCAATAGCTGGGATTGAAGTACGTAAATTAAAGTTATCCTGACATGACAAAGATATTTAATTTAATGTAACAACTCAGATCTCTTGTAAACTAATCAATGGCTGGGAGCGAATTACACAAATCGAAATTATCCTGACATGATATAGATAAGGAATCCATTATAACGGCTCAGATCTCATGCCTTCTGGTCAATGGTTGGGATTGAAGTACGCAAATCGAAGTTATCTTGAATTGATAACATGAAAATCTTCTCATCTAATGGCTTATATCTCCCGTAATCTGATCTATGGTTGAGATTGGTTAACACAAATTAACCTTATCTATGGAAATGCAATTATAAAATGTGATGTTTTTGAGCTAAATCTATGTTTGATAAAAGTTTTTTATTTATAAATAATGTGATGTTTTCGAGGTAAAATGTGTAGTTAAAAAGTGATTTGTGAAAGGGTAATTATATTACTACCACAAAATTTATTTACTACACCACATTATAATTAGAATATATTTTCAATAAATACACCACAACAAATTTACAATAATACTCCTAATCCTGTAAAAACTTAAAAAAAAAATATTATTGTGGTGTACTCATCATCCCAAATTCCCAATATTTCTCCCATTTTTCCTGATCGTTGCCACCCATTGTTTCCTTAATTACAATTAATTAGGTTCAAATTTCGATGTTACACATTTTTTAATTGATGTTTGATGGATAATTGAAACAATAAGATATTCAATTTCATATAAATATAGTAGGTGGTTGGGTTCTAAATACTTGATACACTTTTTAAAAAAAAATTACTAGATGCAATTGGAATCACAACATGATCATAGAGGATGAACGTGATGTTGAAGCGCCTATTCGAGATTGGGTAGAAGCGCCGTGCCCACAAGTTGAGATAGTTGTAGACGAAAATGTCCGTTTTCATGAGTTTCTCGCTCATCAACGTCAAATTAAGGATAAAGAGGCTCACATTGCACTCTGAAATGCTTTAATTGAACATTTTTGGGAACAACATTCAAATTCCGATAATTAAATTATTGAAATAAATATATTTGGAGTATTTCTCGTTTTATTTTAGTGATTAAATAAATATTTCAAATAAAATAATAATAATAATAATAATAATAATAATAATAATAATAATAATAATAATAATAATAATAATAATAATAAGTGATTCCAATTGCATCTAGTAATTTTTTTTTAAAAAGTGTATCAAGTATTTAGAACCCAACCACCTACTATATTTATATGAAATTGAATATCTTATTGTTTCAATTATCCATCAAACATCAATTAAAAAATGTGTAACATCGAAATTTGAACCTAATTAATTGTAATTAAGGAAACAATGGGTGGCAACGATCAGGAAAAATGGGAGAAATATTGGGAATTTGGGATGATGAGTACACCACAATAATATTTTTTTTTTAAGTTTTTACAGGATTAGGAGTATTATTGTAAATTTGTTGTGGTGTATTTATTGAAAATATATTCTAATTATAATGTGGTGTAGTAAATAAATTTTGTGGTAGTAATATAATTACCCTTTCACAAATCACTTTTTAACTACACATTTTACCTCGAAAACATCACATTATTTATAAATAAAAAACTTTTATCAAACATAGATTTAGCTCAAAAACATCACATTTTTTGTTTATAAATAAAAAACTCTTATCAAATAGAGGATAAAACTAATTTTAAATGTCTTCTAAAATTTATAGTTCCATTTAGAGGTGTTAATCTGTATGATCTGGGCCTGGTTGGTCCCCCAACACATAAATTTAGTAATGATACACATGCAAAAAGCCTGCAGCTTTACGAGATGGTTCGGGTTCGCTCACAAATTTTGAACTGCAATCCAGACTCATCGTTGGTCCACGCGGGTCGTAATTCCACTAGTACAGAAATAGTCTTTCGCGTCGGTTATTTAAGATAATAGGCGTCGGTTTTTGAGGCGACGCGTATGAAGCAGACGCGTAAAGTGAAAACTTTACGCGTCGGTTGTAAAACGACGCGTAAAGGCTATCTTTACGCGTCGGTTGTTTATAAACCGACGCGTAAATTTGGAAAAAAAAATAAAAAATTACGCGTCGGTTGTAATCAAAAACCGACGCCTAAAGTACACTTTAGGCGTCGGTTTTCCTTAAAATCGACGCGTTTTCATCATTTTTTTTTTTTTTTTTTGGGGCACGAAATTCATTTGCCTATAGAGTAAAATACAATGACCTAGACATGACATGCAATGACCTGGACGTCGCCTGCAATGACCTGGACGTCGCCTACAATGACCCAGGCCACTACAGGTCATGGCCTGCAATGACCCAGGTCACTGCAGGCCATGGCCTCAATTGGCCTGGACGTCACCTGCAATGACCCAGGCCACTGCAGGTCATGACCTGCAATGACCCAGACCACTGCAAGTCATGGCCTGCAATGACCTAGATGTCACCTGCAATGACCTGGACGTCACCTGCAATGATCCAGATCACTGCAGGTCATGACCTGCAATCACCTAAACGTGGACTGAACATTTTCCACATGCACATCACCAAATATGTATATAATCGACATAATTAAAATAATGTTAAATAAATGAGAAATAATTATATTTACAAGATTGACAATATCACATGTAATTGAGTAAATAGAAGTTTGAATACACGTCGATTTACACACACCTATCGACGAAGTATTTAGCCCATAAGTTTTGAATTTCAGCAATTTCCTCCGTTGAGTAATACTCTTTAAATGCCTACAAATAATCAAAATGAATTATCAGTTATTTTGTAATAAAATATGAAGGCATAATTAAAAATTATCATGTTCAATAACTTATACCTTTTCCAACGACGGACGCTGAAAGTGTTCATTGACTATCTCATACATATTTTTCATGACGTAGTAGCCACACTCAGAACCTCCGGGCTGTTGAGGACACTGAAATTTTCACATTCAAAACTAACATTAATAATCACACTAAATAGAATATGCAAATAATTCAAAGATTTGTAATATATTTTAAATGTGTTTTCATACCTTTTGAAAGACCGCTTTTCATTTCTCGTACAATTTTAAATTTCACGTAATACTGTGATGAATGTTATTATAAATTATGATTTTATGATCTTTAATGTCTATAATTGGAATTATTTTACAGTGGAAGAACTTGGACGCTGGCTCGATCAATGTACCAATTTGAAAGATTATAAATTGGTTATTTAAATTATTTACGTGCAATTCTATGTAAATAATTGTTTTATTGCCTCAGCATGTTATTTTCTAGTTTATTATGCCAATTTGAAATTTTGGGGAAAAGTGTAGTGTCAATCGAGGGTAAATGGAACTTATAGACTTACTTAAACAAAGGAGAAGAGTTGAGGGACTGATTTGCAAATTCCAAAAGATTAAAAAAAAAACTAAACCTAACCTAATTATCCTCACTCTCACGGTCTCTCACTCTCTCACGCCCGACGCCTCTCTCTCTCGGCTCTCCCTCGCGTCGCCTCTCCCTCGGCACTCTCGGTCGCGACCACCGCCCTCCCTTCGATCGCCGACCGCCAGAAGTAAGCCCCCCCTCTTCCCCCTTCCTGTTCGTGTTACACACACACACACACGAACCGCACACACACCCACACTCGGTTCCACGAAATTTCACACACACACGCACCCATAAATTGATATACACATGTATATATATATAATTTCTATGTGAATAACGTATGTATGCACCATATATGTATAAATTCAGAATTTTGGGAAAATTTCAGATTTTTAATTTTGTCGAATTTCGAATTTTACCTCAAATTAGGGATTTAATGGTGTTATGTGTATATTGTTATGTGTGTATAGGTATATGTAAATGTATATATAGCTTGAAATTTTGATGTGGGCATATGTATATATATATATATATATTCAAATTTTGGCGATACAGATAAAATTTTCAGACTTGGGACTCATGAAATTTTGATTAATTGATGTGCTATAATATTAAATTTGAGGGTGAATGTATGTATATATGATCACGAATATGTATATGACTATTTAAACAAACATGTGTGATTTTTAGAGTTTTGGGTTAATGGTATAGGAGAGCAAACTTTAATATTTTAGGAACAAGTTAGTTTAAATTGAAGTTATGTTCAAAGTTATAAATTTTAGTCCAAGATCATTTTTTTTAAATAAGAATGCTTGGTTTTGAATTGTGAAATTAATAAGTAAGATTTCAAAATTTTTCCTCGAACTTGATGTATTATTTCGAGTATGATATTATATGTGGTGTTAAATGTGTTGGTTGTATTATACGTCACATGAAAGTATATGTTTTGGGAACTCGAAAGTATGAAAGGAAATTCTTTAGTTTAATGTGCTCTAGTCTCGATATAAGGTCACATGTGAGTTGAATGGAAGCTTTAAATTTCAGTTAACGTTTGATTGAGGATTAAAATGAATAACGAATTTAATTGTCAACTAAAAGTCATACTTATTGACGAATGTGAATAATTAGGAATTTTGGTACATTGACGTTACGGGTATCCGAGACTCTCCCACTTGCAAGTTCAGAACGGTAAATACTAAGGATTTCAGGTAAGTAAACTTCCCCCCTATTTTCATCAAATTTGAATGTAAATGTGAAAGTTAATGTGAAATTAATGTGCGTAAGTGATTTCGTGTTAATTACGTAATGTTGATGTAATTGAATTGCCATATGCAAGTATGTGTATTTAAGGAAATGTTCAAACATGCACATTATCATGTCATTGCATCATTAAGCATGCATTGGCATCGAAATGAGAAAGTCAAATGTTTTAATGAAAGGAATGTGTCAAAGTGCAATTTTTGTCAAAAATTATGTATCCCAAATTTTTGAAAGAATGGGTGTACTTCTATGTCATGAAAGATCCGAGTGGGAAATGGGGCGCGGGGGACCGGCGTACCCGAATGTAATGAGCCGCTTTGCGGTGGAATGAATGTAATGAGCCGCTTTGTGGTGGAATGAATGAATGAGCCGCTTTGCGGTGGGAAAGTGAATGTTAAACCGCTTTGCGGTGGACATGCGCATGTTAATCTGGTTCCAAATAAGAATGGCCCACTGTTATCTGATTGACTAGAAGTTACATCAAGTGAGCTCAGGATGGAAATGAAGTGAAAGTTTTGTAATGTTAAGTGAAAGTTCGAAATGTTGAAAGTTTTGAAAGGTTAAAGTGAATGGGGATACATATTTCAAAGTTAAAGCATTCATGTCATAAGCATGCATTCATGCATAAAGTTTACTTACTGAGCTTTAGCTCACCCCAATCCCTCCCCAACATTTCAGGTGATGAAAGTTAGATGATTAGAGGAGAGCACGTGGCGGCAGGCTCAGACAGTACCGACTTGAATTATTTAAAATTTAAGTTAATGATTTAATTTAAGTTTTTAGTTGTGATTCTTTTAAATTGGTAAATCATTTTGAATTAGTTTTCGGTTCTTAGTCAAAATAAGTTATGGTATTACCCCGTGATTAGTTTTTATCATGTTTCATGAGTTTATAAATTTATACTTCAAGTTGTTTTGGTTGAGGAGTTTGGGGAATTGATGTTGAAGTTGAATTTTGGAATTATGGTTGAATGTTGAATGTTGGATTTGAATGAGTTGAGAATTGTATTTGTAATATAGGTATGATGTCCCTCTACAGGTTGGCTAAGTCCAAATTACAGAGGAGACTCTGCCGAAATTTTTGTAGAATTTTATATTATAGAAAAGAAGAAAAAAAAAATGTGTGGAGGTTTTTAAATGATTTGTTTCCACATTTTAAATGTTTAAACGATTTATTTCCGCATTTAAAGTGAAAGGAAGTTAACACGCCTAGGTTTAATATTTTTGAACTTGGGGTGTTACACTTTTATTTTTAGCCACGTTGTATTGGCTCTTGTCCTAATGCCTCCTTGTGTCCAATATAGTTTGAAAGCCCTAAAATTGAATTAAATTATTCGAACCAGTTACAAAATAAATAAATACAAAAACTAAGATTTCTATAAAAATTTTGGCAGAGTCTCCCCTATAAATTGAACTTATCCAACCTGTAAATAGACGCGTTGCTATTGAATCTATCACAACTTCTCAACATTCACAACATATATTCATCAAAGTGAAACCACAACTCCACAATCAATTTCACCACAACTCCACAATTATTTCATGAAAATTATCATAACTTACGTATTAAATAACGGCTTGATATCTAAGTCACGCTTAAATGCACTAGCTGAATTCAATAAGTACACCGTACTCTTCTGAGGAGAAATCACTAGCAACATCCAGTGGTTCCTACGTATTATGAACATGTAAATACAACTTCAAACATGTGCGATTCAAATTACAAAAAAAAAAATTAACTATTAACAAGAGAGAATGGTCTTACTCCTGAAAATACGGTGCTAGAATGAATTTCTTTGTTTGCATTGCCCTCATGGTCTCGTCCATATAATTTACAACACCATTGGCATTTGTTCTTACCGACACCGACGCAATGTGTGACGGAGACATGAATCCAATTGAATTAATACCGCAATCCTGACATAACTCATGAAGGTACCTAATAATAATGACACCAATAAATAGAGATCGAACAATGATTTAAATTGAAGTTGTAATTTGTGATCAGAAGTCTTACAATGCAAATATTTGTAGGATAGATGTATCCAACCGTTGCATTTTAATCAGATCGGTAATGTCTGCGACTGTAACAAAAATACCATCCTCGAACGTACAATTGAAGACGGAGGCACTTGAAGGACCAGGGTGTTTAACATTTTGCATTTATCACCCAGACGTAGTAAAGTCTCATCGTCGACTATCGCAGGTCGCTGGGTAGATGACAATTCAAAACTCTGAGGCCTTTTCCCTTTATTAGATTTTTTTACGATCTTTTTTGGGGCCTCTTCCTGCAATATGACAATTTTTGTCATTATAACACGTCTGATACAAATTTAAAAGAAATTAATATTGACATAAACTTTTATATAACTCGATTTTATTACCTCTCCAAAAATCACCAACTCCTTAGGCCCTTGGAAAAAACTTCCAATAGCTTCCCCCACCGTGGTGTGGTGCTGAGATGGCGCTGGAAGATAGAACGCTTCTGCACCATCTATAACATGGTCAACGGACACCTTCACATGATCAAGCTAGAGTGGTTGATGATGCACCACAGTATCGGGTCCGGACGGATAAACCATCCCGCTGGCCACTATTTGCTTGTCACCATCAACAAATACGGCGAGACGACAGGGAATCGGCTTCTATTTTTCAACATATATGTCAGGCCTTTCCATTTTAAAAAAAAAAGCAATACTCAGAACCAAATACTTTATGGGTAAGTACCTGAAGACCATCAAATGGATCTAGATTCACAGAGTGGCAACTACTTCGAGTTGGTTGTTGGGGTTGTGCAGTTACCTCCACCTTGGCATCAACATTGAGGCCCAAGCGCTGGAGGATGGCATCATATTTACTCTGCATACTATGGTACGCGCTCTGCATACTATCAAATTTACTTTGCATCTCCGACATGGTTTGATGCCTGACCCGCTCTGTGATGCTATCCTCCATCTCCTTCCTGATGATATCTTTAATGTCGTCTACTGATACGACCCCACACGATCGTCTAAGGTAATCATCAGGCCGTCCGTAAACATCCCGCGTGGTGACATACACGCCATATCCCCTCACCCTAACAGAGTGATCCTCTTTACCAAGGGCTTCACTCAGAATATCATGTTGTCTACTCGACACAAATGTCCCTTGCGTGGCTTGCTCAGCTTTTTCTACCTGTTAAAAAAAATGAAAACTGAATATAAGAATTGAAGTAAGTTTCAATTGAATATATGAGAAATCGATAAGATATACTTACAATTTTATCAAACACCCCCCTCGTTTTCTCGTTGGGGATGTAATACGTTTCATCTTCTTTCTTCTTCGATCTAGCTCGAACCCAATCTAGGCTGCGATCATCACTTACAATTGAGGAGCTAATCATGTCACATGAAGAGCTAGAAGATAGCGGGTCACTTACTAGCCAATGTGGCTTCATCCCCGCATATCCGGCTGAGCCCAAATAATGAGGATGCTCGTTCCGCATTTGACTATCCCTCGCCTTCTTACTTTTCTCCTGAAATAAATCACAGGTTTTTAATTTTCACTCAACAAGACACATGCGTACATTTAAATATACCTTAAATGTTTCCGTCTGTCGTTCTTTTTTAAACAACTCCCATTGCTCTTCGGTCAAGAAATCATAAAGCTGCGTAGGAGATGTATATTTTGGGTGGTCATGTGTAATGAAATTATGAACCAGCCTTGTCTTGAAATCTTTCCATCTCATCCCCACAACCCGCATAACACTTTTTTTTGGACGGTCGTCGAGAATGTTGAATTCCCTCTGAAAGACAATGATAACATGTGGTGTTATAAAGAAATTACATTCACTTTTCAATTATTTACCATGTATCAAGTGATAGTACATTTATCTCTTCCCACATCATGTCCTTAAGGCCTTGATCGACTTTGTGCCAATCACTGATGTTTATGTCAACATGAATGCGGGCTAAAGATCCGAAAAAATGTTTGAAGTTCTTCGTTCCTAGTCCGATCGGCCTATGTTTGTCATCAAACTTAATAATATTCAATTGTTGGCCCGCTTTCTTCATGTTTTTGCACATAGTTGGCCCTCTTGTCCTTTTTTTTTGGGCAGTACTATGATCATCTGAAGAATGTGAAGACTCGGCCATTATATTGATAAGATTGTCTACGTACCTGCACATATAAATAAATGAATATTAACAATGTAAAGAGCATATATAAAAAACACAAGAAAGTTATATGCAAGAATATGTAAATGAACTCACACAATTAATATGAACAACGTATAGAGCATATATAAAGAACAAAAGAGAGTTATATGCATGCGAGAATGTATAAATGAACTCACACAATGAATAATCACGAACGACGGTCAATCCATAATCCTTCTTCATGATCCCAACGCATGCAAGTGGATTCAATATTATCTTCCTCTAAAGTTGCACTCCCTTGTATACCAATAGAAAATGGAGGAGTTTCATCAAAGTGATCATAATCTTCTTCATCTACTACATCACCAATGCCAACAATGCGTCTCTTGCCTTGAAGGACCACTGACCACTTAGTGTCGGCAGGATCAAGAACATAAAATACCTGTTTGGCTTGTGATGCAAGTATGAATGGCTCGTCAAGATAACCCAAACCTCCAAAATCCACCAAAGTGAAACCTAATTCATCCACCTGAACACCCCGTCGATTATCAACCCATTTATATTGGAAGAGAGGAAACTTGAACTCCCTGTAATCAAGTTCCCAAATTTCTTCAATGACACCATAATAGGACATCGAGGCATCTATTGGCATTGTATCTTTAGCACTTGAAAAATCTCTTGATAGTGCTACTTGTGTCACTCCTCTGTTTTGCACCGCACTCTTATCATCTTGAAGTTTAGTGTAAAACGTATACCCATTAATGTCATATGCTTCATAAGATCTCACAATCGTGCTAGGACCATACGCTAACCACTTTACCGTTTCAACAATGGTATTCGACGTTTGTGACAACTCTTTCATGACTCTATCTTTGAACCATTTTGAAAATAAACGATTGTGTTGATTAGTTACCCACCTTTCACCTTTAGAAGGATTCTGCTGCCTTAGGATGGACATGTGCTCGTCCAAATACGGATGAACTTGAGAAAGGTGTTGTAATACTAGGAGGTGTGCTTTATCTCGCAATTCAACACTAGGGACAATTGATTTGCATCCAATTGTCCCTTTACCTTCGAGTCTTCCCTCGTGACGAGATTTAGGAACACCAATAGTCTCAACGTCATCAAGGTAGTCAGTACAAAATTCAATAGCCTCCTCAGCGGCATAACCTTCAATGATACTGCCTTCGGGTCGAAATCGATTTCTGACATATCCTTTCAAAATACCCATGTATCTCTCAAATGGATACATATACCGCAAGAACACCGGACCACATATCTTAATTTCTCTTACCAAGTGAACAAGTAAGTGCACCATAACGTCAAAAAATGATGGCGGGAAATACATTTCAAATTGACATAGAGTGATAACAATATCGGCCTGCAAATCATCCAACGCCTCTGGGTCAACAACTTTACTGCAAATTGCATTGAAGAAAAAACAAAGTTTTATTATGACTTGTCTCACATGTTTTGGAAGTATGCCTCGAATTGCAACTGGTAACAAGTGTTGCATTAACACATGACAATCATGAGACTTCATACCAACCAATTTCAAGTCCTTCATCGACACAAGACTTTTGATGTTTGATGAGTATCCAGATGGAACCTTAATAGCATGCAGGCACTCACAAAAACATGTTTTCTCTTTTCTGGACAAAGTATAGCAAGCTGGAGGTAAATAAGTACGTTTTTCCGACTCTTGCGGTGCTAATTGATCCCGTATCCCCATTTCTACCATGTCCTTCCTGACTTTGATACCATATTTCGTCTTCCCTTGAACGTTCAACAATGTCCCAATGATGCTATCACAAACATTTTTCTCCACGTGCATTACATCAAGACAATGCCTTACTGATAAATGTTGCCAATAAGGTAGATCCCAGAATATGGACCTCTTCTTCCAAAGACTCTTTTGAGGAGGCTTAAAAGGTTTTCCAAACAAAACATCAATATTTTTAACTCGTTCATATACCTCACCTCCTGTTAACGGAAAGCGAGCTGCTCGATCCTCAATTTTTTCATTGAATGCCTTCTTCTTTTTTCGATAAGGGTGATCAGCGGGGAGAAATCTTCTATGACTCATAAAGACATTTTTCTTACAGTTTTTCAACCAAAGATCAATCGTGTCTTCTTCACAAACGGGACATGTTTTAGGTCTTTTGTTCGTATAACCTGACAAGTTACCATATGCGGGAAAATCATTTACAGTGCAAAATATCATAGCACGTAAGGTGAAATTCATCTGGCTATGTGCATCAAACATCGATACACCTTCATCCCACATCAGTCTTAAATCTTCAATTAGTGGGGCAAGATAAACATCTATGTCATTCCCCGGTTGTTTAGGCCCTGATATTAACAAAGACAACATGATATACTTGCGCTTCATACATAACCAATGAGGAAGATTGTAAATCGTTAGAAGAACAGGCCAAGTGCTATGTCGACTACTCATGTTACTGTGCGGGTTCATTCCATCTGTACATAGTCCAAGCTTAAGATTCCTATCTTCACCCCCAAAATCAGGAAACAACCTATTAATGTTCCTCCATTGAGGAGAATCGGCCACGTGTCTTAGTTTTCCATCTTGTTTCCTCCCATCAGCATGCCACCGCATGTTCTTTGCATCCTTTGCATTGGCAAACAAACGTTTAAATCTTGGTACTACGGGTAGGTACCACAACACCTTTGCCGGAGGGCTTTTCTTATCCTCAGAATTAGCATTCATGTTCTTTCGCTTATACCGTGATGCCCCACCCTTTGGACACAGACGCAAGTCCTTATACTCATTTCGATACAGTATACAATCATTTGGACATGCATGTATCCTCTCGATCTCCATTCCCATTGGACACAACAATTTCTTTGCTTCGTAAATTGAACTAGGAAGCTCGTTATCCTCCGGAAGCATCTCTCGTAAGAGTTCCAGTAATGCCGTGAAACTCTTATCACTCCACCTACTATTTGCTTTCAAGTTATACAATTTCAACACAGCAGACAATTTTGTGAATTTTCTAGATCCAGGAAACAAAGGCTTCTCAGAATCATTGAACAAGCTATCGAACAAATGAGGCTTTTCAATGAATTCCCCTTGTATATCACGCATCATTTCGTCTATCATATCATTATTGTCATTTTCCACATCATTCTCATCAATATTGCCTAAATTATTCTCTTGCAGTCCACCTTCATCGTCACTAGTGCATGTCCTAGGAAGCATACTCTCACCATGCCATATCCATCGTTTATAACCTTCTTTAAACCCACGACGAATCAAATGACTCTTCACTTGCTCAAAACTACGAAACTTTCTCAGATTCTTACAATCACAATAAGGACACAAAATCATTGCTTCACCTTTCTCTCTCATGTGTTCGTCCGCACATTTCATAAACTCTTCAACTCCTTTCACATATTCATGTGTATTACGTCTGCCGTACATCCAATCTCGATCCATATCTAATAACCTATATGCGAAGATATAATTAAAAAAATATTACTTTTGAGTGAATATTTGTAATGATAGTTATATATTTGAACCAACTATATATTAATAATTGAAATCACATGCATACGATAATTTATTACGTTGAATACTTCATAATTTTACTAGTATATTTTGTTTAGTTATTTATTTAGTATGGTTAATTCTATGATAGTGAAAATCACCTATAATTACTATTATCTTCATTTTTTATTTGTAAAATCCTACAGTAATTTCGGCAGAGTCTCCCCTATAAGTTGGACTTACCCAACCTGTAGGAGGAATCAAAATGCCACAATACAACAAAAATGTTCAACCTCCACATATTCACTACTCAAACACAATAAATCAAACTTCAACATCATCAACCACTCCAAAATTAATCCAAAATCAATTCTTAATTCCTAAAATGCTCAAAGTATGATTTCATAACCTAACATTCCATGCATAATTTCAATATAATTCCAATAATTCAAATTATATCAATTAACTATTTGCAATACCAAAATTATAACTTATATATATATATACACATATAAATACACGCATATATACATATATATATACACACAAACACATATAGATCTACTTATATATATATATATATATATATATATATATATATATATATATATATATACATACACGGACCCACACACACACATATATATACATACACGCAGACACACACACATATATATATACATACACGCGCACACACACACACACATATATATACATACACGCACACACATATCACACACACATATAAGAGTAAAGTTCTTACGAGATGGAGGCGGGTTCGTGGTGGCGTCGCGGTGTTGGTGGCGTCGTGGTGTTGGTGGAGGCACGGTGGTGATGGCTTCGCGATGTTGAAGTGTTGAGAGAGAGTGAGAGAGAGATATGCGCGGTCGGGAATGAAATCGCGCGAATTTTTGAAACATGTATTAAAGAGTTTAGGCGTCGGTTCTTCGAGAACCGACGCCTAAAACCGGTTCAGGCGTCGGTTCATGAAGAACCGACGCCTGAACCTTGACTTTACGCGTCGGTTCTTGGTGAACCGACGCGTAAACCTCCGGTTCAGACGTCGGTTCTTCATGAACCGACGCCTGAACCGGTTTTAGGAGAACCGACGCCTAAACCATATTTTTTTTCGCGTTTTTCTACTAGTGTTCGTTCCAATTTGGCCCGTATGAATAAAAATATATAACTATTCATATAATATATTTTTTTTGTTAAATTGCTAAATACGAAATGAACAAATTAATAAATTCATATTTATACAAATAAATGTTTACGTAACATTTAAATTTCTATCTTATATGAATTACTTTTAACTTTGAAAAGTTAAATACAACATAAAACAAATATCAACTATATGCATTTCTATTTACTATTATCATTTATTTATAGGTTAAGTACATCCTAACTATGTTGGCACCTATTTTACTATAATTTATAGTTTTAGTATATCCCAACTAGGTTATCACTTAACTATATTTTAGTTGTTCAAATTTTTAATTTTCTTGATTTTCTTAATTATTTGATGGGTCAGCGGGCTAATCGCGGCCTGTGAAGTTGTAATCCAAGAAACCCACGGTTCACACCTTCTTAACCCATGAACTGTCTGCTAGGTTACGGATCGGCTTGCTTTTTTTAGTCGATCAGGGCCGGTTTTCATAGGTCTAGTCAGGCCGCACATCTTCACACCTCTATCTCCATTGTAACTGCTTGTTGGAAGGACGATTCTTTACTTTTCACTCATGCCTCTCAAAATCAAGCTCTGATTTTTTATATGGGTTTCGATGCTAGTTTCAATGTTTTGAACCGATTCTTTTATGAGGTTTTAAGCCTCTATTTGGTAAATTTGTTTATAAATAACACATCTCTCCAAATTACTTTTCAATCATATGTTCCCAAAACATTTTTCAGCCACATATTTTATCTCAAAAATATCACATTCTTTTTTATATGTGATCCCGATTGGGAAACACGACGAACTTGTGGAATAAATATGACGAAAGTTTGGAAAGTTTCAAATTCAGGTTAGGATGGATGGTAACATGAAGACCCGAGTTTCATGAGGTAAGAATGTGAGATATATCAAACCTTAGACCCGTTATGATGCGGGAAACAAGAACCAGCATGGGTGAACGGCATAAAGGTTGTCCAGATCATTTGATAAGTTTGGTTTTGAATGTCACGAAGATGATTAAATCCTAATAAGTTCAGATTTTAATGGGAATCCTCACCTTTAGCATTGAATCAATCAATAAAACGTTTAAACTCATAAACTTCCTATTACAATGAATGAAAACAGAATATAAAGAGTGAAAAATGTCTAAACTAGGTTTGGTCGCTATAGAGGTATAAAACCCTAATATAATAACTTAAAAACGGAAAAAATAATAAAATTCGTGAAAACCCTAATTGGAATAACTGCGCGACCGTGTGGTGTAATTGACCGCGATCGTGTGGTAGACACAATTACCACTGTGACCATTTCCTCATTTGAGTAAACAACTTTGTAAGAGCCTCTACTGAGTATGGATCCTTGTTTCTCGCTATTACTTTTGATTTCTCTTCTTCTTTGACCACTCTGAATGGTCCGTAATTATCTTCATACATGAATCGTTCCACCGAGGTCGTTTCTACTAAGAAAGGTCGTTGATCAGCTTACACTACCTTAGCATCTCCTATATCATTCCAAAATAATAAGTATTGGAGGAGCGATGATGGTATGCATTGATTTCCATGTATCCTTCCCTTCCCAATAATATGTTATAATTAATAGGATCATATATTATGAAGAAGACAGAGATTTTTGTCATATTTCCTACTGTTACTTCCAAGGGTACTACACCTTTGACTAATGTTTCTCTTCCATTTAAGTTGGTTAACATAACTTCTGTAGGAATTACATTCGTGTCAGTCTTGGTGAACGTTTTTAACATCCTGTATGGAATTGTGTTGATGACTGCCCAATTATCGATGAGTACGTTAGAAACTGGAATACCATCAATTGAGGTAGAGGTGTCAATCCGGGTGGTTCAGACCGGGTCGACCTGCCAATAAAAAGCCCGGTAACGGCCCGCTTGAAAAAATGCCCGCCCGCTACGGGTTACGAGTCAGCCAACAAATTTTGAACTATAACCCACGCCCGTCCGCTAGCCCATCCGGGTTGAGCCCATGCTGGTCGCAGTTTGTTCTGATTTGGCCCGTATGAATAAAAACATAGATTTTTTCATATTTATAGAACATTTTTTGTCAAGTTTTTAAATACAAAATGATTAAAATGATAAATTCATATTTATACCATAAAATATTTACATAGAATTTAAAATTATAGTTTATGTTATATGAATTACTTCTAAATTTGCAAATTTAAATAAAATATAAACAAATAACAATTAAATGATAAATGTATTTCTAATTACTATTGTCAAAAAACATTATTTTTTTAGCTATTAGGGAGAAAAAAATAAGATTTTACTTTAAAATGTGTATTAGAGTTTCTAGAAGAAGAGAGATTTTCAATATTATCATATTTAATAAAAAGAGTTAATTTTTTTTTTTTTTTTACGGGCCGCCGGTTAACCGCGGCACGTGAAGGTTTGACCTGTAAAACCCGAGGTTCACAATTTCTTGACTCGTGAACCGCCCGCATGGGTCATGGGTCGGCACGCGGTCCCGGGTCAATCCGTGCCGATTTTCACGGGTCTGGTCGGCCCGTCCGTCTTGACACCTCTAAATTGAGGTCTTTATGTATAAATATCTTAAGTGCTTAGTTAGACTCAAGGAAGGTTTTATGAACATTACCTTCTCATTTGACTCAATTCCCAACCTTTGCTTTCCTTATTTCGCGCTGCATCAGGTACCAGCGCAAATTCTTTCCATCTCTATATTCTTGGTTGATATCCATGGGCAATGTACCAATTACTAGAGTAGATTTAAACGATCAAAATTGGAGAATGGAAGATCTTACTACTCAATTTAGAGAGCTTTTTCAATTGATGTTACAAATTATTTGCAACAATGGAGGAAACAACAGGCACAATGATCAACAAGATAATAGAAAAAATAATGATGATCGAGTTGCTGAGCTCGTAATTCAAAAGGGGAATAATTGAAGACTTGCAGTAGAATAAAGTGAACTTGAGCTAGAAGAGGATTTTGAAGAACAACAGTGAAATTCCTAATCATAAAAATCGAATTACCTTTGATGATTATCAAATTAAAGCAGATATTCCTCCTTTCTTTGGTAATATAAAGATCAAATATTTTTACTAGAGTAGATTTAGACGCTCAAAATTGGAGAATGGAAGATCTTACTACTCAATTTAGAGAGCTTTGTCAATTGATGTTACGAATTATTTGCAACAATGGAGGAAACAACAGGCACAATGATCAACAAGATAATAGAAAAAATAATGATGATCGAGTTGCTGAGCTAGTAATCCGAAAGGGGAATAATTGAAGACTTGCAGTAGAATAAAGTGAATTTGAGCTAGAAGAGGATTTTGAAGAACAACAGTGAAATTCCTAATCATAAAAATCGAATTACCTTTGATGATTATCAAATTAAAGCAGATATTCCTCCTTTCTTTGGTAATATAAAGATCAAATATTTTTTGGAGATGGAGGTTGAATGGTTTTTCAAGATCGTGGATGTGTCGAAGGATAAAATAGTTAAGATGGTGGTGTTCCATTTGAAATCTACAAAAGCAATATGGTGGGATAGTTGCAAAATACTCGAAGGATGCTGAGAAAGGTCGAAATTGGAGAAATATGAAACAGTCTATGATGGGTTAATTCCTACCTGCAGATTATGATCGAATTCTCTATCTCATGTACCTAAGATGCATACAAGGCAGTTGCAGGGTATCGACCTACACCAATGAACTTATGTAGTTGGCAGAGTGAAACAATCTACTGGAGTCTAAAAAATAAAAGTAGCTAGATATACCAATAACTTGAAGGTGGGTATACAAGATAGAATTTGTTTGTAGAGTATTAGGACGTAGTATGAAGCAATTAACATGACTATGAAGGCTGAGATGATGGAGTCTGACAACATAGGCCAAAATCGAGGCACATTCTAGAATGCAAAACCTTATGATAGGCTCATAGCAGATATTTATTATAGATGCTACAAGTTGGGGCATCGTTTCAATACCTGTCTGAAAAGAAAATAGGTTAATTTGGTGGAGAAGGAGAAAGTGAAGTGTGAAAAAAGACTGACGCGGAAGATGAGTACTCAAAAGTTGAGAAGAAGGTCTAGACAAAATCACTTTAATATTGCAACAGGTCCTTTTGTCGCCTAAGGAGGAGGGGTAATGTCACAACATCTTCTGTCCGCTTTGTTCTATCAAAAACAAAGTGTATGAGGTGACTATGGACAATGAAAACTGTGAGAACTTTGTATCGAAGAGTTTGTTGGATTTGTTGAAATTATCAACTGAAAACCATCCTAATTCTTATTCTCTTGGTTGGGTGAAGAGAGGTTCTTCCGTTGAGGTTGTTAAGACTTGCAAGGTACCTATTTCTATTGGTAAGCATTATAAGGATGAAGTAGTCTGTGATGTCATAGACATGGATGCTTGTCATGTCCTATTGGGTCGTACATGGAAATTTGATGTGGACTCGACTTTCAAGGGCATGATAATGTAGTACTCTTCAAATGGGGCGGTCATAAATCACTATGTGGAGAAGTCCACCCAATAACAACTTGAAAGCTTCATTACCCTTACAAGTGATGAGAAGGAGAAAGTAAGTTTTGTAAAAGAATCTGACTGCTTTTATCTGATGGTCGTTAATGTAGTTTTTATAGAAAATAAGGACGATAATCATGTTCCATCTGAAGTGCAGAAAATATGTACAAAATTTGGAGATTTTTATTCATGACGAATTGCCAAATGAAAAACTGCCCTGGGGAATATTTAACACCAAATTGATTTGGTACTTGGGTCTAGTCTTCCAAATTTACCACATTATCGAATGAGCCCTAAGAAGAATGAGATTATAATGAAGCAGATTGTGGAGCTTTTGAAGAAGGGATTCATAAAGGAGAGTATGAGTCCACGTGTAGTACAAGTCCTTTTAGTACCAAATAAGGGTGACATGTGACACATGTGTGTTGATAGTCGTGTCATCAATAAGATAATAATGAAGTACATGTTTCCCATTCCAAGGTTTTAGGACATGTTAGATGTCCTAGGAGGTTTGAAGATATTATAAAAAATATATCTTCATAGTGGCTACCACCAAATCCATATCAAAAGAATGGAAACTACCTTCAAGAAAGTATTATTCGCCCTTTCATTAGGTCTTTTTTTGTAGTTTACTTCGATGACATACTTATTTACTACAAGTGCAAAGAAGATCACTTGGTTCAATTGAGACAAGTCCTTGATGTTCTGAAAGAAAATAAACTCTATATCAATATGAATAATTGCACTTTCTATACACACTAGTTGTAAGTGCTTGCGTTGCGCATCTCACGTAAACAATATATAATATGAGTATTAAATTTGAAGCTATAGTCTATATTAAGGCAATTAAGGTAATTAAGAATATTAAAGACAAAACTAAAATTGGAAAAAAAAAGAATTTAAACTTTAATTGAAAATATAGATACAATGTCACAAAGTTTTGAATAAACTGAAATATGACGTTGCAAATATAACAACACTTCTTTGAACACAATTGTATCAAATCGAAATTTTATATTCCAAGAACATCTTTTTTTTTTTTTACCTGAAATATCCTAGCTCGAAAATCCATGCCTAAGATATAAATTTTATTAAATGAATGAAAAATAAACAAGGAAGAGGGAAAAATAACCAAACCTCCTAACAAATCAACAATGTAAGAATTAAAATTACACAAACTCAATCAAGCTAAACAAACAATTCAAAACATAGTAAAAATGAACTAAAGACAGAGACTATATTTAAACTAATCTAATGTATCCCAAACCAAATTTATCAAGCTTCACTAGTCCTCGAAGTCTTCCATTGATCTCAGTAGCTTCAACAAACTTAAATCTCTTCTCTTGATATCCTTTATTTGCGAACCAGTCGGCAACCGAGTTCCCCTCTCTCCAATTATGAGAAATGAAAACCTCCTTTTTCTCCATGTTGCAGCATATGGATTGAAGTATATACTGTGTATTCCAAGCTCCATTCTTATTATTAATCAGTTGCATTGCCACCTTGAATCAATTTCGATCCAAATTTTTCTTAATATCATCCTTCCTACATAGTTGCAGTCCAGTATCAATCGCCCTAAGTTCAATCTCCACAATGGGACATTCATTATAAAAGTCATAATATCCCCACACCATTTTGCCACAACAATTTCTTAGTACACCCCCTTCAGCCACCTTTTTTATCAAATTTCAGCACACCATCTATGTTGAGCTTGTACCATCCTTTATCAGGTTTACTCCATTTCACTGCCATTGCTATAGCAACCTTTTTGTTGTTAGTCCAATTAAGATCCCATGCACGATGTAAGGTAGATACCAGGACATTTATCTGCTTGATGATCTTACCAGTCTCCATTTTGATATTGTTGTGTTTAGACAGACTTCCATTTTCATAAAAAGAAGCTTCTATCCTAGGTGATTCAAGCCCTTGACATTATGATATGAGGATTCTAAGGTGACATTTGGTACCACTAAGACAATTGAAACAAAACCCTTCGCAAGGAAGAATTCATATGTTGGCGAACCTTAAGACTTTCGAGTAGGCCGTCATCAACAATGATGAACCATGAATTCCAGATTGAGAATTTTGAGATCAATTTTATAACACACTGCTTTAAAAAAAAAAAAAATCAACTTGTTTTTGTCAAACCAAGATTTATATAGTAACTAAATTGTTATATTTTACTTAGTAAACTGCAATAAACTTAAATTCTTAAATTAGACAAAAAAGGAAATGTGTAATTTTTGGGTAGCTAAAACATAATCTAATTGGAAGCATGAAAATTAGAAGATAGAATCCTTATCAATGAACTTCTGAATGTTGTTAAATCCATTAAGCTAAATGTGGAGACATGGTCGAGGGGCTTATGAAGATGTTGTTTTGTCCTATATATTCTTGATGAACGCTCATTGGCATCCATACAAGCATCTAAAAGGCACGAAGATTGGAACCTTATTTGGAGACTCTTGGTTGAGACAACACGAATAACATAAGGACTACTATTCTTCTCTATACTTGAGAGAGAGAGAGAGAGAGAGAGAGAGAGAGAGAGAGAGAGAGAGAGAGAGAGAGAGAGAGAGAGATGGGGCAAACTTTCTACCCTTTTAAGTTGGGAAGGTCTGATTTTGTTATTTAGAGGGCGTGCAACATCCCTTGATCTCGTAAAAAAAGAGAATAAAATCTTTTAATGAAGCTTTTGATAACATGCATTGGAATTTGGAAGCAATCCAACTGTGTTATTTTGGAAAAATATTTGTGGGAGAAAACATGCCAAGTTATAATACAGAGTCAGACTATTGTGCCTGTTTATCGTAGCTACATGCAAAATTATGGGCCATTGGTTGAACAATACCCAAGTGCAAGCAAATATGCATAGTATACAACTCAGTCATTGGAGAAAATATTCAGCTCTCTTTTTTAGCCGAAGCCAGTGAATCAAGGTAGTTTAAGAGTGAGACAGCAGAGTGGGAAATTTAATAACCGAGTTACAGACCAGCCTAAAGCTTTTCCAACTGTGAAATGAATGCTTTCTTAATGTAACTAAATTGTACGGTTAACCTGAAAGGAATTACTAATGAATTGCTTTCCCATGTGATGATTACATTTAATTACATATTCAGCTTTCTCAGTTACTTATTTATCCTAATTCAATATGAAGTACATGTTCCTCAAAAGATAGGTTTCCCCCCGTTTTAGACCTTATAATATCATATTTTATATTTATCTCTTAAGCCAGCAAGAAAATCAATCAAAACTTTCACCTAGTACAAGAAATTATTTCTTACCATCAGCTAGTCAAATCAGTACATATTCATCGAGTTTCCAATGATAAATCTTGCTTGCGAAGGCCTAAGAGTAGCTTTTGAGTAACATGATATCAATTTTGAGGCAATTCAAAGGAATCACATAAACACAATTTCAACTCACATTCAGCCGTGAAGCCTTCTCTTCAAGAACAGACAACTTCTTTATGCAGTGGTATAGCAAAGTCAGGCACTCCATTCTAATTTCAAAAAAGAGAGGGGATCAAGAAGGAAAAAAAAAAGGGAAAGGAAAGGAAACAGACTGAAGATAAAATAACTATAATTAGAGAAGAAATGAAAATTGTTTGCTACTAAATCTGATAAAGAAAGTGTGACTTCTATAATACCTTGAAGATCTCTGCCTTCTTAGAAATTTGACAAAGAGTATTTCCTTATCATGGTACTGCAAATACATAAGAACATGGCAATACAAGACTTATGGCTGAAATTTGCAAAGTAAGGTAGAAGCCAGATAATTTAAAATCAGTAATTCCATCAATTTACACTTCTACTCTCCTACTTCAAAAGAACTGGTAAATTTCTATATGTATTACCCAGCATCAGCAAAATCATTAGCATAGAAAGTAACCCTTTTAAAAAGATTAAAATATTTTTTTAAATAAAAATAATGTTTTGACGAAATTCTTAATTCAGGAAAGAAATCAAAATACCAAAAAAATATTGTCTTTATTGAATCATTTTGATTAATAAGGAAATATGTTCCGTAAATTAACTGCAAGCTCATAATAAAGTTCCAATCAATACGTTACAGTTGTGCAGACTAATGTGTAGTCTCCTGATCATCAGGAATGCGTTGAGGAGGGATGTTGCGCTGTTGATCTTCCTGATTATCATGGACCAGTTGATGCTGATGATGTGTTGAGGAGGAATGCAGATCATCATTTTTCAATAATCATACCGCAAAATCACATCAAATAAAATGATATCATCTAGGTAAACAACCGACAGTAAAGATTTGTTACTTGTTAGTTAGAAATGAAGCTTGCCATAAAAACTTAGATGGAAATCGTCCAAAATCAAATTTGAAATTATCCAATTAAACACATTTGTCACCAGTAGCAAAGCACTTCATCATCCCGAAACACATAGTTTGACGGAGAGTAGGAGATCTTGGCGGAGATTGCGAACTGGAAGCCCTCTAACAGTGACGATGAAGAAACAAAATGGATGGAGCGAGTATTTGGGGATATTTGAGAGTGACGTTTGCCTTCTGGAGTATCAATTGCAGAGTCGGTTTTTGTTTATTGGGGAATAGCGGTATTTGAACTATAATAATTTGACAAATAGATTTTGACCAAAAATGTGAAAATAAAAATTCAAATAAAACATAAATTACATATATATCCTTTACACTTTCCTTTACAATTTTCCTTCTTTCTTTTTCTTTTACGATTTTTTGTCCTTCTTTCTTCCATCTCTCTTAACTCATCTCTCTTTTGCAAGATAAATTATTGAAGATGATATTAATAAATTCTTCAATATGCTAAAAGATGAGAAATCGAAATTCTTTCAGGTATTTTTTTTATTTTCCATTCATTTCTTAAATACACATAAAAACGAGAATATGGTAATTTCTTATTATTATTATTATTATTATTATTATTATTATTATTATTTTGGCAATATTGCTTGTTGGGTGAAGATTTTATTCATTTCTTGATGTAGATGGAGATGGGCTATGTATAGTTGAATATATTGAAACTTGGATTGAACTTTAGATTATTGAAAATTCATATATATGTGAAGTAGGATGAAATGAGTAATGCTCTTATGGTGTTTGATTAAATGACTTAAAAGAATGAGTTTATTGAAATTAATTTTGTTATTGAACACATAACGGCACCAATGTCGTTTCAGTTATACCATAACGTCACTGTTGCCGTTATGAGTTAGAGCTCTTTCAATTGCGTTCTTGATCTATTTTCACACACTCAGAATGTTAGATACACAATTTTTATTTACTTTAAGACTTGTGATATTCAAAAAATATATAAAATTGTGTAACGGCATGCATGCCGTTATATTTTAAAGTGATGGCCCAACAAAGATTCCATTAGCTATAATCACTCATTCATGCAGTGATGGAGCTGGAATAACTTATTGCGGGAGCGAAAATATGGAGGTCCCGGGGTTTGGGGGTGGAGACCCCGAATTTTTTTGAACCAAGTGAACGTACAGATACTTAGGTGAATGAATGGTAATCGTATGTCAATCATTTTATCTTTCGAACCTAAATTCTATTTTTCCTTTTTTGCTCCATATATTTTCTTCCATAGAAAAACTTCATGGCCACAATGATATTCATTTACTTCTTTATTCATCGTGATTTCTTAAAGAATGGTTAGTATTGCACATAAATCATGCTACTCTAGTCATATTGACTAATTAATGTAAGCTACATCGGTTGGCGCATATTATCATCTCTTATCATATAATAAAAATAATTTACTATCATTGTTGATACCTCTCAATTGCTTTGCAGATCCGAATGTTGATTTGTTACAGTGAAGTTCGTCGAATTTTCTTTTGCAGGATTAGACTTGAGTCTTGTTCAGCCGAAGCATTTGATGATGTGGAGGGAAAAAATGACATCTGGAATTTTAGCATAACATTTTGACCTGTAGAACATGTTTTGAGATCGATTTATTTTGTACAGTTGCATATGTAATTCTTAATTTATTAGTAATGTAGAAATGCTAATTTTGTAAAAATGCTTTTGTATCCAGATTCTTGTAGTTGTTACCATATTTTTTGTTGTGAGGTTCTATGTTCATGCTCGTGGACAGGTTCTAGTTAAACCGTGACCACATGTATGTCGTTATGACTTAAAATGCAAGTGGACAAGTAGAAAGGATAACACCATATTTGACTTTCAATTATTAAGTGGTTGTTTATTTACAGGTTATTAGATGAATGCCCAAGTATAAAGGATAACAGCATACTTGTCGTTCTAGTTATGTCGTAACGGCAGGCATGCCGTGATGCCTCTAAATTCAACCGGACAGGTTACTGTAAAAGATTTTGTAAAGTCAATTTCTGTGTATAGATTTGATTTATGTACTTCTGGACATTTGGATGTGGTTTTCGGGTGTCGGAGTAGAAGAATCCTCAAGTAGAAAGGATAGCGGCATGCATGCCGTTCTAGTTATGTCGTAACGGCATGGTTGCCGTTATGCCTTTACATGCAGCCGGACAAGTTTCAAGTTATGTAGTCACGATATTTATGTACTTCTGAACATTTGGATGTGATTTTTGGGTGTAGGATTAGAAGAATGCTTAAGTAGAAACGATAGCGGCAGGCATGCCGTTCTAGTTATGCCGTAAAGACAAGGTTGTCGTTATTACTTTACATGCAGCCGGACAGGTTTCAAGTTATGGAGTCACGATATTTATGTAATTCTGGATGTTTGGATGTGGTTTTTGGGTGTAGGATTAGAAGAATGCTTAAGGAGAAAGGATAGTGGCAGGAATGCCGTTCTACTTATGCCGTAAGGACAAGGTTGACGTTATTACTTTACATGCAGCCGGACATGTTTCAAGTTATGGAGTCACGATATTTATGTAATTCTAGACGTTTGGATGTGGTTTTCGAGTGTCGGATTAGAAGAATGTTCAAGAAGAAAGGATAGCGGCATGCCTGCCGTTCTAGTTCTGCCGTAACGGCAGGGTTGACGTAATGACTTTAAATGCAACCGAATGGGTTTTTACTTGTGTAGTTACGACATTTACGTACTTTTGGACATATGGATATGTTTTTTGGATGTCGGAGTAGAAGAATGTCCAAGAAGAAAGGATAGCGGCATGCCTGCCGTTCTAGTTCTGTCGTAACGGCAGGGTTGCCGTAATGACTTTAAATGCAACCGAATGAGTTTTTACTTGTGTAGTTATGACATTTACGTACATTTGGACATATGGATGTGATTTTTGGATGTCGGAGTAGAAGAATGTTCAAGAAGAAAGGATAGCGGCATGCCTGCCGTTCTAGTTCTGCCGTAACGGCAGGGTTGCCGTAATGACTTTAAATGCAACCGAATGGATTTTTACTTGTGTAGTTACGACATTTACGTACTTTTGGACATATGGATATGTTTTTTGGATGTCGGAGTAGAAGAATGTTCAAGAAGAAAGGATAGCGGCATGCCTGCCGTTCTAGTTCTGCCGTAACGGCAGGGTTGCCGTAATGACTTTAAATGCAACCGAATGAGTTTTTACTTGTGTAGTTATGACATTTACGAACTTTTGGACATATGGATGTGATTTTTGGATGTCGAAGTAGAAGAATGCTCAAGTAGAAAGGTAACTAGTCTATTGTATCTAATTCATCATAAACACAACATGCATCCTTTAAGTTACTTGATTTATTTTATTATGAAATCTTAAAAACGAAGCATCATTAGTGTCATTATAACAACTAATACTTTAATTTTGTCTGTTTTCGAATGTTAACATATATGGGGATCGATTAAAGCATTAAATTAGTAAGGTATGATTATAACGACACGTACGCCGCTCTATCGTTCCCATAACGGCATTTCTGCCGTTATGGGTATAAACTGTTCGGAACGACATGGAAATGAATACACGGGCTTGTTAGAGTCATATTATAAAAAATAACACGTTTAGGACTGATACAAATGGATGACAAGTCCGGTTATGGCCATAACGGCAGTATGCCGCTTTAGTGTACCCGTAACGGCTTTTGTGCCGTTATTGGCCTAAACTCTTCCGAACGACATAGAAATGGATACACAGACTTGTTAAACTGATTTTCTAAAAAATTAAGACATTATGTGCTTATGCAAATGACTGCAAGTCCGGTTTATGAACATAACGGCACGTTTGCCGTTTTAGTGATTGGAAAACGGCATCTGTGCCGTTATGCTGACAGATTATAACCAAAACTTGAAGAAAAGATCTGTTAACTACCTGTTACGATATTTATCTGCTACAACGTTAAAAAAAAATTTATCTCCCTATTACATGTAGAGATGAGGTGTGCTGATCAAAATGATTGACAAGTATAAAATTATGAGTATAACGGCAGTATGCCGCTTTAGTGTACCCGTAACGGCTTTTGTGCCGTTATTGGCCTAAACTCTTCCGAACGACATAGAAATGGATACACAGACTTGTTAGACTGATTTTCTAAAAAATTAAGACATTCTGTGCTGATGCAAATGACTGCAAGTCCGGTTCATTAACATAACGGCACGTTTGCCGTTTTAGTGATTGGATAACGGCATCTGTGCCGTTATGCTGACAGATTATAACAAAAACTTGAAGAAAAGATCTGTTAACTACCTGTTACGATATTTATATACTACAACATGCATAACAGTAAAATTCACAGTTTCAACAATACTAAAATGTATTAAAAACTTGAAATGCAAATTACATATTTTATCAAAAGGATGTTCAATTACTACATAAAGTGCATCCATCTCTATGGAGCCGATAAAGGATTTGTACAAGAATAGGAGTCACATTTGCTGGACCATTGCCTATATGCCTCCATGTCCACCCACTGCATTCTTTCTCCACAAACTCAACAAAATAACAAACTGATATCCACACCTTGTCCAACACATCCATCACTGCAATTCAACATAAAACAAATATATTTCAATTTATTATATCATAAAGTACTACACTATACATGTCAAAATGCAAAAAATAAATTTTTCACTCAATACATGAAGAATGCTAACTATTAACCTATGTCTAATAGTACTAAATTAGTCACATTTTCAAAGCCAATTATCACAATCAATGCTAGGTATATGGTGTCAGTCAAAAATTAGATAACGACATTCATGCCGTTATAGATCAAAGATAACGGCAAATATGACGTTATGACAAATTCTTAAACAAATGCATATATCAGCAACATTTTTGTAAACCCTGGATGTTATATACATACTGACAGTGAAAAAAAAAAAGATAACGGCATGAGTGCCGTTATACATCACAGATAACGGCATGCATGACGTTATAGCAAATTCGTAAACAAATACATAAATCAGCACTGTATAATACACCAGAACAAAAAAATGTAGCAAAAAAATTATAGGAAATGATTTTAATGTGTACCTTTTTTCTTTTCCAATTGCAAATCTAAAATGTGGATTATTTAACAATTTCACAAACCACTCTAGCTTAAATGGGCAAAAGAGGATGACAAATAAGAATATTGTTGGATTTCTATGTAGAACAAGTGCAATGGAAGAGAGAGAGAGATGAGAGAATGACTGATTGTTGTTGTAGAGAAGAAAGAATGGGTATGAATCGGTTGGGTGGAAAAAATTAGGGCTTGTTTGATTGTAATTTTGGGTATCAAGATCATTTGACAAGTATGGGTATTTTGGACATTGTTTAATATCTTTTGTATTTTATTTATTGAATAAATCTATTTGACAAAACATTGTGGAAGGACATCTATTTTACTAAACTTATGCTTTGACACATCTTTTTAACTTAAAACCCCTTGTTTCTTTATTACCTTTAATTAATGGGCACATGCAAGGATATATTTGTGTTAAATGGAAATATGTGAGGATAAATCTGTCAATCAAAAGATTGTCCACCATCAACACTTTTAAGGTAGTGTAGATAGAAAAACTGTTGTTAGAGGCTTCATAGTTTGTATATATGAATAAGTGAACTTTCTATACACATAAACTATTGTTTCTAGGCTTCGTAGTTTGTATAGATGGTATAAAATTTCATGAAGAAAGGACAAGCAATTCGAGATTGGCCAACACTAAAAATAGTTTCTGAAGTTAGGAATTTTCATGGTTTTGCAACTTTCAATAGGAAATTTGTAAAGCATTTTAACACTATTGTGGCACCACTTATAGAATGTTTGAAGGAGAGATTCAATTGGAGAAAGGAGCAAGATAAGAGTTTCGCCTTCATTAAGGAAAAATTGTGTACAACTGCAGAATTAGCTTTGTAGCGATCGAGAATTTTCTAGTTAATTAATAAATAAATATTTTATTTCTTAAAAACGTGTCAATATAATTTCATCCATTTTTATATTAAGCTTGTTCATCTAGCCATCTCAATTGTGTTGAGCCAATAAAAAAATTGAAGTACAAATTCGACTTTCAGCCCAAAGTTAAATTTTTAAATATCGTCCAAGAACAAAAGTCGATTTAAGCCCAAAATTTTATTACTTAAGAAATCCAAATTATTTTACTTTGAATTCTGATTTTATTTTATTTAATTAGTCAAAATTAATTTTAATCCAGCTAAATCTTCTTTAACATATTTTGGATAATATACTTATTTCCAAATTCTCATAATTCCATTCTAACTACAACGCTACCCATGTTAATCTACATATACTCTATCCTCACCTCATCATACAATACCAACTTCCAATTACAAAATCAAACCCAGAATTTAGCAAGGTATGAATTCATCTCTCTCTCTACTTCATGCACAGATTCAACACCACAAATTAACCACCAAGAATCATCGCCAACCACCACAAAACTAAAGCCAAAGAAATCACCACCTTCAATCCAAAACAACCGAACATAAACCCAATATCCAATCAAAGAAACAATGTCTTCTACCTCAAGGAATGAACCTCCACTGCCGAGCCCTAAACCTCCAACCAGTAAGCCAAATCACAAAACCGAAACCAAAGAAATCACCACCTTCAATCCAAAATAACCTAACGTAAACTCAATATCCAATCAAAGAAACACTGTCATGTTCACTATTTGTCACTTATAATGAAAGATACATATGATAACGTGCTCAATTATAATGTGGATTAATTAATTGACAACGAATCTACTGAGTATTTCCTTGAAATGCTCATTCCGTTTTAAACAATATTTGTAGATTTTAGAGACGGTGGCGAATGACAGACAGTGATGGCAAGAATAAGTAATTAATAAAATTTTTCTATTTTGGATATTTAGGGGTCGTTCTCTTTGTGTTTCGATTTTGAATTTTAAGTTTTGGATTTTGTTTTGAATTTTGGATTTTGGTTGTTTGTTTTGGGATTGATGAAAATATGTTCTCTTTATAATTTTGGAAAACTGTTTTAAAAAATAGAAAATTGAAAAATGCGTTTACTTTGTAATTTTTTGATATATTTATTTTGTAATATTTTATATGTAAAAAATGATTGGTTTGTTGAATATCATTAATTTTAATGTTAATAAATCAGTTAGTTCTTTATGTCAATAAATTCATCATTAATATTGTTTCAGCTAAACAAAAATTTAACCCCATACCAACAAAATCTTAACATGGGTCTATATATAATGACAAAATAACATAAGAACTTCAAGTGAAGGAAGTGTCTCACATTTAACAAAAAAATAAAATAAATAATAATAATAATAAAAAAAAAAAATTACAAAAAAAAAAGATTTTTTTTTTTTTAAACATGGATCTATATAATGACAAAATAACATAAGAATTTCAAGTGAAAAAAATGTCTCACTTTTAAAAATAAAATAAAAAAATAAAAAAATAAAAAATTACAAAAAAAAAAAAAAAATCTTAAAATTGATCTATATATAATGACAAAATAATATAAGAATTTCAAGTGAATGAAGTTTCTCACCAAAAAAAAAAAAAAAAAAAAATCTTAACATGATCTATATAAAATGACAAAATAACATAAGAATTTCAATTGAAGGAAGTGTCTCACATTTAATAATAATAATAATAATAATAATAAATTAAAAAAAAAAATCTTAACATGGATCTATATATAATGGAGAAATAATATAAGAACATCAAGTGAAAGAAGTGTGTCACATTTGCAAAAAAAAAAAAAAAATTCAAAACGCGCGTTTTGGTCGTTTTGGACTTTTTAACACAAAATATTCAAAACGCAATAAACTCGTTTTGAGTTTCCTTTGTAATTTTTTTGGTATTTTGGAAAACTCGTTTCTGAAAATGGGTAAAGTGAACGCGTTTTCGATATTTCCAAAAATCGAAAACTCAAAACAGCAAAGAGAACGGGACCTTAGTTTTTTCTTGATATTAAACAATTTTGGAGATTTTTGGATGCTTGAGAATTTATGACATTTTCCAAATGTTTTCATTATTAGAGAATAATTAACTGTTAAATTTACTATTTTAAGTAGTTTAAAAAAATTAGTTTTACTGGCAGTTTGAAATTTTAATAAATGTTGACGAGATTGAAATCTTCCACTAAAACGTTATTTCAAAAGTTAGACGAAGACGATGACGTGGCATACTTGGTATTTAGAACTCGGGATGTTGCATCATGATATCAGAGCAAGTCTGCATTACTGTAGATTGGTAAATTTTCAGAAGAGATTTTCAAAAGACATTTTGTATTATTTAATTACCATTGATGGAAATTGTCATTGCCATCATTCATTTCGCTGACTCCAAAGGTAAAGAAGTTTAATGTTATTATTATTATTATTTTGGATACTTGCTTAAATATTTTATGAGACTTAGATGAATGAAGGAAGAAATTGTATCCAAAATAAAGAGAAAGGACACGAGTCCGAGCATAATGGGAAATAATTAAATGTAGTATAACTTGAAGAATGGTTTTATAATATTTTGTTCTTGTATTTAGAAAATGATGAATCCTAACTGGACTTTGCATAATTGGTATTCTTTTAGATGTGGCACCATTCACGAGAATTCAACAGAGAAAACTAAACGCTATATTTTCTGAATATCTATCTTTCAAACCGACACTGCAGGCCAATACAACCAATGTTTTGAAACCTGACCCGGGAGTCGATTCAGTAAAAGGAAAGGGTCAAGGGTCGGTGGGTCGGCCCGATGTCTACTCGAGGTCGGCCCGGTGTATTAAATAAAATATTTAAAAAGAATTAAAAATCAAAAATTAGAAATTGGGAGTAATGATATTTTTTATTTTAGATTTTTAATATTATTTTAGTTATTTTTATACAAAACTATTTTTTTATTTAAAAATTAAATATACACAATATTTAAAACATTGTAACAATAATATTTTTTAATTTTAGAATTTCTAATTCAAAACAAATATAGATTAATTATTGCTAGTTATATTTGGTATATTATCATTTATTTCAAGACTTTAAATATTAAAATTATTTTAAGTTAAACACCAAAAAAAAATGATTCTAGAATTATTAAACTAACAATAAAATACAAATATTTGGAGCATTGTATAAATTAAAGTAATGAAAAGAAAGAAAAAAAATTTAAAATGGAGGTAGATGCATTTAAAAAAAAAAAAAAAAGAAGAAGAAAAAAGAAAGAAAGAAAAGCAATATAAGACAATGAAAAATTGAAAACAAAAAAAAACTTAGGATTTGAACTCGAGTACTCTACATGGAAGTTGGAGGGATTGCCAATCATGCTCACCAATGGCTTTTGGTTTATGATGAATTCTGAAAATAAAAAACAAAACAAACAAAGGGAATACACCAATCCCACATTGGATGAAAACAGTTGAATGGAATTTGAACAGCCCTATATAGAGGGTTGTTTGGCAAGCAATTTTTTCAGCATGAGTGCAGTTGTATTAGCTTCCCTTAGTTGAGTTTCTTAAAGGTTTTTATTTAAAAAAAATGAACTGAGGAAAAAAAAAAAAAAAAAAAACTCGACCCGGAAAAAATCGGGGATGGGGTCACCAGTTCACCTAGTTTCACTCCGGGTTTTTTGAAGCTGGGTTTTGGTCATTTAGTGATCCGATTTTTTAACCGGGTCGCGGGTACCCGAGTTGAGCCAGTCGAGTCGGGCCGGGTCTAATAACATTGAATATAACAAACCACATAAGATGTTATCGTGACGCGCATTGGAAGGCCATAGCTAGAGATTATGAGCCAACTAAAGCTCAAACCATTGGCCACTTTCTATCAACATTCCCAGATAACTAGTGAGAGTTAGCAAATCAATTTTATGATGATGTGAGGAGGCAATATGGGGGAAGAGTTAACTTCCATTCTCTTTGCGATTAGTTTATCATGCATTGGGACTGTTATCGAGCCCCTATTCCGGCACCAATGCTCGAAGTAATAGTGATATCTAATGACAAAGATGATCAATTTGTAAGGCACTTATGACTACACTCTTAGTTCACCAAGTCGTGCCCTCGGTGCACCAGATTATACTCGTGGCACGCCATGATCTATCTCTATCACATCGTTGCTGATAGTGTAGGGCTTATGACAGTTGTCTTAGTACTTTCTTTTAGTATTTCCATTTCAGTTTTGACATTTCTATCAATTGTATCCTCATTTCAAGGAATTTTGAGATATTAATAAGAGAGATTCACATTTTTACCTTCATTTATGTTGGAGTTGAATGTATGAGATGTTTGGTCCATATTTTTTATCAAGAAATAGTAAACGTGTTTTGTTTAACTTGATAAAAGAAAAATGTCTCGAAGAAAAAAAGAGATGACCAGGATACTCCAGAGCAACGCCCCATGGCCAGGCTACCATCATCAAGAACTTACTCCAGTCTGTTCAGGAGTTAAGGCAAGCCTCAGCTAGTACCCTAGTGTCGATCATTGAATAGTTTAGGGCTTACCCACCTTTGATGGCAGTAATCTGTTGAGGAGTGGCTTCAAATAATTGAGAAGATCTTCAGGCATATATCTTGCCCTAAGGATAGGAAGGTTATTTGTGTTGAATTCATGTTTGTCAGTAGGGCCAACTTCTGGTGGGAATCTGCATCTTGGACCATGACTGAAGAGCAGCAAGTAGTTCTGACTTGGAACGAATTCAAAGTTGAGACTAGGAATAAGTTTTTCCCAAAAGCCCATCGAGATCATAAGGAGACCATGCTTTTGCGTTTGGTTCAGGGGAAAATGGATATAACAGATTAAGAAAGGAAATTTGAGGAATTATCATACTATGCTCAGACTGAGGTTATGAAGGCATACCATTTTGAGAGATGCTTACACTCAGATATTAGACAGGTTGTCAGTTCACACGAGTTGTTCACTTACAAGGAAGTGATGTTATTCCAGATGACCTACCATGCACCCCCACCCCCCATAGGCAAGTGGAATTTACAATTAACTTGGTATCGGGAGCTGCCCCTTTTCTAAAGCTCTGTACCGTATGGCACCGAATGAGCTATAGAAATTGAAAGTTCAGTTGGATGAATTGTTAGAGAAGGGTTTTATTAGGCCGAGTGTATCTCCATGGGGAGCACCTATCCTGTTTGTGAAGAAAAATGATGGGAAGTATGAGGATGTGTATCAATTATTGAGCACTCAACAAGTTGACAATAAAAAATAGGGTAATTTGCGAAAAACGTCCCTACCTTTCACTGGTTTTGTGCAAATCATCCATACCTTCAAAATCTTGGCATTTTCACCCTCACCCTCATCTTCACATTTTCTTGCCAAAATCATCCTTGTCATCTAGGTTCGTTAAAAAATTCGTTTGTTGACCTATAAATCACTCATTAACCAACTAAATGAAGGATAAAATAGTCTATTCAATTATCCCTTAATTTAAAATTGACAAAAAAAATTAAGAAAATAAGAAAAATAAAATACAAAAATAGTATCTTGCAAAAATGTTCACTGAATTTTCCAGTTCATATTTCTTGATTCCCACCCACCATTTTTGCAGCTGGGATTTTTCAATTCTTAGAAATTATGCTTTGATTATGCTTTATTCTTAGTATCCTCCACCGCCTCCTCTACTTCATTCAGCTACTACAGCCAGTGCTTTCATGATTTTCTTCAACGTATATACCCATCAAAAGGCTCCATAGAAGCCTCCGTTGCATCCTCTTGTATAGGAAAATAGCAGAGACCAACTCTGCTACACGAAATTTGTTTCTCTTTGTACAGGTAACAAAACCAGTCGATCCTTGATTTAGATACTCATCAAGGACTTCAATTCGTGAAAGCCTCTTGTACACAAAAAATAAAAATAAAAATGTAGTGTTTGATTGGAATTTCAATTCCATGAAAAATGTATTTTCCACCCAAATTTGTCATATTCCAATCTTACACACATTCCAAGTCCATGAAATTTGAATTCCACATTTTTTCCTTGAATTCCATGGAATTGGATTCTTTGGGTGTAATGGAATTGGAATTCCACCTCATTTTTCACCTTGCTATCAAACACTACATTAATTTTTATTTTTCCCCCAATTTGGGTACCTGGGAAACTCGACTACGGTTGGCTTTAATGGGCAAAATCTACTGCTGCTCATTCACTAGCCCCAACAATTATTGCATCTTGTTTTAGATTTTAATTTAATCCTTGCAATCTTTTGTGATAATATAATTCATAGGTATGAAAAAAGGAATCAAAAGAATTTTCCAAAGAACTTTTTGATGCACTTGGATGCCATCGGAATATTACCGGCAATTCCACCAACAAAGCTCATCTGTCTTAATTAAATGGAATAACGACTGAATTTAACAGAAATTGACGGCAAGGGCTATTTTGGAAAGAAAGTGAGAAAGTAAGGATGAATTTTCCAAAAAAAAAAAAACAAAAGTAAGGATGAATTTTGCAAAGATTGCGAAAAGGTAGGTATTAAATGCACCAATTACCCAAAAAATAAGTACCCCGTCCCCTGGACTGAAGACTTATTTGATCATTTGAAAGGTACTGCTATTTTCTCAAAGATTGACTTGAGATCTGATTACCATCAGCTAAAAATTAAGCTAGCACACGTACTAAAGACAACATTCAGGATGCAATATGGGCATTATAAGTTCACAATGATGACATTCGGTCTCATGAACACACCTGCAGCATTTATGGACTTCATGAATCAAGTCTTCCATCAATATCTTGGTAAACTCGTCATTGTTTTCATCGATGACATACTGATCTACTCTAGGAATCCTGAGCATCATAAAGAATATCGAGAATTGTGTTGGAAACACTAAGGGCGGAAAATTTTTATGCCAAATTCAAGAAATGTGAATTTTGACTTGAAAATGTATACTTCTTGGGTCACATTGTTATAGAAAAAGGCATCGAGGTCGATCCTTCTAAGGTTGAGACTGTGACGAATTGGCGAACACCTACGAATGTTGGAGATGTGAGTAGTTTTTTAAGATTAGCTGGATATTACTGGTGATTCATAGACGGTTTCTCCTAGATATCAAGGTCCTATGACTTAGTTGGATAGGAAATGAGTTACATTTCAATGGACCAAACAATGTGAGCAAAGTTTCCGGGAACTAAAGAATAAATTGGTCTCAGCACCAATGTTGACTATACCAGATACGTCTAATGGTTATGTTATTTACAGCGATGCCTCCAAAAATGGATTAGGGTGTGTTTGTATTAATTTAGAATGGGAAGGTGATCGCCTATGCTTCAAAGTAATTGAAGCCATATGAAAATAATTACCCGACGCATGATCTAGACTCTAGAGCTAGCAGCTATGGTGCATGCTCTAAAGATTTGGAGACACTATTTGTATGGGATAAGTGTGAGATTTACACCGACCACAAGAGTCTCAAGTATTTCTTAACACAAAAGGAACTGAACATGAGACAACATCGATGGCTACAGTTGGTAAAGGATTATAACTGCACAATTCTTTATCACATGGGTAAAGCAAATAAGGTTGCAGATGCATTGAGCAGAAATAATGATAGAAGGTTATCAACTTTGGGGACAATGATCAGTTGATTTGAGATTTTTAAAACCTGAGAACTGAAATACGAGCCCTAATAAAGCACTTATGTTTAGAGGTGTGTGGCGAAGGATGAATAGATCAGGAATGAGATTATAATAGAAGCTAGCACCCTAGGAGGGACGAAGATGTATTTATGTAATACCTTTTAAAGGAGGAACATGAAGGGTTGTATTGAAAGGTTTGTCTCACGATGTATAACCTATCAGGTAGTTCAAGACTGAACATCAGAGACCATCAGGATTGTAGAATCCTTTTGATATACCATAATGAAAATGGGAGAAAATTTTCATGGATTTCATAACAAGTTTACTAAAATTAGTAAGAGGACATGACACTATTTCAGTCATTATGGACCGACTTACAAAGTCAGCCCCCTTCCTACCAGTCAAAATGACTTTCAATGTGGATCAGTTGGTATAGTTGTATGTCGAGGGATTGTTCGACTTCATGGAGTACTAGCTTCCATTTTTTATATAGAGATCCGAAGTTTACCTCGACACTTTAGAAGAGTTTGTAGGAAGCTATGGGTACTAAATTGAATTTTAGTACTGCCTACCATCCTAGATTGATGAACAGTCCAAATGCATTATTCGATGAAAGACAACTTTTGTTTTGATAAGAAAGAAAAATTAAGGCTCTGTTCATTAAAAGTTTTGAGTTTAAAAAAATGTTTTTTTATGTTTTTTTTAGGTAAATGTGTGGTTCCAAAGTGAAGAGAGAAAATGTGTATGATTAAAAAGTGATATGAAAAATTGTGTTGTAAAAAACATGTTTGTCAAATAGCAGTTAAGACCCCGTTTTATCGGACCGTTCAAAATATTGGAGCAAGTAGGGAGTGTGGCTTATAGTTTAGCATTGCCACTAGAGCTCACGACTATTTACAATATTTTTCATGTTTCTGTATTGAGGAAGTATGTTCATTAGCCTAATTATGTAGTAGATTTTCAGTCAATTGTAGTCCAGAAGGACTTGTGTTATGAATAGGCACCTATGTGCATAATAGAAAGGAAAGTTCATGTCTTAAAAAACAAAATGATTCCTCTAATCAAACTCAAAGTTCAGTGGGATAGATATAGTAGTGATGAGGCGACTTGAAAAAAAAAATCCTGGCCAAGTACCCAGATATCATAGATCAAGTAATTCTAATTTCGAGGACGAAATTATTTTAAGGGGTAAGGTTGTAGCAACTGAGAATTTTCCAGTTAATTATTAAATAAATATTTAATTTCTAAAAAACCTGTCTCTATAATTTCACCCATTTTTATATTAAGCGTGCTTGTCGTCTAACCATGTCAATTATATTGAGCCAATAAAATAATTTAAGTCCAAATTCGACTTTCAACCCAAAGTTCAATTTTAAATATCGTCCAAGACCAAAAGTCAATTTAAGCCAAAAAAAAAAAATATTATTATTTTAAAAAGCCAAATTATTTTAGTCCAAAATCCGATTTTATTTTATTTAATTATTCAAAATTAATTTTAATCCAGCTAAATCTTCGTTAACCATATTTTGGATAATATACATCTTTTCAAATGCTCAAAATTTCATTCTAACTACAGCACTACCCACGTTAATCAACATATACTCCTAGGGGTGTCAAATGGACTGGACAGTTCGAGAGTTCGTGAGTTCGGCTCGGCTCGATTCGTTAAAAGTTCTGCTCGTCCCGTTAAAAAAAGGACTTGGACCGGACTAAAAATTTGAGTGTTCGACGGTTCGGGTTCGGCTTGTGAAATTCGTGGACCTGTTCGCGGATTAGTCCAACGGACAATCAAAACGGACCGGAAACGGACCGACCACAGGCCGGGCCGTGGTTGGCCCGTTTGGGCCCGTTAGAGCCCGTGCTCACGGGCCGGAAAGGGCTGGTCCGTTCCGGCCTGTGAGCCACTCAAACGGTCTTGTGACCGTTTGAGCCCAAACGGTCACAAGACCGTTCTCAACGGTCACATGACCGTTTGAAACGGTCTTGTGACCGTTTTTTACATTTTTTTTTCCTTCTATAAATACTCGTTTTTATTTCATTTTTTTCACAATCTCAACTCAACTCTCTCAACTTTCAAGTCTCATTCTTTCTAGTGACTAGTGCTATAATATTTCACATACAAATATACAATATTGTCTCAAATTTCATTTCATATTTCATTTTCATCTCCAATTTTTCAATTCTATTATTTCTAATGGCACACTCACAATCTCATTGTTATTCTTCTAGCCAATTTTTTGATGAATTTGCACCTCTCAATGATATTCAAATTCCCGACAATTTGGTGGATTTTGAAAATGAGATCAAAGATATAGATACAAGAATTCCTATTGATTTGAATGACATAATTGATGAAGATGTCACTGCTACATATGGATCTGGCTCCGCTAGCACGACGGCAGTCTCCAGCAGAAATCCAAAGAGGACAAAAAAATCCGAGTGCTAGAATTTTTTCGATGTAATTGCGACATCGGAAAAAGATGCTGAAAACAAACCAATATCTAAAGCAAAATGTAGAAGTTGCAATGGACTTTTATCTTGGAAGAAGGGTGGGGGCACATCACACCTCAATAGACACTGCAAAGGATGTCGAAAACCTGGCAAGGTTGAAGCAAACCAATCAACTCTACAATTTGGTCAATCAAGTTCGAGCCTAACCAATTGGGTCTTCAACCAAGATCTAGCACGTCGAGAAGGGATGGTCATGTTCGTATCGAGTGGTGAGTTCCCACTTTCAATTGTAGAAAGTTCACAATTCACGGAATTCATTCAGAAGTATCTCCAACCCAGGTACAAACCCGTTTCTAGAAATACTTTACGAGCTGATTGCATAGCTAAATATTTACAAAGAAAACAAAGTTTTATAGATGCTTTAAATAAATGGAATGGTAATTTGTCATTTACTTCAGACCTGTGGACTGGCAATAATCATAGAGGTTACATAGCTGTTACTTGTCATTACATTGATGATTCTTGGGTAATACACAAAAGAATTATGGCATTTAAAGTTATTGATTACCCACATAACGCAACAAATATTTTCAATATACTACTTGCAATTCTTAGAGAATTTAACTGTGATAGTAGAGTTCGTAGTTTTACACTAGATAATGCTTCTGTTAATAAAGCGGTGATTGATAGATTAGCAGCCGTCATAAATCCTGAGTTTGATGGAGTCTTGTTTCATGTTCGTTGTGTTTGTCACATTTTTAATTTAATAGTTCAAGATGGTCTTAAGTTTATAGAAAATCAATTGAAAAAAATTAGGTGTGCTTGCAATTTCATTATGATAGCACCTTCCAGAAAACAAGTTTTTGATGCACTGTGTGTAGAAAATGGTATGAACCCACGATCATTTATTACTGATGTAGGACATAGATGGAACTCAACTTATTTAATGATTGAACATTGTGAAGGTTACGAGAATTTAATATGTGAATATTACAATGGTCGGCACTCAAACGGCTCAACTTTTGATTTGGGGACTAATGATTGGGAACTTGCAATTCATGTTAAAAAAATTTTGAAACCATTTTACGATGCTACAAACGAATTGTCCGGTGTTTATTATCCTACTAGTCCTTTAGTCTTGAAGCATTTTTATTGTATTGCTAATAACTTTAACAAGTACAAGACATTTCCTATTTTTTCTGATATCGTTAAAGCAATGGAGACTCAGTTTAGAAAGTATTGGGAATATTTACCAGCTTTGTTTCCATTAGCAACGGTTATGGATCCTAGAATAAATTTAGAGGGAACTAAACACACCATAAAAGCAATATCAAATAAATTAACTTTTAAAACCCCTTTAACATGCACAGATTTAGAAAAATGTTTATGTGAAATGTACGAGATCAATGCCCAAAGGTCAGGTAAAAATGTTAGAAGAACTGCTCCCACCCCTAATGTGATGCAAAATCAAGACAGTGATTTACTTTCCTACCTTATGACTATGAAGGGAACTTCTAGTTCTAATACATTTCCTAGTGATTCTAGTTCTTCTAATACATATAGTTCAGATGAAATTCCAGGAGAGTTAACTAGGTATTTCTCACATGACCTTCTTAGTATGTTAGACGAGGACGAAAGAAATAATTTTGACGTTCTTAAGTGGTGGAGACAAAACGAGCGTCAATATCCGGTTGTTTCTATGATTGCACGAGATCTACTAGCACCTCCGGTATCAACTATAGCATCGGAGGCTGCTTTTAGTGCAGGTGGTAGAGTGTTATCTGAATATAGGTCAAGACTTAAAGAAGACATACTGGATGCCTTAATGTGTTTAAAGGATTGGCAGTTTGCGGAGAAAAGGAAACAAGATAGGATATGTGAAATTCTTGCCGAGAAATTCGGAGAACAATCGTATTGGTGAGTAAATTTTTTCTTTTTCTTTTTTTTTTTTATATTTTCAATTGTTTCATTTGTTTCTTTCAAATAAAAAAATTGTACACGTAATATTTTGTTCGTGTACAATTTTAACTCCGCCTACAATAATTTAAATGTAGCCGGTCTCAAGTCCGGATTAAAGGAGGAAGGTTTTTTAATGTTCAATTATTTATCCGTAGTAACCGTTACAAAAAAAAAAAGCCCACGAGCCGGCCCATCCGGCCCGTGGTCAGACGGGCCAACGGGCCGGACTTGGGCCTGCTCCGTGGGGGGACGAGCCGGCTCGGCCCGACTCGTCTCCCCGCGGGCCAGCCCGTTTCTGACCCGATTCGGCCCGTTTGACACCCCTATATACTCCCTCTCACCTCACTCATCACAAGATACCAACTTCCGATTATAGAATCAAACCCATAATTCAGCACCTATGACTCATCTCTCTAAACTTCATGCACATATTCAACACCGCAAATCAACCACGTAGTATTTTATGTAACTTATGTGCATTTATTGCATGAGACGAGACGAGAATATATTTCTTATGAAATATTTAATATTATGAAGCATGTCATAACTTATATGCATTTTATTGCATAAGAAGAGACGAGACTATAATGTTGTTATGCTTAACATAACTTATATGTTTTAATACATGAGACGAAACTACTCACATTCTATGTTATGAAAGTCTATGATTATGATGATGATGTTACTATATAATTTGAATGTTCATATGTTCAATTATGATATTTATAAATATATTACTAATAACAACTGAAATTTTGATCAATTAATTTTGATCAGAATCTCAATTCTCAACATATTCTTAATTTCAATTGAATCTTTAATTTTCACATTAATACATTTTTTTCCATTATCCACGTTTATTGAAGGGTTTTGTTAGTGGGTGATTTATTTATTTATAGAAATACTCTCTCTACTTCCTATAGGCTAAGCAAGTTTACTGTTCACACATGTCCACAAACTCTCTCACCTCCGAATGAAAATTTCTCCATTTCTTGGCTTCACTCAAAATTTACAATTCAGATTTTTGTTGAATCTATTTTCCTAGCTGCTCACCATCGTGTTTGACATTCGAGATTAAGGCGATCCTCAATTTTCTTGGTTCTTAATTTTCAATTCCGATGATGACCCTTCATCTGAATCCTCTTCTCCCAGAACTCCCTCCGCCAGCGTTAAGGAAAACGTTTCCAGCATTTTCTGGGTGTGGCCGCCTTTCTTCCACAGCCACCATTCAACTCGGACGTGATTTCCGAAATGAAGAATGACCTGGCGGAAATTAAGGATGCCGTTAATCGCGCCTCTCTTTATTCTCCTCGAAGCTCACTTCCAATTTGTTACAGTTTCCCAGAGAAACGAACGACGGTGATGATGATTTGGAGGAGGAGGATGGTGTAGTTGGAGCTTTCGAGGATGTTGTGGATTATGCTGGAAAAATTTCATCAAATCCAGAGCTTTGGACTAATTTTCCTATCTCTCTGCCTGATGGTAACTAATCCAACTTCAATCTTAATATTTTGTTGATTCATTCATTTTCAAATACTTTATTAGATCATTAGTAAATATTTTAGTGTGTGATTGAGTGATGATCAAAATATTATTGCACTTCTGATTGTCTGAATAACTTATTATTTAAAAAATGATAGTTCGAAAGTTGTTATATCATAAAGAAATCTGAAAGAACCTTATAAATAACCTTTCCTTTCTCCCAATCAATCAATTGTCTCCAAATGAAGGAGGGTTATTGTGTTTTGTTAAAGAAAACCGTGTATTTAGTCAACAAAATTTAGTAGATTTCTTTTGAAATTTTTGCGCAAATGGCACAATGATTGTATTAGAGAAAACACATCAACATTCTGTAACTCTTAAAGTCCATGTAAGGTCTAATAACTGTACATGAAGAGTGATAAATTATGCAATTAAAATGAAGTTAACTGAGATAATCGATTCCCTTCGTGCATTGAACAAGAATGTGCAAAAAATTCAATGGTATCGGGTTGAAATATTGTTTCCCTTTCATATTTAGTAATCTTTTTTTATCATCAGATAAGTAGCTATTAATCATTGATTGTTGTTTCCGCATGAATTGGTGTTGAGCTTTAAAGTGTGTTGTTGCAAATGTTGATATGTCTTACTACCAGAGAGAAAATGCTTCAGAAATTGAACGTTTGGTACCAAGTCTTGTGACATTAAGGCGGAAAATTAGGCATCAAATAAGCCATGGGAATTTTTGGATGATCTATTTTACCTTATTGTTTCCTAGGTTGAATGAAGATTTAAAGCTTCTAGCAACTCCAAAGGCAAGATTCTATCCACTTAATAACGTTATTTTTATTTTTCTTTTCTTGCATGTCGAAACTTTTAGTTCCAGCAATGGAAATACTTATCAACTGGTTTAAAACTTGTTTATTTTTGTTAGTTTCAAGTTCCATGTCATTCTAATTTCTCTAATTTCTACCATTGCAGTTTACTGAAATTTCTCACTTGATATGATCACATCATGCTTTTGTCTAGCTGCTTCGTCTTTATATGTTCTCCCTGATTTTGTGTACTCCAGATATCTGCATATTCCTCATGATCACCCTTTTATTCCTTCAAATGAAAACAAAGAGTATAGCTCTCTCGCTTCTGTTGTCGGTGCCATTTAGATTTTATTATTCTATGAGACCACCTGGGGAATCACTACAATGGCAGAGGATTCAAGATCTTTCCATAACACCACATATCTGTTGGTCTCCTCTGTAGTGTTCCATGTGGTTGCTGGACCTGAAGCTTTGCCTGTAAAATTATATTTAATCCCTTTTATTCATCATGTGATGGCCTATTATCCTATGTTAAGAGAGAAATTGTTTATCTTATCAAATAGAATAGAATCTCTGTGCTGAAGGTATAGTCAATCTACGGGGAAATTAGAAATGTCTACCTATAGTCAATCTTATTAAATAAAATTGAACGTGTTTATCATGTGATGACCTATTATCCCATGTATAATTCTATTTAATCTCTGTGCTAAATCTATATCTTGGCTCTTACATATAGTCCTACCCCTATGTTCCCAAACATGTAATAAAAAGTAGTTATTCCAAATCAAGTAACTTCCTTATTTATCCTCAATGTCAGTTGGTTAAATTGAGGAGGTACTTCTCTTTTATTAATAGAGGTTTGGTTCATGCAGGTTGTTGAAATGAGGGAGACAATTTTGCAGATGTTGCAAAACAAGATACCTTCACCTTGGGAAAAATTCGCAAACTGAATCTTCTAAGAAGGATGGTGGCAAAGAAGTAGAAGAAACCTTGATTGAGCATAATGTATCACGAGACTCTAAATGCGGTGAGTCAGACAAAAGTTGTTATCTATCGAAGTGGATTCTCATCATAAGCCTCCAAAAGAATCTAAAAACAAAGAATTTTCATTTAGGGATTTGGAGGATGATGACAATGATTTATCGACTATCACGGATCAAGAAATCTTTATCCACAACCGATGCCATTGAATGGGTTGAAATGAATGAAAATTCTAAATCTCAGATAACAGATAAAGGGTAGATAAAGGGTCAGGGTGATTGGCTTAATATAAACATTGTGATATAGGCAATTGAATAGCATTTTGAACCTTTCATATTGTACACACACACATATTATTATTATTATTATTATTATTATTATTATTATTATTATTATTATTATTATTATTATTATTATTATTCCTTTTTTCATTGAATAGTATATATCAACTTTCATGTGCTCTCTTTCCTTTTCTAATTGGAAAAATCAAATTGAAAAAAAATTGCTTTGTTCCGTCTCCTCCCCTCCCCTATGATCCCCATGTGCAACCAAAATAATAATAATAATAATAATAATAATAAAGAGAAAATATTAATAAATTGCAGGTCATTTACTTTTAACGGAGTTGCATCCGGACTATTCATCTCTAATTTCATACAATCAAATTATTCAACTTTGATTTGTTTGCAAAGCTCTGCTCGTGACATATGGCGGAGTGATTAAATTATTATTATTATTATCAAGTTGGTGCACATGTTTGGTTGAAGGTCTACCAATTTCTTATTCCTCAAATCCTCATACCTACTGGATGAACACGAAGATAATGGATCTTGATTTTGATTGTAAAAGCATTAGTGTTGCAATCTGTAACATTCACCAAGAATGAAATGACAAGGCAAACTTTCAATTTCTGTGTTTGAACAATTCTTTTCCTTCCGTGAGTACATGTTTTGTCTCATGAGCACTTATTATTATTATTATTATTATTATTATTATTATTATTATTATTATTATTATTATTATTAACACTTGTTGTTGTTACTTTTTATTGATTTTTTTTTCATAATTTCACATCATTACAATATATTTTGTCAATGAAATATGTCCGTGTATCGCACGGGTGTGAAACTAGTAGATTAATTAATTGGTAACGAGTCTACTCAGTATTTCTATGAAATGTTCAGTCATTTTTTTAAAAAATATTACAGATTTTGGAGAGGGTGGCGATTGATGGACGGTTGTGGTAATAATAATTAAATAATTGGATTTTATTATTATTCTAGTTCAAATATTTATGTTAGTGTATAATTTTTGGAGATTACTAAAATGTTTGAGAATTTATGATTTTTCCAAAAGTCTTCTTTATTAGAGATTACTTAATAGTTTGATTTAATATTTTCTTTTAACAGTTTGGAAAAATTTTAAATTTCTTGAAAACTACTTGAAATAACAATTTAAATCGTTTATTGGTTTCTAGATAAAGAAATCATTTAACAAAGATATTCAAATTTCTATTTCTAGCGTTCTAAAAGTTCCAAAAATTAAACATGAACAACATACATGAATTTAATAAAATCCAATTATTTGATTATTATTGCCACAACTATCCATCAATCGCCACATCTCCAAAATATTTAATATTTGTTAAAAAAAAGGAATGAGCATTTAATAGAAATACTCAATAAATTCATCGCCAATTAATTAATCTATAACATATTGAACATATAAACATGCAAATCAAATAGTGACATTATCATTCAATAAAATGCATATAAGTTATGGCAAGCTTCATAATATTAAATATTTCATAAGAAATATATTCTCGTCTCGTCTCATGCAATAAATGCACATAAGTCACATAAAATACACATACACATGCAATTATAATTTAGATCAATTAATAAGGACGAGTCTACCTTAAACTTAACGAGTGCAAATTGAGTGGAAAAAATGATTTCAATCTTCTAAATCTTTGTATGCCTCGTCTAGCCGAATAAAATTAAATTAAATTAGTGTTTTGGAATTTAATTAAAAATCTGAAATAATTGATTTGAAAAGCTTTGGGACTGAATCAGAATTTCCAGAAACAAAAAGGGCTGACTAGTTTATTTTCCAAAAGTTCAAGGACTAAAATTAAACAGTACTTAAAATAATTTGGGGGCTGAAATAACAAATTTAAAAGCAAGGGGTTGAACTTTAAAATATTTTAAACACTGCAAGGGCCTAAATAAATACTTTTAAAACTTAGGGACCAAAGGAACAATTTTAATAAATCAAAACATTTAAAAATAACATTTCCTTTCTCTCTTTCTATGTCAGCAGAAAGAGACAGGAGAGGGGCGACGGGGAGATTTCCAGCCCACCAACAGTTCTATCGGCAATGGCACCGTCGGTGAGAGCCGACGGGGAGGGGAGTAATGTATGGAAGTGTGTGAGTGAGGAAAGGTGGGACCCGAGTCGTTACACCTCAAGTTCTTCATCTTTTGATTAGAGCAATTTAAGTCTTTATACTTTTGAAACTCTTCAACTTTGTCTTTTCTTCTTTTGAGTTCTTCAATTCAATTCTTGATCTTTGACTTTCTTTCAATTAAGCTTCTCATTGATCCATGTTTTTCATCCATTACTCTTGCTTTGCTCATTTTGGTCCAATTCTCTTTCTTTTTGCCCCTTATTTGCTCCAATTTCTTGTCTTTGGAATAAAACTGAAATATATACAAATAACAGATAAACCAGTAGCATTTATTCTCAAATGACTATATAAATCCTAATTTAAGCATATAACCTTAAATGTTTCCCATCAAGTCCAAAGCCCAACTCCTAAATTGATAAGGCTTAATAATATGGGCCATGTTCGTGGAGCTCTTTAGATTGGCCCGTATTTTTTGCATGCTAAACTACCTTTTATATATTGAGCACATGCCCCTCACCCATTTTCGGCCAAAAAGAGCCACTTCTAATTATTACTCATCTCATCTTCGTTCTAGCTTGATGCATTCCTCATATACCTTCATGTAATTGAGCAATGATGACTTTGGCTTCAGACAAACTAACACATTCAATAACATGTCATCTGGACATTTTTTGTATAGTACATTATCCTATAACACAAAACTCAGGGCACCGAGCTTTATTTTTCTTTCTACCTTGCTATTGGATTTTTTCATAAAGTCTTTAGTCTCTTATCTCTAATCTAGTAACTCTCCATCCTAGATACACATGATGTTTGACTTGATTTTCCTTGGTACAAATTTGATTATTTTACTTTTAAATATAGGATTCTTCCATGAAACACGTGTATATTCTGAAGCTATTTAGGTCAAGTAATTGGTTATTTAATTATGCATTCTGGGGATATATTTAGTCTTCGCTCTATCAAATACATCATGTAGTTCCTGAACAATTCATATAAGACCATCACAGAATCATTCTGGCATTTAAAATATCTTGTGGGTTGATAGATTACTAATTGAGAATTGTCCTTAATTATAACATTTCGTATACTCATGTTTGATAATAGATCTAAACCCATTATCAAGGACTCGTATTCGGCCTGATTTTTTGTACAAAATCCTTTAAAGTAAAATGGAATTTAAACTCGTCTAAAGTGACTTATTAAAACAGTGTCATTCCTATCCCTTTGGCCATTTTATAGCCATCAAATTACATGGCACATGGCATTATCTCATAAATATTTACCTCTTTCTCGACTTCCTTAGGGATATCTATGCATGAGTGATTAGCCAAGAAATCAGCCAATACTTGATTCTTTACAACCTTTTGAGGCCTCGTTTTGAATGTTAAATTCAGAAAAGGACAATGACCAAAAATCAATCATTTGATGTATTATTGGGGAGAAAACGTGTGATTTATTAAATTTATCTTCGAAACTAAGTACACGATCATAGGCCGCAAATAGGGCCTTAATTCCTTACATTAAAATATAAAGTCGGACATAGTTTCTCTATAGGAGAATAACTGCATTCACACTTCAATAACTATTTATTGAGATAATAAATGACTATTTCTTTGCCCATGTAATCTTCTTGAGAGATCATCCCTGCAATAGACAGTTCGTCATGATTTTTTAGCCTTATGATTGGTGAAAAAGCTTTGCTCCCTGCACAATTGAAAATAAACCTCCTTAGAGAACTAATATAGCCTAAGAACCTTTGCAGTTCCTTTTATTTGCTAGGTTACCTAGGTTCTAAAATGGTTTCCGACTTGATTTTGTTAATTTCAATTTCTCTTTGATGCACTAAAAATCCCAGAAAGTTTCTAGCATTCTTCCCAAAAGCACATTTTAGAGGATTTAATTTTAATGTGTGCTTTCTAGTTTTCATTAACTTGACCACTATATCATCCACATGCACTTTGACGAAGTCATTAATAATGTTGTGGAATATTGAATTCTTGGCCCTTTGGTTAGTAACTCCATCATTGTTCAGGCTGAATGACATTACCAATTCATAACATCATAAAGCATGTGGATGCCTAAATATTGTTTTATGAATGTTATCTTCAGCAATATAAATCTGATTGTATCCAGAGTATCCATCCATAAAGAAATGAATCTCATGGCTTGTAGTCGAATTAACTATAGAATCTACTGTGGGAATAGGATATTCGTCTTTGGGTGTTCCCAAATTTAGATTCCTAAAGTCTATGTACACTCTTATTTTGCTTTTTTTTTTTTTTTCAATAACAGGGACTACGTTGGACAACCATTCAAAATACCTGGCCATTCTAATAAACTTGGCTTTTAAAATATGCTCAATCTCTTCTTTTGTAACGACCCGGGTCCCATTTAACGGGTTGTCCCGGCATTTAGATGACGACGTACTGTCCTCACTGTACCAATACGAGTTTTTTTAGCATGCTTTGTCCTCATTCGCACGCTCCCCGAGAAAACTTCTTAGGAGGTCACCCATCCCAGAATTTCTCCAAGCCATGCACGCTTAACTATGGAGTTTCTAATGATGGACTTTCGGAAAAGAAGGTGCACCTTGTTGGTATGAGTAGTATCTATCATTTCTTTTAAGCTTTCTTAGTCGGGGTATTACATCTTTACTTCGGGTAGAATGTTTGGTGCAAACCTTCTTAGGGTTATTTGTTGGGTTTGTATTAGGCTTAGTGGGTAATCTATGTTACAACTAATCCCCAATCTAACGCAGATATTTCCTCGTATTCCCATGTAAAATAGTCTCTATATTTTTTGAAATATATTTGAGTTTCAAGCATACTTCTTCGTTTGGCAGATGGCTTAAAAATGTTGAACGATTTTTCTCCTTTAAGCCCAAGTTGATCTCCCTCAAAGAATCTTGTGCCTTGGAAATTTCCTGTTTCTCGATCACGTCCAATCTACCCCCCAAGTTATTGATATTTCCGTTCAAATCACTTTCTCTGAGATAGTCAACTTCATTAACTTCTCTTTAGATGTGTTGCTCCATGTTGTGTGCTAATAGATTACCTCATAAGGTCGAAACTGCGGCTTCCTTTTTGTGTTCTGAATTCCATTTCATCTATATAAGCCATAAGTCTAGTTTTTATGGTTGAAACTGCGGCATGTTCTTCTTTTCTCTTGAAATTCTTCACGAACTTTTATTATATTTTCTACCAATGACTGGTTCTTCGAAGACCACTATGTTTGACCTCATTTGACTAATCAAATCCGTTAGAGCTTCCAGAGAATATGGCTCATTGTTTTGTGAGATGTTTCTTCTCCAACTTGAATCACTCTGACTGGCTTAGAGTTTCTTCATACATAAAGTCTTGTACCAAGTTAGTTTCTAATGAAAAATGTTGACTATCAGCCTGGACAATTTCAAATTCATCCGTCTGATTCAAAAATATTAAACATTACTCGAGAGAAGATGGTATGCACCTTTTTCCATGAATTTAGTCACGTCCAAGTAGAATATTGCAATTGGTGGGTTCATCTATCACAAAGAGTACTGTGGTCCTGGTTGAGTGACCTACTTTTATATCCAAATGAATCACGCATTTTACTGACTTTGCCTCGTCATTAAACCTAGTAAGAACGACTTCGGTAGGTGTGAGATCTTCTTCTGACTTGACAAACTTCTTTAGCATTTTGAAAGGAATGACATTGATTGCTATTTTGTTATCTATAAGAACTTTCATCATGAGTATTTTATTGACCAATTTACGACTATATAATGGTCTCAGGTTCTTGGTCAACTTCTGAGGTGGCTTCTTAAATCATCACATTCTCGGCAGATTCTATTTCCACTTTCTATTTTCGTTTTGCTTTTGACTCTCATTTTTTCGTTGTACCCATTTCCAGCACTTCTTTAGTTCTTCCTTCAGTAGTTGGTTTTGTTGTACTAGACGTTTCTCTTTCAACATATGACATCATGGTACTTGCAAAAAGAATTGAATGATAAATAAGAACAACTTGCATACCAAACAGTGCATATAATAAATATAAACAAATTTGGCATGAATTTATATCAAAAATTTCACTATTCGACTTTTTACAAAAATAATTTAACTACTAAGCCTTTTTTTTAGTTTAATGCTAAAATTTACATAACGACACTTATCCTATTCTTGTCAATGCTTTGGAATAGCTTGCAAGAAATGTCAAGGCAGTGTCCTCCTCTAGTATCAGAAATTTTAAAAATATATAATGAATAGAACACTTTAATAACGTGTATACATGTTGAAAATCATCACCGACGTTTTTAAAGAATCAAGAAGTTTTCTGGTTCTGCAGCCATCTTGTTTCCTTTGCCAAATAAATTGTTTGTTTTCTGGTTCTGTAGCCTTCCTATTTCTTCTACTACTAAACATATAGAGGTGTCAATCCGGATGGTTCGGATCGGGTCGACCTGCCAATAAAAAGCCCGGTAACGGCCCGCTTGAAAAAAAGTCTGCCCGCTACGGGTTACGGGCCGGTTACGGGTCTGTCCGCAAATTTTGAACTACAACCCAGGCCCGCCCACTGGCCCATCCGGGTCGAGCCCATGTGGGTCGCGATTTGTTCTGATTTGGCCCGTATGAATAAAAATATAAATTTTTTCATATTTATAGCAAATTTTTTGTCAAGTTTCTAAATACAAAATGATTAAAATGATAAATTCATATTTATACCATAAAATATTTACATAGAATTTAAAATTATAGTTTATGTTATATAAATTACTTCTAAATTTGCAAATTTAAATAAAATATAAACAAATAACAATTAAATGATAAATGTATTTCTAATTACTATTGTCAAAAAACATTATTTTTTAGCTATTAAGAAGAAAAAAAAAAGATTTTACTTTAAAAGTTGTATTAGAGTTTCTAGAAGAAGAGAGATTTTCAATGTTACCATATTTAATAAAAACAGTTTTTTTTTTTTTTTTTACGGGCCAGCGGGTTAACCGCGGCCCGCGAAGGTTTGACCCGCAAAACCCGTGGTTCACAACTTCTTGACCCGTAAACCGCCTGCACGGGTCATGGGTCGACCCGCGGTCCCGAGTCAATTCGGGCCGATTTTCACGAGTCTGGTCGGCCCGTCCGTCTTGACACCTCTAACTAAACATAATCTAATGACCACCATAAGCCTCTAGAATTAATTGTTCTCTATTATTCTAGGAATTACAGTTTTGCTCCACTTTAACTCCTACAAATGTGTATTGAGTGAATTAGCACCAAAAATTGAGGGCTAGGTGGTAGAATTAAGGGTTGCTTCTAATAAGTGTATTTTATATACTTATTTACATCCTAAAAGTAGGATTTTATCTGTTTGTTTAAGAATATTTGCTATTTATTTAATTGTTATTCGTTTATATTTGAGAAATAACCCAAAGTCGAGAAAACAATGGAATTGAAGCCAAAATCAGTCAATTGGATGATAAAAGTGTCGAAGTGTGAAAATCAAGAGTTGATTGTAGTTAATCAAAGGGAAATTGGAAGAAAATTGAAGAAGAAATCAAATTTGGGAGAAATCAAAAGTTTAGAGACTCAATTGTAACAATGGAAGTTGGAGGACCAGCTGTAAAATAAAAGATCAAGGACCAACTTAAACTGAAACAAAAGATGAAAATTGCCTAAAATTGTGAAACCGCGCAGTCGCATGGAATAAAACTGCACGGTTGCATGACGATAAAAATCAGTGACTGAAGATAACCTGCAGAGGCATGCAATCACAACATTCATAACCGTGCGATCGCACAGTAGACATCTGGGCCGCAACTAGGCTTTTGACGCGAAATTCAACATACTTTCTCCCCAAGTAACCTAAATTCCGAGAACATCTATATATACATTGCTTGGGACACGAAATTAAGGGTTCCCAATTGTCTTGTTTGATGCCAAAACGCTGTCCAACTGATGGGGGATCCATTGAAGGCCAAATTCAAGATTGAAGAACAAAGATCAAGAAGATGAACGGGGTGACTTCTATTCATTTTTCTTGTGAATTATCTTTAATCATGTTTCCAGACTAGATTTCTTGTGTTAGGATTATGATTAAGTTTTAATTATCGATTCCATGTTTTGACTTATTATTTAATTTATAGTTTATGGGTTTGATGCAATTAAATAGTGCTTTTATTATTAAACAATTGTTTGGCCAGCTTTTGCATGATTTTCCTGATGTTTTTCTATGTTTGAAAGAGTAGAAATTTATTAGATGTTATTTAATTGCCACAAAGTCCGATAGGCAAGGGTGAACCTACACTAGGTCCTTGTGGGGCACGTTCCCCACAAAAAAAAAATTGATTTTTTTTAAAAAAAGAAATTAGAATTTGAGATTTTAGTTTGTTAAAAATTTTGTGTTTAAAAACATTTTTTATGTTTTCAATGTAAAATATGTGGTTGAAAAGTAGAGAGAAGAAATAAGTGAAGTTAAAAAGTGGTTTGAGAAATTGTATTATTTAAAAACATGTTTTTTTATATTTTGTCAAACAGAATGTACTGTTTGTTTGGAGTTTATACTTTGAAATTAATATTTTGTGCTATTGATCTCTTTTGAAATTTACATTTGGGGATTGAATATATTTTTACAATTGTTTATTTGTTTGTTTGTATCAATTATAGATAAATATTTTAAGTGTAAATCCACTTTTCCTTGTGTGATGATCAACATAATGAAAATGGATATAGAGAGGAAATGATTGAACTTGGTGAAAAAAAGGAGTTTTGATGTCTATCGCAAAAGCACAGAAGTATATCTCAGTGCCCCACTGTGACAAAATGTCTGCGTCCACCACTGCGGATAGGGGGTGGAAATATACCCATATACTTTGTGTTATCCTTGAAAGTGTTCATGGATCCTTTAATGCTTTTCTAATTGTTTAATTGTCATAGAAATATAGTCAATTTACATTTAGAAAAAAGCTTTTATGCTTCGCTCAAAAGGGGACTTAAATAATTTTAGGAATACGGATATTCAAAACCCCATGAATTGTATTTAAATAATTTGGTCAAAATATGAATGATTTGATGAAAATGGATTCATAATTCTAACGAGTTTGTTTTCATTAGTTTAAAATCAAATTTTCATTGTTCTTTAGTTTAATCTTTATTTTAAAAAATCAAAAATTCTCAATTCAATCAAATTTCTAGTTCCAGTTAAGGAATTGTAACCTAAAATATAATTTACAACAATCTCTATGGGATCGATACTTAAACTCACATCCACTATATTACTTGCGCAATTCGTACACTTGCGGAGCAAATATATTAGCACCATATTATTGTACTTGTATTAGTGTAGAGAAATAAACTACGACTTCATTTGTTTAAATCCTACACAAATAACGTCCCATTCAAGAACCATTGATTGTCGTGTAACAAGTTCTACATGAGTATCCTATTAGGAAATTCTATCACAGATAAATTTATCTGCAATCCAAAATCATCATGCTGACTTATCGAGAATTAAATAACTGAAGCGAAAGCGTACCTTAATCAGATATGATTCACGATGAACGATTCGGTTGTTTGGATCTTCCAAATCAATACGTAGTCCTTATTTTCTCTCTGATGATGGGATGTCAGATAGAATGAACAGTACGTACGATTCAGGGACCATAACTGACTTTATATACTGAATTGCCAGTTAACCTAATTCGGCCCATCATGAAATTAGGTAATGGCCTGGTATCTACACATAAAAAGCCCATACATTAATTAGATGCATTAAAACCCGATATATATAAAATCCTTATTAGCTCACTTTAAATGGGCTTAACCAAATTTAATAACATTTTTTTCAATACACAATAATTCACATATAAGCCCACACGATTGATTAAAATCCTTACAATCTCCCACTTTGGCTATATGTGTAACCTTACAATTGTGTATCAATCATAACCTTATGAGTACTCAGAATTTTGCTATCATTACTGAATACATCCCCAAACAATCCGGTCCATCAATTATATCAACATAGGATCAAAGCGGCTTTCGCTACATTAATCGTAATTAAACCTATCAATGGTCACGTATATCGACATAACTGAATGACATGGATCAAGTACGGATGTGTAGCATGGAAATTACATGTAATGTGATCTTCAACATGCCTATTTCCAACTGGTCCAACTTTAGTGAGATCATCCTCAAACGAGTTCAGAGATAATAAACCTGAAACTATACAACTGTAAATAACTTTAACTTTAAACCGTATCCAAAAGGACAGTAAATGTGTCTAATGCACCCAAAATACAAACTCCCACTGAAACCGAATATCCTCAAGAAATACAACATCCATATGAGTATTGTGCTCATGAAAGACCTTGGGTTGTAATACTTTAGTAAGCGAATCCGCAATTATGGAGTTTGTCCCAATGTGCTCTTATTGACATGTGTCCACTCTGAACTGTATCCTTCACAACCAGGAACTTATGTCAATGTATTTTGACTTAGTTGAGCTCTTGTTGTTACTGGAATATAAATCTGCTGAGTTATTGTCACAATATAACTTTAGTGGTCTTTCTATACCGTACAGAATATGCAGCCCAGTGACAAAATTTCGCAGATATATTCCATAATCAGATGCCCCCAAAATTGCTACAAACTGTGCTGCCAAGTGAAAGAAACTAAAGTGTTTGTTAAGAACTCCTTCTGGAAAATAGCTCATCTAACTAGCAGATAGATGTAGCCTTATATGGATTTTCTACTGTTTTGGCATCTAGCAAAAATCAGAATCATAATACCATATGATCTTCAATTGATTCGATTTTCTGTATGTGAGCATGTAATCTTTTGTTCTCTTTAAATACCTTATAACCCATGTTTGGATTCTTTCCAAATGATCCATCCCAAGGTTATTTAAATATCTCATTAGTATCCCAACAATGTACGCAATATCCGGACGCGTACAAAATTGAGTATATATCAGATTCAGTACAACTTAACTATACGGGAGCCTCTGCATTTCTTTAACTTCAAGATCACTTTTCGGGCATTAGTTGAGACTAAATTGTCTCCCTTAACGATATAAGGGTGTCCCCTGATTTATTGTCTTGTATGCCAAACCGCTTAAGTATTTTATCGATATAGCCCTTTTGTGACAATCCAAGAATACCCCGAGAGCAATCCCGGTGTATCTGAATTCCTAATACAAAAGAGACGTCACCAAGATTTTTAATCTCAAAATTTCTTGATGAAAAATCTCATAATTTTATGTGACATGCCTATATCATTAGTGGCAAGCAATAATCAACATATAAAACCAGGAAAATATACTTACTCCCACTGAACTTGTAATACACACAACCATCAACAGCATTAATCTCGAGACCGAATGAGATAATTACTTGATGAAATTTGTATTACCCTTAACGGGAAGCTGGCTTGAGCACATAAATGAATTTCTTTAATTTGCAAACCGTCTCATCAATGTCTCCATTGAGAAACGTCGTCTTAACATCCATTTGATGTAACTCGAGGTCAAAATGTGCAACAACCTGACTTTCCTGAAAGAGTCTTTCGTAGAAACCAAAGGGAAAGTCTCTTTATAATCAATGCCATCATTCTATGTAAAGCCCTTAGATACAAGACGAACCTTATATCTTTCCACATTACCTTTCGAATCCCTCTTGGTTTAAAAATCCATTTAAGACCAATGGACTTCGCACCTTCTGGCAATGGGACAAGATCCCAAACTTTATTGTCTTGCATATGCTTATACTCCTTATTTACGACATCAATCCACATCTGAGAGTTAGAACCCTGCATGTCCTGATGGAAATTGATTGAACCATCTTCCACCATTACATTATTTTCCTTATGTTCTTGGAGAAATACTATTTAATTATCCTGAATAGCATTTTTCCCTTTCTCTCGTGGATCTCCTTAATGACTTTAGTTATTGAGGTTGTTGAGTTTGTACTTCTGAAATTTACCTTATTTTGGATGGGAGGTTCTTCAATATTGTCGAATTGAGGTTCCAGATATGCTTGTTGATCAATGACATGCATAAAAACTTACACATTGTCAAAAGCAACAATAGGAATCGAAACCGATCCTTCCTCAACTTTTTCCTTAAAGACAATATCTCTAACCTTATTTCTCCCCCAAAATCAACATCCTCAAAAAATGTTGCAGTTCCCGTTTCAAAAAATTGACTTAAGTGTGGGATCATAAAATCTATAGCCCCTCGATCGCTTAGAATAACAAATAAAGTAGCTGCTGATTGTTTTGGAGTCCAATTTCTTTATGTGGCCTATAAGGCCTAACCTTAGCTGAACATCCCCAAATGTGGAAATTCTTTAGACTTAGCTTTAAGCCTGTCAAAAGCTCATAAGGTGTTTTAGTAGCTACTTTAGTTGGTATTATGTATAATCTTTATTCAAATGTCCAGAGTTATGGCAAAAGAAACAATCATTAATGTCTTTATGTGGTTTCTTTTGTTTTGAACCCTTAACAACTTTATTTTCTTTATTTGTTTACTTACCCTTATCTTTAGAGGTGTTTGCCAAGTGAACACTTTCAGTTCTGTCCTACTTCAACTTTTCTTCCTCTTGCACACAAAATAGAATGAGCTCATTTAGAGTTCATTTCTCCCTTTGATAGTTACAACTGACCTTAAATTGACTGAATTGTGCAAGAAGCTTGCACACTATGAAATGAGCTCATTGAGAGTCCATTTCTACTTTGATAATTATAACCAACCTTAAATTAACTATATTGTGCAGGAAGCAATATCAATACCAAATGCACGAGCAAGTCATTAGACAAGTCGAGTTTTAGTTCCTTAAGTTTTGAAGCAGTGTGAGACATCTACATGATGTACTCCCTTATTTTTCCATTGCCTTTATACTTTATTGAAATCAAGCTTTGCATAAGCGTGCTTGTTTCAGCCTTATCGTTTTTTGCAAAACGTTTCTTAATTTCGGCAAGGAATTCATTGGCATCATTTACCTCCTCAGATACTATGCCACTAAAGGCTTCCGGAATGCCGCACTTAATGATCATGAGACTCACGTAATTTAAGCAATCCCACTTCTCAAAGTTCCTCATTTGATTAGATGAACTTTCATCTGTAAGAGGAGCAGGTTGCTCAATCCTTAGTACACGGTCTAGATCCATGCAGCCAACGAAAAGTTATTGTTCTTGTTTTGATCCTTGAAGTTTGTTCCATAAATACATGGATTAAATTTGAGCTTGTAGATATACTACTAGCAGAATTTGAAACCGAATAGAGAATACTTAAGCAAAATAACTCACATAAATACCTTATTATGCAAATCATATTTTCAAATAATGGTAGAGCCCATCACAAGATACCTAGCACAACATCAATATTTAGTCTTTGGACAGAAATATTGACTTGTAAGTGGTACTCTTGGTGTAGTAATCAAACACTGACAGTAAGACATGTCAACCAACAAACCTTTCTTTGGACCGATTTATTGATCATACGTAAAACCAAATAACCGTCACGTATTTATCACCACAAGTTCATGTGAAATTCGAGCCAAATATTGACCTTCCTTTGTACCGATCAATATCCGCATGAAATAACACACAAACACCTAATTTTCCCTTGGTGTAGTGATCAAACACTGGCAATAAGACATGTTAACCAATAAACCTTTCTTTGGACCGATTTATTGATCACACGTTAAAACAAATAATTGCCACGTGTTTATCACCACAGGTGCATGTGAAATTCGAGCCAAATATTGACCTTCCTTTGGGCCGATCAATATCCGCAATGAATAACGCACACAAATACCTTCTAATATTCAAAGTTAATTAATATCCACAAGAGATGTTGCTTTGGCAACATGTTGCTTTAACTAACTTACTTTCGAATATTATATCTCTTAAAAGAGTCCGTAGTACCAAAATCTGAAATTGAAATCCACTGATTTGCATCTATATTTGACTTTAGGATTTGAATTATAAAATTCAAAACTTTAGAATAAAGCAATCCTTCAGTTGAGAGAGTCAATTGCAATATTCTTAATGTAACGCCCCGGCCTCTAAACACCCAGAACGCCACTTCATCGTCTCAAATTTACTTTGAAAATAATGATTTAGCGGAAAATAAAACAATAATTGAAATTTCATTTCACATAATTTTATAAAGTTTGACCCAAAAGGTCAACAATTCAAATATTTAAATAATTCGAAAATAAACTTGGAATAAACATGAAATAGATAAGTCTCAATTTCAAATAAAAACATTTCTAAAATCTCAATAATAGCCACCATCGCACGCCTCGCCGCCAACTCCGTCATCTGCAAAATTTATTTTGGAAAACGTGAGTATTTCATAGAAATACTCAGTAGACTCGTGCATAATAATCATTTAACATTATAAATCAAAACACTTAATCATGATATTCAAGTTTCAGGTGTCTAACGATCACCAGTATTCTCATGAACATGCAAGTTCAAGTATCATGTATTTAAGCAAGTAAATTCTCGTAACATAGTCTCATGCTTAGAAAGCAAGTAATTCTCATGAACACAATCATACATGCTAAACTTATAATCCAAATAATCATTGATGCGCACTTTTGAAAAACGTAAATTTGTGAATAAGAGTCTACCTTAATTTCTCGAGTATTGAGCAAACGAGAATAAACACTTTCTAATGTTCTCGCGCCTCGTCTAGTCCTATCAAAATAAATTAAAATTAGACTTTTGAACAATCAAGTCTTAAATGGTGAAATTTGTGTAAAATTAGGTTTTTAAAAGGCTTAAGGGACTAAATTGAAATTTTCAGAAATAAAAGGGCTGATTCACATAGATGATAAATCTTGGGACTGCTTTGAGTAATTTTCAGAAATAAGGGGGCTGGTTAAGATATTTTAAAACTGAGGGGCTTAAAATAAGGATTTGAAACTAGGGGACTGACTTAAGACATTTCAAATTAAGCAGGGACTGAAATGAATATATTTTAAAACTTAAGGGACTAAAAGGCAATTTGTACAAAATAATAAAAATTCCTTTTATATAAGAACTCTCTCTCTCTCTCTCTCTCTCTCTCTCTCTCTCTCTCTCTCTCTTATTTTCGTGATATAGAGAGTGAGAGTGCAGAGGCGAGAGAGAGGCGGACGACGCCTCTCACCCATTCGTCGGCGATCGTAGGCGGCGAAGCCGCCATCGAAGGGCGCAACAGCAGTGGGTGGAGGGGGCTGCAGAAGGTGAAGTTCTGGGCGATTTCAAGTGCAAGAAATGAGGTAGTCAGTGGCTTGGGTTCGAAAATTGGGAACGCGATTTTCGGCGATATTCCGGTCCATACGACGCGGTGGTCGAGGGTAAGGTATTGGGCTACCTTAGTTCTTGTTTTTTGGGTTTGATTTTTGGTCCAATTTTCGAATGGGCAGCCTCGGTTTTGCAGGTGCGGGTGCGATGGCCGATGGTTGTTGGATTTGAAGCTGGGTATTAGCTGCTTCGAAGTGGGCAGCGTTGGTTGGCTTCGAACGGTGCTTGCTGTGGAGTTGGGATAAAATTTTTGGGTGTCAATTCAAAGTGAGGCTGAGGTGGTTTTGGAGTGGTGGTGAAGTTGTGTTCTGCTCGTGGTAGTGATTGGAGGGTTCGATGTTGCAGATGAAAATGGTAGGTCGAGGCTTGTTCGTGGTGATATTGAGATGGGCGGTTGGATGATGAAGGTGGAGGTTTGGGTGCAGCCGTATGTTGCAGCGGTGACTGAAAAGTGAGGCTCGGTGGTTGAAAGTGTCTTGGTTTGCAGACTGGGTTTGCGATGTGTTTCGGTGAAGGGGCTGAAAAATGGTGGATGTGGCGGTGATGTTGGTCGTTAGTGTTGAGAAATTTCCTACAGTCTGGAGCCGTGAGTTAGGATGTGTGGCAGCATATATGTGTTGTGAAGTAGGCAGTGTTATGGTGGTGTTTTGGCTGTGGGATAATGACAATTGGAAGGAGATACCTTGCAGTAGTTTCTTTGGGTACGTGAATGAGGCTGAGGAGAGGTGATTATATCACTTTGATTAATGTGTGGCAGCCTTTGGTTTAGGAATGTTGTAGAGAAATATTGGCTGAATAGGGGGATTGAGGGAGAGATTAGGGGTGCAGTTATGTCGTGTGAGTGATGAGGGTAATGAGAGGAGAGGAGTTAAATGTAGGTGTATGGACTTAACTTTGGTAAGTCAGCAAGGGGCTGAAACTTGGGAGGGATTTGGGATTAATTTGAGTTGATCGGATGATTGAAAGGGATAGAGGAGTGATCATGGGTTTGTCCATATAGGGAAAAATGGTAAGAAATGGTAGGTTAGAGCTGGTGTTGATGATTGAGGAGGGAATGATTTGTGATTGGGATTCCAAAATGGCCAAGAAGAAAATGGTTTGGCTTGAATTTGGTTGAGATCAAAATTTATGGATAATTGGGATTTTAAAATAATTAAAATTCGAGAATAAATTTAAATTGGAGATAAAATATTTTGGGTTTAAATATTTTGAATCCAATATTTGAAAATCGGAATATAATAATGGACTTGGGACATCATTAAATAAAATTTGGAAATTGGAATATGATAAATTTTAAAATAAATTAAATTTCACTTCACTGGTGTAGACGATCACGTTTTAAAAATAAATGGACAAAGTCGTAGCGACACAAAAAAATGTTTATTTAAATAAGTCATTGAAAATTTTCTGTCGCTACACTTAAACCTTAGGTGGCCAATTATGTGAAATTTTAAGCTTGAGGGGCTTAAATTATAATTTTTTCCAAAACCTAATTGGCCAATTAAGAGAATTCCAAACTTTAGGTCCCAATTTGAAAGAAAAATCAAACTTTAGAGGTCCAAAATAGTGAATTTGGAAACTTTAAGGACTGAATTAGAAAGTTTTCAAACTTTAAGGATTGAAAATGAAAATTTTCAAACTTTAAGGACTAAATTAGAGAATTTCAGAACTTTAGGTCCTGTATTAGAAAATTTTTAAACCTTAGGGGCTGAAATATTATACCCTTAACCTTAAAGGTATCAATTTTGAAAATTTTCAGACATTAGGGGCTGGATTAGAAAATCTTAAAACATTAAGTAGGAATTTTAAAACTCTAGGGACCGAATTATAAAATTCAGAACTTTAAAAAATCCCAACTTAAGTGATTTTATAACTCTATGGGCTGATTTTATAAAATTCCATAACTTTAAGATTTAAACTTTAATACCAAACAAACAGGGAGGACCAGATGTGGAATTTTACATAATTTCCCAAAATTGCAATAGAAGTCCTTAGAGACTTCTAATTTCTAGACGGAAGCCCCTGTCCCCAAACTTATTTCTCAGCAGTTAGGGTTTCGGATTAACCCTAACCGCCACCGTCCCCGCCCCCAAATCCAGCAGAATGCGCTACCGCTATTGACGAACTCCCACGATGCAGCGCGATTCGTTGCTGCAGTCCCATAGCACCGTCGTGCGCAGAGCCTCGCACAACATATCCCGGCGCTGTGAGCCTGAGGCGCCATAACCGGCGAACCCCCAACACCGCGTAGCCCATCCCGGACGCTACAACCTGCAGCGCACACGTGATGCAGCGCTCGCCTGTATCGCCGCGCGACCGCTGCGTGCCCGTTGTCGGCGACTTAATCCAGCTCAAAACCGTCCAAACCCAAATCGTAAAATCCAACATCCCAAACTTTCGATCACAATACATAAATCAAATATATACACAGCCATGTCCATAAACATCTATACACGGTATAATATAGATACAGAAACTGAACCCAAATTCAAATTCAAATTCAACAGAAATAAAACTAAATCTCGAGTTATTTCCTAAAAAATCTTCATATGAAAACCCAGTTTCAGCAATCCATATTTAATCGGCATTAGACTAAATTTTCAGATTTTCCAAATCCAGATTCGATTTAAGCATAACAGATCCAATTTCTCATATTATTGAACACAGATCTGATAACCCAACACGATGATTGGCTCTGATACCACTTATTAGGAAATTCTATCACATATAAATTTATCTGCGATCCAAAATCATCATGCTGACTTATCAAAATTAAATAACTAAAGCGGAAGTGTACCATAATCAGATATGATTCACGATGAACGATTCAGTTGGTTGGATCTTCCAAATCAATACGTAGTCCTTATTTTCTCTCTGATGATGGGATGTCAGATAGAATGAACGGTACGTACGATTCAGAGACCATAACCGACTTTATATACTGAATTACCAGTTAACCTAATTCGGCCCATCATGAAATTAGGTAATAGCCTGGTATCTACACATAAAAGCCATACATTAATTAGATGCATTAAAGCCCGATATATATAAAATTCTTATTAGATCACTTTAAATGGGCTTAAACAAATTTGATAGCCTTTTATTCAATAGACAATAATTCACATATAAGCCCACACGATTGATTAAAATCCTTACATGTCCAGCTCCCATTTAGGAAATGTTATACTTGACGTCGACACCCCCATCCTAAAACGAGTGTGGTACATAGGGCACTAAGTTCGAGTAAGACTTGTAACAAATAGACAATATGTATGAACTATACAATGTGTAATTTGTATCCATACTAGCCCTAAAAAGAGCAATCATGAAAAGGAATATCAAAGTGCTCCCGCATCATGCAATACCAGAACATTGGCAATGGACGAGCAAAATGTTCAGTGCGATTGATCGTAGGCTTGTCCAGGAAATTAGACATCAAATCCACATCTGGTATCCTCCAAGGATACCGCCGGAGAAGATGTATCACTCCCCACATTATAACCATAGTCGGACTCACATGCATAGCAAAAATCAACATAACGTTTTCCTCCAACAATTAGCATCCGAAAGGAGGAAAACTTTTTAGCCTCATTCACGTGGGCTATTGAGATCTTGGATTTTCAGGGGTTTTACCATGAAAATTATTGCAATTGCACAATAGTCAAGCAAGTAGTAGAGTGGATTGGAAGAATTCGAATATCATTCCCACAAAGATTATTTCATTCAAATATTAACATTGATTAATCAAGACTGAAAAACACAAAGATTGATTTTTGTTTAATCTACTAATAATTAAAAAATTAACAACTATGGAATCAACTAAATATGCAAGTGAGTATCATGATTTAATCTTTGTTTGATAGTCATTTTAAAGTGAAATTGGTGTTTTGAATAGTTTTTTTTTTTTTTTTTTGAGAATGTGTGGCTAGAATGTCAGAAAGGGTTCATGATTATACATAATTTTTATCTCTCGAGTTTAAACTAGTTCTATCTAATTAGGTCAATCACATATATCTATATTGGATTAGAATAAGCACTAATTATATGCATTCAATAACAAGAATTTATGTAACGATCATAATAACCACAACTATGTATATCTATCATTTTGTTAATTTGTAAAATTTATTACATGGTCTAGATATGTAATTCACATCTAAACTCATTACAATGCGCAAATAAATTGATTAGCGATCAAGTATACATATACATAAAATTAAAGTACAAAACTTGAGAATTGAGATTTAATCCAACAAGGTTTTCATCGTTCGTCCCAACTATTGAATTAGTTACACATAATTGAAGAAAATAAAACCATTGGAATTGAATATATAAACAAGTTTTGGAATTAACTTGAGGAGGAGAATAAGTTCTTACTCCAAGATCTAATCTCCAATTCTTGAAAATGTCAATCCCTAGCTTTCTTGATTGTATTCTTGAATTCTTCTCTTTTGATGTGTATAATGATATGATGATAATAGATCCCTCCTTTTTTTTTGGCTTTCCATTTAGTCTATTATATATATATGGTGAAATTAGGTCAAGAATCACGTCTGTTTCCAAACGAGTTGCAATCAAATAAGGAAAGTTGCATTTGTTTCGCGAATGGTTATGTCTCTACATAACAGTTAGTATTTTTATCATATATTTCCCTTTTTCTTATTCGACTAAGGTGATCAAAGTGAATTGAAAATATAACTCATAGAGTTGCAATTATTCTTGAAATACAATTTTCAAATTCGAACTTTTACTATCCAAAAAATGGGTCTCAATGTCCGACTAAAAATCTGGAACATAACTTATGCAGTTTCGTTTTATCCCCAAGTCATTTCAAGTGCAACTTTAATCTTTTGACTTCCAATATCATTCAATTGATCCCATATGATCTTCAATCATTATTTTCTGGTCTGAATCAATTAACAGATATTTGCAATTTTGGTCACCACTTTGACAATTTTGCATGTTTTAGTCCTTTTCTCCATTTAGCTACCAAACAAATCCGAATTCGAGTTTTTTCCTAAAGCAGTCAAAATAAATATATAGTTAAGGAATATCAAACTCTAAAGAGCTCTAAATTATCCATATTTATGATCAAAATAGTACGAAATTGTACTTATTATTAAAGATAATTCAAGACCCAATCCAAACTCCCTCTGAATCTCAAACTTCCTTATCATCTTAGACAATCACAATTTGTAACTTTGCATTATCTTCAAGTTCTTGTTAACACTAAAAATATGTACAACAAGTTCAATGAAAATATATGACATAATATAGAGACCTAACGCTAGAAGGTGGAAAGATTCTCTTTTTGAGTCTACTTCCCTTGAGCTACCTTTTTTAGTTCACCCGGAGGAGCTGCACTTTCTTCATTCTTACAAGTTTCATGGTATAGAGATTCTGACACTGTAATGAGTTTTTCATGTCCTGGGCATCTTGATTTGTATTTAATAGAGAAAATTATATATATGTCGCTTTTTATGGGAAAAAATGATATTTAAGAAAGTGAAACAATTATTAAAAAATGATAAAAATATGGTAAAATTCCAGTCACAGTCCCAAACCTTTCCTTTTTCAGACTTTACCAAACCTTTACTTTGTGCTACCCACGGTCCCAAACCTTTAAAATAGTCGCACTAGAAGGACAAATGGATGATTTCCATCCAAAATTCTGTTAGCTGACTGAAACAATGGACATTGACAGAGTTTGACTAATTTTTTAAAGGGTAAAATGGTAAACTCACATTTTCCAGTAAAAATGGACAATAATTAATGAATAAAAATTAAAACAAAACAAAAACTACTAAATAGAAAGATCTTTTCATCTTCTTCACCCACCTCCACCAACTGCCGTCCACCAATGTCAGTCCTCCGTCAAAAAATTATTGTACCACCACGAGAAGCTATACTTGACCTCGTGAAGGAAAGAATGGTGGCCGTTTGTTGAAATCATGCTCCGATTAGCCTAAATCTGATTTTGGCCAGAGAAGAAGATCCAACTGGAACTAAAAAAATCAAAACCCAGATGTTCGTATGGTTGTACCATGTACATTAAAAGATTGTACACTAGTTAATTTCCAGGTTCTTCACTCAATGCTCTGATCCCAGAAGCCATACTAAAATCTAAACCTACCCCAATCAATCTACGACAGATCTGAGCATTTAAAACAAAGGTCAATTAAACCAAGATTTCAGTAGTGGTGGTACTGTGTTGTATCAGTCTACTTTGGTGCGGTGGCGAGCTGCTGTGTAAGTATGTTTTGGTGGGATGTTGATACCGGCTAAGTATGTTTGGTATGGTGTTGATGCAAGATGCACGAATAAATTGTGGTGTTGTGGTGTATGAATCTATTTTGTGTGGTGTTGATGCTGGTTGCGTGAATCTACGGTGGTACTGTGATCTATGGTGCAATCAGCGGTGAATCAGCGATGGTACTATAGGGGTGGTGTGGTGGTGATTCCGATCGTTTATGCGGTGATTACCAACATAGATCTCACCCCAGAGCTTTTCATAGTAGCGCCTCTATGCTTGGTTGTTGCAGTGGCGTCGCTGATGTTGCAGCAGAGCAATGGTTGTGGTGTATGCGAGCGGTGGGTGCCGATTGCGTGGTTGTGCTGTGGTGGCGGTGATGTGAGATGGTAGTGGTGGTGCAGGTGTTGGTTGGTGATCGGTGGCTTTAGTGGTTGGCGGTGGCAACGGTGAGAGGGGTGGGGCGGGTGAGGGTGGGAAAGGAGAAACTTGGTGGTTTTGGTTTTGTTTTCCTTATTTTTTATTCATTAATTATTGTAATTGTCCATTTCATTGAGCAATGTGATTTTACCATTTTATCCTTAAAAAATTAATCAAACTTTGCTAATGTCCACTAATCCTTCAAGTGCGACTATTTTAAAGGTTTGGGAGTATGGGTGACACAAAATGAAAATTTGAGTAAAATCTGTGAAAAAAGAAAAGGTTTGAGATCGTAGTTGTAATTTTTCCTAAAAATATTAAAAGGGAAAGTTATATACATGTCGTAAAAATGACAACGAGACGGGTATGGGGCGGGGATGTCTTTCCTCGTCCTCGCCCTGTTAGTGATTTACCATCCCCATTTTATCTGGGATGGGGAGGGTCGAGGATGGGGCAGAGGCGGGGATGGAAAAATCCCCGTTTACATCCTCATTTGTTTTTTTTTTTTTTTTTTTTAAGTTTTAAAATAATTTTATACAGAGAATATAAGGAAATATGCAGGGGATAACCTTAACATTTTCTAAATCCCATAATCTTTACACATTATTTGGACATTCATCTAATATATATATATAAATATCTACCTTTATTTGTGTCGTTATTTTATATTTGATTAGATAAGAAAATATAACTCGATAAGGTTAATAACTAATAATCAGTAACTTTTTCAAAATAAGCATCTAAAGTTTATAACTTGATAAGTAATAAATTTTTGATGTAAGAAATTTGACATCATAAGACTTTTGTACAGATAATATAGGATTTTTTTTTTACTTTTTAAATTTTAATGGAACTTGTTAATTGGGGATGGAGATCGGAGACGGGGCGGGGATGGGGATAAGATGGTCATCCCCGTCCTCGCCCATCCCGGTTCGGGGACGCCTTTTCATTCCCATCCCCGTCTTTGTCGGGAATTCCTTACCCCCTTCGGGACGAGTCCCCGTCGATTTCGAATATTTCCCACCCCGTTGTCATCCCTAACATGTCGCTTTCCTTACCAGGCAATACGAGGTCTACTGCCTTGCAAGGAAAATTGGGCTCAAACAGAGGATTAATTGCTGGGCCGGCCGACCTAGTCAACGCAGAGGCCCAACATTCTCATCCAGTTGATCATCCGAAACACGTCATAGGCATACGTGTCAGCTCACCATTGGGTAGCCCCATAGAACCCCCACTTCCAACCCTCGCATCACTCTATTACCCGTGAGAATAATTGGTTTTGTAACTTTTGTTTAGTTCACTTTCAGAGTTGGATCTTAAAGGAGACGAAAATGATGAAGTATTGGTCACAGCAATTACTACTCATCGGTCTTGTTCTCTTCATCAGCGTTATTGCAACTCAGGTTCTTGTTTAGCAGAAGAAATATTCTTTTTCAATTTTTTTTTTTTTTCGATTTGAATGATTTGGTTTTCTGTTAATTTGATTGGTATGTAATTCAGTGACTAATTTTAGGTTCTTAAAGCTATTAGCGTTGTTTGTTTTTCGATCTGGTTTCGATAGATTCGACCTGAGGACACAATTACGCGACATCAATTTGGTTGCTAGTTTTTCGTTTGATCTGAATAAAAAATTGGAGACGGAAAGAAAATTGTTAAAATAAAGACTAGATTGTCGTCAAATATGGGTGATTTAATGTTGCAATGGTGAGATATGGAAGTTCGAGAAATTTATTTGCCTAGATAGAGAATTCTAGGACTTGCTGGGAAAAAAAAAAAATTAAAAAATAAAGGTAAAAGGTAAAATGGAATGCTGGGTGAGAATTAGACTCCTTTCGTGTTAGACTGGGATCAAATGTTGGGAACCTATTCAGAAGCAGAATTGTGTTCCACAATGTGATAATGTGTGAGCTTGGAATCTATTCAGAATATATTGCCTCTTTTTTTGCAAAGAAAATGAATGTTCCCCTTTTTAGTAGCATTTTATTTCCAGATGGTATCTACACTTGTTATCTTACAGAAAGAATGAGCGATTGTTATGAATGATTCATTGTGTTTCAAAGTGCAGGCAAAGAAATCAAAGGAAGATTTGAAGGAAGTTACCCACAAGGTTTACTTCGATGTTGAGATTGCAGGAAAACCCGCTGGTATGCTCTAAATTTCCCGATGTGATATTCAATGAACTCTGGAGGATTTATTGACACACTTCATCAAAGTTTTGACACACATTCAATGAAATCCGACTTCAATAATATTTTCTCAAATCAATTGGCCTGTTTATCTATTCAACTCTTCTTTTCATTGTAAAAGACCTTTCAATTTTCTTCTTTTGGCTTCTGCACTGGAATTTGTGATGTTTAAGTTTTGTTCATGCATGTTAGCAATCTTAGCCGTATGAAAAAGTGATATTTATTGTCAAGCCGATGTGATGAAATTCTCACCTTTGATTGCGCTAAGATTTTTGAACAACAGATAAAATTAAGGGATTAAGTTGTTTAGCTGTTCACGAATACTACCTGGGAACATTGTTTATCTTTTTGGAAGAAGAGAAAATAGGATCCCGAAGATTTCAAACATTCCAAGCTCCTGGTAGATATCACATCTAGAGCTGGATTTTTGTCACAGAATTCCGAAGACTTCAAAAGATTAAAAAATCTCTACAAAACTGACCTCTTAATCAAATCATCATATGATTTATGTGTAGTCTTATCTTGCCATATTTTTTCTGACTCTTTTTCCAAGTTGGAAACTGTAAATTGATAACAATACAGATTCCAAGCTACTTGGAATTGCCAAAAAACATCACCTAATCCATTTTAAGCCCTAACATTCTGGAAATTATGAAGAGCTGTGGTATGTACCAAAACCCCTCGACTGATACAAAGATCCATAGCAGCCGGATTTCTCCTGTTAATTGAGCCTGTTTCTGAATCCGTCTCTTCCTTTCTCGATCTTTATATTGCCTGTCTCGTTCTTCCTCTTGGAGAAAACTCAATCTCTTGTTTTCATGCATTGGGGGTTAAAATTCTTTATTTTTGAACTAGTCGCGACGATTTGGCATTAGATTTTGTACGCATCTACCATCATTTCCTATGAGACATTGACAAAATAATAATAATAATAATAATAATAATAAATTAATAATAAAATAAGGATATTCAGCTACTTTCTTGTGACCTGAAATCGTCTGGAATATATAATCAATTACAGGAACAATATTGAGCCAAAAACCAATCTTTTCACTAGTTTCAAACATGAATATTGAATAAAGTTTTCCAGTCTAATTATTTGAATTATTTTGGATTCCTCAAGGTCATCTCTCAAGTTTCCTACCAACTGAGCTGGTAGAAAGAAAATTGCAGTTAAAATATAAGCATATAAGTTGATGAAGAGAAGAGAGCACGTGATTATTAACTATTTATTTGAAACATGGCTAGGTAACTGGTGAGAGTGATGCAAGTCAAGCGGATAATTATTGTTGCTTAGCGTGTTTACCATTGCAATGTCATGATTTTCCTTTTTCTGAGTAGACTGAGTTTTTATTAAGGGCTAGCATAGGAAAAATGAATTCTGGTCGCATAAATGTTAGATCTGCATTAATTTTTAAAATTTAGTGCTGGATTCTTGTGATCTAATTTTTTTGTTAGGTTTTTTAGTTCTATTTACCCTAATATATCAAATGCGTTCTCTATTTTAGGGCGTATTGTTATGGGTCTCTTTGGAAAAACTGTTCCGAAGACGGCAGGTATTATGTTTTTATTAGATGAATTAGATAGAGAACTCGTTCAAGATCTGATATTTGGGAATTTAATTTTGCTACTTATTCTCTCTTGCAGAAAATTTCAGATCTTTGTGTACAGGTACAGTCACCTCAGCTTTGGCCATGTTTTTTAAACCCAGTGGCTAGCACCATTCTGAATAATTTTAAGTCGATAGATGAATTGATTTATTGCTTTATTCTATTACCATATCACACTAAAAGTTTTATACTAGTATAATTTTCCGTTCAGTACGTTCACAAACCAGAATCACAAACATTTGTTTATGCACTCAGGGGAGAAAGGTACTGGAAAGAGTGGGAAGCCTCTTCATTACAAGGGAAGCACATTCCACAGAATAATACCCAGCTTCATGCTTCAAGGCGGGGACTTTACTCTTGGTGATGGAAGAGGCGGGGAATCAATTTATGGAGAGAAGTTTGCCGATGAAAATTTCAAAATCAAACATACTGGACCTGGTAAGAGAACTCCCTATGCCCCAGAACCTCCCCTTCCCTAATACCATCTCACTTCATGAAATATGTGTACGATTTGGATTTCTGAGTTACACTGCATGAAAGCACTTATTTCTTGTCTAATTTTCAGGGCTTTTGTCTATGGCAAATGCTGGGAAGGACACTAATGGTTCACAGTTTTTCATCACAACTGTGACGACCAGTTGGTAACTATATATAATTTTTGATATTATCCTGCTGTTTAATGTCGTGTAGATTACTTCCATCCATTTTCAGGTCTTCTGTCTGCTGCTTCTCATTAGCCTGGAAATCTAAGTTTCTTGACGTTCAACAGGTTGGACGGTCGTCATGTTGTATTTGGAAAGGTGCTGTCCGGAATGGATGTGGTGTATAAAATTGAAGCTGAAGGCAACCAGAGTGGATCGCCCAAAAGCAAAGTCGTGATTGCAGACAGTGGTGAACTCCCTCTATAATCGGCTTGTATTGTACCTTGTCTGTTTGCCTCCTACTCACTAAGATTCGGATTATGCATCTTAATTTACTTACTTGAATTATGTTATCAAGGAAAGCGAAAAATAGTTACCATACGAGTACACTTTCCAGTTCGACAGAGTTATCATTCTTTGTTGAGCGAATATGACAAAGATTTGTATTGTGCATTAAGCATTTTAGAATATGCGTATATCCCATCTCGTTAGCATGTCAACTAGAGATGTGAGGTGTGGGTCATTGGATCCATTTGGTTTTTTTTTTTTTTGTAAGAAGACAAAATCAAATATACCCATAAAATTATAAAAGTTTTATGATATACTACAAGAATGTTATGTTACTATTTAAAACAACAACCAAAAGTCTTCCTAAAATTCCTCTATTGGTCTTATGTAACCTATAATTAATTATGAGCACATAATATGCCTTCATTACTGCAAAAATGATTCTGCAAATTCAAATTTCTGAAAGTAGGGGAAAAAAAATCACTTTTGCTTTCCATTCGCTACAAGACGAGGGTAGAAGATTCAATTGCAATTTTTCAATACAATTTCTAGACTATTATTATTGTTGCCAGTAAATCATATAATAGTATTCAAACTTCTTTGTTCTTAATTGTGTATTACTATGATAATTCTCATTCTGAACGGTCCAAATAATTGTCAAGAATATTTAGATTGCATTCTATGGATATAATTTCTAGAAATCATAAGAAGTCTGATATAATTAAGTCAACATTGCCGGTGATATTGATTTTGTGTTTCTTTACGTTGTTGACTTCTTGAATGAATAGCATATATGAAAATTGCAATTCAGAAATTTGATTTGAAATATGTTTGGGGATTAGGCGTTACATCATGCTAAATGTGGAGAATTATATTGCATATTTTGCAAATGTGATTTCCTTAATCTTCTGGCAACTGGACGTGTTTCTCGCAAAATATGGATTTCTAAACAAACCAAAACACAATGCTATAAATTATGTGTAAACATAATTCATTCTATTGTTCATGATTTGGTCCCTAAAATTTGTCCAAACAATAGAAGCTTGATGTTGTCTAACCACACTATCAAAAATTCCTCCGAGATCAAAACCCGCAATGGAAAAACTGGTGATTGATATTGTATGTCGTAGTAGCAGGGAGACTCAATCGAATAAATGTGCAACTAAAAATGCAAAAAATGTAAGACGAGTAAAAACTTTAATACATTCTAGATCGATTATCTAGTATAGCAATATATAGTGAAATGTGATCTGAATAAATAATAAATTAGACAGGCTCTAGGTCACGTCATTTGGAAAATGTATGTATGAAATAAGTATAAGAATATAATTTTTTAGTGAGATTATGCACCAATAATAAAAATGAGAAAAAATCTCAGCTACAAAATGTGCAAAATAAGATATTTAATATGGGGGCTTGACATATAACATGAATATCTATTTAATAGACAATCATGGAACACAAGGGACAGAATTTTGGGATGTAACACACGGCAATTATAAATGAAAATTTTATGCAAAAAAAAAAAAAAAGTCAGATATGATTACATACCGTTAATTATATAAATCAACGTGATTATTTATATAAACAAGATTTTATTAACGTTGCGAGAATTGTGCATTCTTTATAATGCTAGAATGCATTACATGCCAAATAGGTTTATGAATCTGAATGTCAAAGAACTAGAGAGTATTACATCACGTCCATTTGAAGTGTAGCGCATCAAAGAACTGGAGAGTGCTACATCACGTCCATTTGAATATCATGAAGTATAATACACATAGAATTTAGGGTGCACTACATCAAGTTAGTTTTACATGTTACACATATAAAGAATGTCTAGTGTTACGAAACACAGAGCACGAAGTAACAACTGAATATATTTGACTTAGTACATGTAACGAGGCATAATATGAAGCAACTACTATGCACAATATGTTCATGTAGTTGAAAAACATAATGTTTATCAATCGACCATATATAGTGTATTCCTCTACACAGTGTTGAAGTGTTGTAGACGTGTGTGATTTAGTTGATTTTAAAAAAGCAATACACGGGTCCAAAAAAAATAAAAATATATAAGACGTATTAAGACGAAACAAAGTACTCTTGCACAGTCAAAGGGAACAAGGTCATTTGACTACTCCAAGTTCATCCTCATGATGCTGAAACAAGAATTGAAATTTTCCAAAGTTCTTCTTCTCCTAGTATTACTTTTCTTAAATGACCTGAATATTGATATAACGCCCCGAATTTCGTGGAGCTCGAGACGCCACTTCGTCCTTTAATTCTGACTTTATTGCGAAAAATAAATTTAATTCAAAACGTCACATTCATTATTTGAAACCTCAGCGGAAACTTAATTAATTGAAATATAGAACAATACATAAAATTTTAATCTCAATTATTCATATAGAAGTAGCGATAAGTAATTTAAACTAGTAACATTCATAAAATTGACTAAAATATCATCATTTATTAAATTTCCAAACGCTGCCCTTTTCATTCACCGCCTTCTCCGAGATCTGCAAAAACTGTTAAAATAATGGAATGAGTATTTCGAAAAATACTCAGTAGACTCATCGCCAATAATTAATTTACAGAATAATTGAACACGATATTATGCAAATCATACAGTGACATCATCATCATATTCTTGGGTTCCTGTATTTTCAAAATCAAGGCTGTTAAAATCATAGGGTGTAGGTAGTCTCGTCTCGTGCACTTAAGGTACATAAGTTATGCATAACATCATCATTTCTCATCTTATCTCATAAGAGATATTCTTTTCTCGTCTCATGCATCAAAGCATGTAAATCACGTAATTTTACATAAGACATACAATTATAATTTAAACTAATTAGTGGGGGCGAGTCTACCTCAAATCACGAGTCTGAAAGTTGAGCAAGAAAGTTCACGTTGTTCTTCTAAATGTCCAAGCGCCTCGTCTAGCCAATAATAAATAAACCTTAAAGTGGTATTTGGAAATCAAACGTTTCAATTGAAAGAGTTTTAAAAGAAGAAATAAAAGTTTAGAGATTAAAATCAAACATAGTTGGAATTGGAAATGAGATGATAAAAGATTTTGAAAACTATTGGGCTAACTCATATATTTTAAATATATTGGGGACTAATTATTTTCATTTTCGAAATAGTTGGGGCTAAGATAAATTATTTGCAAAGCTTAAGAGTTGAATAAAATATTACAAATATTAAAGGAACGAAATAATACTTTTAAAAATTAAAGGGGCTGAATTAAAATATTTTAAAACTTAAGACTAAATTAAAAGGCTTTGAAAACATGAGAGTTAATTAATAAAAACTCTTTTAAAATAAGGGCTGAAACAAATACTTTGAAACTAAGGGACTGAAATGGACTGAAATGAAATTAGTGGGCCGACTCATAGGATTTTAAAATAAATAATGGATTTGGACATAAAATCAAATAATTTGGATAAAAATTGAAATTTGGACTTGAGAATAAATAATGAAAATGATTCACTTTAATGGAACTGGAATTTGACTAAGATAAATTTAAAATATAATTTTACTTCGTTGGCTAGACGAACACGTGTTTTAAAAATAAATGAACAAAGTCGTAGCGTTACATAAAAAAAAAAAAAATTATTTAAATAAGTCATGGAAAATTCTCGATCGCTACAATTGCCCATTTCAGAAAACAGCAACAAGTAACAGAGTCATGCAAAAGTTCGATTAATATAGGTGCAATAGCCAACACAAATGCATGCCCAAAGAAGAACCAAGGAAAAGGGGTAGTTAGTTCCTTCATATCTGCCTCTTTTACAAGGCAAAGTTGGTAGTAACTAATATTGTCAATCACTTGATACAAAAAAGTAATAGGATAAGATTCTACAATATAAAGCATATATGATTCAGATAAAAACAACCTTTACATTATGAGGCATAGCCACGTAAGACTGCAACACGATTTAAGCGGAATTCAGAAAGACAGCCTGCGATAATTAATCCACCTGAAAACTATGAGCGTTTAAAAACTGAAGGAAAGATCATAACAGGGAAAAAGTCAATGAATTTTTTTTTTTTTAAAAAAAAGGTAGCTAACAAGTTGATAACTCTTTTCACAAGTCATCGAAAGAGTTTCACATGTGATTTCAAAAAATTGATTACAACCATAACTCTTACAAATAAAGGAACAATAAATTAACATATAATCAGTAAATATCAGAGAAACCCTACAAATGCCAATGATACGGTGACGGTGTTGATGATCTTGACGAAATTTTCATATATCTGCAGCACAAGACTTAGCATTTGGTGTTTTCATTAGTAATCCTAAATTTCACATCACCATATCAAAAGCACAAGGTTTGATGGATATGATAAAAATATTACAAACCTCTCAAATTACCGGGAAAAAAAATTTATATATATCCAATTTTATATCAAACTTTTACAAACTTCAATGCTCTTAAGCAATTTAACAAAAAATCACAATACAATGAAGATTTAAAAAAAAAATGGGAATAAATTTAAATTATCATAAAAACATGGCGGGGACAGCTAAATAAATGTCACAAATGCCTACTTTGGACAGGGCATATTTGAGTGTTTTCTTCTGATGGAAGATTATCTACAATACCATAGAAATATATATACACAGAGCCCTTCAGTTGCTTGGCATCAGACAGTTTATGTTGATCAATGTCCAATATGTGACTAGTACATGAAGTGTGACAGTCACACATTTGACCGGCTGTTGGGCAGCTTATGTTGCCTAATTGTCGTGCAATAGAAAATTTTCAATGTATAAAATACCATATGTAAGGTTTCATTATTTTTATTGTACTAAAACATGTGAGATACATATCTAAGAGATCATAAAATTTATACCATTTTTTTCTTTTTTCTTTTTTTAATAGCTGAAAGATTCAATCATAGTTACGGTTCTTTCACTACTCATACAACAAGATCAAATTTCAGCTTATGTGAGCCAAGCTAGTGAGAACAAATAATTACTATTTCAACTCTATACTATGTTGCATAATCATACGAAGAGTAGGTAAAAGTTTTTAGTTTATAAATAAATAATGTGATTTTTTCGAAGTAAAATATGTGGTCGAAAAGTAGTTTGAGAAATGTGTGCAGTTAAAAAGTGATTTGAAAAAATGTATTGTTTATAAATAGTTTACCAAACATAAGCTTAGTGATTTTAAAAGATGATCTAAAACTAGATAAACTCTAATTATGATAAAAGAAAATTACAGGGGAAAAAAATCAGATATTCTAAGTATTTTTATTATCTTAATCAAAATTCTTCGTTGTGTTAAACTCAATGATCTTATCTTTTGAAATATGATTTCGAGAATATTGATGATTTTTACTTCAAATTTTTTGGAGAGAAAAATTGGACTCAACATATTTTATAGTGTACTTTTAGAGTAACTAAGTGACGTAGGCCAAATGCGTGAATTACAGAGGTATCTTATGTTAATATGATACAATTATTTGTCAAAATTAGTTTATTATGATCATAAAACATAAGTCACACGTGATTATGGCGAATTTATTTTTTGTCCCATACTTCCCCAAAGCTTTACATATCATGCATGATACACCATAGTTTTCATCTAGGTTTTTTTATCATCACTCCATCAACTTTACAAGTAGACGAGTTTTTGTCCAGGCTATTAACTCCTCGAATAAATTTCTAACCCTTCTTTGAAATCTAGATATTCTGTTTAGTGAATCCAATGCCTTTTTAAAAATGTTATCAAGTCACAATTATCACATGTAGAATACCAATCGCATTCGTACCGTATATAACATACTCATATGGTGACATTCTTCAATATTTATTAGGCAGGTCACAAACTACATACCCAAAGATGAATATAAAATTTCATACGTAATTAAAAATTCGAATGACATGCCAATAAATGATATTGGACGATTCACAAGTTTTGATTAGTAGTAAATCTTTTTTTTTTTTTTTTTTATGTATAGTGCAGGCTATGGAGTCTCATGACAGCTACTTCATACAAAAAAGATGGACTGGACAAACTAGGGTTGTCTTCTCTTCAAAAGATAAATATCGTATTTCGGATGATGGCGTATGGAGTTGCGACGGATGCAACCGATGAGTACATTACGATAGGTGACTCAACAACTATTGAAAGTCTGAAGAGGTTTCACCGTGCAGTTGTGAAGGTATTTGGAAGCCTTTATTTGTAATCACTTAATGCTAGTGACATTGCACGGCTTCTTCATGTTGGTCAACAAAGTGGATTTCTCGAGATGCTGGGTAGTTTGGATTGTTTCCCCCATAGGTGGAAAATTGTCCAACCGCATGGGCAGGTCAACACAAAGGTATGTTTGGATCACCAACAATCTTCCTAGAGGCAGTAGCAGATTATGATCTAATAAACGGTCAAATTTTGAATATCGAGGCTAATACTCCTTAATACCTTTGAGATTCTTCAAGATCTATGGTTCTTGTTGACAGATCAGTTGATGAAACACTTGGAAAGGCCTGGATCTAAAATATCTGCAACTAGATCTCCATTTTTTTTTTTGAAAAAATCTTGAAAGACACTGAATGGTTCTTTACGAAGATTAGGTGAAATCTTTCCTTTTCTGAAGTGTTTCCCAAATATTTTTTTTCCAGATTATTGATGAATCATGGGTTGAACTGGCACAAAACAGAAAAACTGAGATGGCCTGGAATACTTTTCTTCTTCACCTCTCTAACTATGTGATCAGGAAGGTTGGAAAAATAAAGAATGTTAAAGAATTATGGAAAAAAATGGAATAACTTTTTTTAACAATCACTCGTCCAAACAAATGCTTTTTGTGTAAACAATATTTTTAGTTTTAAATTTGATCCAACCATGGATGCTGAAGAAAATATAGATGGATATAATAAGCTCACTGTGCTGATCACAAGTGTACGAATTGCACAAGTAATAAAGTGAATCTTGAATTCGTGTATTGTTCTCACGAGGATTGAGTAAACTTATTATTTTAGATTAAAGATCTTAACCGAAACTAAGAAAATCAATTTGGTTTAAAATCTTGATTTAAACTAATAAATTAAAATAAACAATTTTGAATAATGAGAATAATAAGAAAAACATGCTAGAGTCGAGAATCCATTTTACTTCCATTATTAATGCGTTGATGTAAACGTTTAACTATAATTCATGAGGTTTTGAAAATCCATGTTCCTAATGTAATTAAAATCTTCTTTTGGATAGCGAATTAAAATCATTTTCTATATGTGATCCGACTATATTTCTATGAACACGTTGAAAAACATTATCGTTTTGTGAGCACCGTTGAAGATAACACGAAGTATAGCGGTATATTTCTATCATCTATCGAATTTTGTGGCAATTAAAATATGTCTAATGAAATCCTAATCTTTAAAACTTAATAAATCACAACAATCATACAATAATTGGCCAAATAATTGTATCGTAATAAAAGTCCAAATTAATTGCTCAAACCCATGATCTATAAATATTAAACAATAAATCACAACATAAAATCCAGAAAGTAAAATATCATCACAACTCTAACATAAAACCCCTAGCCTAGAAACATATTTGAAGCTAAATCAGAAAATAAATAATTGAAGTTCATCACCTGAATCATAGTCTTGATTTTCGATCTTCAATCTTTAAATTTGGCGTAGTTTGGTTCCTTGAGAATTCGACACTGTTTTGGGATGTATGCAATTGATTGGGAACTCCAAAAAATGTGATAGGTTTAAGTGAAACCTAGGCAAGAAGGGATGAAATATATTGAAATTCGCGTGAAAAGTCCAACAGTCAGTGCAACCATACACGCACGCGACCGCGCGATTCGATTTCATGCGGTCATGCTGTGAGTCGAAATGAAACTGCTTAAATTATTAACATGCATGCGACCGCATGCCTCCAAGTTGTACGACCGCGCGGTTCTCCATGTAGATGAAACTTTCACCTTTTGAATTCATTTAAGTTGGTCCTCATAATTTAATTACAGTCCAAATCCTTCATTTTCCGATTAGCTCAATTTAGTCCTCAAATTCCTGATTTCTTCCAATTGACTTCTTTCTTCTCTTGATTTGTTCAATTAAGCTCTCCATCTTCTTCCTTCTTCCACTTTAGCTCTACTTTGCACCTTGAGTGGCTTCATCAACTCGTGTACACTTTAGCACATTTAGCACCAATTTGTCATTTATTTGCTTCAATTCCTTCATTTTCTCAACTTTGGGATATTTCATGAAATATAAACGAATAATAACGAAATAAATAGCCAATATTCTAAAACGATAACAATAATTCCTACTCTTAGCATGGAAATAAGTGTATAAAATACACTTATCAATACTCCCAAAATAGAATTATATTCCGTCCTCGAATAAATAGAACTAAACTATAAACAAAAATGCAAATAACAAATATTTTTGTAATTTTCAATTTGCTTGCTACATGCCTCGGTTTCCTATCAAAAATTACACTTTAGAAAAGAAAGATGAACAACACTTCAAAAAAAAAAAACTTCTACTTATCTAATGCTCGAATTTCTCTCTGTGTGTGTGTGTGTGTGTGGATAGCCAAAATCAAATGCATACCCATGTAAAAACATACTCAACATAGTGTGGCTTATAATGCATTAAAAACTCAAATCTCATGTAGTCAAATAATGATTTTCTGTTTATGTTTTTCGCATCTCTCATGTATGATCACAACCTTATGCTTTTCTCTCCAATCCCGATATTCCTTCTACTCATGTGGTTTCTACATATCATTCATTGCATTTTTCCACACAAAGTAGTTAGAATTAGAAAAGTTTTCTAAAAGATCGATGGTAATCAGATTCCTACTCTATACCTTTAGTATCTAAATTTCTAGTCTCAGAGTTCATACCAAGCACTTTATTTTCCTATTTTTTTCCTTTTTCTCATGTTTTGTGCAGTACTTTTCTTATTTGCTTTCTTAGTAACCCTTTTAGTGAGATTTAGGTCAGTGACTCCCAAGTCAGATGATTTAAGGCACCAGGTTCTAAGAAACCTTAAAGACATAATTACTCGAGTCACCAAGGCTACAAAGAAAAGTAAAAGATATTTTTGAGTCTTATGTGTAAGTCATCTCTCCTTAAGTTTTCTAATGTGCCCATGTAACGAGCTTTAGGCTGATAACTCCCTAACTAATCTTTCCACTCGCAAGCTGCTCTTGACCAAGTTTGGTTTCTTTGTAAAGGTTAGGATTTCTACTGATTTAAGGCTGGGCATTGGAAATTCAATCTTATGTCCAATTGCATCAAAAACTACCCCCAAAAATCCCAAGCATATTCTCACACAAGTAATAATTCAACTATGGCTATGTGCTCAAGTTCGTAAAATCTAACATGGATAAGTAGTCAATGAAAAATCAAGTTCAAATGTTTTCCATTATCCTAACTACATCACAAGATTCAATTTAAACGATATCATAGTCAATAAACAATTCAACGAAATTTTTTAATTTTTTTTTCGTACCCCAAAAAATAAAATCAGATGAATGTATATTATATCACATGAATGGGATTCCCAACATCTAAAAATATACATTGCCCTCAATGTATGTCAAATAGATAAATCAATTAAACTCAAAATAACAAAGTGGGGTCAATTACTTCCCGATTTTGGAGAGGTGGTGTCACCATTTTGAAACTTTGATTTCGATGTTTCTTATATGATTCAACCATTTTTCTTGATTTTCCATATTTGGCCCGAAGTGTTCTACAATGGTGTGGTCCTTGAAATTGAGAAATAATCAACATTAGAAGCATAATTATCACATAGGGATTAAAACAATTCAATACCAACACCCCCAAACTAGGATATAGCAAAATTCTGAAATTTGATACATGGTCGACCACTGATGTTCAGCCCCTAACATCGTCTCGAAAAAGTGAAATTTTATCGAGACATGTCTGGGCATATGAAAGTACATAACCTAGTCTACAACATGGTAAAAATTCAGATCAATCAAAGTTCATTTGGGTCGTGAAAATATATGGTGAAGTAGGTGACATGAAGTTGAAATCAGGTGATGTGGTGCAGTGGTGCCTGCAGTGATCTTGCAATGGAGTGCAATGATGTTCACTTCGAGTTCTAGGTCATAAATTAGTGTAATTCATGGATGAATGATGAATATATGATGTGTAACATGCACTAAAGATGATCATTCCAAAAATTTTGCAAGAACTCGAAGAAAACCTCACTGTGACATTAAATCCAACACCTAGTGTGAATATAGAAAATTCACGAGAGATCATAGAGTTGGAGAGATCATAGAGTTGGAGACTTAGATGGATTCAAAAATCTTCACCTAATAATAACAATCCATATACTCCAATTTCTAGATTCCATACTACAACAATCCATAATTTCAGTTTTTACAAAAGAATGAAGAACTCGAAAAGTTAGACATAATCCCATAAAATTGTAAAAAATCATACCTTGGAGTGAATTAAGTGTGATGAAGACCCTGAATTTAACTTGATGCGCTGTAAAAAAAAACCTTGGGACATGAAATAAGATGTTGAGGTATCATCATTGGGTTTGACCTTGTACTCAAAATGTTCCCAAAAGCGAAGATGTTGTTCCACCTTTATTTTGGAGCAGTTTTCAAGTTGTGGATTGTGGTTCTCCAACTGAGTTATATTGAATGTTACCTCATCATTCTCAACTCGAAACATTACCTCCCCCTTTTCCACATCAATCAACGCTCTTGCAATAACCAGGAAGGGTCGATCCAAGATCAATGGCATTTTATTGTCCTCTTCCACGTCTGAGATCACGATGTAAGTGGGAAATATGAATTTGTCCACTCTGACCAACACATCCTCAATGACTCCATATGGATATCGAATGGAGCGATCATCTAGCTGCAATCTGATTAGGCTTGGTTTGGGCGCCTCTAATTAGATTCCTTTAGATAGACAGATGAATTAAATTGATACTTGCACCAAGGTCACATAGAATTTTATTAAATTTTAAATCTCCAATAATGCAAGGAATTAAAAAACTTCCTGGACCCTTAAGTTTGGCTGGCAGCTTCTTTTGTAATATTGTGCTGCATTCTTCATTCATGGATTCCTCTTCAAGTTCTTCAAGATTTCTTTTATTTGCCATTATCATCTTCAAAAACTTGGCATAGCTAGGAATTTGTGTGATGTCATATAAAAAAGGGATATTTATGTGTAGTTTTTTAAGCATATTGAGAAATTTGTTAAACTACTTATCTTCCCTAATATTTTTCAACCTCTGTGGGAATGGGATAAGGGAATCATGAGGCTTAATTATTGATTTCATCTCATTTCCTTCTTCCTTTATATCAAATGATCTCCCAGCTACTTAACCTATTTATCCTTCTTTTCAACCACTTTTCTGGAATTGTAGCTGATCTTTTCCCATGAATGTCGGGAAGCTGAATGTCACTGTGTGTTGTGATTGTATTTACATCTTCTTCCTCTACTACCTATATAGCCATGACCTGCTCCTTTGGATCAACTTCTGTATTACCATGCAGTGTGCCTGAAGCTCTATTTGTTAAGACCTGCGCTAACTTCCCAACCCGAGTCTCCAAATTTCTGATTGAGGCCTGATGATTTTATAAGATAATCTCTGTTTTCTTCATGAATTGATCTGTTTTAGTCATAAACTAAGTTGTCTGTCCGCATGAGCTACTCAGTCTTCTCCATTAATTTCCTAAACATCTCTTCAAACTAAGGCTTCTTCTCTTCAGTTTTATACTGAGGTACCATCAGTCCAGAACTATGTTGAGCATCCCTCTATGCAAAATCAGGTGATTTTTCCAAACCAAATTATAAGTGTTGGAATATGGATTATATTGGCGTTGTCCCCCCTGTACAAAGTTAACCTGCTCAACTGGATGTACCAAAATGAGACAGTCTACTGTAAGATGACTCATTCCACACTCTTCACAACTCATCCTTGCATTCTTTTTCGATTTGGCTAGATTGTGCAATACTCTATACCTTGTTCATCAACGAGTCTATTTTCCCAGATAATGATGTCATAGTGTCTACCTCATAGACCCCAGCTTGCTTCCTTTACACTAACCTATCAGATGCCCACATGGCATTTGTATTTGCTATCCCCTCAAAGAATTCCAGTGCCTCGTCAGTAGTCTTAGTGGATAATTAACTGTTAGATGATGAACCCACTAGACTCTTAAATTGAGGAAGTAAGCCTGCGTGATGAGGACACTTCCTAAGCATGTTTTTGAACATATTTCATGCTTCATCAAATGATTATGATTCTTTTTGCTAAAAGATTGATATATCATGCTTGAGTTTCAGAATCTTGACAGGTGGAAAGAACTTGGTGTAGAATTTCTTAGCCAAATCATTCCTGATGGTTATACTGGTAGCTAGAAGGGAGTCTAACCAATCCAGCGCTCTATCTTGCAACTGGAGTCTGATAGCGTTGTTAGTACACCCTGATATTTGAATTGTTGATACATGTCCAAGTATCTAGAAACATGTTTGTTGGGGTTTTCATCAGGTATGCCATAGAAGAGGTGTCCATGCTGAAATAAGTTGATGACATTAGTCTTCAACTGAAAATTTGTCGGCCCAAATGGTGGATACACAATGCCTGATTAGTTTTAAACAATTTGCGGAGTCATAAAGTCTCCCATGAGCATGTTACCTTCATCATCACCTTGTACTACCTGATTGTTTTTTGTCATCTCTTCCTGTTTTTTAGTTTTCTATTTATCTGTTTCTTTTGCTTCTCTCAATCTGTAATGTAAATTACGTTCGATTTTTTAATCAGCTTATGCAAGATCACCGTGCCTCGATCTTCGCATATACAAATATGTGAAAATCAAAAGAAATAGTGAATGAATTGAAATAAACTAATACTAACAAAAATAAACTAAAAATAAAAATAAAATGAAAAAAAGTCTGAATTATCGAAAGTAATTTTAAAAAAATAAAATTAAATGACAATCCCTGGTAACGGTGCCAAAAACTTATTGTTGAACTCAATTGTACTAATCGCACAAGTAATAAAGTGGATTTTGAATCTGTGTATTGTTCCCACGAGGATTGAGTTAACTTATTATTTTATATTAAAAACCTTAATAGAACTATGAAAATCAATTTGGTTTGAGATTTTGATTTAAACTATTAATGAAAATAAACTATTTTGAATAATTAGAATAATAAGAAAAACATGCTAGAGTCGAGAATCCATTTTACACGTTTAATTATAATTCATGGAATTTTAAAAATCCATGTTTCTAATGTTATTAAAACCTTCTTTCGAACGGTGAGTTAGAGATTTTTTCTATATGTAACCAGACTATATTTCTATGACGAATACGAACATGTAGTAAAACATTATCGTCTTGTGAACACTATTAAAGATAACACAAAGTATAGCGGTTTCTATCCTCTATCGAACTTTGTGGCAATTAAAATATGTCTAACAAAATCCTAATCTTTTAAACTTAAGAAATCATAACAAAAATCATACAATAATTAGCCATAGAATTGTTAAATAATAAAAGTGCGAATTAATTGCACAAACCCATGAACTATATATATAAAACAATAAATCACAACATAAAATTCGAAAAGTAAAATATCATCACGACTCTAACATAAAACGTCTAGCCTAGAAACATGTTTGAAGCTAAATCACAAGATAAATAATTGGAGTTCATCACCCGAATCATAGTCTTGATATTTGATCTTCAATCTTTGAATTTGGGCAGTGTGGTTCCTTAAGAATTCGACAGCATTTTGACATGTGCATACTGATTGGGAACTCCCAAAAAATGTGCCTCTTGTCGTGTATATATAGGTTTAGGTGAAACCTAGGAGAAAAGGAATGAAATTTGTTGAAATTTGAGCGAAAAGCCTAATAGTCAGCCTAGCCTTACATGCGCACGACCACACGGTTGAATTTAATGGGTTATGTGGTCGAGTAGAAATGAAACTGCTTAAGTTATTGACATGCATGCGAGCACAAACCTTCAAGCTCTGCGACTGCATGGTTCTCCGTCTAGATGCAGCTTTCACCTTGAATTCATTTAAGTTGGTCCTCATAAATTAACTGCTACACAGGACCTTCATATTCCGATTGGCTCAATTTAGTCCTCAAATTTCTGATTTCTTCCAATTGACTTCTTTCTTCTCTTGATTTGTTCAATTAAGCCTTGATCTTCTTCCTTCTTCCACTTTAGCTCCACTCTGCACCTCGAGTGACTTAGTCAACTCCTCATGTGTACCCTTTAGCTCATTTATCACCCAATTTGTCATGTATTTACTTCAATTCCTTCATTTTCTCGACTTAGGGATATTCATGAAATATAAATGAATAATAACGAAATCAATAGCAAATATTCTAAAATGATAACAATAAATCCTAATTTTAGCATGAAAATAAGTGTATAAAATACACTTATCACTCACTCAAGATTTAGTAAATGTGGTGAAAATTGTGTATTGATAAAAAAAATGTGGGCTGCCTATTAAATGATTTAGGAGAGAAATATAGAGATATAAGAAATTCCTTAGAATATGGGGGTGAAATTTAACTATAGATATTATTCACAGTTCCTTAAAGAAAAAAAAAAAACTAGAATCAAAAGCTGAACAAAAAGAAGCCTACAATGTTGAAGCATCTGTAGCTAAAAACAAGAACTTCTTTAAAGGAAATAGGAACTAAAATAATGACAAAGTTAACCCTTGGAAAATATAAGAGAATCAGGTTAGGAAATTTACCTATAATAAACCAAAAAAGATGAGAGGTTCAATGAAAAGAAAAATAAAATCAGAAAGTGCTATTATTGTGGTAATACAAGTTCCCAAATAAAAGATTGTTTTAAAAGAATGAAAGATAATAGAAACAATCAACATTATGTAGGTGCAATCCAAAATAACAGTGGGGTAGTCTTTGTAGCTACAACTTCCAAAATTAAAGATGAGTTGCTTTTAGATTCTAGCTAGAAAATCACGGTACATCAACTAGGTGTGTATCACAACCACATACGTATAAAACCTCCAGTCGACCGACTTTATCCATTCCCAAGAAATTACCTTGAATATATCAAAGTATAACATCTACATTTTCAAAACATGACAATATGAATAATAATTCAATGAGTAATTGATACACATTCACGTTTTCTTTAAAACAATGGTTCAGGGCCCAATTATAGATTGTCTTATCTATCCCAAAGAGCTTAACAAGTCCTCGAACACGATATCGATACGGTGGACACAATTTATAGGACTTTATCATTTCACTTTTCACCCTACTCAACCCCATTAGGGTTACTCAAACAAAATGTCGATCATCGTAGGTCTCGAGCTCGTGAGACAACTCCCGACATACATAATTGATATTCAGAACATCATGATTACAATAGGGGCTAGCCTCTACAATCCCAATGCATAAACATTTCTTTCATGATTCATAATCAACCGAGTAATGTCATATCGAAATCATGTTAACACGTTATATACATATGATAGGGTGTATCGAGTACTAACAGTATGTGGATATGATATTATCAACTTGAAAAACACATGAAAGCAAAATACGAAGAGTAAAACCTAAAAATGGTCAGATGTCTACATGGGTGTTGATACTGATGTCAACATCAAGTCATCTTCTCTCCCAAATGTCGACATGTGGTGATTTTTTCAAAAACTGCTTTAAGTTTTCTTGATTTCCTTGATCCATACTCTTTAGAACTAAATAAAAATACATTTTCTAATCGAAGGACTAAAATATTGAATTAAAAACAAGAAATCAAAGGACTAAAATATTGAATTAAATTAGGAAGGGACGTGGCAAAGCTATAATGCCACTTCATGCTTCCATTTCAGCTTCGAGGAGGTGAGTTTGAGTGTTTTTTTTGAGGCATCAAATGGAGTTGAAACATCAAGTTATTGGTACCATTTCGAAACACCCACCACCTACTTTCTCATGCATTTTATCATACAAGAAACGGCCGGCCGAGATGAAAGTTATGTCTCTCCAAAGAAAGCCTCTTGAAACAAGTCTTCAAAACTTCCAGTAAAATGGTAATCTTTAAAAATTTACTAGAGAATATTCGTCAATTGAATTTTAAAATGAATTTCATATTCTCGAAGTACGCTTCGAGAAATATTTCATACATATATCACATGCTTCCAGTGGAGGTCAGAAGTGCTCAAACAAGCATCCCAAAAAGAGACGTTTAAACACATTTTTCGTAAATTTTTATTTTCATTTTTCATACTTTTATTTCCAATAAAATTCTAATATTACTTAATATTGAGAAAATAGGGACATTATAATTTTTCGGGGTGTTCTAATCAACCCCTCTTAAAAGAATTTCGTCCCCGAAATTACCTAATAGAAGGGTTATAGATATTGAATCTTCATATCTTCTCATTCTCATGTTTCTTCTTTTATGGCATCACTTTGCCACAATACACATACTATCAGAATATTCTTATTTCAAAGTTTCTTTGTATCACACATAAAGATTCTAATTGGCTTTTCTTCAAGAATTAGATTAGGTTATATAAATATGGGAATTTCAGATAAAATATGGGAAGGATGCGGAATATATGATACCATACTTGTGACGACGACGACGACGATGATGATACCTTATGCCACGAAGGGTCAGATTTTCGAACACATTTTTCTTCACCGAGGGTGCTCACCATAGGTACAAAGCATCAAGAAAGAAGAGGTAAATCTCGGTCGAGAAGTCAACCTTACCTTTTTTTAGTAGTTTAAGGTTTTAGTTTTTACCTTACTTTCAACAAATGAAGTGGTTGGGTTTGTTGGGATCGAGTCAATAAACCATACTTGGTAAACTAATCTTGATGAAAATTTTGTCTAATAGTGTAAAAGGTCTTGGAGCAATATCCTTCCAAGATAAAGTGAATTTCAATTTGAAGGACTTGAAACACGAATTGAATAATAGGACTTTTAAATAAAACAATTGAAAATTTGTGGTTTTCAAAGGATTGTAACTTTTCAAAAAATGTAAGAATCCTTACATAAAAAGTTTTGAAAAGAAAGGGTAAACTCACAAGGCCAATACACGACTCACAAGACCAATACACGACACTTTGATTAAAATTGTTTCACCTATGTAACTATTGAATGCGCTTCCTTTGAAAGTAAAACTGTAACAACCCAATTTTTAATGCTTAAAACTAGGCGTGTTAACTTCCATTCACATTATATGCGGAATTAAATTGTTTACACATTAAAATTTTCATTTATCTATTGTAAAATTTTACAGAAATTTCCGCTGAGTCTCCTCCATAAATTGGACTTCACCAACCTGTAGGGTGACAACATAACCGATATAAAATTTAAACAAGATCAATCACATCTCAACTACATTCATCATCTCCAAAACCAATTCATTCAATTCCCAAACTCCTCAGCATAAAATTTCCAAAATATCAATAGACATTGACAAATGAAATAAGAGGAAGTTTAACCTCTAATACGTCACCCATACTTAATCAAAACTAACTTCATCCAAACAATTATCAATGATAAATAAATTTAGGAATAATTTAAATGATATCTTAAATAAATTTAACTTTATTAAATAATGGCGACAACGGGTACTGTCTGAGTCAGCCGCCAAGTGCTCTCCTTTAATCATCTAACTTTCATCACCTGAAATATGGGGAGGGGTTGGGGTGAGCTAAAGTCCAGTAAGTAAAATTTATGCATGAATGCGTGCTTATGATATGAATGCTTTAAAAAATTTCATATATGTATCCCCATTTACTTTACTTTCCAGAACATTCAAAACTTTTCAAACTTTCACTTAACATTTCAAATCTTTCACTTCATTTCCATCGTGAGCTCACTTGATGTAACTTCTAGTCAATCAGATAACAGTGGGCAATTCTTATTTGGAACCGATTAACTTTCACATTTCCACCGCAAAGCGGTTCATTCACTTCATTCAACCGCAAAGCGGCTCATTACATTCGGGTACGTCGGTCCCCCGCTCCCCATTTCCCATTCGCATCTTTCATGACATAGAAGTATACCCATTCTTTCTTGAAAAACTTGGGATACATAACTTTTGACAAAAATTGCACTTTGACACATTCATTTCATTAAAAAATTTGACTTTCCCATTTCGATGCCAATGCATGCTTGATGATGCAATGACATGTAACGTGCATGCTTGAAATTTTTTCTTAATAACATATACTTTCATAAAGGTAAACGAAATTCATCAAAGTAAGTAAGTTGCAAGACAGTCGTTTACACATAAATTTCACATTTACATTCAACTTTGATAAAAATAGGGGGAAGTTTACTTACATGACATCCTTAGTATTTTCTAGTTATCTGGATTTGCAAGTGGAGGAGCCTCGACTGCCCGTGTCGTCAATGTATCAAAATCCTAGTTGTATCCATTCATTTAGTAAAATATACTTTCAGTTCAAATTGATATATTCATCATTCTTTTAACATTACATTAAACAAGTTAAAACAATAAATCTTCTTTCCCTTTTCATTCTTGTGATCATTTATTCCAAACAAGGTATTAACATATATTAAATACTTCCATACAATACTCGAAATCAAAAGATTTAAACCATTCGACAAAACGTATAACTTTCAGTTCACAAACACATTCGTTATTCATTTTAATAATAATCAAACATTAACCGAGATTAAAACTTCAATTTAACCCATGTGTGACTTTACATAAAACCATATTCGAAAATAAGAGATAAATTTCAATCCACGTTAGAAACTCTCATTTTTAAATTCAAACTCAAACTCAAATTTACATAATTTAATCTAACGTTATAAAATTCACTCCCATAAATTCCCAAAAATTTCACAAATTTTAAAAACCAACATATATCCAAACTTCACCTAAACAGTTAACTAAACTACAATTTTCATAAATCTCAAAAATAAGAAATTGATATATATATATATACATACATACTTTAAAACAAATCAGAAATTTATTCACGTTTCCAAAATTCTAAAATTCTCAATTTAGCCCTTCATTAAACTAGAAGAAAATCAATTTAATAATTTTCGAAATCTATCATTAACGCATACATATAAACACTAAATACCTAAATTTAAAAATTGAATTTAATCAATTAAATTTCGAAATTATACTAAGTCAGAATCTGAAAATCTACTGTAGAAAATACCCATCTATATATACATATATACATCAATATACACATATATAAGCATTACTAAATCCCCAATTAACGGTATAATTCGAAATCAAGTAAACTTAAATCTGAAAATATGAGAACCAACACACATTTACATACACTCAACACAAACACACACACATATATAAATATATTCGTGTGTGTGAAAGTGTGTGTAGGTGCGTGAGTTGTGTGTGCAGCAAGGAAGGGGCGAAATAGGGTCTCACCGAGGCATGTGAAGTGGTGGAGGCCGAGGTTGTGGTCGCCGGTGGTAGTGATGGTGGCTTTTGGTGCGGTGGCGACGGTGAGAGGTTCGGTGAGGGCGAGAGATAGAGAGAGCCGAGAGAGAGAGACGAAACTGAGAGTGAGAGAGGCAGGGAACGAGAGTGAGGGTTGGGAGGTTTAGGGTAGGATTTTAATTTTAATCTTTCAAAAATTGCGCATAAGTCCCTCAATTTTCCTCTTTAGTGTAATTAAGTGAATAACTTCCAGATAAGGCCTAAAGTGTCACTAAGATTTTTCCCAATTTTAATAAATACAAATTAGGCCACATGCAACTTAATAAAAATAGAAATTACAATCTTAACAATTAAAATAAACAATTAGCCATAGAATTGTGCGAAACAATGTATAAACTTTCTAATTGACACATTGATCGAGACAGCGTCCAAGTCCTTCCACTGCAAATAATTCAAATCATTGACATAAAATTCATCAAATTTAAAATTTATAATAACATTAATATAAATGTCACATGAAATTTAAAGATGCACGTAACAATGAAAAACGGTATTACAAAAACAATTCGTTTTCCAACACGAAATTACTTATTCATAATCTTGTAATCTGCTTTTAATAAGATTTCATTAGGTGTGTCAATGAGCCAAGCTGAGTCGGCTCGCAAGCTGAACATCAAGGCTTGAGCTTTTTTTGACCCGAGCCGAGCCAAAGCTGGACTAAAATTTTGAGGCTCGGCTCGAGCTTCTTTGAGCCGAGCCGGGCCGGGCCTTTTTTTTTCTTCCATGTCAAACACGGTAAATGAATTGTGTTTACTTAAACATCTAATATAATTATGTCCACAATAAATATAGTTAAAATATCAACCATAAGATTCAATAAAAAATTAAATGTAGATTTCGTAAAGTCTATAGTAAATTACTAATTGTATTATATATATTCAATAAAAGTTACAAGTTACATTGTTACAATCCTCCTCCTTTTTACGTGCTTGGGACTGGCTACGATCAACATAGGCAGAGTTAAAATTGTACATGAATAAAAAATTTCGTGTACAATTTTTTTAAAAACATAATAATTTAAAATACACAAAATGATTTTTAAAAACTTACAATTTGTTCTATCTTAAATATTGCTCCAAGTCCTCGGCCCTGATGTTTTCAACTTTATCTTGAAGTCGTAAATTTGCACATTCCCAATCCTTCAAGCATACAAGAGCCTCTAATATATCTTCCTTCAATCTTGATCGTTCGTCTAAAAAAATCCTACCACTTAAACTAAATGCACCTCCGATGCCACAGTGGACACTAGAGGTGTTAGTAAATCACGTGCAATTTTTGCTACAATTGGATATTGCCTTTCATTACACCTCCACCAAGTCAGAATATCAAAATTCTCTAATTCTTGTGGTATTAACACACTATGAACGTCCACGCACATGTAATGAATCTCAACGTTTGTACCACCCACTGATCTAAAAATGTTTCCACTGGAACTAATTGAGGGAGCACTTGCATTTGTGTTAATAAAGCCTCATAAATAATTAGAATGCATTTGAGTACTTTGGGAAACATTAATTTGGGAATTAGAACTGCTTTGATCTCTTTTTTGCAGCATAATAATTGTACATTTCACATAATAAAGATTCTGTATTAACATGTGATAATTCTACATTTAAATTTTGTGAAATTCCCTTTATAATAACCTTAGTGCCCATTAAATTTAGTCGAGGATCCCTCACCAAGGCTAAAACAAATAAAGAAGGTAATTCTTCCCTGTATTTGCGAAAGATTTTCTCCATGGAGCCGACTACATCATTAAAAATTTGCAAATTCCTTTAGTGATTGAATGTTTGTGCAATATGAAAAAATTGTTGTAAAACAAGTGAAGATGTTGGGGAATAAACATCACTGCATGCATTTGTGGCATCATAAAAGGCTTTTAAAATTTTTTTTACACAGAATGCAATTTGCCATTTCCAATCTTCCAAATTATGGTCAGATCCATACGTATGTCTACCATTATAATACATTGAAATAATGTTATCATAATTTTCACATGAGTGTAACATAAGGTATGTAGAGTTCCATCTATATGATACATCTGTAGTAAATGAACGTTCTTCTAATTTATACTCCGCACACAAACTATTAAATGCTTGTTTTCTTGATGGTGACACATTTATGAAATTTATTGCTTGTCTAATATTATCTAAGGATGTTTCAATATTTTTTAAACCACTTTTAACAATTAAGTTGATAATGTGACAAATACAACGTTGGTGAAAAAATAAACTATCAAATGCAAGGTTAAGATCAGAAATAAATTATCAATAACAACCTTATTAAAGCTAGCATTATCAAAAGTGAAACTACGAATCATATTTTGCATACTTTATTCTTGTACAATCCCTTTTAAAATTAAATATATGTTAGTGGCATTATGGGGATATTCCACTAATCTAAATGCAATAATTTTTTTGTGTAAAGTCCAAAGATTGTCAATGTAATGAGATGTGGCAGCAATATAACTTTTTTTGTTACCACCGGTCCATAAATCAAATGTAAACGAAATAACAGTATCATATGTTTTTAAGGCTGTAATGATAGCTTCTTTCCTTTTATTATATAATTTTACGGTGTCTACACGAAGTGTATATCTACAGTAAGGAGTATACCTGGGTTGTATACTGGGTTGAAGATAATTCTGCACAAGTTGGGTGAAGTGAACGGAGTCAATTAAGGAAAGTGACATCTCAGCGGCTGCCACATTATGCAGCCATACCTTCGCTAAATCTTTCTTGTGAATACACAAACGTTGAAAGATTAGAATCAGAACCACCAAAAACAAGCTGGGATTGTGTTGCGTCAGCAATCGGTTTCGCTTTTCAAGTCTTTGCTATGTGCCAGTTCAAATGTAACGTGCTTGACTCGAGCTTCCAGGTCATTACCTTACCACTGTAATTGCAACACGCTTTCCATATATCAACTTCATTTTCAACACCAATTTTTTTTTCTTGTCATATGTTGTCAGCAATTCGATGACACTTATTAGCTCGCTTGATTTCAACAATTTCTTCCTCTTGGAATCATTCAAGTCAACTGGAGCATTTCGGATGCATTGATATGAGATGGAGTGCTCGAGCTACCCCTGAATTGGTTAACTTCATCGCTGTTAAAATCCATATGTAGTTTCAAATTTGGAACCGAAAGAAATATTATAACAATAATGTGGAGAAACGAGGATTGAACAGAAATTATAATAAACCCGAATATTATAGAAAAAAACATTGGTGTCTTGGTGAATTAACTTCTTGTGAATTTACAAACCAAATACCAGCTATTTATAGGCCAAAACATATGAAAATATTTCATATTCAAATTTGAAATTCAAAAAAAGGAACAGATTCTTTTTTGATAAAGAAAAGATTGAAAACTCGTTTCAGGCTACAACGAGTTTTCGTGTTGCCGGCAGCAACACGCACCTACTTTAGCTGCCAGCAACACGCAGCTACATAGTAGCTTTTTCAGGCTCGGCTCGAGCCTTGACTCGGTCCTTCGAGTCTCAAGCCGAGCTTAGCCCAAGCTTTTTACAAGTCAAACCCGAGCTACTCGACTCGACGATCCATTTTGACACTCCTAGAGTTCATTTTGCTATTAAACTATTAACAACCTAAGCCCTTGTTTGGTACTGATTAAAATCTGATTTTAATCGCAAGTCAACTATTAATCTTAACCACACATTTTATTGGACACACAGCTTTTCAACAATACATCTCATCAACTTTTATCAAAGTTTACTAAAAATCTAATTTTAATCTATACCAAATATGAGCTAAATCATTTGTTTAAGATAGAAGAGAGAGATGATCAAGACGAAATCACAACCGGAATGAATCAAGTTTGAAAGATGTAGAAGAAGATATAATTTGTGAAAATTATACTAAATAAATAGGGAATGAAGTTTGGGAGATTTAGTGCGAGTACATCGTTGAGTAAATGTGCATGAAATTTGGGTAATTGTGTGGTGAGAGGTAATTCGTGTTTAGATTTAAGAGTTAGGGTGTATTTTACTGCTAGAATAGAAAATATTTTTTAAGTGATTAATTTGTCTGAATGTTATTTCGTGCAAAATATTAATTGAAAGTATTTAATTAATTTAATTTTTTAAGTGAAAAAGTGAAGTTTTTTTCAAGTTTTGTTGTTTGATTGACATTATTTTCCATAACAAATAAAGTAAAATTTAATTATTTAAATCATTTTTTTTTTTTACTTTTTTTAACATATTTGTACTTGATAATAATAATGTTATTTTATAAAAAAAAAATCAATTAACAACAAAAATAATCAAATATAATGAAAAAGTAACTTTGCAAATCAAGAGAATATTTTCTCACACAAAATGAGCAAATGAAGCGCATGAGTCATTACCAAGAAAATATTTTTCATTCCAAATTTGGATAATCAAACTAGGCAAAATGAGGAAAGATTGAAAATATTTGGATTTTCCATAGCAAATATATATTAATCAAACACACCCCGAATTGGAGAATATCAATTATACTTTTTTCTTTTTGAAGTAAAAATAGGAATAAAATCTATTTAATAATTATATATATTAAAGTTGTTGAGTTAGCAACAGTTTTCAATACCAATTTCCAGTCAAAACTCAGTCATTATTTATGGGTTTTCCCCCTTTAAACATCCATTACTACAAAATACAATATATCTATCATCTATCATATGTATTAAAGTTGTTGAGTTAGCAACAATTTTCAATGCCAATTTTTCGTCAAAACTCAGCCATTATTTATTTTTTTTAAACATCTACTACTACAAAAATGCAATGTTAGTTAATCTATTATCTATTATTAAATATATTAAAGTTGTCGAATTAGCAACAGTTTTCAATGCCAATTTCTTACCAAAACTCAGCCACTATTTATGGGGTTTTTTTTTTCTCCCCTTTAAACATCTATTACTACAAAATACAATCTATCTATCATATATATTAAAGTTATTGAATTAGCAACAGTTTTCAATGCCAATTTTCCGCTAAAACTTAGATATTATTATTTTTTTTTTTTAAACATCTGTTACTACAAAATGCAATGTTAGTTAATATATTATCTATTATTATATATACTAAAGTTGTCGAATTAGCAACAATTTTCAATGCCAATTTCTCACCAAAACTCAGCCACTATTTATGGGGTTTTTTTCTTCCTTTTAAATATCTATTACTACAAAATATAATCTATCAATCATATATATTAAATCTGTTGAGTTAGCAACAGTTTCTAATGCCAATTTTGCGCCAAAATTCAGCCCTTATTTATGGTTTTTTTCCTCCTTTAAACATCTATTACTACAAAATACAATGTTAATCTATCTATTATCTATTATATATATTGAAGTTGTTGAGTTAGCAACAGTTTTCAATGCCAGTTTCATGCCAAAACTCAACCATTATTTATGACTTTTTTTTTTTCCTTTTAAACATCTATTACTAAAAAATACAATCTATTTATCTTCTATCCTATGTATTAAAGTTGTTGAGTTAGCAAGAGTTTTCAATTTCAACTTCCCGCCAAACTTGGCCATTATTTATGGATTTTTTTTTTTCCTTTTAAACATCTATTATTACAAAATACAATGTTAATTAATCATTAAAGTCGTTAAGTTAGCAACAATTTTCAATACCAATTTCTCGTCAAAACTCAATCATTATTTATGTTTTTTTTTTTCATTTTAAACTTATATTACTAGAAAATATAATGTTAATTAATCATTATCATAGCACGATTTCCCAGCTGAACCATTTTCAATATCCTGCCCACACTCATGCTCTTTTTTTTTAATGCATATTTCTTATACAGATTCATTAATATTCGAACGCAATTTTCAATCTTTTGGGTTTCGCATCTACAAAATATTGACATTCTTGACAATTTCATCCTTGAATTTGGTTTTAAGATTTCGGCACACAATCTGTCATATGTTTGCTCATCTTCTCAACGATAGCGACTCCTAGAATTCCATCAATACTGATTTACCAAACCGTGAACATTATAAAATCTAAACAATGTGGTGAAACATTTATGTTCTAATTTTCTTAAACTTTTGTTTACTGATAATACATTTTTTTTTTTTTTTTGTGTGTGTAATAATCCACACATATAATAATTCAGTAGACTATTCACGTTAAATTATACCTAAAATCTAGATAAGGAATAAAAATTAGTAGAGCTAAAATCAACATACCCATTAAATGTACTATTTAAGTTCTATAATGGCCATCAATTATTTATAAGGATAAAAAAATAATTTTCTTGCTAAATGTTGCTTAGTTTATCATCTCTTAAAAGATTTTAATAAAGTAATAATAATGTTTTCTATCATTCATAATTCGGGACTTTAATGGTTTAAATATATCGATAATCTAAATCCGATTACTTAACAGTAGACATCCTATCCATACAACTGAAAACGAGCATATCTTTGATAGTGAAGGAAGATTAACCACTTTATAGACCATCCATTAAATATATCAAATAATATAAAGAGAGTCTACATTATTTAGACAATATATCTTAAGAAAATATTTATGGATAGTTCCATTTACTATTTACCAATATTACATAGTAATATGGGAATAGTGAGTATAGAACGTTTGTGCGATACACCCCATTATACCGAGAAAAATATTTAGTAGCCATAAACAATTTGAATTTCAAATTAATTGTCCTAAGTAATATTTTTATAAAATTTGATCTAAAGACCCAATAAGTCCGCAGTTGTAGGAGCTAATGGACCATCGTATAGGCTATATGCTACTACATAGATTAAACTAATTTTATATTTTCACAACAACCTTTTTTTTTTTGGAAAAGTTGCCCAGATACTCGCATATTGAAGATGTTAGGCAAGAGGGGTTTCAAAGCAATCTATTGTTTTCTACATTTGTCTCATAAGAAAACACAATGTTTATCATTTTCTAAATATCTCTTCGAATGTCTAAGTAATGTGAATGCAATATTTCTATAATTTTTCATCATTTAAAAGACTTTACTGTTAAGATAAGGTATGTCTATTTTTAAAATATTGAAGATAGATTTTTATTGTATCCATAATTTTTTGTTTTTCTGGAGGAAGAAAGCAATGTGTTTCAACATAATTACTGAATGTAGCCTTAAGATTTGAGTGAAGGATGGACAATATACCTTCTATAGACAACAAACAAAAGTCCCCAATGAACGATTTCACATCCTCTTTGCAGTCTTAAACTTTTTTTGAGAGAGAAATACTCTTTGGTCAATTGTCAATGTTTAATAGGCCAGTTGATGTGAATCTGAAGTTAAAACAAGAAAACAAATATCTGAAAATAGATTAAATAATCAACAATTTAAGTAATATGCATATAATATTATTAAATAGAAAATTGGAAATTTTTACCGGAAAGAGAATGTTAATGGAATCTGAACAAAATAAACTAAAACTTATCTTCAACATCTTCCGGTTCAATATGGATATGAATGACTAATACAATGTTACCATTAAAATTTCAAAAAAGTCATGAGTTCCCATTTATAATCTCTTACGTTATGACCATAAATAGGAATTGAGGACAATCACAATCGCACGTTGATCTTTTCTTAAAAGGACCAGTATTCAGTCACGGACAACTATAAATCGCAATATCTAACGTTGCAATACCTCGAATTAGAAGTTCTTTTTGGCCTGAAGATACTTATATGCGATAAGAAAGGCAAGCCTATCAATTTAACTATAAATATCGTATTTAAATAAGTTTTCCAAAATTTGTATTAAATTGAATTCAGAAAAATTAATTTTAATGGTTATAGTGTTGAAAATATTTTACATTTTCTATTTTTTTGTATTATATGTTGTTCTAAAATAATATAATATCTATAGCATCTCTTACCTTGCAACGCACGAGTGTACAACTAGTATGTGTAATGTAAAAAGTGAATATTTTATTTTAAACAGGTGGGTGGTCACTGGTGTAATTTCCAGTTGAGGAGGAGGAAACATACCTTTTAAAACACCCATATCAGAAAAAAAATTGCTTACAAAAACCAAATTCTTGCCTTGGCAATAGAAATTGGGCAACTACCTCAGTAAGGAATCAACGGATTTGCTGCCGTTGGACTGAAGACGATGACGGTGTGGATTCAACAATGACAAGAAGATAAATTTCTTTAACAATTTTTTTTGGAAGCCTGAGACCCTAGGCTATTGCCTAAGTGAGTTCAGCCCAGGCCGGAGCTTCACGGACCAAATTGATCATCAGCCACTGAGAGCTTGAACGACCTTGGTATGGGTACAAGTTCTAATTTGATGCCTCTACTTTCAAAAATAGACTTGAGTTTTGGAAATGAAAATGGGTTTCGAGGTTTTATTAAAACATTTTCAACAGGAGAAGCAAAACAAATAATTTGATACAAAAATTCAACAAATTTAAATATGTATGGCCTTTCTTCTAAACTAAACTTTCCTAATGCATTCAAAACTTCATGTTTTTTGAAGTCGATATTTGAAGATAATATAGGGCACAAAATAAGTTTCAAACGGGATCTAGTATCACATTACTTTTCAACAAACGATGACTCGGCCAGATCAATGGCTCGAGCAAGTGCAGCAGCCTTGTTTTCACACTCACTCTGCTCATCGGCAGGATCACTGTCGGCCACTATGCCCGCCCCAGCTTGGAGATGGGCAACCCAATCTTGACGCGTGTTCTTATCCTTGTATGAGTACATTGAATCATGACGCATAGAGGTTGGGAATACGATAGTCCTCAAAGCTAAGGCAATATCCATTTCTCCAGTGAAAGAAATGCCTCCAAATCCACCACTATATGGCCCACGCCTTGCAACTTCTAGTTGATCTATCAATTCCATTGCTTTCACCTGCACAGCCAAAGATAAGATATATTCAGTGCATCCTCGTCTGTTGTTCGACTCATCTATGATAGTATCAAAATGTATTGTTAAAACCAGTCATGTTTGAGCACAACATCAAGGATATTCCTCTGGCCACCTTGCCCGTGTCAAGGCCAAAATGCAAGTTTCCTGTAAAGTGAACTCACAAGCCCAAATAATACCAACCTCGGCCTTGATCAGTCTGCCTAGTTGGGCAGGACAGCAAAAGGAAGGATGTTGGGAAGTGGATAAAATGATGATCATAGATGATAAAGGTCCAATTCCCTGTCGTGAACCATTACTAAATGATAATAGACTAATAAGTCCAATGAATACAAAGAAATTTCCAATTACAACCTCTCGGTTTGACATACTTGCCCAATGAGCTTGGTCCAATTCAATGTGGGTGAGAAATTACTAGATGATAATAGACTATATAGTCCAATGAATACAATTATATTCCAACTACACTCTCTCGGTTTTACATAAATATGCACACGAGCTTTGTCAATTCAACGTGAGTGAATTACTAGATGATAATAGATTAAAAACGTCCAATGAATACAAATAAATTCCAACTACTCCCTCTCGCTTTTGCATACATATGCACAATGAGCTTGGTCCAATTCAATGTGGGTGAAAATTCAATGTGGGCGAACAATTACTAGATGATAATAGACTAATCCTCTGTTTGGCAAACTCAAAAGAAACATGTTTTTAAACAATACAATTCCTCAAATCATTTTTTAACCACACATATTTTCTCTTTCCACTTTTCAACCACACATCTTACCTCGAAAACATAAAAAAACATGTTTTTAAACATCAAAAATTAAACAAACAGAGTCTAAAATTAAATTCCAACTACACCCTCTCAGTGTTACTGACATATGCACAATGAGCTTAGTTAATACTCCCTCTACCACAGAGGGCCCATTTAACATCCGCATTCAACATAGGAATTTTTAATGCAGAAACTTCTATAATAATAACTTCCTCCTATCAAAACTATCATTTGAAAACTTATTCAAGATAACAAATGGTAGAAGTACGAACATAAATCATTGCTCAAAGAAACATCAAATTTACTCCAAAAGTCAAATGGGAGCATGCAATCATGATCATAGGCAGCAATATAAATTAGCCTTCCAAGAATGTAAATAATGTTTCTAAATAAGATTATGAAACAAAACCCAATTTAAACGATTGAAAAGAAACAAGTAATGCCTGCTAGAAGTGATGCCAAACATAAGTCAGAGCTCGGTTATTAAATCATTTCAACTTGCAGATGGAAATGTTACACCTAAAAATAAAATGCCGAGCCATTCAGGTAATAATTATTGAATCTTTTCTTCCAGAACAAACATTGCTTCTCAAATTTCTTTATGTGAATCAGCAAATGCAGCAAACCAATCCTAACAATGGATGAGATAGAAGTAGAACCTCTTTGATTAGAAAAATGGAGACATGCAGCCAAATTCATGGAGTGGGTACTCCACCACTGAGCTAGTTTATACATATTTCAGCTAATTTCATGTTTTCATTCAAAATTAGACACCTCAGTAGATTTAAGTTTCGAATGATCCATAAATTATAAATAACAAAATCAATTATTTGCAATGAAAAGGACGATGAATGACCTTAGGAGCGCCACTAACGGTTCCAACTGGCAATGCTGCACGCAGAGCATCCCAGCTAGTTAAATGATCAAGTAACTCACCAGTAACCTGTGAAATTGATATGAAACAACACATTATGCGCATGTTTGATTATAAGTACTGGATAGAAATGGACATTATCATGGACAGGATTTTAGTTCTTTTTCTCTCTTATAATGTCCAGTACTAACAGTCCCCTTACCAAACTAACCAAATATAAGTACTACAAATTGCATACCACCAGATCGTTTTTCCCAAAAACAATAGTATCTAACAGCATCCAATTTTTCATCTTTAAAACAAATGAAAAGAGCCAGACAAATAGTTTACAAAATCCAGATACAGCAATTAATTTTGCCATTTTAATGACTATGAATAACCATCATCTTTATCCATTCCTTTTTAATTAAAAAGAATGTCTTTTTTGTTGGGTAACTAGTAAAATCTTTCATATGAAACCCTTCAAGAGCAGATTAAATCATCCTCTGTCTATGTCAAAAATAATAGCTTTTCCAATAACTCAAAACAAGAAAGAATACCAGAAGCAATTGATCTTTTCCACGCAAATATATACTGCTAATATTGATTATATGAAGCAAGAAATACATACGGTGGAACTGATGTGCATGACATGGGAATAGCGCTCTATGTTCATGAGCTTCTCAACCTTCACAGAACCAGGTTTTGAAACCTACACAGGGAAAAGAGTTCTTAATGGTAAATGGCAATGGAGGTCCATGAGAAAACGTGAAAAAATATGCTCCCCCATTCCAAAAGCAAATGTGTTGTTTTCTGACATTCCATGAGATTGTTCCAAGACATGCAGAATTTGTATAATAAAATTAGAAATACATGGAAACGACCTTCCCAACATCATTTCTTCCCAAGTCAACAAGCATAATGTGTTCAGCACACTGTTTTGCATCATGCAAAAGCTGATTTTCCAACATATAATCTTCTTCTGGTGTCTTGCCTCTCCGAACAGTCCCAGCCAAAGGGCGATTAGTGATCTTTCTCTGCCCAAAATAAATAAAAACCCATGAGAAATGAACATGGGAATAATATGCTATCAAATGCTTGTAAAGTGAATTTCATCGAAAAAATAACAGAAAACACTAACATTTTAAAAAGACAAGCAAAATGGAACGGTAGAATTTCCATGAAAGTTCTTCAAAATTCAAAGGGTAAAATGAAAAACATGTATGCTTACCTTCTTAACTCGAGTAAGAATTTCGGGACTTGAAGCAACCAGGATACTCCCTCTAGCCTATCTCAATTAATATTTTTGGGGAAAATCAGAAACAAAACATGAAATGAATCTCTCAGAGACAAATAATTTTAGGGGTGAGTAATCAGACTTGTAAATAAGTCATATATGGACTCGGATTAACTATTCTTAATGCTCTGTAGACTTCAAATGGATCCGCAAAAGTGTGCCTTTCAAATCGCTGGCTTAGCACTATCTGAAATATATCTCCAGCAAGGATATGCTCCTTGGCTTGTCTTACTGCTTTCTGATATTCTTCTCCTGTCATGTTGGACTGACTTAATGAAGTGCCAAAAAGGCTAGTAGACAGTCTAACTGAACCTGAAGGTAGCCTAGGACTGCAATTGATAGCCAAGTTAAACATAACAATAAAAAGCAGAAACAAACATAGAATTGTTGATCTGTCAAATTAAAGCCACTTACGGCACTATATCATGCACTCTTGACAATAAGGCTTCTAATCGATTCATCCCATCATTGTAGGCCTCTTCAACAGAAGAGAACTGATCCAACCTTACCCAGTGTATCACATATGCTTTCTGTGAGTAATACATAAGCAAACATTTAACAATATGATGATTAAAAAACATAACAATAAACTCCAGACGGCAATCACCAGAAGAGCTAGAAATGCTAAACTCCTCTAAAAAGGGCACATCTATCATAAGAACTGATTAAAAAACAAAAACAAAAATATTCATCTAACAATGGTACATACTAGCAAAATGTTTGACTGATTTAATAAAAATGATAAAATGAACATTTTGTAGTTCTTTTAAAATAATAATAATAATAATAATATTCTTCGTCTTGGCCTTCAAACGAATTATATTTGTCGATTTAAATAAGAAAAAGTCAATTTCAATTAAAAAAAATTAAAATAATATTATTCTTCATCTTGGCCTGGAAACGAATTATCAAATATTACCAGTTTCTAGCCATATCAAACTAACATAAAAAATATGATCAAATAACATAATAGATTAACAAGGTTGCAAGGTGAAAATGTTGGGACAGAAAAAAAAAATCAGGATATAATGTAAATCATGTTTAATCTTCTAGCGTGGTGCAAATTGCATTTATCATTGTATTAGAGTTGGTGCAATTCAGTTTGGTATAAATGAGTTTGCTTTTCAAGTATATATAGAACAAGCATTGCAAACTATTTGTTCCAAAATTATAACTCTCCTCTTAAGAGGAGATTGTGTCTTTGAGTGGCACTCATTATCTTTCGATAAGGAATGCGCCTGTGTCCCCTCCATGGACACAGCTTTTTTCAAGAAGAAAGAAATTCCATTTAATGAATAAAATTGAAGAAAGGTATTGTATATCTGTCGAAAAGAAATTCCATTTAATGAATAAAATTGAAGCAAGGTATTGTATATCTGTTACAAGTGACGAGCTCTATAGATTAGAGAGAGCATTGTATTGAAATGCCATGTTGTTCAACAAAACAATGAAATTATAAAGGGCAGTAAGAGAACCTTCTCCACATGATCAAACACTATCACATCATCATAAAGGCCTAGATGAACATCAGGAAGGTTTCTGTCATCCTTGGGAGCATTTGAAAATGGTAGCTTTTTCTTTTCTACATAACGCACTGTATCATACGAAAAATAACCAACCCAACCACCTGTTTGAGAAATAAGATACTGTTAATGAACTTTACTTCACATCCATTTCAAGGAATTCACATCCATTTCAAGGATTTTTTATTTTTTATTTTTTTTTCAATTTAAAGCAAGGACTTAAAAGACTTCTATAAGTTCGATAGTCAAGCAGATTGCGATTATTGAGATGAGCAAACAATTACATGTATAAGCATAGAGACATGCTAAGATGTGTGGTAATAACACTATGTTTCATCCTTTTGATTGAATGGATAAAATGAATTTGGTAGTGTAAATGCTTGTCATAAAATGGGTTGAAAAAGTAGGAAATTAATTATTTTCAATTTAACCTTAGAATTAAAAAATGTGAAAAACTTTATTGTGATTTATTTCCAAATATAATAGTCAATATCAATATTTTTACCTTTGAGGACCTCCCTGTTCAATCATATTATCCTATTTTTCCTCTTTAACAAAAATCTTGTATCCAAACCTTTCATTATTAGATACTGCCTAATAAGTTTATCATTCTTCGCGCAAATCCAAATAGACATATGAAAGGGTAAACAGTATAACTTGTTACCACAAAATGCTTCGGGGAGCTCGTCAATGCCTTGGGGCTTCCATTTCTCCATAACCCTACGAGGAATAACCATCGGATCCTCCTCAAACACCTCTGTCCTTTGTCCCTCATGGTGGTCCAATAAGGTCACCTTATTCTCTTTTGCAACAACTTCCATGGTTGGCTGAGCCCCAATCACACTATATCGCCCCTAGGATAGTTACTCCACATCAATTAAACCAATACAAAGGGAAAAACTAACACTGTAACACATTCACATAAATGAGTGGAGGGAGAAAGAAACTTTTAGTGTGGATCTTACATGCCTAATGTTTTAGTTTCATCTTCTAGAACCTAGCATGTGGCATGCAATCCTATAATTGAGGTTCAGATGAGTCTTGTAGTTAGAAATCACGATGTATGCAACTCTACAATTCTACACAGATACCTAGCCCACACTAGATAAGTGGCCTAATTGTGAGATTGAGATGGCCAGTTTCTACTCCCTTGTTCACAAAGATATGTTGCATGTATAATTGCTTTCTTTCTACATTAAATTATGATAACTATTGGCATGAGCCATATTGAGAATATTCATAACCTCACTTCATATTAATATTTCTATATATTCCTAATTGATCAGACCAGGCGGATGTTGGATCATGTAGTTAAAAATTTGATTTCAGTGCTTTATTATTTTAGCAAGAAGTTTTACTTAAGCTGAGACTTTTATTAGATTGAAAATTCTTTGATGGAACTTTTGAACTTTAACAATTTTTTATTTAGGTAAACAAATATTTTACCCTGCACCAAAGTTGGGTTTGAACCTTCGAGTCCTAAAACAGATTTTCAAACAAAAATAAAAAGAATGTTTCAGAGTGACCCTTGGGGTTCTAGGTTCCAGTGAGTTATAAATAATCCAAAACAACTAGCGGAGGCATACGTGTAAATCACTTGTTTATTATGTCATTAGTTTACCATAACTACCAAAAATACATTAACTTTGCATAAAAAATTCCCAAAAAAGTAGGAGAAAAGAGAAACTTACAACGCTGGAAGCATTCAAGCCAGGTTCAACTGACTCGAATAGAAAGCTAGGGGCCTCCCTGTCATCTTCCTTCACCAAACATCGGTATGCCAGCACCGGAGTCAGGTGATCTGAAAATATTCGCTTATACAATGGAATCAAATTACCATCTTTAGCTGCTTCCTTGAACTTGACCATGTGGTCCACTGCACTCAACGTACCCCATTACAAACCACAAATCAAACGAATTTATATAAATAGGGGACAACATGTTTATACTACTACTACTTGTAACCAAACTTATCGTGGTGCCTCTTAACATTACTTAGTCAATCAAACTCTTCATGGAGCATACTTACAGGCTAGTTAATTTACATCTTTATGGCTTTATATATAAAAAAATGTTCATCAAATGCTATAATTAACATTTTCTAAACTCTTAACAGTCCTTTATTCTAAATTCATTAATTCAGAAAGAATCCAATTTGAACATGAGACCAATTGGTTGACCGAAGAACACTCTACATTCTGAGAAATTACATTAATCACTATAAAATTCATATATCCATAAAAACCACAATTCAAATACAAATAAAGTAATTTGATGAAAAATTGTAAACCCACCTAATGATGGTGGGGAAACGCAACATTTCACAGTGCGATGAATGCGGAATTTGGTTGTTAAGGTGGTATAGTAATTGGATGTAATAGAGTGTTGGGAAGGGAAGGAAACTGGACGGTAAGAATGGGAAGAGGGGGCTAGGGTTTTCATTTTACTGCAGATTTTTGAGAGTTCTGAATTAGTTTCTTCTTGTTATAAATATATATTTTATATATAATTTGAATGACCATTATACCCTTTAAATTTTATATTATTATGATTATATCATTGTACAACCCGGTAAATAAGATACTTATTTCTTTTATTTGAATACACAATTGGAATGAGAAATTCTCTCAAAGCAGATCCACACCAAACCATACATTCAATCGACAATCAAAAGTCAGGTCTGGAATCACTATGATTGGACGATTCCACGAAGCCAACGCATGTCGACGACTGTGACGACGCATGTAGAGATGGCAATGGGGTTGGAAATCCTCAAACTAGACGGGGACCCACCCAAAACGGGGCGGGGAATCTCCAACAATGACGGGGATGAAAAAGTATATCCGATCGGTCCAACAATGACGAGAATGAAAAAGTATATCCGATCGAGAATGGGGCTAGGATGGGGATTGCTATCAAATCCCCAAACCCGCCCCAAAACCATACCCGATTAATAAATTCAAATAAAAAAATTCAAACAAATTAAAATTGTCATGAATCACTAGACACCCAAATAAATAATATCAAAACCAAGTCTTACATTTCAATTTTATACTACTCTTCATCTCTCACTCTCACAAATCTCACCTCATTCTCTCCAAACATACTTCTTAATATAATTAAACTTGTATTACTCTATAAAAGTTGTTATGAGTTTTTTTTTTATTACAGTTAATCATTCTTTAGCGCTATTAAATGAGAATTTTGTAAAATAATCATACTTTAAGAAAAGAATATGTATAACTAAGACATTATATAACCATTATAAAAAGACTTTAATTGATATATATATATATATATATATATATATATATATATATATATATATATATAATAAACGGGGATTATGGGCGTCCTCGACCCTCCCCGTACCCGCTCGGACCCTGTTTAGACGGGGGTGGGACGAGGACGAGGACGAGGATAGGGATGGTGAATTTCTGACGGGGTAGGGATGGGGATGGGGATGGGGATTGGCATCCCCGCCCCGTTGTCATTCCTAAGCGCATGAAGCCTACGCACAGATGTCCAAGTGGCTCGTGACAGCACGTGTGGAGGAACTGGTCGGAGATGTCAACGGACAATTTGTTCGTCTCAACATTTTGGATTTTTTTGTGGTCTTACTTTTCTGTTTTGAGCAATTTTGATGATTTTCGGGTGGTCGAACGTGGCGACTTCTTAAAAACTATTTTTGGAGCACTTTCGGCAGGATTTTGAATTTCGGACCAAAAGTAAGTTTGTTCTAAATTAAATTTCAAACCTATTGACGCTTCAATTTATTTATATGAGCAAAATATTAAAATACGAACGATTTTGCCCTTGATAATACATTAAAGTATATTAATCATAATTTAACGTATTTGGTTAATCATGATTACTAACCTTATGATTAATATTAACAAAATATACAATCACAATTGTTTAACACTAATACGTGATCAATAAGACAAATTAAAAGGTTTAAACGAGGCACAAGTAATATAAATATTACCATATTGTGATATATACGACCGTTAAGAATTGAATTTATACCTTGGCTGGATTCGGAGATATGACTCTCTCACTTATGAAAGATAATTATTTCATTATGTTGACACCACCTATATGGTTGGTCTATCGATTAAATGTATTAAGTACTTTATGTACATTCATATTTTATATAATCTCAAAAATACCTCAATTGTTGGTTAATTCTAACATATTAGAGATTGTTGTCAACATATATACGTTGTGGTATAAACTTGATATTATTGTTATTTGATATTTCGACAAATGGTACTAGAAGTTACCATTACCAAAAGTTAGATAATATTTTATCAAATGATACTAGAAGTTACCATTACCAAAAAGTTATTGGATGTTGATGAAAATATTTTATCAAACGGTACTAGAAGTCACCATTATCTTATTGAAAAGACAGATGAAAATAAATTATCCAACAAGAAAAATGTTGATGTATGATAAGATAATATCACATGATAGCACGGATATGGTTAATTTGAAAATAATCTAATCAATATTATGAGAAGAATATTATATAATTGAAAAAAAAGATTTAATAAATATCTGGAAAAGATCTTGCACAAGTACTTATTTACTCCAGAAGAAGTACATATTTACTCTAGAAGAAATACAATTCATCATATAAACATATTGAAAGGATATTATTATTGCTCTTGAAGAAGCACAAAATAGTCATACTAAAACATATCAGAAAAGGGATACATGCGAAACACAAAAGGGGAAATATTTATAAAATCCTCAAAATTAGAGGTGTATCTCAAGAGTAAGAATACTCTGTACTCTATCACCCCTAATCTATTCTAAGGTTTACAAGGTTAAATTTACATTAGTCGGACTCCATTTTCGCTTGATTCCCCTTCTTTGCAACCAATCTATCTTAACTCCTGCTGGATCTTGTATTAGATATATGATTGCAACTTATCCAATAGTTCCTCGATAGTAGGAGCAAATATAAGGATTCTCCTAGAAAATGAAAAAATGAATCCCTATTCCCCAGCATAATCAAGAAATGTTAGCAAACCATAAAAAAATTATTAACATTTTAAAAGCCCAATGTGTTTGGTATAGAGATCCAGATGAGCCTATGAGGTAATATTAAAGATTTCTTCTAAAGTTAAAAAAAAAAAACAAAAACAAAAACTCCGGGCAGGGCTATGAAGGCATCAAAACCATATAATGTGCATGTTATCCGTTCATGGATAGATAATATCTCTACTTCATGCTCTTGTGTTTTGCCCACAATATCTGCCAAAGGAATAAGTATAACGCCTATCAATTTCGCTGACTCTGTTTGAGTAGATTGAGAAATACAACTCATCAATCCATTGCTACCTCCTATATACAATAGATTGATACCCTTTTCTCTCAATTTCTTTCCTAGAAGCATTGCTGCTCCTAGATATCCAAGCATTTCTCGATTTTTTATCCACAAAATACACAGATTTTCAATGTTTTGATCATTCCATCTTTTGAGAGTATAACGAAGGAAAACTTACGATAAAATGTTAGTTTGGGATATATGAAACTGTGAAAATAATTGACTTTTTAAACACGAAAATCTTCACTATTTTACTGCTCGTCTTTTGAAAAAGTGACTATTTACTTTTGACTAATGACACTACTTTTGTTAGTATTACCCTGACATCATATTAATGCTCCATAATTGACACTTTTTTTTCAGTGGTCTCTCAGTGATAGACTTTTAATACTAGAAAAATGAAAATATAAAATACTTTGTTAAAATATATATATGTATACTTATATATACTATACTGATTTACCTTCTACCAATGTTGAATAGTGAAAACATCATTGTTTATAATAGATTGACAAACAAGATTTTTTGATATTATATTCTTGAGACTATAAGGTCTTTCTCATCTTCGAATTGAGCTCATAAAGATAGTAGCTCATACTGCACATACCCCCAAGATTGAGTCTCAAGAGTCAATTGAATATTATCCAAAGATTCCTTACTCAGTCCACCCTTAATGAAATCTATATTATTATCTCGATTTCTAAATGTATATCCTATTGATTTACAACATGTGTCACATGTCCACCGAGCACATTTGTAGTAACCTTTTAATCTTATTGTTCTTCGCTTCTTTGCAAAAGTACTCTTACCTAAACCAAGCATGTGCTCTAAAAATGAATCTAGTAATTTACTAGCTAATCGGACTTTTGCTTCGATCAACCAACAAAAATCTTATCGGATACCTTGATCCATTAGTAGAATTAATCTTTTAAGTCAAACTCGATAAATCTTTTTCAAAATATTTACCGGAAGATTAGAATAATATTTGTGAATATTTGATAATATAACATCCATTTTTTGTGGATTAAGTCTTCTTCCCAAACTATATATTTAAGTGTATTATTTAACGCATAAAAGAGCGGTGGCTCTGCGTGGCATTGATTCCACCAAGAAATAAGAAATAAGATATCGAAAAAAGGTGAGAACAAGAATTATTTTAAGATGATGCCTTTTCGATATAATAAAAGAAAAAGGAAGATTTGAGGACAAAAATGAGAACATGAAATATTTTATTGGATATTGTTCTTGATTTTTTTCGGTATAATAAAAGAAATCAAGGTATACTGATTTGTACTATACAAAAATTCATACAAGTGAAATAAATATTATATTGAACCAAAAGTTCATACATAGAAGTGAAATATTTATTGTATTGAACCAGAAATTCACAAATACTATATTGAACCATATGTTCATACATAGAAGTGAAATAAAACAATATTGAACCAAAAGTTGTATAATGAACGGTTAGATCATCCCGATTAAAAGCCTCAAACTATTTGCTATGAGCATAACTTGTATAGGAATAGATAAGTACGTTTTTCGTACTTATTTTGATCTCAAATTTACACAATTGTGAGTATTTTAGAGTTTGATATTACTTGATTTTTTATTTATTTTGATTTTTTTAGGAAAAACTCGAATTTGGAAGAGATTGACGCAAAACGAGGAAGTCATGTGGGGAGTATGTGAAGAAATTAGTGCACAACTTTCAGTACAAATATCTCCATGAAGCCTATAATATATCATTGGAAATATAATTTAATTTAGAGTCCAACCCAACAAACGGTGCACAAATCGGAGTTGTAGATCAAAAGTTATGTGCGTTTGAAATTTGGCTGACGGACCAGAATTCCAACCGTGGCCGACCAGCGGTCCAGTTGGGGCCCTGTTTGCCGCGGCCCGCTATAGGGTTTTTTGCTAATTTTTTATTTTTTCCTTGACTTTTTTCATTTGTTTTTAATCCCAACAAGGATTAAAACCACTTTCTTGACTTATAAACTATAAAAAGACATATTTTAACCTAGAAGGAACCCCAATTCATTATTCATACACATTACACAAGAAATCAAGGGGATTTTCAAGAAGCCAAAGAAGAAATCAAGATTGGATTAAAGATTAGATCTTGGTGCAAGAATTCCTTCCTCTTCTCAACTTATTGCTAGAATTTGGTGATGTTCTTCTTTTTACATTCTTCTTGTATTTATTTAATTATGTGTAACTAACTATCATTGGAGCGAACAATGTAAACTTAGTTTAATTATTCAATTTCAATTCTCATGTGTTCATAATTTAATTTGTATTGAATTTATTTTCAATCTTAATGTATGAATTAATTGGCCACTAATTCATTGCTTTTTTGGGGTGTTTTCATAATCCGAGATGTAGGTTAACATCTTAGACCGCGTGATAAATTTCGGCAATTTCACAAAAGGGTAGAGATACATGGTTGTGGTTATTGTGATCTTTGTGAATTATTGTGATTGAATGCTTTTGATTAGGGCTTATTCTGACCTAACATAGAGATATGTGGTTGACCTAATTAAATAGAACTAATTTAAACTCGAGAGGCGAATTTTAGATACAATCATGAATTCGACCACATACTACTTTAGAAAGAAAACATGAGATGAGAAATTGAATATGAAAACTATGATGAAATCGTAAGTCCCAACACTTTTAATTCATAAAAACAAAAATCAAACTTTTCATTTGTTTTATTTTCATATTTCATTTCTTTCACTATTTTAATAATTCAGAAATCACAATTTTGGCATTTATTTGTAGTTTAGGAATTGATTAATCGAAACTAGTAATAAGTAAGTTAGTCCTCGTGGGATCAACATTCCGGACTTAAGAAGTCCACTTTTACTACTTGTTCGCGATATCGTGCACTTGTAATTTTCAAACAATAGGAATTGTTTCTCATACAACAATATTATATATGTCAATATGATGAAGCAGGAATTAGCTGAGAAGCTTCATGATTTCTATGAAGTACGATATATTATAAACACTTTACCAAAACGTACTTAGATATATGATTGAAATTATATCCCTAATTAGGAATGACATGTGTTACGACATTTTTAGCCGATTGATATAATATAAGATTTGCGAACATTATGAGAAAATTAAACGATAACACGCTTGAAGCGTGATCATGCCTAAAGCACAATGACAATCTAATTCCAAGTAAATACCTCTTGAATAATTGAGATGAAATGAAATCGATAAATAAGTCGACTACATACATTACACAAACTTTCTTGTGAAAATGAGGTTGATGAAATATAAAACACTTTGGCCAAATATAAATTCTCAATGTAGGGATTTTTGTTATAGGACCTGAAGTTCAAACACTTAAATGTGTAAAGCCAGCAGTTATTTGTGTAAATGAAAAATATTACATAGTCGTAAAAGACAACTTGTTTTGTTTTTTCAAAGAACTGACATAATATATGGTGGAAGAGACTATAATCTAAATCACCACCTTAAGCTCTTTGATAGACCAATGAATGATAACAAAATGTATGGTTCTCATCTCGGTACATTGGGAGTATTCTTTGATGTACCAGTTGATCTGGTATGTTGGGATTTCAAGTAAAATGATTATAGATTATACATCGAAATTAATATCTGTTGACGGTTGAAATAATTGTATTCCAAGTCAGCAATGAAAATAGATGAATTTATGTCATGTAACGCAAGATTGTATTTAAAACGTGGTGGAAGCTAGGTCGTGCAGATCTGAACTCCACGTATGATCTGATATATGTATATAATATTGGCTTTTAATAGCCAAAACTGGACCCTTTTATGATTCACCCTCTTCTACATTTATAGGGAGAAAGGTATGAGCTAGGTTATTTCAATATCTAACTATCTGACATCAGTACAACACTAAACTACTTGAGTTTCTATAAAGTACAAAGCAGTTGACTTTAAACTAGTTCTATTGTACTATTGTCAGAATAACAATCTGAGAGCAAATTAAGTCAACCATTGAATCTAACAGACGTGACTTCCAAGTCGTTCAAAAGACTAGTTTTTGAAGGCAGTGCACAAGCTTAAGGAAAGGTCGTGCGACATTAGAAACCAAATCGTGTACCTTTCATTATGGAGGTCATGCAAGATACTCGAATCAGGTCGTTTACTACAACAATAACTGTTGGTGTCACTTTTTGACACAAAGCTAGTCAATATGGGATACAACTTTGACTTTATATGTTGGAGTAATTGGGTTTTGGAATTTTTGGTTAAGTATGAATGTCCTTCTTTAATAATTGGAAGTAAAAGAAAATAAAGAAACAATTTATATAAACAGGCAATTAGATCAAGAGTGAACTAAAATTATCAAGAAGTAAATTTTTGTTCAGTTCTGTATTGATCTAATAGTCAAGTTAGAAGTCAATTTCCAAATGATGAAAGTTGATAGAGTTTTTTCTATTAAAATTGACTATCAATGAGCATTTATGTCTCCTATTAATAGTAATATAGGAGATGGAGACACAATTATTACATTGTATCACGTCGTTAGGATGTGACCGACATTGGTGATTGACATTTTTGACAAACTTACATCAAATGATTACACTGACATATTACAGTTAATAATAATTACGACACATAATGTGGCTGATTTGACCATTCTGCAAAGCCTCCATTTTCACATCAGTTTGATTCCTTCAGGTCGGGTCTGACAATTTCACCTCGCGCACGTGAAATCACCTCGGTCGCATTAATAACCTCGGCAAGATAATTCATCCCTACTATAGCTAGGCTATGGCTTTGGTCTGTCACACCTGCTTTAAGGTTCATTGATATCCAAGTTACCTTGAAACATTACAAGTCACCTCGCCATTGACTTTCTGACTGTTGAATCTATTTTCCACCTGATCTCAGTATACAACAAATGTCCCCTCGAGATCGGTTCGAAATATTTGAGGACAATTCTCGAAATAATCCAGTTATTGCCTATTTAATGTTGACATTAGGCTTTTTAAATTCTGTAATTATTGTGGCCAAGTTTCGTCATCTGATTGGTGGATCGGTCCTCGGATCAAGTGTAACCGTCATCATAATGACAACGTGTCTTTTCATTCTGACTGTTAGGGTGCTTCTCTCTCTCTCTCTCTCTCTCTCTCTCTCTCTCTCTCTCCTATAAAATGACTCATTCTCTTCCTTTTTCCCGTACGAAATCTCTCTAATTCACCTCAAATTATTGCTGATCTGAAACTCACTTCTGCAAAAACAAACTGAAGCTAAGACCATTTCAATTTCAGACCTTCATAGAACATTATAAGGTGAGGATTCATCTATTGTATCTCTTCATTTTCTTTCTTTTCTTCTTCATCACTTAGAAAATTTCTCTAAGGACCTAGGTAGTTTCTCTAAACCATTAAGAAACATGAGTGGGAGTATAGGAAGTAGTGAAGATGATTTTAGGTCTTATGACAGAGATGAGGGTGCAGAGCCAAGTCTGGCATGGAATGAGAGTAAGGAGAACCAACAAATTTTTAGAGAGGAAAAATAGGAGGTGATTTCTAACCCCCAATCCTTTAGACATGGTTGCTTTGTCTCTTACTAATCCTGGCAATTTACTCCAATTTCCTTCAGCTGCTGACCCTTTTATCCATCCACCTTCCTATGCGAATTATATCTAATTTTGCTTGCAAGCATTTCATATCTGAAGCAACTAAAGACGAGCTGATCTTATGGAAAAATAAATATAGAATCCCTGATTATGTCCATTTCTTTCTTCCAGAAAATTTTGAACGAGCTGACCAACCACCTCAAGGTTGTGTCGCAGTTAATTACCAAATTCTCAAGGCTGGTCTTCGATTCCCTCTTCCTTATATAATAACGGACTGGGTTAGGTCTTGGGGGTCGCTCCAACCTAAATACTTCCTAATGGGTGGAGGTATATTTTGGGTTATATCTCCCTCTACAACCGGATGGGCTACGAAGATCCGTCAATAAATGAGTTCAATTTTGCCTACTAATTTCAAGATGACAGAAAAAATACAGGGTGGCTTTATGACATGATTAGGTCCGTCTTTAATGGCAAGAAATTATTATTAGACCTGCCTGAGTCAATTTTTTGGTGGAAGGAAATTTGGTTTTTTGTTGGAGGGAACTGGATGAATCCACTCCAAGAAGAAGACCTTAGCTATGTAATTCCAATCCGTTACAAGGCGAGATTTAGTTACCCTCGAAATATTTTCAAGCTGAAGAGGTCTAATATTAATCATCTCATTTTTGTAGGGGTGAAGGAGCCTAAACTGAGCAAAGTGACCGTCGCCAAAATCCTTGAGCTAAAAGAGCAACCTAACTGGTTTAGATCAGTTAAGGAGCTACTTACTGAAGAAAGGTTGTTCGAGTTGAGCCTAACTTTCATTTACCCATCAGATTACTATCCCCCACTTCCCAGATGTAAGTTCTTACGAATTCGAGCCGACTCTTTTAAGATTTCAATTTGAGGTGAATACTTAGCAGTTTTTCTTTATGTTTATATCAGCTTGAAGAGGAAGGAAAAGATGATGTCCATGAAGGAAAAAAAGAAGGCCAATGCTGAAACTGAATCTCGCAAAAGAGCGACCCAAAAATAGTCTATAAGGAGGTCGCCTCCTCACAAACAAGCTCAATTTCCTCCTCTGCCTCCTCAAAAGAAATCGAGGTAAAACACACCCATAAGGGATCAACTGGATTCCTCCATCCCTTCTCCACCAACCACTGTTGGTGACCGAGCTGGATCATCTCGATTAGGTCCTACCACAGAAGGTTCATTTCTGGGTTGAACACAGTCCGAGCTAAACTGGTGAGCTCGTTGAAAGGACATCATCCAAAGATTTATAGGGAGTACGTCTCTACTGCCAATCCGACTCCTATGGGTTAAACTAAACTTCCAGAGCAAACAAAGGAGGCCATTGATGTCCCAGTCAAGACGTGGACACCTCGGCTCGAAAAATTTTGTGAAAACATGCCAGTTGACGACCTCATGGCCACATGCACAGCTCACTTAGGCCAAGCCTTGAATTACTTTTTCCAAGCTAAATCTAGAATGAGCAAGGTGGAAGCTGATACTGTCAAGTTCAAGAAACTGGCTAAAGATGCCAAAACGATGTTTAAGCTAGAAGTGAAGGCCAAACAAGAGGCGGAGGTGAAGCTGGGAGATGCCCTTAACGAGTTGGCTAGGCTTTGTCAAAGTTCAAGGAGGAGGCAACTTTTTTGAAGAGCGAGGTGACTCAACTTGAGGAGTCGAACAAAATATTCTCAAGGGACATGGAAGAGGTTAGAATAAGGGAGGCCATTCTTATAAATGAGAATGCAGACTTGAAGGCGGTTGCTGACATGGCCTATAAGGCCACCGTTGAAAAATTCAAGGAGTCAACCAAATACGAGCACGATGTAGACGAAACTTATTATCTTACTTCCAAGGAGATAGTGGACATCTCTTTCCTCAAAGAGAAACTTGAGCTGATATACAAAAAATATCAAGAGTCCTTTACTGCCAAAGTCAATGATCAAGTAGACCCCCTCATCTCTCTACTTCATGACTCTCAGACCAACCTCAACAATGGGGCCGTCAATCTAGAGGAGTGATGTGCGTGTACTTTGATTACATTCTCTTTTGTTCAATTCTGCTTTTTGATGTAATCCCATATTCGTTATGAATGAGAAAATCTCATCTTTTATTTTTGAGCACCATACTTATCTTTTTATCCATGAGATGTGTTCAAGACATGTTTTATAACCGATCACTAATCAATCAAATAATCAAAGCTAAACTCTTCAATCATTGAAAATTCATTACAATCAAATTGATGTGAACACTTCTAATAGTTTTCAATAAAACAAGCCTCGTTTTAAACGAACCGAAGTGAACACTTTTAATAATTTACAATAAAAAAAACCTTGATTTTAAACAAACTGAAGTGAACATTTTAATAATTTTCAGTAAAACAAATCCCGTTTTAAACAAACCGAAGCGAACACTTATAATAATTTTCAATAAAAAAACATCGTTTTAAACGAACAGTGGTGAACAATTTTAATATTTTTCAATAAAACAAACCTCGTTTTAAACGAACCAAAGTGAACACTTTTAATAATTTTCAATAAAACAAACATCGTTTTAAACGAATCGAAGTTAACATTTTTAATAATTTTCAAAAAAAAAACCACGTTTTAAACAAACAGAAATGAACACTTGCAATAATTTTCAATAAAAAAACCTTGTTTTAAACGAACCGAAGTGAACACTTGTAATAATTTTCAATAAAACAAATCTTGTTTTAAAAGAACCAAAGTGAACACTTATAATAATTTTCAATCAAACAAATCTTGTTTTAAACGAACCAAAGTGAACACTTGCAATAATTTTCAAGATAAAAATCTTGTTTTAAACAAGCCGAAGTGAACACTTTTAATAATTGTTTAAAACTTATCGTCAAGAACTTACCAATTTAGGCCGTTGCAAATCGACTCAATTCTAAGTTTGTGAAATGATCTAACTTTGACAATGAGCTTTTATTCGACGGTACCCCCGAGCAACCCGACCTCAATGGATTCACCTCACTCAAGCGTTTCACCTTGGTTTATAGTTTTCACCTTGGTGTTATATTTCACCTCGGTATTAAATTTCATCTCGGTAATCTTGATTCGTCTTGTTTGAGGAGTTCACCCCATTGGAATAATTCGCCTTGTTCGGGTGCTTGCCCTGTTTCGAGGCCTCTCTCCTCTTTATGAGGGCATGCCTTCTAATAAGATTTTTCTCATTGTAAAGATGGTGCATCCCTTCATGTTCATGGCTCTCAGTCCTTGGGGTGCTTAAGGGACGTCAACAGAGGTATTTCTCCTCATTATGAGGGCATGTCTCGTTGTGTTGTCGATACTCAGCCCTTGGGATACTTATGGATCATCAACAGAGGTCTTTCCCCTCATTATGAGGGCATGCTCTGTTGTGTTGATGGTACCCAGCCCTTGGTGTGCTTACGGGCCGTCAACATAGATCTTTCTCCTCATTATGAGGGCGTGCCTCATTATGTTTACGGTACCTAGCCCTTGGGGTGCTTATGGGCCATCAACAGAGGTCTTTCTGTGGGATTGGTTCACTTGATGTCCCCACTTTTTTTTGACAAATACAATTCTAAATATCGAACTTCCTTTCATTTAATTACATGTCATATCTGACTAAAAAATATTTAAATTTGTCTTATCTTTTATTTTACTGAAAATATTTCTTTAAGTGCTCTGCATTCCAAGGATGCTAAAGCGGAGTATCATCTAATGATTCTAACTTATAGGCTCCATTGCATAGGGTCTTCCTGACTCAATAAGGACCTTCCCTATTAGGTCCCAACAACTCCCGTGCTGCAGATATCTTCTTCAATACTAAATCTCCATCTTCGAACTTCCTTGTCTTCACTTTTAAATTATAGTACCTCGCGTTTCTTTGCCTGTAGACGGCATTCCTGATCTTTGCTTGTAATCTTTTCTCTTCAGTCAAGTCTAATTCTGTGGTGAGCGCTTGTAATCCTTTTAAAGTTTCGAGTTTGGTCTTCAAATTATGCTTGATGATCTTGTTCACCGCCTCAACTCGTCCATTTGATTGGGGTTGATTTAGAGTGGAAAAGTGCTTTTTGATCCCCAAGTTTTCGCAAAATGACTTGAACTTTTCATTGTCAAACTTTTTTCTATTCTCTGTTACGATGGAGTGAGGGATCCCGAATTGACATATGATTGATTTCTACACAAAGTCTGTAGTCTTTTGTTCTGTGATTTTTACTAACGGTCCTGCTTTTGCCCATTTGGTGAAGTAATCCACAACGATAATTGCAAACTTATTTCCTCCCCTTTTGATTGGTAGTGGTCCGATTAAATCTATTCCCCATTTAGCGAACGACCAGTGACTCATGATTGAAGTCAACTCCTCGGACGGGTTTCTCATAACGAGGGTGAATATCTGATATTTATCACATCTTCTTGCAAAGTTGATTGCGTCCTTTTTTAACGTTGGCCAGAAATACCCTTACTGTAGGATTTTGAAAGCTAAGGCCTGGCCTCCAATATGGTTCCCACAAATGCCTTCATGGACCTCCTTCAATACATACTCAGCTTCTTCTCCATCCAAACATTTCAACAACGATAGTGAGAATTCTTGTTTATAAAGGTCATCTCCAATTAAAGTGTATCCATAGCAGGCATGGTCCTTGAACTCCTTGCTTTTCTATGATCTGGGGGCGTTCGCCCGTCGCGAAGGTATTAAACGATTTCATCCTTCCAAGTTGCTTTAGAGAGAACTTGCGAAATGACTGAAACTTTTCAGTCTAATGCTGAATGTATAACAGCCTCAATTGAAATACATTTCAGCTCTACTATTCATTCACAAGTTGCAAGACAAGTAAGAGCATCTACTTGGCCATTCCTGGATCGAAGGATTTGCGTGCTTGAATTTTTTCATCTCTTCTGAAACCAATTTTTGGTAGGTTGCCATCTTCTCATATTTATTCCCATATGTCCCTAGAATCTGATTAACCACCAATTGAGAGTTGTTGTATATGATCAGGCTGTTGACATCCATTGCTCGAGCCATCTCAAGCCCTACAATCAAGGCTTCGTATTCAGCTTCATTGTTTGTTGCTTTGAAGCTCAAACAGTAAGAATTGCAGAAGAACTGATTATCTGTATTAACAAGAACAACCCCCGCTTTAGCTCTCTGTCCCGCTAAAGATCCGTCAACATATAATCGCCAAGTGCTCTCCATTTCCAGATCGTTGACCTATAAAGCTGGTGTAAACTCTGCTATAAATCGGCTAAGGTTTGTCCTTTGATTGCGGTCTGCAGTCTGTAAATAGGTTGAACTTTCCCAACTCTACAATTTCAACAATCGACCTAACATTTTTGGTTTCTGCAACACTTGTCTCAAGAGATTATTGGTCAACACCTCTACTCGATGCTCCAAGAAATAGGCCGACTTTTCCATTTCAGAATATCTGAGTTCTGCATCATGAAGAGCTTGGTTAACATAATAATGGGGATGTTGGATTTCCTATTCAGTCCTTACCAGAACTGCACTCATTTCCGATTTTGAAATGGCCAAGTATAATGATAAGACCTCTCCAGATAGTGGTTTCGAGAGGATTGGAGGTGATGCCAACTGTTTCTTCAACTCTTCGAATGTGACTTGACAGTCTTTGGTCCATTCGAAACTTTGATTCTTCTTAATTACTTCAAAGAAGGGCCGGCACTTATCTATTGACCATGATACAAAACGGCTCAAAGCTGCAATTCTTCTGATCAAGCTCTGCACTTCTTTCACCTTTATTGGTTCCTTCGTCTTCATTAATGCTTGAATCTCGTCCAGATTGGCTTCTATTCCTCTATGGTTCACCATATACCCCAAGAAATTTCCAGATCCCACTCTGAAAGAACATTTCTTAGGGTTTCACTTCATTCGATAAGCCCTAAACACTTGAAACATTTTATCCAAATGTTGTACATGATCCTTGACTTGAACACTTTTTATTAGCATGTCGTCGACGTAGACCTTCATTGTCTTTTCGATCTAATCTCTGAACATTTCATTCACCAACCGTTGATAAGTTTCTCCTACATTTTCAGTCCAAAGGCATCATCTTGTAGCAGTGAAGTCCCCTATTAGTCATGAAAGAAGTGTGTTCTTCATCTGCCTCATTCATCAGAATTTGGTTATAGCCTGAATATGCATCCATAAAGCTTAGGGCATCTTTAATGGGTGTGTGAAAAGTGGAGGTGATGAGAGAGATATATTATTTTAAGATTAAATTGTGGAGAGAATGTGGATGTTGAAAGTAGAAAAAAGAGAGGGAAAAATGAAAAAAAGAAGAGAGAGATAGACAAAAATTCAAATCAATTAATAAAAAAATAGTTGAAGGGGTCAAGTAGAAGGTCTAATTTTAGACCTTGTGATGGACCAAAGTGGGGGAAAATAGGAGGAAAGTGGAAGAGAGAAGAAAAAAGAGATATTAGAGTGGGATCCATGAATTTTTTTGTGTCACTCTCTCACATATAGTTAAAGGTCCACCATTAAAGATGCTCTTAAGATTTGATATCATACTGTTGTGTCCACCATTTGATCTATCCTTGGGAATGAAAAACTATCTTTGGGACAAGCTTTATTCAAGTCTGAATAATCGACGCATTCATTGTCTCCATTTCCCATTGCTCTTTTTCATCAATACTGGATTCGCCACCCAAACCGGATAAAATGATTCTCAAATAAAGCCTTTGTTGAGAAGCTTAACCACTTCCCTTACTAAAGCTTCATTTTTTTCAGGGTTGAGAGTTCTTTGGATCGATCCCTTCCATATCCGATTGTGTCCAAGTGAACACATCTATGTTATCTTTTAGGAACTTCATGAGGTCCGATTTGATCGGCTATGCTAGATCATGTCCAATTCTAAATTCCACATCAGGCCTTTCACTATCAACTTTAATAACGTCCAATCCCTCAACTGGTCCAAACCGGCTACTCCCTTGGATTCCTCTCGGATCCAACGTCTACAATTCTATTATTAGTTCCTCTTCTTTTTCCTGCTCTATCTTGGATTTTCCTTTCTTTACCATCTGGACATTATTTGAAGCAAAGCCCATGTTGCATTCCTGTGTAGCCTTTGGTCTCCTCTTATGGTAGCTGTTGACCACAAAATTCGACTGGACCTTGGACCAACATGTCGCAGCTCCTCCCTCTTGAACACGTGGATCTCCTGCGCACTGTGACAAACAATCAGCTTGCAAAGGGGGCCGAGGTGGCTCCCGTTTGCACTCCGATGCCTAAGTCAGTACTCATTTTAGGCGAATATATCTATTGGGTGCGGGAAATATAAGTGTGTAAAAGAGAGAAAAGGGAGTGAGAGAAGTATATTGTTCAGAGTGAGAAATTGCTAACCCTTTACTTGGAGACAATCATGCTTTATTTATAGAGGAACTTGTTATCTCAGATCACGACACGTGGCGTATTTTACACTTGTCATCACCCTAGCTCATGGAGGTGACAACCTTACTTTTCAACCGTAATCATTGTTACATTTTGTAGGGGATGGGCGCCTGTCACGTCTTGGTAAAGGTAATGTCCCATCACTAACTCCATCTCTCTTCTGGTCAACGCCATAAAGCGCCCCGGCTGAGTATAAAGCACATCGGCTAGGCGTTAACCAGGTCGGCTAAAGAGGTTTGCTTGACGTACCACCTCGGTATTCATCCCAGGGTGATATTTTAGGCCTTATCTATGGGTCAAGGTCCGTTGGGCCACTGTTGGGCCTTCGCTGGTGGATCACTGTACCTTTCTTTGGGCCAGGATTCAACACTAGTCCCTCAAATCCGAAGGGATCATTCATGGTTGTGTAGGACTTGCCATGATTTCCTAGCATTAACTTCTTAGGGAGTCGATAATGAAATTCCTTATGTAAGGTTCGGATCCATATTATAGCCGATTTTTTGCCTCGGATTTTCCCTCCTAAATGGGGTCGGGATCGTACTAGCGCGTTCCTTAGGTGGCGCATTTAATTCAGAGGGGCTATTGGTGTCTATTTCCAAGAAAAATATATATATATATGTATAAAATGGGAGGGGAGTAGCATTTCGCAAAGCGTGGTATTCACTGTGGTAGCTGAACGGTTTTGTCCCTCCCTTTGACGGCTGGCGCTTTGATTAGCCCATTCTCCAAGAAGCATGGGTTAACCACATTAATCACACGGCTCACAAAAATCAATGAACCTAGATCGTTGGGATCCCTATAAATCCTTCTTCATTTTATTATTTCCCCTTTTACCACTTTCTAAAAGTTTTCGCAGCAATATTCTGGCGAAAGCTTGTTCCGTTTTTCTTCCTGCAAGTTTCGAGTCTTCTCCTCAAGGGTTTTCTACCCAGCACCCGCCCTTGACGTTTCACAGTTTCTCCTGGCGAGTTATTCATTCCGAGTGCGCAGTTTCACGCATTCGTCTTTTGAAGGTAAATCTCTTGGTCCCTGTATATGCAAGACTTTCTTATTTTTTGTTTCCCATTGTGGGTTTGAAAATTTTTGTTTTTACATTTTGTTTTCCTTTTGTTGAGTCTGACCCACCTTTAAAACAAAAGAAAAAAAATGGAAAGAGTTGGGGGAACGGGTTCACAGGAAATGTTAGCAATGACGGTTCCCGTCAGAGGTTTCTGTCCCATCTCTTTATCGATTTTTAGTTCCCGCTTCTTTAGGGAGCAGATTAAGAGGAGGAATAGGAAAACTAGCGGTATAATTTATTTGAGTGATTCTGACAGCGAAGAAGAGAGGAACCAGAACTACATGGCCCATCTGTCGTCCGAAGAGGAATCTGCGCTAAGAGAACTTCGAAGCAAACGTGATAGAGACATGGGGAGAGAGGGAGCAACGGGTTCTTCTTCTGGCCCACATGATCTTGATTTGGGCACCAGGGCCCCTTTCCAGGCGCATAGAGAGGAGCCGGGGCTCTCAGATGAGGAAATAGCCCAGGTCGAAAGTTGGGTAGACCTGGTAAATAATATATCAGGATATCATGTGGACCCCGATCCAAACCCAGATTTGTGGGAGAGCAGCGAGGTCGCTACTGAAATCCGAGGAGTTGACTTGGCTGGGGCTTCGGCGAAGTTCAGGATGTCAGAAGGGGTCCGTTTAGTGCATCCTACGCCCTCTTACCGACCATGCAGCCCTCCCTCAGGCCAAGCGGCCATATGTTACAATGCCCTGTCCTGCGGTATGAGGTTACCTCTGCATCCTTTCTTCATGGCCCTGCTTAGGAGCTATAACTTGTGCCCCTACCAGTTAGCACCTAATTTCTTGACACAGGCCGTGGGCACTTGGCTAGCGTGGCAAGAAGTCAACCCCGACCATCCCATCTCACTATACATTATTCATACTTTGTACACTCTGAAGAAGTCAGTGAGAAGGGAGAGGGACGTGAGGGTCGATGTGAAAGACTGGTATTATCTGTCTCCTCGAGGCTCATATCCTCCTGTTATTACTGGCCAACCTACCTCCATAAAGAACTGGAGGAATCAATGGTTCTGGGTGGCTGGGGAGTGGTAGAGTTCTCTTGTGGACCCTAGTCCGGAAATTTCTGTTCCCCGAACTCTTTCCCTTCCTAGTGAGTCTTGCATTTGCTTTAGTGTCCTTAAGTGTCATGTGTCACTTGTTTTTATTTTCCATCCACCTTCCTTTGCTGGTTTTTAACATGTTTCCGATTTGTGACAGGGGATATTTTTTCCCGCCTACTCCCTGACCCGGATTTAGCGACCGTTAGGCGTCTGTTCGCTTACAAGGGCACCTTTCAAGGGGTTATTCAACAAAACAAACTATTCGTCAAACCCGGTCTTATGCGAGCCATGGGTGAGTTTGCTTTGTTACTGCTTTTATATCTCATGCTTTTTCAGTTCGTAACCTCATTTCCCTCTTTTTCTTGCTAGGTTCTAAGGATTTTCCAAAGATTTCTCTAAAGGGTCTCATGGCTACGAAGATTCCCCCTGCACTTCGCCATGGTAGTGAAGTTGAAAGGAAACAGAAGGCGGTGTTGGCCAACCTACAAGTTGGGGTGGCAAAGGAGGTCTCCGAGGCGTCTACGGCCCAACTTCAGGGCCCTCTTCCAGCCATAATGCCACCGCCTACTCTGCTTCCTGTGGGCCCTCAGAAGCCTAACACAGAAAAGGAGGCCGACCCTAAGGGAGTCCTTCCAAAGGGGAAAGGGAAAAGATCTGACAGGGGCGGATCCAAGAGAGACAGGGAGGCTAAGGATGCCTCAGTGCCGCCTCCTTTGTCTGAGGACATATTTGAACATGCCCCTGAGGAGGAGCCCGCCCCCCTGAAGAGACTCAGAAGAGGTAAGGGCAAGGAATCCACCACTGCACCTCCGCCTCCCATGATTGAAGACCTGGAGGATGAGCCTTCTGTGCCCATTCCAGGCTTGGCCTATGAAGTGACACCGGAGGGGGCAAAGGAGCTCAAGCACATCAAAACCAGCATTCTCCCAGGGATGTCACTTTCAGCCCTTCGCTATTTGACTCTCCCAGTTCTCCTCCAGCCCGGGCCGCCTTTATAACCGAGCAATTTTGGACGGAGGGCTGGTCCGCTTTCTCCTCTAGTGTCAGTCCGTCCCGGAAGCTGCTCCCGGCCAAGGCCATGAATGCTAGGGCGCTGGCCCTTATTGACGAGGTGGAGTCGTCTGTGAATGAGGCACAGAGGGACAAAAAGAATGCTGAAACTGCTCTCCGACACGCAGACAATATGCTCAAGGAGATCAATGACCTCAAGGCCTAGCTATCCATAGCCCGTAAATCTTCCTCAGAGGAGAGGGCTAATGCGAAGCGCCTCCAGGAGGACAACGAAAAACTGAAACATGACCTCCGGGCCTCCGAGTCAGACGTGGCGGTCTTGTGCAAGAAGCTAGATGATTCCAACCGCGCACAATCTATCGCCTCTGAGGCCCTAGCCTTCGCTAACGCAGGCAAGTTGAAGCTGGAGACTGAGGTGGCGGCGGTCAATGAGAAACTGGGGAGGGAGCTGGAGGCTAGGAAGAAGGTTGAGGAAGATTATACTTCCCTGGAGAAGCATATTGACTCCAGAATTGCTGAGGCTTTGAAGCGTACCATAGCGGCCAGGGTGAAGGAGGTTCTGGATGCAGAAGTGTCGAAAGCGGTTCAGAACTTCAAGGATACTTTTGAAGACACCCCAGAGTACGAGGCTATGCAAAAGGTCTTTGGGAACTTAGGGGCTAGGATGGCTTTGGGGGATGTGAATGAAGCTTTTCCGACCTTGGACTTGTCCTCCATTGAAGCCTTTTACCCCGAGCCCCAAGATGCTCCTGCCGACCTTCGGGATGCATCTGACAAGGGTTCTTTAGAAGATGTCCCTCCTCCACAATAATATTCTTCTGCATTTGCTTCACTGCTGATTGTTTTGTTAGTTTTAGTTAGTTTCTTTTTGTAAGTGCCCCGGCACCTGATATTGTAACACTCATTTCAACTTGTAAATGCTTTAATTTTTATGAATGAAATGACTTATCCACATTTTGCCTGTAAGTGTAACAAGTATTTAGAACTGTTTACACGTAAAAAATCGGATTAGCACATGTATAGCAGTCACATGGGCAGCCTGGGAGAGTTCCTTGCAAAAACGTGATTGTTCTTATATTGAGGCAGTAAAACTTGGGAAGGATTCCTGTGTGCTTTGTGTTATTTGTTGCATTTCGTTTTGGTTCCTTTAAACTTGTTGGTACTTTCATAATTGTAAGCATAGTGGGATCGGAAGGCTGACTAAGATCAGATTTTAGTGTCGCAGTGGGTGAGAAATTTTGTGTTCAAATTTGAAACTGTTAACATGCGAGGAGTTTTATGTTTATCCTTTATGCCTGATTGCAAACGCTTTGTCTAAGTATATGTATGGGAGTATTAACAATTTTGCGAAACTGTTCAACACTTCGCCCAAGAGAGCACTCCGTATGTATGAACTAACTTAACGTACCAAGAATTTTGGTTTATACGACAATATTTGGCTAAATTTGAATCTTTTAAAATGTGTTATATGGCGACATGACATGGCGAGTATAGTCCCTTAGATCTGAGTGGTTCGAGGCATTTATGTGTACCAGTTAGATCTGATTTTGACAATCATTTGAACGTTTCTTAAATCACATTTTGTAGGACCTATGCAAGCGAATTTGCATGGACCCCTTTCAATTTTTACGAAGAGGTCGCAGTGTGGGCTGATAAAAGTCCATTGCTTTTTAACACCTTTTATCCGTTATGTTTGTCTGATGTAAAAATTAGCAATATCTTCAACGTAGCTGACCCACAGTTTTATGAAATCATATGATAATGTTAAAATCATTGAGGAGGAATTTAGTTTATTGAAAATAACGACGAAGGTGGTCCGTATTCCAAGGATTGCATAAGGGTACTCCAGACAGGTCTTCAATCATGTATGTTCCAGGCACCACCTCAGCGAATACTTTGTAAGGGCCTTCCCAGTTAAGACCTAGAGTCCCTACTCCTGGTTCCTGTGTTGAAGGGAGAACCTTTTTGAGGACCAAGTCCCCAATATTAAAGCGTCGACTCTTCACCCTTTTGTTGTAGTATCGAGCCAGCTTTTTATGGTATTTGGTCATTACCACTTGGGAATCATTCCGCTTTTCCATGAGGAAATCTAAACCGGCCCTTTGCGCTTCCTCGTTCCTAACTTCGTCATAATGAATTTGACGAAGCGAAAGGATTCCGATTTCAACGGGGCATACCGCCTCGGCTTCGTAAGCCAGCGAGAAAGGTGTTTCACTAGTAGCGGTGTGCGAGGTGGTTCGAAGCGCCCATAACACCTGTGGGAGTTCATCTACCCATGTGCCCTCTCTAAATTCCAACTAGCTTTTTAGGGTATTTTTTATGGTCTTGTTCACCGCTTCGACCTGTCCATTGGCCTGTGGTTGATGTGGAGATGAGAACAGCTTCTTAATTCCCAAATCGTCACACAACTCATCGACGCTTCTGTTTTTGAACTGTTTCGCATTGTCACTAACCAGCGAATGTGGTATCCCGAACCAGCATATGATATTTTTCCAAATGAACATGGTGGTGTTGGCCTCGGTGATCTTCATCAAAGGTTCCGCTTCGACCCACTTGGTGAAGTAGTCAATTGCTACTATCGCAAAGCAATTGTTACCAGCTCCTCTAGGCATAGGACCAATAATGTCAACCCCTCATTTTGCAAAAGGCCAAGGGCTAGTTACCACAGTTAGCTTGTGATGTGGCTGATGTGGTATGGTTGCGTGTCTTTGGCATTTATCGCACTTGCGAACGAAGTCATGGGAATCCTTTCGCATAGTAGGCCAAAAATATCCTTGTTTGAGGGCTTTCCGGGCTAGCGATAACGCCCCGGCATGGTTGCCACATATGCCCTCATGGATTTCTCTCATTACATATTGACCTTCCTCAGGCCCCACACATCTTAGTAACGGAGAGGTGTAGCTTCATTTGTAAAGTAGATCATCCAAGAGCAAGAAATTTGCAGCATATTTTTGTAATTTTCGAGCTGCCTCTGGCTCATTTGGCACTGTCTGGTGCTTCAAATATGCGACCAGGGGGTTCATCCAGGACCCCTCTTCTTCAATCGCCAAAATCTCCGATCCTGGCTCAATAGACGAAGTCAACATGCGCTCAACTGGGATTAGATTGTGTAACCCTGAATCGCTGCTGCTTGCTAATTTGGACAACGCATCGGCGTTGGAATTTTCTGTTCTGGGGATGTGTTGCAACTCCATTTTTATGAAGTGCACAGCCAAATCTCTTACTTTCTTCAAGTAAGCGACCATAGAAGGTTCTTTGGCAGAAAATTGCCTGTTGAATTGGCTCACAACAAGCTGCGAATCGCTATTGGCCACTACGGATTTAACCTTCAAGGCTTTCGCAAGTCTTAACCGGGCTAATAACGGCTTTGAATTCAAATCGGATTGCGTTGTGTAATTTAAACCCCTCTGGGCTTACTAACAATATCCCTGCGCCGAATCGCCCATCAGCCGAGGACCCATCAACGAACAATTTCCACTCTTGGCTGTCATCCATATTATCTACCATTTAAACCTCAGGGGGATGTGTGAATTCAACTACAAAGTCCGCCAGCGCTTGGCCCTTTACAGCGGTCCGAGGCGTATAATGTAGGTCGAACTGGCTGATTTCTATTGCCCATTTCAGTAACCTTCCAGATGCGTCTGGTTTTTACAACACTTGTCTCATGGGAAAGTTGGTGAGCACGCATATTGAGTGTACTTGAAAGTAGGGATGAAGTTTGCGAGAGGCTGTGAGTAACGAGAGTGCGAGTTTCTCCATGTCTGGGTATCGTGTCTCCGCATCTAACATGGCTTTGCTCATATAGTACACTGGGAACTGATTCCCATCCTCTTCTCTGATCAACACTGAGCTGACAGCCTCTTTGGATACAGCCAAATACAAGTAGAGAGGCTCGCCGACCTTTGGCTTTGATAGCAATGGGGGCCGTCCCAAAAATGCTTTAAGGTCGGCGAAAGCCTGTTCACATTCCGGTGTCCACTGAAATCGCTTTCCCCCTTTGAGGACCTTAAAAAATGGCAAGCATTTGTCAGTAGATTTGGAGACGAATCGATTCAAGGCCGCAATTCTCCCCGTTAAGCTTTGCACTTCTTTTGGACTTCGAGGCGATTGCATGTTCAACAAAGCGTTGATTTTTTCGGGATTAGCTTCGATTACTCTCTTATTCACCATGAATCCAAGAAACTTTCCAGACGCTACCCCAAATGCACACTTCACTGGATTGAGCTTCATTCGATATTTCCTCAACACCTCGAAGGTCTCTGATAAATGGCGGAAATGATCCGCGGCGACCATGCTCTTGACCAACATGTCATCGACATACACCTCCATGGTGTTTCCCAATTGTTCTGAAAACATGCGATTCACCAGCCTTTGATAGGTAGCTCCCGCATTTTTCAAGCTGAATGACATTGCTTTGTAGCAATAGAGTCCTCTATCTATTATAAACGAAGTATGCTCCTCGTCCGATTCACACATGGGGATTTGATTGTACCCGGAGTAGGCATCCATGAAGTTCAGCAGTTCATGCCCTACTGTTGAGTCAACCAACCGATCGATCCGGGGCAGTGGGAAACTATCTTTTGGACATGCCTGGTTCAAGTTTGAAAAATCAATACATACCCTCAATTTCCCATTGTGTTTTGGTACCAACACAAGGTTTGATACCCACTTCGGATAGCGGGATTCTCTGATGAAGCCATTTTTCAACAGCTTCGTGACCTCGTCTTTCAAGGCCTCATATTTTTCTGAACTCATGGGTCTTCTCTTCTGCCTATGCCCGGGGCTTCGAGGGTCAATCTGGAGTCTGTGGCAGGCCTCTTTAGGATCAATCCCAACCATGTCGCCATGCTTCCACATGAATACATCGAGATTTTTAAGTAAGAAATTCTTCAATTGATCTTTTTATTCAATTGGTGAATCCAACCAAATCTGCAATTCCTTGATTGGGTCATGTGGGTCTACGCCGAAGCATTCTAGCCTTTCTGCCGAGGTGGAGCAATTGTCTCCTGCAATTCTTGGGTCCAGATCTTCCAAGTTTTCTTCTAGTGTCATAGTGATGTCCTTATTTTCAAAGATCTTCCAAGTTTTCTTCTAGCTTTTCAAGCTTCGTTCTTTAAACTTTCGGATTGCGTTCGTGTAACAGGCCCGCGCCTCAGTTTGGCTTCCCCTTACAATTGCAACGACATGCTCCGTGGGGAATTTCATGCAAATGTATTTCATATGCGTTGCAGCCCCCAAGTCAATTAGACATGGTCTTCCAATTGAGCCATGATAGGAGGATATTTTGTCCACAACCAAAAATTTCATGGGGATTCTGGAAATAGTTGGTGCTTGCCCCACCTCAGTTATTAGGGTTATGGACCCTCTGGGGGTTATGCTGTCTCCCGTGAATCCATATATTGGATCCGGGACCGGAATAAGGGGAGTGCTGATCCCCATTTTATCGAACGTTACCCCGTAAATCACATTTACCGAGGCACCATCATCAACCATCATCCGTGATAACCCATTTCGAGCCACCACTACCCTGATAACCAATGCGTCGTTGTGGGGAAAATGTACTCCAATGGCATCGTCTTGGGTGAATGTGATTGGCTCTGTCCGAGGCATCCCTAAAGGATGTGAATGGATATGGTAATTCATGTTGGCGAGTTGTTTGGCCTCTCTGATGTACTTCTTTTGGGAGTTGTTTGTGCTCCCACCTGGGTGGGGGCCTCCCAGTATTGTGTCGATTTCACGAATGAGGAGGTCGGCCACAGGCACAGGTGGTTCCCGTGTATCTTCAGCATGCGCCGAGGCGGTATCCTGGCCCTTATTCCTGTCTCTTTAACGATTGTCAATTCTTTCCTTAGTTGAGTTCTTCCACGGAGCTCTCCTATCAGCTCGGTTGAACTTCTGACCACCGGTTTTTTGAGTTCTTCCTGTGTCGGGGGGATAGTCACCTCCCCTTCTCCCCTGCGCATTTTGGTCAGCTAACATGTGGATTTCCCTGCAATCCTCCATTGCGTGACCGTAATATCTGTGATAGGCGTAGTAAGCCCCAATCATGGGCTGCTTTCCACTTCGGCCACTTTCCACTCTCCCTTGAGCCGTGGGAGGATTTTGGGAAGGGGTGTTAGAGTGCAAGTGAGGGATAACTTCCGTGATTTCTGCGGCAAAGCTAGATCCTGTCCTCGGAAATGGGCGAGGCGCGCCACCTTGGTTACCGCCGACCCTATCCTTGTTTCATCCTTTCTTGAGGTCCGCTTCATTGGAATATCCAAGGTTATATCTCCCTTGGGGATGATTATCTCTGGCCCTAGCCATTTCCTCCGATACAATCTCTTCCTTCATTAGGTCTACCAGGGTATTGTAATCCCTTGATTTCCTGCTCCGGACAGCCCTCCAGAACATGCTGGTCATATCTAGCCCTCCTTTTAAAGTGGAAAACATCTCCACTTCTGTGATATTTTCGCAGATATGCATCTCTTCAGTAAACCTAGCTAGGTAACTTTTCAGAGACTCGTCCCTTCCTTGCCTCAGATCCTGAAGGCGTTGGAGCGGGAGTTGGCCAGGCCTGGAGGAAACAAAGCCATTTTTTAAAGCCGTCTTCATATCTCTCCAACTGTGAATGCTTCCAGGAGGGAGTTTTTTATACCATCGTATGGCACTTCCCTCAAGGGTTAAAGAAAAGGCTTTACATTTCAATGCCAGAGTGGCTCCGGCTATTTCCATGCTGGCGCGGTAATTTAACAGGTGATCATCAGGATCACCTCGGCCAGAGTACTTTTCTATTTCTGGCATCTCAAAGTCATGAGGTACGGGGCACCTACGGAGGCCCTTTGTGAAGGGACTTACTTCCTCTTCGTCATCCAACTCGTAAGAGGGCAGTTCACTGTTTTCATCGTGACCGAAATACATTGGACCATTGTATTGGTCGTGGAGCGGTGGAGCATACTCTTGCCTTTGTGTTGGCAAAACATGGTCGTGGTTTAGCCTTCCGTGGGCTGGTAACTCGTTGCGAGATCTTGTCCGAACTACTTCGGCTCTTCTTTCCTGCCTATTTCTAGGCTCATGTGCTGATGCCAACCTTTCTGCTCCCGTACCATGTTGGTCCCTATACATTTGACCATGCGACAAGGCTTCTTCAGCGCGTCGCTCCCGCCTATTTCTAGGCTCTGCGGCATTGTGCCGACCTGGGTCCGTTTGCCCCAGTCGTTGGCCCCTGAATAACCCTCCTATTCAGCTGAAGACACTGCCGAATTTTTCGGGAGAAGCCTCCCTGTGTCTAGGTGGGAGTGGGTTTTGTTCTTCATGTGCTTCATGCTCCGGACCTAGCTCGTAGGAGGGCTCGGATTCTACCTCAGCATATGCATGTGGATCTTGATAATAATATGAGGCAGTGGCAGCCTCGGATGGTGAATAATGTGGTTGTGGGTATTGCTGAGGCATCACGGGTTCGTTCATAACATACCCTCTGGCCATAAAGACATTCATTGCAGCAGTTTGTTCTATCTGCTGCTTCTGCATCTCCAGCATTTAAGCCGCCATGTGTGTCATGTCACGCATCATGTGGCGATTTCGGTGCCGGCAAGGCGGGTTAGGTCGTGCCACTTCCTCATTGGCGTTTTCATGGAGTCCTTGAGGAACCTCGCCCTCGTTGTGTTGGCCACTTCTTCCCCTACGGGGGTTAACATCACCATCACTTTCGTTCATGTTTAGGGAAATTCCTTAATCCTATCTTGTCTTTCAAAGATGAGTGGACTTTCGTTTCAAAAATCCCACCTTTTTCAAGGTTACGAAACTTATATCTCAAAGTTATACGTCTTTTCCAAGGTGAATAAACTTATGTTTCAAAAATTTTACCTTTTTTCAAGGTCACTGAACTTATGTTTCAAAGCTCTTTACGCCTTTTTCAAGGGTGTTAAACTTATCTTTCAAGGTTATCACACTCATATTTCAAAGTTTTTCAAGGTTAACGGACTTGTCTTTCAAAGTTCTTACCTTTTTCAAGGTCAACCAGCTTATCTTTCGAAGCTCTTACCTTTTTCAAGGCCAACCAGCTTATCTTTCGAAGCTCTTACCTTTTTCAAGGCCAACCAGCTTATCTTTCAAAGCTCTTACCTTTTTCAAGGTCAACCAGCTTATCTTTCAAAGCTCTTACCTTTTTTAAAGCCAACCTTTCTATATGTGGCTTTTTACCATGTGTTTTCGTGGTTAGCAGTATAGCTTCCCACAGAAGGCACCAAAATGTTGACCACAAAATCCGACTGGACCTTGGACCAACACGTCTCAGCTCCTCCCTCTTGAACACGTGGATCTCCTGCGCACTGTGACAAACAATCAGCTTGCAAAGGGGGCCGAGGTGGCTCCCGTTTCCACTCCGATGCCTAAGTCACTACTCATTTTAGGCGAATATATCTATTGGGTGCGGGAAATATAAGTGTGTAAAAGAGAGAAAAGGGAGTGAGAGAAGTATATTGTTCAGAGTGAGAAATTGCTAACCCTTTACTTGGAGACAATCGTGCTTTATTTATAGAGGAACTTGTTATCTCAGATCACGACACGTGGCGTACTTTACACTTGTCATCACCCTAGCTCATGGAGGTGACAACCTTACTTTTTAACCGTAATCATTGCTACATTTCGTAGGGGATGGGCGTTTGTCACGTCCTGGTAAAGGCAATGTCCCATCACTGACTCCATCTCTCTTCTGGTCAACGCCATAAAGCGCCCCGGCTGAGTATAAAGCACATCGGCTAGGCGTCAACCAGGTCGGCTAAAGAGGTTTGCTTGACGTACCACCTCGGCATTCATCCCAGGGTGATATTTTAGGCCTTATCTGTGGGTCAAGGTCCGTTGGCCCTTCGCTGGTGGATCACTGTACCTTTCTTTGGGCCAGGATTCAACAGTAACAACTCCATAGGATGTGGGAAATTTCGTGTAGTAGTGGTAGATGGATGTCGCTAGCTTCAATTCATGCAAAATGAGCCTTCCCAAGATAGCATTGTAATTTGACATGATGTCCACCACTACGAAATCAGCTATGACCATCTTTGACAAGGTTCTGTCACCAGTTCCACCAATAAAGATATTTCTCCCCTTAGGCTGACATAATCACCCGTGAAACCTTATAACCTCGCTTTACTTAGTCGCAGGTGACGTGGATCAATTCCCATTTTCACGAAGGTCTTCTAGTATAAAATGTTTATAGCACTCCCATCGTCGACTAAGGTCCTATGAATCTTTATTCCACTAACAGGCATTGTGATGACAAAAGCATCTTAACGCGGCTATAGTACACCACTAGCATCTTCCTCACTGAAACCAAATGGCTACGAATTGTCTGGGTTGATCGAATTGTTGCAGATTTGATAGTTGTTCCTTACCTCCTAAGCTAAATCCCTTCTCTTCCTTTTTTATTAGACCTGAGTTTGCTTGCCACTTACCAACGTGCGAGTTTCGTCAGGTTGATTCCCACCTTGGAGATCTGCATTATGATGAGCTGAATATTTTTCTTGTTGCGTTGGAGATTTTCCCAAGTCATGTGGTTCAGCTGCATACTCCCATAGGTTCCCCCTTTTGATTAGTCTGTCTATCTCAAACTTCAAATTCCGGCATTCGTTAGTTGTGTGCCCGGTAGATCTAAGGTGTTTAGAATATCTGGATGGATCCAGACAGGCTGGATCTTGGTTTATCGGCCTAGCTGGAGGAAGGATTCCTTTTTCCTTAACACTCTTGAAAATGGTCTCTACAAGTGTACTCAATGGCACATGGTCGCTTTTCCGCTCCGCGTTGTAAGGACTGAACCGATGTGTTGGTTTATAGTCCCGTTTATTCCCTAAGTTATTTCTTTTGGACTCCTTCTTAGCTTCCTTATCCTCCTTGTCTAATTCCTTAGCCGGACCTTGCTAATTGTTTTTTGGACCCGAAGCTTCCTCCGCATTGATGGATTTCTCCGCCCTATTTAAAAAATCTTGATAGGTACATGGCCAATCCTCGTGTACTGACCACCAAAAGTGAGTTTGAGCTTGTACACCTGACAAGAATGACATCAATAGCGCATCGTCGGAGATCTATATCCATCTAATAACTCAAAATCAATAATCTAAATTAATAGTCAAACTAAACTAATAGATGCATGTGTTGATTTTAAACTAAAATAATTAGTTTTGTAAAGATATATACCTCAAATTATCCGGGCCCAATACTCAATAATATATCAATCGGCCTTTGCACTCGAGGTTTAGATCTGCAAAAAAAAAAAAAACTTGTATTTGAGTTACAATATTTCCTATATATATATATATATATTGTAATTTTCAGCTAATAAAAAGTTTAATTTTAATTAGATTACGACAACATTAATTTTTAAGCATTCAAAATAATTAATTGTTAAATTAATTAATTTTATAAAATATTAATTATTAAAATATAAATACGCTTTTTGTATTTAATTATCTAAATACTTAAATGTAATGAAATTATATTTTTTTTAAAATAAAAAATAAGGAAAATGATGAATAGTGTACATTTGGTATAAGATTTAGTGTTGTTGCATTGGAGTAAAGAAGCTGGAATTTAATTGTAATTCAAATTTATTGTAAAAGTGAGAATTTAGTGTAAAAAAATCATGGTAGGTTAGTTTCGACACCTCAGTTCGAGTCTATAGGTGGGTTGGGATTTGAATTTTTTTATATATATGTTCAGAAGAAAATAATTGAAAGTAATAATAATAAGGTAATTTTTAATGATATTATGGAGGACATGTTTTGCCTCCAAAATTTCCATAAAAAAAGTACTTGTATTTATTGTTGTTTATTAATAAGAATTTAATATCAGTTATTTTTTAAAAACGATGCAACTCCAGATCATGTGCAAATATATGTTATTTGCAATAAAAAATAATATCAATTTTTTGCGAATACAACTTATTCTTTTTTTTTTTTGTGAAAAAGTGGAAAAATTAATAATCATTTATTATTTAAATATATAAATTGACTTTTATTATTCAAATAAGCTATTATAACTAAAAGTAATTTTACTGCTTTCAAAACTTTAATAATTATTTTAATATAATATTATTTTTTATGCATTTTGACACGGGAGAAATTATGTATAAGAATTAAAATTTTACAGATCGTGTATAGCACGATAGAAATACTAATATATTATATAGATTCTAAATATTCAGGTTTGCACTATTGCCCGGCGTGGATAGCAATTATGTTGCCCACCTCCAATGGTAAAATACCCGAGTGTTCCATTTAAAAATTAATCGAACACTTGGCGCATTTTTATTGGAGGTGGGCATAATTATTGCCCACGTCATGTAACAGAACAATTTCCTCTAAATATCATTGTAGGATTTAAATAAAACAATTTTGAAGATGTGTGACACTGAGAAAAAGTAAAAGGTACAAAATAAAACTTTTACCTTTAATATTTAATGTGATTTTAGGGATGACATGCTTATAGTTGGCCTTCACTAGTGAGTTTTTATTAAAGTTCTCGTTGAAATCTTCGATTTGATATCTATATTGCATATTTTTCAGTTTCAAAATATGAGTATAATTATTAAAAGTATTCTGATTAATTGAAATACTTCATTTTAGGAAAGACAGTTTTGACCGAAAAAAAATTCTAAAACCCGTTTTTGGGAAGTGTCATTCATTTATATATTGTAAAGATATATAAAGATAAAGACTTCTTTACTCATTTTCAACAAACATTTCCATTAATAAAATAATATACATATGAAAAATATATACATATATATCTTTTAGCAACTCATTCTCACAAAATTACTATTATAAACTACATTATTTGAAATAATCTGTCTCAAATAGGGGATGAAATAGGAGCATCCATCGGTCTATTTTTGTTTTTTTCTTTTCGTTTTAATAAAATTTTGAGCCTATATATAGCTTATTTTTTACTTACAAATTTTATTTAAAAGTAATTTTTTTCTCATTTAAACCTTTAACTCAATTTAAATCACATTATTTAAATAAATTTCATGGAACGACAAATATAAGATATGTGAAAAAAAAATTAAGGTACGTGTAATTGTACATTTTTTGTAATTAATTGTCTTCATTCGCTTCTCATTTTTAATTAAATATTCATTTTATATGTTAATATATAAATTCGATATATGTAAATAATAAATAATCGTACATCGCACGAATGTAAGACTGGTAAAAATCAAAATCTTAGAGTTTAGCGCACCACACAAAAATCATTTGGTGTCAATCTCAATATCTAACTATAGGGTGCTATTATAGTAATTAGCAAAGCAATTTGACTTGGGAAACAGAGAAATGTGAGGGGTGAAGGGGGGTGTGCTGTGTGGGGTTCAAATGGTTATATCAATAAACTTTTGAAAGGGTAGTGGTTGGGGATTGGAGGAGGGAAAAGAAGAGAAGATGAGGTGACAAGAAGGTTGATGTGTATATCTCTTTGTCCGATAGCAAATATAAATATTTTAATTGTTTTTCCAAATCACAATTATTGAGAGGAAAAATTGGCTGTTCTTATTATTCATTATCATTCCATCACGTGTTTTCCATTTACTATATGACAAAAAAATATCTTGTGCCTTCACGTGAAAATTTATCACTAACCCAATGATCTCTTTATAGCTGTGAAGCACATTACATTATTTTTGTTTGCTGATTAAAAAAAAAAAAAAGGTGTAGCCCACACCCTGAGGGCCCGAATCGACCACGTCCAAGGTCATTGATTCGATTTGTTTGCTGATTAATTTAGCAGAAAACTGACGGTTCAGAGCTTAGAAGCTAGAATGCTTCAATCACATTTTTTAATCATGCAATAGTGTGCTTTTATCAATATCAAACAGGAGCTAAACAATAAATAACAGTATTTAAAAAAATAAAAAAATTAAATTAAGGATTTTGTTAATTTTTTATTTTAATCTTGATTGATGGTACGATAGTACACACTTTAAGTAATTATTCCACGTTTGTACACAATTCTAGCAGTACACAATTAATTATTCGACATTTGTACATATGATTGAGCAATTAACTCAATTAGGAAAAATGAATTTGTACAGAGGCCTGGACATCCAGGCCCCCTCGGCATCTAAAGTGAGAGGGCCTGGTGTACAAGTAGTATTGTTCACTTAGTTATTCAATAACCCGGAATCGATAGAAACGATAGTCTGTACACTTTAAGGACTGTTTGGCAAAATTTTAAAAGTTATAAATTAATTTATTTATATTTTAAGATAAAATATGTGGTTAAAAAGTGGGAAGAGAAAATATGTGTAGTTAAAAAATGGTTTGAGAAATTGTGTTGTTAATAAATCTTAATCTTAATATATATAATAATAGTATAACCGTCAAAAAAACCCACACATAATTTCCCGTCATTTTTCCCTGCTAGTTTAGGAAACTTTATAATTTTATTAATTATTTTAATAATTGAATTAGGAAACTTCAATTAATGGAAAATTAATTATAAGTGACATGTAATAAATGACTTAATTGATTGTAAAAAATAAAAAATCTATAAAAAGATCAAATTGTATATTATTTTTATTCTTTTGATAATTATTGTAATATTTTTTCGTCAAAAAATATGTAATATAGGTGTCAAATTCATGATCTTAACGAGAAGTTCAATACAAGTTAACAAATGAAAGCAAACTCTAAATATATCATTCTTAAAATTGCCTCAAATAATAAAGGTAAAAGTTTTACTTATACTTTTACTTTTTTTAATATCTAATCTTTTTAATTTATCTCATCTAAGACATAAAATGATATTTATCATTTTTTACCCAACTTCAATTTGACATAAATGATTAATTTCAAATCTTTTTTCTTATCCAATTAAAAGAAATAATGATATCCGATCTTTCTAAGTAAATTCAATTGAATTATTTTAATTTCTACAACTTCAGGTTTCGATAAACTCTTTGGTAATTTTGAAATTAATTTTATAAATTTACTCATTTTGTTCATTTATCTATTTTTTAATTTTTATAAATTTAAAATAACATCAATTTGTACAGACTTTAACAATTAATTCATTGAATTTTATAGAAAATAAAAATATAAGGTTTTATCAAACTTATTTTATTTAAAAATAAAATATAGTCCATACATTTATTTAACATGCACAAAAAATAGTTTTTTGTGTGTGTGGGTAACATAGTCATTTTCAATAGTTGGTGAAAAATAAAATGTCACATTGTATTTGAAACCATTGAATATGAGTAAGTTTGATATAAACTATAGAAATTGTTTTAAATGTGTGATTGAAAGTGAAAGAAGGTAGTATAAAAAATAAAATAATTGTCAAATCAATCAATTGAGTGGTTAAAAATTGATTTTCTTTTTTCAGAATGTGTGGTTAAAAAGTAGTATGTGCAATTGTGAAAAATTAATTTTTAAATAATATATGGTTGTGAATGAACATTAAAAAAAATTATTTTTTAATAATCAATTCTATATGAATAAATAAACTAAGGAAACTAGATAATAAACAATTGACTGTTAAAAAAAAATGCAATTCATAACTTTTCTTTTCTTTTTCTTTTTTATGATATTTTGATTGTATATTGAATATACAATTTATGCATTAAAGTAAGAAATCTTATAGGGAGAAATGAAATTACAAATTATTCACAATTTGTGTGTGCAAGTTATTATTATTATTTTTTATGGTGTTATTTTTATCGGACATTGTATTTTTACAACTTATTCAATAAATACTATTACTAGTATATATAATAACAAGATAGTTGGCTCAAGTTTTCCGGTCAAAACTGCTGACATCATTTTTTTTTGTCAAAATATGACATTTATTTGTTTGACTTAAGATCATTAAATATTAATTGTATCAGCACCATTGCATTGGCACTCATTCCCCACTACACGAGAATCAGTGCATTGGTACTAACAAATTGTTTAATCAATTCTATAATACATTGATTCATTAGTTGGATAATTTTTATATGGATATCAAGAACAAATTATGTAACATTTAAGAATGTAAAAAAAAAAAAAAAAACAATTTCCTTTTGTGAAATATATATATTTTTTCTCATTATTATATTTTGACATTACTAAAAATATTTACAAAAATATTATTTGTAACGTTGAGCAACATTAACGCAAGAAATAAAAAATATTGTTATTTTCCATAAATAAATTTAATACACGTGCAATTCCTTTTCATGTATTGATTGATGTTCTGCACGATCTAATTGGAAAGTTTTAATATCCTAAATTTTAAGGATTGATATAATAAAATCCAATAAAGAAATTATGTTTATTCATTCTTTGGGAAAACATTTTTTTCCTTTAATCATTCTTTGAATTATACTTGGCATTCATTAATTCACATCTCATTTTTTAAAATTCGTTTTTAACTATTTTTTATTAATAAGGTATTCTATATATGATATAAAAAAATCTCTACTTTTGAATCATATATTCTCCTATAATATACATTTCTATACCACATTTCTTTTTAATTGTATTGTATGCAATGACCATGAATCGTAATTATTTAAAAATTATGAACCACAATTATTATTTTTAAAGAAGTTTTTTTAATTTACATTGAATTTTGCTATTGAATACTTTTTTGTTTCTTCATATTCTTTCCCATAATATATGAATTTAATTGTTTTTGTTATATATTTCTCACATTTTCATTAATTATTGAATATATTTAGTTAGTTATTCATTAATTAATAATTATAATTTTTTTTTGTTCCGTGCAACGCACGAGTGCGAACACTAGTTGATTTATAAATTGAAACTAGTGCTTCACTCACGCGTTACATGTGTTTGACTGCTTATAATGTAATTACATAAACCGATGAATAATATTTATTATATTTTTATACACTAAATTACCTAGTAACGAAATTGCAAAAAATAAATGTCGTTATATTACAATATCGTACAATTTGTCGACGAAACAATATCTTCTTTCAACTTAGATTCACATTCTAAATATTGTTTGTACGATATAATGTTATATCCGACATTCCAATGAGAAGATGTCCAAGGTAGGAGAGAGAAAGAAAGAGATATTATTTTAAGTGGAATACTAGTTCTATCACCCGTGCGATGCACAATATTAGATATATACAAAATATTTAAAGTAAAATGTAAAAAATTAAACTTGCAAAGAAAAATCTAAATTCTAAAATACGGAATATTCCTCATAGATCTATACATATTTATGAATTATAAATTAATAAAGGGACAAATATTTCAAATTCACAAAATTCATAAACCAAAACAAATGTCCATCAACTTTCACTATCTAACCGTATTTCTCCGGTAGATTTTCTTCAAAATATTATTTAGATTATAGAAAGTAGAGATGGTATTGGAAACCCGACCCATACCCAACCCACTAAAAATTTACAACCTCCATACCCTACCCATATGCTCATTTAAGAATTGCGGGTCGGGGGTGGATCGGAGGCGGGTTTGCTTCTATACCCATTTAAAACTCATTAATAGTTATTTATTTTTTATTTTTTTATTTTTTTAGGCTGTAAATAGGTTATAGGTGCTCCTAATTAACTTGAATTGGTTAAATGTTGGACTTCACTTGAATTTGATTTGAAAAAAACTTGTTATATGTTGAAACTAAACAAGCAAATTTAAACAATTTTTTTATACTTTAACAAAGTCAATAGTTTAAACATATTAAGGTTTAGACGTTAATAATGTCAATAGATGTTTGGGTTCTTTATTTATTTATTTATTATTTTTTTAAACAATCACTTTTATTTTAAATTCTATAATTTTTTAAGGAAATTAATTGGTATGCGGGTCGGGTATTGTATTGTAGTAAAACTCACACCCGACCTATACACATGTTGGGTTTTAAAGTTTACCTCTATACCCTAACCACGAACCTATTTAGTCGGGCAATCCCTGCCCATTTATGTGGGGTCTCCAACAGGCATCGGGTTCGTGTTTATTATTGCCACCCCTAATAGAAAGTTTATTTTGACGAAAAAGATGATTTATTTGAAATAATGTTACCAAACACTCTAAAGCTAAATAAGCCTTCAACTCACCAAAATATTCATTATCTAGATCATCAACAATAGACTCTATGCTGGACCTCACATGCTTTCTTAGATTATCCTTTTTTATCCTTTCCTCTTTCTTTTCCTTCATTTTCATATTCAAAGTTCAACTTCAAAATAATTTGCTTTCTTTTTCTCTCTGCAATGACCATACATATACCCATTTCAAAATAAAACCCTCTAAAAATAATATAATGTTACTAAATCTATGTTTGGTGTACATAATAAAGTTCATATCTATGGCAGCAAAAAATTGAAGGAATTCGTGACATAACTGGTTGATTTTTAAAATATTTCTCTCTAAATTATTATACATAATATGCATTTTATGAATACAAACCCTTGAAGATGCTCTAAAACGATAGTGTGTGCCTTTCCAAAATGGTTAAAAAATGAAGACATGTACCCAGAAGACTGATCATAGCATCTTCAGTTACCTGATCAAATAAAAGTTTAATTTTCGTTGACATCATCTGCTACCTGTCACCTGAGGTTCCTTTCAAATAAAATAAATGTTATAGCCAAACTTTTGTTTGATAATCTCTTTAATCGGAACATGTTATACCTATGCTTCATTAGTTATTAAAAATAAAATAAATTTTATCGATATTCTTAATCCCTAACTCTAGGAACAATAATATGAGATATAAATGAAAAAAATGGGGGCAAGGCTTCAGAACACTGGGGGCAAAGCTTCAGAAGCTTTCACTGCTACCTTCCATTTTTTTAGCAGCTACCCACCTCATCTCAACAGTTTCTATCTTAGTTCTTGTCTGTTCAATCTTAGATATTGTCCTTAAAACTTCTATTTCTACAGCTCTCTCAAAAGCAGGAACACCAAAAATTAAATGGTACGTATCACATAGCAAATGCGTAATTAATATTAATAATGCTACAATAAGTTAAAGTCTTACTTTCTAGAAAAGTTTAGTTAATTGAAAAAAGTAAAAAATGACTTGAGTTTTATTTAAGCACAACAATTATCCTCATATGATGTAAAAATAAAAGAAAAAATGATGAAGCAAAAATTGTGAGCCAAAAATAGGTGCATGACCTGTTATGCTATTGAGAGGAAGCAAGGCAGCTGATTATGATTCACGAAAATACAATTATCATTATGTTTGTTTACACTGGAAAGTTTCAATAAACAAAAGACATTATAAAGTAATGAATACGAAGAAATATAATTGAATTTTGATAATCAATATTCAAATTTGGTTGGTTGACAAAATCAAACTAATTTTTGGAAAACTTCTTTAAATTTTTATTTATTTGAAAAGAAGCAAACATCTTATGCAAATCACCGTAGTAAAAGAACTAAAATCCCCTATACCTCTAATCAAAATCAGTTTTTCTTCAATTTTATGCCCTAGGTTCTTCATATATGGAATTTCCAGGAGGACATTTATTCTAATTTAAGCAATAAGAGAGCTTAGCACGACTAGAACTCTATTGGGAAAGGTTACACTCACAGGCCTTAGCTGAAAGGACACATGCTAATAATACTGACATTATTTTCCACAAACATGGATCACATTGCACAGTGTCAATATATTATGTTCGTTGACACCTTATGCAATGTTGGCTAGTTGAAGAAAGTGACCAAGAATAGTCTCACCTCGAGGCTCCTTCTTGATACCGTAAAAAAATATTTTCTTTACATTTTATATTTTCCAGCTTAAATAAGGAAGTTACCAGCCTATTGTGTTCCAATAATCTTTATCTGACTTGCATTTAAATTTATTAACACACCTCCACTGAAGACCAGATTATAAAAAAAACACGTTTCATCATGTAGAATGATGATGTAACATTGTAACCTTCCGGTGCCTTACCAAAAACTAATGTCTGAAAATCAACAGCTGGAATATCCCTATCTACCTAGTAAAGCAGATACTTATGAATATAATAATCTAATTGTGATAACAATAACATTTTAAATAAAGTAGTGTCTCTTTGCTATTAATATGTGCAAATTCAATCATATATGCAAAAGACATTAAAGGGGATTACTTAGACAACTTGAACGATATTTGACCGAAATATGGAAGAGTAACTTACGTAGTTGCGATAGCAAGAATTTGTTGAATGGGGTCATATGCCAGCAACATAGATCCTGAGAGGATACCATAGTGGAAAACCAAACGAGGGTTTACATCATCAGGTTTCATATTATCTGAAAGTCCCATAGGTTGCAATAAAAATGTTAATTAGATTAAGAAACCTAAACTATTTTCAAATTAATTTTGAACATTATTTAGCAGTAGATGGTTAACTGGACATTGTACACACTTAGCTAGATTACTCATAAGTTGCTTCAAATGAACCGGAATAACAAGAACCAATTAGCATTATAAATTTCACTCTTAGTAAACCCAAAATTGGGCAAGTCAGCAGTAGCACATATGCCTAAGCAGTACAACAAAACAAATAAATAAATAAAATAAAATAAAATAAAACCAAATCTGAGAACTAAAAAGGTTGCACACCTTCAGAGAGTCGGCCTTCAATTTAACATCCAAATCAAAACCCACAGATGAGCTATAAAAGGCTTGAGAATACCCACATATGAATCTCCATTGTTATTTGAAAGGGAGACAATAGCCCAATAACCTTCCCTGTGGAGAAAGCTTGGAATTATTTGCCAAATGGGCATCTGATTTTTGTAAATGTTTCCACCAAAAGATTGAAACTTAACAATACCCAAAATCAAATATTTATAGAGAATACATACCAAAAAATAAAAGATTGAAACTTAACACTACCCAAAATCAAATATTTATAGAGAATACATACCAAAAATATCAGAATAATAGCAGGGTTGGAATCAACAGTGCCAGAAACATAGCACTTGAGGCCTCCAAACTCTTCAATATGCTCTATTCCTACGCTTGAGCCTAGGGTCGATGGGTTTTCACAACACTGAGAGTCAAGGCTTGACATTTTGTTACCTCAATTTCAAACTACTTTAAAAAAGCATCCAGCACCTTCAAAGTAAACTAAAATCTGGTTAACGAAAAAATTCGAGGTACATATAGAGAACCCATATCAAATTTTTGCAATTCTCGAAAACAAAGATCTTTGATGTAGATAATTACAGATGCAAGGGACTAATATGGTTACCTTTCTTGGCCACCAGTGTCCCAAATCTGAGCTTTGATGACCCTTCCATCGACATTCGGCAATAATTTACCAAATAAATGATAGATCTCAAGTCAATAGGAGTATTCTATTTCCACACGCATGGATAGTGAACCATCATATGATCAGCAATAATTAATCGACGGAATGATAAATATGAAGGCAATAGCACTACTGGTTCTCACATAGCAATATTATGCTCCCACGAACTCTGAAAATTTAATGCCAAAGCTTACTATAGAAACCATTTCGTGGTGTCTTGCTGGATACAATATCTGAAAAGGAGTCAACCAATTGTCTTGCCAAACTACTTGGATCATCGATTAGAGTTTGAAAGCACTTTATTATTATTTTCAAAAATGAATTTTTCAGTTTTTCTTCTTTTTGTCCATTGAAGAAACAAAACCAATTTCCGAATATCAAAAATGCAATTTGCCTTCATTTGGCTATATTTGTTTCTTGAGCAGTGTCAAATACTCTCTAATCTTCCCTACAAAACATGGCATAATTGATAATCATACATTTCACCTGCAAATTCATCCAACATGAGGAAGGGATCCAAAGACTTCAACTCAGGCCTGCAATAATAATCTGTAAGCTAATATACCAATAATACCCATATGTCAAGTTTAAAGACAACTAAAAATCCCAAAAATAAAAAAATAAATAAAAAATAATAACAGACCAATTTGAAAGCACTTTATTATTATTATTATTTTCAGAACAGAATTTTCAGTTTTTCTTCTTTTGTCTATTGAAGAAACAAAACCAAGTTCAGAATATCAAAAATGCAATTTGCCTTCATTTGGTTTATATTTGTTTCTTAAGCAGTGTCAAATACTCTTTAATCTTCCCTACGAAGCATGGCATAAATGATAATTATATAATTCACTTGTAAATTCATCCAACATGAGGAAGGGATCCAAAGACTTTGACTCAGGCTTGCGATAATAATCTATAAGCTACTAATTGCTCCAATAGTAGCTTAGACAAATCACTCATCGAACTTGCATCACAATCACATATATCTTTCATGATAAAATATAGCAAAGGGACTATCCAAAGGGAATCATAAGACAGGAATGATGCCTAAAGTAGTAACATGTACAATAATCTAACTTCAAATTAAAATTACCTTGAAATTGTCAATGGCCAATGCAGAGCGAACAGAGAAATGACTTTCCTGATAAAATAAATAAATAAATAAATAATATATATAGTTTAAAAACCACAAGCCTTCAATAGATAAGGGGAAAAAATAGTTTATCAAATCACCAAGCTGCAACATGGGAAATAATTGACACAGGAACCCAAAAATCAAATTGCAAAGGCACCTCAAAAATACATAATTTAAACTTTAGCATAGATATCCAGTTACTTCCCCAGACATCCGACGACTTCCAGTGTGTTTCTACTGGGTAATCCTCTCCAGTTGCCTAGCAATAGAAAGGTCTCAGAAGAAGAGATACAGACAGAAGAATTACAATGCAATAATGAAATGACATTAGAATTGAAATGCAACGATAGTACCTCCACATTGCCTTCATACTCATCATCCATCTCAAGTGTTTTTAAGACACGACGAGGAAAAAGAAGCCCATTACAATAAGTTGATCACAAGATTGAAATTAATAATGAAATGTTATTAGAATTGAAATGCAACGGCAGTACCTCCGGCCATTTCTCATCGTGCAATCTCCGTTTCCTACCCAAACTTTGGTCAAGTATTCTCCTGGACATAGCGGTACTCCTGGTGGTAGTGGTTTGCCTGATAGATGGCCAGACATGATGGGTTGATAAAAGGCAATCCTCCTTCTCCCTTCTACTCGGTCGAAGCTACTCCCTTTCCCTTTCAGTCGGGCAGTTCTACATCCATGGAGTACAACTTTTTTTGACGGTGCTCTCACTTGCATCACTCACGGTCGGTGCTTCATGGCCTCAGTCTTCTTCAACTGCTTCTTCGACAACAGTTTTTTCCTTCTTTACAGGCTCACATTTTTAGCCATAACCATGGCTTTGATACAATTTTTTGATGCATTTCACAGCCTTGAAGATGAACCAAGTAGCTTGAATCCCAGCAGCCGTAACCCAGCAGCAAGAAGACACCATTTGCTTGTTGTTCTTTTTATGAAAATCATGGTCAAGGAATTCCACTTTTGTTGATAGAGGAGAGAGAGACCGTGTTTTTGATGAAATGAAAGTTGCGTCCTCTATACACTTCCTTTTTCCTCCTTTGACCTATCTGAATTGTTGGCATTAATAATTACTCCAGCAAGTGAATTTGAAATTTGAACTGATGTGCTCCAAAAATTGGGAGCGATACTTTTTTTTTAAAAAAAGAAATTACCCTTGGGCGGGGATTGGGAGAGGGATAGTGGGCAGGAAAATCCGTCCCACTATCCTCCTTTAATATAGTTATCACTCATGATCGGTGCTTCTTGGCCTCAGTCTTCAGTCTTCTTCAACTACTTCTTCGACAACAGTTTTTGCCCTCTTCACAGGCTCACATTTTCACCCATAACCATGGCTGTGATACCATTTTTTGATGCATTTCGCAGCCTTGAAGATGAAACCCAGCAGCTTGAATCCCAGCAGCACGAACGCACCATTTGCTTGTTGTTCTTTGTGAGAAAATCATGGTCAAGGAATTCCACTGCTGTTGATAGAGGAGAGAGAGAGAGAGACCGCGTTTTTAATGAAATGAAAGGTACATCCTCTATACACTTCCTATTGCGTCCTTTGACTTGTCTGAATTGTTGGCATTAATAATTACTCCAGCAAGTGAATTTGAAATTGAATCCCAACAGCCGTAACCCAGCAGCAAGAAGACACCATTTGCTTGTTGTTCTTTGTGAGAAAATCATGGTCAAGGAATTCCACTGCTGTTGATAGAGGAGAGATAGAGAGACCTCGTTTTTGATGAAATGAAAGTTGCATCCTCTATACACTTCCTTTTGCGTCCTTTGACCTGTCTGAATTGTTGGCATTAATAATTACTCCAGCAAGTGAATTTGAAATTTGAACTGATGTGCTCCCAAAATTGGGAGCAGTACTTTTTTTTTAAAAAAATTACCATTGGGCGGTAAAATCCCTCCCACTATCCTCCTTTAATATAGTTATAAGATAAGATAAGATGTTAAGTGGAAATGTGAGGAAACTGGAGAAAAAAGAGGAAAAAGTGAAAAAAGAAGAGAGAGATAAATACAGTATCAAATAAATTAATAAAAAAATGAGAGGAAGATGTGAAGTAAAATGTGTGATTGTGGAAGATGTGAAATAAGAATGTGAGGAAAAGTGGACAAAAGAGGGGAGAAAGTGGAAGAGAGAGAGAGAGAGAGAGAGGAAAAAAGTGATATTACAGGGTGACCCACGATTTTTTTTTTTTTTTGTATACCTCTCACACGTAGTAGACAACCTCAAATGCGTGTGCCATTGGAGATGCTCTAACGGGCTCTAACCTAATGTGCTTCTACATAATCATAATCTATTAGTTACTATATTATTAAATCAACCAAAAAAAAAAAAAAAAATTTAAACGAAAATGTATATTTTTTTAACAAAAAATTGAAATTTAATATATATATATATATATATATATAGATGAAAGCGTCTTCTGAGTCCTTTAGTGTGTGTTTGGTGTTACTCCCTTCGTCCCGTGAAAATAGGTTTACTCATATTTTCACATAAATTAAGAAAATGTCAATTAATATAGTTGGAATTATAAATTTTTCTTGTATTTTACTAATATATTCCTACATTAAATAATGTAATAAATATGATTATTTTATATTTGTTAATAACAATGCATATTAAATAAGTGCATATTAGAAAACTTAAAAATACGTTGACTTTAAATAAAGAAATTAGCCTATGATTTGGGAAGGACAAATAAAGAATACAAGTCTCTCTTCACGGGACAAATATAGTATTTAAAAAGAGTTTTTTTTTTTAAATGAATAGTGATTTTTAGGAGAATAGATGGTTGAGATTTGATTGAAAATTCAAATATTGTAGGCTTGACTTTTAGTAGATGATTGAAATTGAGTACTGTAGAAAAAATAGAAAATTTTAAAGGAAACCAAACAAGGGCTTCATTTCACAGCAGGGAGACCATGGTTGAAGTTTTCTACAAGATCATTTAAGCCACCGTTTGATGTAAATTATTTGGTAAAAATATTATTTTCAATAGTGATTGATGTGATATTATGTGGTATTAAAAAAAAGTTTTTGATTTATGTGTAGTATATTTTATTATTAAAACGTGTGATTAAAATTAAGTATTGTAGAAAAAAATCTATTTGGTAACAGTATGTGGTTTATAAACTGATTTATTTATGATTTTAAAGTAAAAAGTAGTAATTGAAAGTTGGATAGAGAAAATGTGTATAATTAAAAAGGTGGTTTGAGAAATTATGTACTTTATAAAGTTATAAACTAGTTTATTTGGTTTACCAAACACATGCTTATTTTTATTGTACATCAAATAGAGGCTAATTTCCTAATAGCAATTATTTTTTCTTTTAAGAATAACATTAATTTTAAATTAAAATGATATTTGATATTAATTATCTGCAAAACTAAAATGTCCATACCTTCTTCTAAAATTGAAATTAAAAAACTCAAACGAGGGGAATTAAATAATACTTGAAAGGAGAAAGAGAAAGAGCTACATACTTATAAGGGTAATTGGCACGAAATGTCCATACCTTTGGACATTCTTGTGCAATTCATCCCAATATTTGATTTTTTGACATTTTCACCCACACCTTCACATTTCTTTGCCGAAAACATCCCTGTCGTTTGATTTCATTCAAAGAACCGTTAGCTGACTCAAAAATTACATATTGACCACTTTAATGAAGGACAAAAATGTAATTTTGTATTAGGGTAATTGAAGCAATTGGTCCCTACCTTTCACACTTCCTGTGGAATTCGTCCCAACGTTTGTTTTTTTTGGCAAATTCACCCTTACCTTCACATTTTCTTTCTAAAAACTTCATTACCATTTAATTTCATCCAAGAATCCGTTAGTTGACCTAAAAATCACCTATTGACAATTTTTTTTTTTTTTTTGACAATCTTATTGATTATTTTAATGAATGGCAAACAAATCATTTCCTATTACTTAATTTAAAATGATGTAAAAGAAAGAATAAAAAAAAAACAAAAAAATATTTGTTACTGTTCATCTTCTTCCCAACCCCATTCCCACTCATTCAATTCAATTAAACCTTTTTTTATTTTTTTCAATTGCTGTAATTGCACCCAGGGTATTTTTTTGGTGTTAAAGTAGGAAATGATTCAGATTGGTATGGTAGAAAACAACCATTTTTTTGCATTTAATTTATTGGTGGAGATGGTGGAAATTTAGGGTTTCACATGTTTAGGTCTGAAATTGACACAAAGAAAATGATAGGCTCGAGGGAGACGATTAGGGTTCCGTCTATGATCTACATTCGGATGCCCCGGCGCAGTTACAGCAATTGGAAAAAAATAAAGATAGTTTAATTGAACTGAATGAGTGGGAATGGAGTTGGGAAGAAGATGAACAGTAACAAATATTTTTTTGTTTTTGTTTGTTTTTATTTTTTTCTTTCGTTTACATCATTTTAAATTAAATAATAGAAAATGACTTGTTAACCCTTCATTAAAATAGTCAATAAGATTATCAAAAAAAATAGTCAATAGGTGATTTTTGGGTCAACTAACAATTTTTTGGATGAAATTAGACGGTAATGATGTTTTTAGCAAAAAAATGTGAAGGTAAAGGTGAATTTGCCAAAAACAAACGTTGGGACGAATTTCACAAGAAGTGTGAAAGGACCAATTGCGCCAATTACCCAAATACAAAATGACATTTTTGTCCTTCATTGAAGTGGTTAATATGTAATTTTTGAGTCAACTAATGGTTCTTTGGATGGAATCAAACGACAGGGACGTTTTCGACAAAGAAATGTGAAGGTGAGGGTGAAAATGTCAAAAAATCAAACATTGGGATGAATTGCACAAGAATGTCCAAATGTAGGGATTTTTTGCGCCAATTACCCTACTTATAAATATTAGAGTTACTTTATTATCAACCATTTTCCTTAACAAATTTTTATTATTATTAGATGATCGAATTTGAAATTCTTGTATTGGGTGATCATCCAAATAGTTTTTAGCATAATTCTTTTTTTTAAAAATATTTATTTGCACAAATTCGAGCACATTTTTTTTATTCAAATATATTAACAAAATTTTTCCATTTTCAATATAACGCATTTATAAAGAATATCACATTTATTTATATTCAAATATATTGATCCAGTTTTTTTTTTTTTCATTTCAATGTAATGCATTTACATAAATATATTTATTACAAACCTTAATAAATATGTAATAAATAATAAATATTTTACAAAAAATTATTTAGAATATAGAAAGTACATTTTTGGCGGAATCAATGTATGTATTTTTGTGTTCGCTCTACCATTATAATATAGGCTTGTTTGGTCATGTAAGAATTTTTCAATTTTTCATCAAACTTATTTTCAATCACACATTTCTATACAGACCACTATTTTTCATATTTTTCAACCACTTTTCAATCACACATTTCTATACAGACCCCCGGCTTGGATGTTATGGCCGTAACTTCCAGACTTACGGCCATAAGCCTTGTTCTGCTGAAATTCTTCATTTTTCCCTAAGACTTGGTTACGACCATGATAGTAGATTTTACGGCCGTGATTATAAGAGTTACGGACGTAAGGACTTTTCTACACAAATAACTTCGATCCCTTGATTTAGCTTGATCCGTCCCTCTTCTCGGCTCGACCCCAACATGGAACTTGCTCCGTTTTGTACGTAGAACACTGTCATATTACCGATGGCTCGACTTCCCCCTTTGATGTCTGGTACGGATCATATCATACTCCCTCTCTTGAAAAGGATTCAACCTCAAATCCATTTTTGGTCGGCTTTTCAAACTCCTCCTGCTTTCCTGGGCTCAATGATCATTTTTAAGTTTCGTGCGATCTTTTAGACTTTTGGGCTGCTCATTTTTGCCAATGAATTTCTTTCCCGCCTTAAGTTCATGGCTTGATTTATGTCCCTGCAAAACAGATTTAATAGAACTGGGGAGGGAATGGTTAGCTTGGTTAAGTGCAAGGTAAGAACCCTTGTACACCAACCTTTGTGCAAATAAACTCAATTTGGGGGTGGACTCTCTTTTCTTTTTGCACTCATTCTCTCCTTTTTCTGAGGTCGTGGCCTCAACTCTTTTGTTTTCAACTTTCACACCCTCTCCTTTTTCTGAGGTCGTGGCCTCAACACTCTTATTTCTTCTTTCAAACTCACGCTTGGTTTTTAACTAATCCTCTTGAACCTCTTTCGGAAATAACAGAACAAGGGTAATTTTCTTCCCACCCTTCACAAATGAATACTGATTCTTAAACTCATCGTGCACTACCCTCCTATCATGTTGCCATGGTCTCCCCAACAAAATATGGCCAACATGCATAGGTACCACGTCACAAACCACCTCATCCTTATAACCCCCGATGGCAAAATTGACCCTAGCCTGCTTATTTACCTTAATTTCTCCCGACTCGGTCAACCATTGCAATTTATAAGGGTTCGGATGGTTTATCAAGCTCAAACCCAATTTCTCAACCAACATTGTACTAACCACATTAGTACAACTTCCCCCGTCAATCACCATATCACAAACCTTTTTAACCACTAAGCGCCTAGTATGAAAGAGATTATCCCTTTGCTCACCAATTTCATCCACCCTGACCCTAGTACTAAGGACACGCCGATTAACAAGTGAATCTTTAACAGTATAGGTCAGCCCTTCCTCATCACTACTACTAGCCCCAACATCCACAAACTTAGGCATTCCCTTAAATTCATCCTCGAAACTAATTTCAACATTATCACGCAAGATCATTAGCCTTCTATTTGGACACTGGGATGCTATATGACCCGTACCCAAGCACTTAAAACACTTAATATTTCTATCCCGAGTAGTTTAAGAATTAGAAATATTTTTACCTTTCGTTGTAGGCTCCTCATTCCCTTTCGGGTTATGTTCATCATGATGTTCCTGCTTCGGTTGTGATGTAGGATAAGATGGTGAGTGTCTTGCTGCCCCCTTTCGCCTTAGTTGTCTTTCCACCTTCATGGCCATATGCACCATATCCTCTAGCTCCACATAATGTTGTAACTCAATGACATTGACAATATCTCTATTCAGCCCACTCAGAAACCTAGCCATCGTAGCTTCCTGATCCTCCACCACGTTAGCCTGAATCATCGCCACCTCCATATCCTTATGATAATCTTCTACACTCCTCGACCCCTGAGTCATACCCTGCAGCCTCTGGTAAATATCCCTATAATAATGAGTCGGCACAAACCGCTTCCTCATTATGGTTTTTAATTCACCTCAAGTCTCCACCGACTCCTTAAGGTTCCTTCTTCTACCCGTCACTAGCTGATCCCACCAAATATTGGCATAATCTGTGAATTCAATTACGGCTAATTTCACCTTCTTTTTTCCTGAATAATTGTGACAATCAAATAGCCGTTCAACCTTGTTCTCCCAATCCAAGTACGCCTCCGGATCACTCCTACCCTGGAACGATGATATTTTCACTTTAATTTTCCCAATGTCATCATCAACAACATCTTTACCCCCACGATGCCTCCTAGCATCACGACGCTCCCTATCATGCCTCCTCTCATACCTATCTCCTCTATCCCTCCTTCGCATACTTCCCAAAGATATACTTCCACTTTCACTTCCCATGTCCTCATCATCCATACCAACCTCACGCCTATTACCTCTCCTAACCTGAGAACCATCATGAGATTGATTCTGAGGTCTTTGTTCATGTTCTGCACCTCGATTCTCCATCTGAGCCATAAACCTCTCAAATTGTGCCCTCATTGCTGCAATATCATCATTACCCTGTTCATCCTTTCTATTCACACCCCTGAGCTGTTTCCTGTCTCCAACAGAAGATGAAGACGTGGAACCCTCTCTATCAGACATTTTTAATTTCAAAAAAATAAATTTCTCCTCACGTGTATTTTCACTCGTGCTTCACTCTTCTATCCCTTCAAATCTCACCCAAGAACTAATCAAGGGTCGGAAAAAGGTAAGACACGAACAAGAACAAGAACAAGAACAAGAACAAGGAAATTTGGAAATTGAGAAAATTCGGAATATTTGGGAAATATTTGGAATTTTCGATTTTTTTTAATCTGCCAGAGAATTGGACTACGAGTATGGCAGAAATAATGGAACTCGATTTGGATGAAAAACGAACAAGAAAAACACTTTTGAATTTTTGGGACTAACTCTTATGGATCAAACTGAAGAAAATTATGACTGACACGAAGAACGCGAAGAACACGAAAAAAAATCAAGAAAATCAAGAATTAACAAGAAACGCAAGAATCTGAAATAAATCCAAGCTCTGATACCAGATGATGAGATCCCAATTGGAGAATCGCGTCAAACACGCGGAAACAACACAATTAAAACCTAGGAAAGATCTGAATCAGATCAAACACGAAAATGAACGAGAACACGAGGAAATAAACAACGGAATTAAAGATAGATCGACGATAAAACCTTGATCCGACAATCACGACGCAATTAATGACGATGCGGATTGAAGAACCAAGATTGGTGAACGCCACAAGGGTTGTCAATTCCTTGATAAGTTCGTTGGGCCACAAAGATTGGATATTTGATAAGTTCAAGAAAAAGGGAATAACTTAACCTTTCAATTTTTGGAGAATCATCTCTCAATTTAATTCATAAACTCAAACTGTTCTTTACAATCATGAAAAGAAATATAAATAAGAAAAATAACCTTGATGCTAATTGACTCAAAATAGAATTCTAATTAAACTAAAATACTAAAATAGGCAAATAACTTAAAAACCAAAAAGGAAACAAAATTATTAAAAATCCTCGCAAAATCTGGCCGCTACTCAGTTACGGCCGTAAATACCGGACTTACGGCCACAAGCCCTTCTCTGGTCCAAAACTGCTTCAGTAGTTACGGCCGTGACGAATTTGATTACGGCCGTGAAATGCCCCTAGCTTGGATGTTACGGCCGTAACTTCCAAACTTACGGCCGTAAGCCTTGTTCTGCTGAAGTTCTTCCTTTTTCCCCAAGACTTGGTTACGGCCGTGATAGTAGATTTTACGGTCGTGATTATAACAGTTACGGCCGTGAAGGCCCTTCATTACAGCAGTAAGGACTTTTCTGCACAAATAACTTCGATCCCTTGATTTGGCTTGATCCGTCCCTCTTCTCGGCTCGACCCCAACATGGAACTTGCTCCGTTTTGCACTTAGATCACTGTCATATTGCCGATGGCTCGACTTCGCCCTTCGATGCCTGGTCCGAATCATATCATCTAGCAACAATTTTGCCCCGTCAACGAATTTCACCTTTCCAACGCAAGCTTCTTACTCAGAATACATCCATGTACTTAGTGTAGATATGGAACCAGTACCAGACGTACCATAATGCAATTGAGCTTGGTTTCCTTCACATTACCTCGTTTGGTTAGACATTTGCGATAGTGACAGTTGAGGTGAATTGTACGTATACCCTTTTTCTATGCCAAATATTGTGCACAATATTTGCACACTGCTTCATACTCTTGGTTTTTTTCGGTTGTACGACTCGTTGATACCATTTTGAAATGAACCCAACACTTTGCATCTTTTTTATCCTTATGCTTCTCTATCGCATCAGGAATATTGGTTACATCTTCGAGAATTTAAACAAATTCTTCAATGTCATCCAGATCAATTGGATTACTACTTACTACCTCATCAATATCTTCTGGAATGTGAACTTCATCAGGACCGAAAAACACATTTTGAAAGGGAGATTGTGGTGTTATTGGTGATTGACCGTCGAATAAATTCTCACCAAATTGACGAGTATCCATTTGTTTATTTTCTGAAACTTGAAAGAAGAATGAAAAATGTGATTGCAGTATGAGATAATAAAAAATAAAATATTTAATTGTAGTATGTAAAGATGAAATTTGTGTTTTGTAATAATTGAGAATTGAATTGAGTTGAATTGAAATATGTAAATTGAGAATTGAATTAGAATATAATGGAAGGGAGTATAGAGTAGATAATTGTAGTGAGATGTGAAATTTGAATGAAAATGTCATATTTTTAGATAAAAATTGAAAAAAAAAAAAAATATATATGCTTATGACTGCTGGGGACTCATTTTTAAAGTGTTTGATTGTTGTAAAATTGTCACAATACTTAAAAATGTGACCAAAATGTTTTACTTTTTAAAAACTGTGATCGTTTGGTCACAATACGAGCCGGAAATGAGCCGCTCGTTTCTACACGAGCTGAGCAGGTACTCAACTCGTTTTTTTATTGGATCGAGCTCGTCAAAAGATGAGCCCGAGCAACTCGTGGATCGAGTTTCGAAGAGCCAAACTGATGAGCCATCCGACCAATTGTCATTTCTATTCTCGTGTTATTTGACGATTTTTCGAACACCGTTTAATTTATGTACTCTTTTTGGCTTGTAGTTTTCACTTTAGTGTTCATTGCATTTGGTGAGATTCTTCCTCATTAAGTGGTATTAGAGCTCACAGTTCAAACTTTAATTATATGATGATGAACATGATGAAAAGTTCATGGTTTGACATTGGGCTGTGATAGTAAATGAGTCTGGTAGAAGATGGAATTCCACTATTGATAATAATATTGTGAAGTGACGAAGCAAATTATACGGGTAGTTATAGGAAAATTGAAGATTGTAGTGTGAAGAAGTCAATTTGTAAAATAGATTCGATGAGCTTAATTTAAATACAATCCTGTTTACTTGAATTGATTGAAAAGAATCTGAATGTCTATCGATAAGGGGTGCAAAGAAAGTTGGACTATCTTTATTGTGACTACTACGTATAAATTTCATATGAAGTAACTATTTTTACTTGCAACAAAGAAAAAAGTAATTTATCTAGACAGGAAGTTACTTAAAACTTTACCGAAATATAAATTACATGGGTCAAAGAATAATGCTATCCTGAGGCAGATTTAACCAAGAGAAGCACATTAATAATGCTATCCAGAGGCAGATTTAAGAGAGAGGAAATTACACAGAGACATGATTTTCAACTTCACAATCCTAAATTAAGATTTAGGTCACTTTTAATTATTATTAAATATAATATTTAGTAAATTATCCCACCCACCATACAAACCATCCCCAATTTCATTTTCAACCCTAAATTATCAACACCATTTGAATGATTTGCTCCACAACTCTCTCACTCCTAGCGCAAAATACAAAAGTCCATCCCTGTCGCAAGGCTCCATCATCATCAAGCTCCGGTACCTTACCATCTCCTCTGAAGGCACATCCTACCCGCTCCACTCCCACTCCTCGCCGTGAAGCCTTCAGCCACAACCACTCGATGATTCTGTGCAATCAAGATCGCAGATGCACAAATCACAACAGGAGGTTGTTGCGATATCGTAGCCGCGCAATGTAGCATCATCTGAATCTATTTTTTGTGCGGTTAGTGTTCATGGTGTGTGCGGTGGTGGTGGTGTTTTCTGTTTGTGCAATGCTGGTGGTGATGATTTTGTGTTTGGTGGTGGTGTGTGCGGTGGAGTTTGTTCAGTTGTAGTGTGCAGATGTGTTAGTGTGTGCGATGTTGTTTATGTGTGCAGTGTGGTGTGGTGTGGTGTGCGGTGAAGTGGTGGTGGTAGTGCTTGTTGGTGGTGGCACTGAGTTGTTTTGTGATGGTGGTGGTGAGCTCACGGTGGTGATGGTGGTGGTGATTGTAGGTAGTAGCAGTGAGTTGTTCTGTGATGTTAGTTGTGAGCTCACGGTGGTGGTGGCACTGAGGTTGGATGGAGTGGGAGTAGTCGTGGTGGTGGTGGTGGAGGCGACGGCAGCTGCGGCTGCAGTGACGATGGCTACGACAGCGACGACTGGGTGGGTGAGTAGTGGTAATGGTGGTGGTGGTGGTGGGGGTTAGGTGAGAATTGATAAATTTGTAATTTGTATCCGGAAAATAATTACAACTAAATTTGGAATTGTGACTCACAATTTTTTTTCAATTGTGACCAATTAATTTGAAATTTGTGACCGTTAAATGAGTTGTGACCTATAAAATTTTTGAATTATGACCAAAAATTAGTTATGACCTATAAAAATCGAGATTTGTATTACTCATAATTTTCTCAATTGTAACCAATTAAATCGATAGTTTGTGATCAAAAAATGAGTTGTGATAAAGAATGTAGTTGTGACCAATTACATTTATAATTTGTGACTGAAAAATAAGTCGTGACCGATAACATTTGTGATTTGTGACCAAATAATAAATTGTTACTGAAAAATAAGTTATGATCTATAAATTTTTAATTTGTGATCGAAAATAAGTTGTGACTTATAAATTTTTAATTTTTTATCGAAAAATTACTTATAAATTTTGTGTTTTGTAATCGATAAATAAGTCGTGATCTTTAATATTTGTGGTTTGTGACCGAATAATAAATTATGACCGATTAATTTATTTGTTACTCATAATTTTTTCTATTGTGACCAATTAAATCGATAGAATGTGACCAAAAAATGAGTTGTGATCAAGAATGCAGTTGTGACCAATTATATTTGTAATTTGTGATTGAGAAATAATCCGTGACCTATAAGATTTGGGATTTGTGATCAAATAATAAATTGTGACTGAAAAATAAGTTATGAGCTATAAATTTTTAATTTGTGACCGGAAATAAGTTGTGACCTATAAATTTTTAATTTGTGACCAAATAATTTTATAATTTGTGACCGAAAAATTAGTCACGACCTATAAATTTTGTGATTTGTGACCGATAAATAAGTCTTGATTTTTAATATTTGTGGTTTGTGAGTGAATAATAAATTATGACCAATTAATTTATCTGTGATCGAAAATATGTTGTGACCTATAAATTTGTAATTTGTGACTGTGAATTAAGTCGTAACTAAATAATTTTATAATTTGTGACCGAGAAATCTCATTATTTGTGACATATAAAATTTGTGATTTGTGACTATGACCATAAATTGCATAATTATGACCTTAACATATTTAATTACCTATTTAATTAAGAAAATTTATTGAATTACATATTTTTAATTAAAAACCTGATTTTTGTAAGAAAACATCAAGATTCTTAAATTTTAAATTTCATCTTTTAAAGTCCTTACATATGTATTCTTCCTTTTAAGAGAGGCCAGTAATAGGCTGTAGCTCGGCCCATATTCAACCAACCTAGCAATAAATGAAAGAAAACCAAAAAGCCATAATCAAACCCATTTCTCTTACATTCTCCCCCCATCCAAACCAGTAGACGTCTCCACTCGGGTAAAATGTTTTGAACTTTGACAAAGGAAATACTTACTCACCCAACTTTAAAATGGAAACGAATACTCACTGAACTTTGGGTAGCGCCAACCATCACTCACCGTAAACGTCGAAGTTTAAAAAAACTAACAGAGTCCGTCGTGGAACCTAGTTGTCAAGTTTATTTTAACAAGTCAGCATACCTTACATCCCAAACACAACTTAAGTTAGAGAAACACTTTAATTTCACAAAATTGTTACCCAAATATCCCAATTACGCTGAAAACCCAAAATCAAGAAATTAGAGTTCATCTTGAAAGGGGAAAAATTGAGGGGAACATATAAATCTATAATTTTGTCCAATTATTAACCCGAGTCTGACTCGACTAGTGAACAACATTTTCTCACAATCGATGGTGACGTACATAGTTGAAGATGCTGTTTTAGACGCAACTGGCGGTGGTTCCGAAGTAGGTGAGTTCGGTTATTCAATTCGCAAATGTAGCAAATAATCTTTGTTTTTAGGAATGATTTGGAGATTTTTATACCTTTTTATAGATTCAATAAAATGACTTTATTCCAAAAGTGTATGATAATTGAATAACCAATTGACAAACTTCCAGAGGCCGAAAATAATCAAGAACAATCTGATGACCTGGGGATTGAGTTTGTTCATCCTGAAAATGAAGTTAATGATGGAAATTTTCAGCATGGCAATTACTGTTCGTCAACGTGTTGTGGTGGGACTGAATTATGACATCACTATTGAAGAAAGACAATATGTAAATGAACCTTTAATTGACTCCGATAATTCGTATGATTCATTATCAGAAGAATTGCATACAGATTACTCATCGGGAGAGGAGAGGTAAAATTAGATACCCTGCCTTTAACGAAGAGAAGGAGATGTGGGTAAGGCATTTAGAGATATGGAGTAGTTCAGAAGAGCAGTGAAAAATCATGAAGTAGCTACCAAATGCAACTTGAAAATTAAAACAAATGACAATAAAAGAGCACAAGTTGTCTACAAAAATGGGTGTCCTTGGAGAATTTGGGCATCAAAGAACAAGAAGCTGAATTGCATCCAAATAAAGGTATACAATCCGAAACACACGTACATTAGAGATGGCACAAATAGGCACTCTATAGCAAAATATGTAGCAGAGAGATATCTAGACACATATAATGTAAATCTTGAATGGAAAACTAAGATAATTAAAAAGCATGTTAGAGATGATATGAAAATAAACATTGTTAGACAAATTTCGGTTGGGGCTAAGCGATTGGAAAAGATCTTGATTGAGGGAAGCGATAACCATCCGTTTGGTTTATTGTGGAGTTTTACTGAAGAGTCATTGAGGACTAATCCAGATTCTACATGTAGGATAGTTGTGCATGAGGACAAGTTTCTGGGGATTTATGTGTGCATTGATGCTTGTAAAATGGGTTTTATGGCAAGTTGTAGGCAACTACTAGGATTAGATGGATGTTTTCTGAAGGGTACTTTTGGGGGTCAGATGTTGGTTGCAATAGCTCTAGATGTCAATGATTGCATATACCCCATTGCTTATGCTATTGTTGAGAGGGAGAACACCACCAATGGAGATGGTTTATGAGCCATCTGGGTGGTGAATTACGTATTATCAACTGTAATGAGTGGACACTCATGAGTGATAGACAGAAAGGCTTGCAGAATGTTATTTTAGAAATGTATCCTGAAGCCTAGTGTTGCTTACTGCAAGTTTATGGATCGCACAAGTAATATAGTGAATTTTTAATTCTAGATATCGTACCCTCAGGGATTGTGTAAATTGTATTTTAGGCCCTATTTGTTAAAAATTTTGTTTTTAAAACATTTTTTTATGTTTTTGAGGTAAGATATGTGGTTAAAAATTGGAGATAGAAAATGTGTGTGATTAAAGAGTGATTTGGGAAATTGTATTGTTTAAAAAACATGTTTTAAACAAGTTTGCCAAACATAGGCTTAGATTATTGACCTTAACCTGAACTAGGAAATTACTTTGAGAATATTTATGAACTAAAACTAAATTACCAACTAAACTAGGAAAGCAAAGAAAATTGATTTTAATGAACTTATTGTGAAACAACATCTTAGAATTATGAATTCACTTTATCTCCATCATCCATATCTTAGGCATGATCATGATAGGATTGGATCATCAAAGAATCATCATGATTAGAGTGTTGCGGGTAAAAGAGTAATTGAACAAACATTGAATAAAACATCTTGACTTAAATATTTAACAACAATTTATAGGGTTTTGAAAATCTATGTTCCTAATGTTATTAAAACCATTTCTCGAACGGTGAATGAAACCATTTTCCTATAAGGGATCCGACGATATTTTTATGACTAATACAAACATGTAAGAAAGCATTATTATTTTGTGAACACTGTTGAAGACTACACAAAGCATAGAGGTATATTTTTATCCCCTACCAAACATTGTGATAATTAATTCAAGTATAGTGATTTTCCACTCTTTCGAACATAAAAAAATATCACATACATCATATAATCATTAGTCCAAAATTATAGATGAATAATACACAATTAATTGCTCAAACCCATAAATTACATAAATTAAATAATAAGCCAAAACATGGAATTCGGAAGATAAAGTATCATCACAATCCTAACATTAAAATCTAACCTAGAAACATGTTTAAAGAATAAATACAAGAATAATTATGGGAGTTCATCACCCCAATAATAATCTGCACTTGAATCTTCAATCTTCAATCTTGGTGTGACTTGGTTCCTTGAGATCCCAACAACGTTTTGGCATGAATTAGACTGATTGAGAACTACCAAAAACATGTCATATCTGTATATATAGGTTTAGTTAAAACCTAGGTGAAAAGAGGTGAAATGTGTAGAAATTCGTGATAAAAAGTCCATCAATAGGCCCAACCAGACTACGATGCGACCAATGGTTATAATTGGTGCGACAACATGGTTATTAAAATTCAGTTCTGGTGATTTTTGAACAAGTCATACGATCGCATGGTATAAACCCATGCAACGGCATGGTTATAATTTTTCCCATACAATTTTCATTTTTCATTTGATACAAGTTGGTCCTCAAACCTTTATTGCACCTCAAGTCCTTCATCTTTCGATTGTGGCAATTTATTCTTTGAACTTTTGATTTCTTCTATCTGACTTCTTTCTTCCCTTGATTTGTTCAATTAAGCCCCCGATCTTCTTCTTCTTCTTCTTCCACTTTAGCTCCATTTTGCACCTTCAATGATTTCATAACCGCTCATGTGCACACTTTAGCTTATTTATCATCCAATTTGTCATTATTTACTTCCATTGCTTCATGTTCTCAACTTTGAGATATTTTCTATAGTATAAACAAATAATAACAAAATCAATAGCAAATATTCTAAAATGATCACAATAAATCCTATTTTTAGGATAAAAACAAGTGTATAATGTAACATCCCAGATTTTTCGATTCCATAAACACTGGAGTGTTACTAAAATAATTTGGTTTTCTTTACGTAAGTGCGAAAACATAATACAAAATAATTCTTTACTCATAAAATAAATAGTATTCATGAAATAAATAAAATTGAAATTGAAAACTTAAATATTTGATTTATTCAAATCATCTTGGTAGTCTGCGTCGCCATTCCCCCACAGATCCAGTCGATCCCGAACTATCCTGTAAATTGTTTTGAAATATGGAATGAGCATACAAATATACTCAGTATAGATTCCGTACCAGTATCTTCATAATTTAATATAAAAAGTAAGTAAATTACGCACTTAACATACTTTTTTAGTGGGATAGAAACGGGACCATCTCATTCTCAATTTATGTCATACCCATTCTCATTCTCCAATTAGGATTTAGCTATATGGCTGGCTTCCATAGATCTACATAATATCCTTTGGTATTACCCACACGATCCTCATTACTATTAATTCGGATCACATAACAATGCATAAATTACTCAAACTTAAAACATTAAAGAGGGAAAATACAAAACTATTGGCACATAGAAAAATCCATATAAAATACACTTATCATCGAGCACAAATTTTGTGTAAGGCATATATACACCAATTTCTTTCGAGTGGACTTCAAAGGTTTGGCTCTTAAAGAGATTCTATGGAAGGCAGCAGAATAAACTACAATTACGGATTACAAATTCTGGATGTAAGAGATGAAGAAGGAAAGCAACCTAGCTTTTGAATGGCTTTTGGGTAGGGACCCTAAGGAGTGAGCAAGTCTTGTTTCTGTGCGAAGGTGAAAAGTGACATACTATTAAGCAATTTGTTTGAGTGTTCTAACACAGTTGTTCTGGAGGAAATAGAGAAATCAATTGTCACAATGTTGATAGGTATGCACGTTAGTTGTATGAAAAGGATCCAAGCACAAAGAGATAAAATGAAGAGAGTTGTAGGACCACTAACTCCTAAAATCCATGAAAAGTTACATAAGAATCTTGAGTGGGCCAATGGTAGCAAAGTGGATTGGTCAGGTGGGGCGTAGTGATATGTTAAGAGCAAGGATGGTGAGTTTATTGTCGATCTTCTTGCAAGCACTTGCACTTGTAGAAAATGGGACCTAATTAGTAGACCATGTAGCCATGCATGTGCTGCCATTAATGACAAAAGAGAACCAGAAATCTACTATGTCCATGAATGCTACCTGGTTAGTACAAACCTTAGTTGCTACGAAAACCTCGTGATGCCTCTCAATGGGAAGAAGCTTTGGAACCCTGTCCTCTTTGGCCACCTGGATGGAAAGTATCTAAAAAGCGTAGAAGACAAAAGAAGAAGAGGATGCAAGCTGAAGAGCTCGTGATTAAACATAAAAGCGGGGCACGAAAGATGAACAAGGTAGGAACAATTTCAATGACTTGGATTACTTGGGCATAACAAGAGATATCATGACAAACCTGATGCACCACGTGAATACATTTTCGATGAACAAAATCAGAATGAAACAACGGCCTAGATTGAAGGCACTTGAAGTTGTTTCATTGCATTTAAACTTCTCATTAATTTTTTTTTTTGAATGGAAATATATTTGTAATATTTGATTGAAGGATAAGCTATCTATAGCCCCAGAGGCGGATCTATGTATGGGCAAGGTAGGGCCTTTGCCCTACCAAAATTTTTGTCAACAAACATTTTTCCAAGTTGAAATTTTTTTATGTCAAATTTGCCCCAGCATTATTCCACATTTTCCCACATTTTAATCAGATCTGAAAGAGAATATGAGGGTAATTTGGAAATTAAATTATTTTCCTGACTTACACAGTTCCTTTTTGACTTCTCAAACCCACTTTTCAAAGATAAAATACTAAAATATTTATGAACACGTCCCACATCGTTTCATGATTATGCTCTATAGTTGGAGAGCTAAGAAATATAGTTTGGATGAGGCTTGATTGGTTTCAATTAAGTGATTGTCAGCGATAGTTTGGATGAGGCTTGATTGACTTCAATTAAGTGATTGTCAGTATGTTTTCTCATGGAACCCTTTATATATTTCTACCAATCATATTTCTAGAGAGGATGTGAAATATTTCCTTGTCTTGCATCAATAATTTAATGTTGCTGTTGAAAAATGTTGTATTAATTATGAAACGATGTTAAGTAACTTGGGGAAAATTGGATTTCTACAATGGCCAGTCATTCGTCAGTTTCTTCCCTTATCCTGTTCAACCAAGTATTAGTTTCATTTACTTTTTTCCTTGTTAGAGCTTGAGAATACACTCTATGAAAACACGTAGGGATCAAGTGTAATAGTGATTCAAGTTATATTTTGATTATATATATTGGATTTTTGATGTATTATTATTTATGATTTTCCTTATATTAGATTTGGTACTCAATATTGTTGATTTCAATCCTCTTAGTCAAAAAAAAATTTCGGGGGCTCCGCCCCCGAACCCCCGGGAGGGGGGCCTCCCCCCTCCACCCCCACCCCTCTAATTTTTTGCCCCAGCATTGTATAATTCCTGGCTCCGCCACTGTATAGCCCCATAGGCAGAATTCCAAACCAGCAGTAGAAGAATCAGTGTTACACTTCATGCTAACTCCTGGCCTTGAGTAGTCCAATCTAACCATGTACAGCAGTATGGAACCTTCTCCGCACTAACCTAGGAATTCAGGAATGCTGAATGTGTATGAGGTATAGTCCCAAGTTGATGATTTGCAATACTTGGAGCTTGAGGAACAACTGTATCATGATGAATAGTCTTCTTCTTTGAGCTTCTTTTTTTGGCTACTTTTGATGGGAAACTCATGTACTTTATTTTGTATATGTAACATATTCAGGATAATGTTCTTTTGTATTCATATTTAGCCTGAATGATGGAATTGGATGTTAATGGAATTTTATATTTTTGTCTTCATCATTTTTATTTCCCACTTTTGGACAACAAAACTCAATGGCAGTCACTCTATTTTCAAACATAATTTATGCAAATAAAATAGGAATATTATTCTTATGGAGATGGCTTTTATTATGTAATATGACAAATGAATTAACCAAATGGTAGGAATTTTGGCATTAATAGTGTGATAACAATTTGCAACAGTGTGCCATCCCTTTATAAGACTTAAAACTTAAAATGCACAAAACACGACACATCCTTTTACTCACTGCAAGAAACTTTGAAATGGAGAAAAATGGCATGTCTACATATGGAAACATGAAATATGAGGACACATTGTCCTAATACACAGTAACTACTATAGTTTTCCTTGAGGATGCATTATCCTAATACATATTAACTACTATAGTCTTCCATGAGGATGCATTCCTAATACACATTAACTACTATAGTCTTCTATCAATCTTCGACCTTCTTTTTCCCCATCACGTCCGAACTCTATTTACTCCTTTGAAATGTGATAACATTTATTTCTACATCTTCTTCATTTGATATATGTGCTCATGTTCTGAGCAATCGAGATAACTCATCATGACATTCCTCTTTAGCTTCATTTTTTGCTTTACTAACATAGCTCGACTCTCCTGCATGCCAGTCAAAGTATCGACGAGTATTTCGACTACATGAATAGAATAACTTCCCTCTATTAGCTGACATTTCTCCACCTTAAATAGTCTTATGAACCCCCTCTCCACACACAAGGCATCATTTCTTCATTGGACAATCTGGTAGCTAGTGGTCCACTTGTCAAAAACTATGGAAAACTCCTGAATTCTTAGCTCCCATCTCAATTTCAATGACAATTGAAATCAATATCATGTAATCAGGTCAATTGCACAATGTTAGTAACATATGCTAACATCGAGAAAACATCAAGAACATATCATGAAGAGATGCACAGAGAAGCATTCATTTTGTTACTATGCACACATAACAAACATTCAATATACCAAAAAAAAACTAGACTTAGGACCAATACTAGACCTAACACTGTGGATTGCATTTCCTAGCCAATAATGTATAGTTGAGGAATTTATGAACAAAATGCATGGGTAGGTTTCTTGCTTCCTCTTTTACTATAAAAAAAAAAAATTAAAATAAGAGACACTATCTTAACAGGAATTTCATCAAAATATGAATCAACAATTATAAGTACACTACTATAGTTCAGTTTGAGACTTAATGGGTGGATATTTGAATCAAATATCAATTTTGAAAACATTATCCTTCAATATCCAGTTGGAATCTTTTCGCAATTCATGCCCTAATTTCTTGATTTCGAGCCAATTTGAAACCGGTTTCAGTTTATGGATAAGGTTTAAGGCGTGTTTGGTTGTGATCTCACTAATGTAGATGAATAGTCCTTGTAAGTATGATGCCACAAGTGAAGTCATGTGCCAGATGTAATTTTCTGTTAGTTTTTTAAACTTTGACATTTACGGTGAGTGACAGTTGGCGCTATCCATAGTTCGATGAGTATTTGTTTCCGTTTCAAAGTTGAGTGAGTAAGTATTTCCTTTGTCAAAGTTCAGTGAGTGTTTGTACATTTTTCCCTCTCTGGTCTCTCCTGAAAAACCTCCAAAAATGCCAAATCCTACTGGCTACTTCCTGCTTGACTACTACCCTTTGGCCTCATCAAATCGCATTCGTCATCGATGACTGTCAGTGGCTGGCAGCCTGTTGCACACCTTTCACTCTACTCCAGGTTCCAACCTTCTTTCCTACAGCCTGTGTGAGCTCATGACTATGTCCAACCCTCCGGCTCCGACTCTGGGGTAGCGAATTCTAGTCAACGGCCCCTGCTCGTCAATAAATAACAATTTTTTTTTAGTCTCGTTTCTAATTTCTAAAGAGTGAAGAGTGAACTAGTTAGTAGTCACTCCAGTTATGCAATTCTTTACTCGGTTTTAGATTTCCGATTTCAGTTTTCCTACTTTGATTTTATTTGTATTGATTATTGAATTTAAATTTTTATAATTTAATTACCTTCAACTTTAATAACATCACAAATTTGCAATTGAAAATGTCGTTTCGAGATTTGAATGTAATAATGTGACTATGTGAGTTATAAATTATAATGTTGTATAATGAATTTCGACTTAGTGAATTTTATATTTTATGATTTAGATTATCTAATTTGATTTTGAGTTTCGAATTCGAGTTATAATGTTAGATAATGTGAGTCATAATTTGAGAATGCGAGTTTTGATTTTGAGTCTTGGTTGCATACTTGGAGGTGGATACTATTCACTGATCAGTGTAAATGTGAACTACAGACTTGTGAGAGGTTAGTCCGCTCATTTTATTATATTGATTTTGCCATTTTGAATTTTGCTTTACAATTATTAAAATTTGAATATTGAATTTGAATGTCTGAATGCTAGTACTGTGAATATGTGACATTGTATTCTATTGATTTTTGCTTTTGTGATTTTTAATTTTCTTCCTAGTCCCTAGTCTTCATTCCCCATTGATGATTTTTGAGCATTTTGAGTTGAAAATAGAACTAAGAATGTGATTTGTTTGTGGTAGTGACAGAGTGGAGATGAGAATTTTTAGTAGATTAAACGTCCGGCCACCTCTACAATTTTTAAAATTCAGCTCGACCCAACATAAAATCATGGATCCGCCCCTGATACTATCATTACCATTAGTGCTACAACAAATTCTAAGTAATACTGTGTGATAGACTCAACAATAAATAGAATTATATGATTCATTTAATGTCACTCAATACAGTTAAATTATGGAGCATAATTACTTTCGCCATGTGTGTCTGAACGAGAATGGACCTATGTGGTAGACCTTTTCTAGTGTTGCAAGGAACGTTGCCCCTCGAGATATGCATATCTAAAATTCTAGACCCAGTCCAAAATGCAAGACCTCTGACCTTGTGGTTAGTTGACCTCATCATTCAGCATGGCAGTCCTATCTTCAATTCTGTAAATACTGAGCTGAACTCAGATAGATCCCCTGAGAAGAGCTCCAAACTGGAAAGTGGGCAAAATGGATAAGTTTTAGCCACAAAAATATGGAAGTTACAGGGTGCCACCCCCTTAACTTTGAAGAAGTTGGCGCCTGCATTACGGCTCTTGAAGACCAAGGCTGGAAGGACCACTGAGAAGTTTGAATTTACCAACTTACAGTAACCAATCATCATTGTTGACATTGAAAATATCTATTTTAGGTACAGTAAACTATATAATTTATCTATAAATAGAAACTTTATTTGTACTAAAATGCATGCAAAATCTTGAGAGTAAAAATCATTCTACTATTTTGAGTCGTCTAAACTCTCGTTTTACTTAAACTCTCTCAAATTTATTACCTAAACCACAAATCAAATCAAAATGTTACCTTAAGTCGACTAGAAAATTGCCATGCATCTAAAGTCATTTTTTTACGTCAACACCCCTGAACAAAAATTTCAATAAGGATAATTTAAATTTTTTACTTTTGTAATTTTAATTTTTCCCTAATTTATCTTATAAAAAGACGTGTAGCAAATTTCTTTTATCATAATAAATTACTGGAGCGCCAGATGATGATGTAGTCTCATGCAATGACTTTCACTCGCAAAGTTTTCATTTGAAGTTATTACTTCTACCAAAAAAAAAACGAAGTTATTTTGGTTGCCTTAGAGGAGAGGACACCTTATCACAACAACTAGTAGAAGTCCTTGACAATATGGGGCAATCTTCTGGCTAATTGCCTCCCATTCAAGGCAGCAAGATCCTTCACCAAAAACACTTACAAATTAAATTACAACTTCATTATTGTCTAGAAAACCCACACGATGAAGATGAAGACACGGTGGTAGAGCTACATGGGGCTAGTGGGGTCCATGGCCCATTGAACTTTTGAGTGGAAAAAAGAAATTAAAGAAAAAGAAATTATATATTAAAGGTTCTGTATTCACAATTGAAATATTTATTATGACTTTCCAGTTTTATTGCATTAATTCATTAATTTTAGTTTACATTATTAGTTTGTTCAATATTTAGTCTTAAATTGTGGATATATTTTAATATTTATGTTTAATTCTTAATATTGAAACTCCACCTTTAGTATGATCCGCTTTTGCATATTTTAAACGTCTACAGCTTATTTTTTCTTGTAAATAAATTTGCTTAATTTGAGTGGATTATTGTTAAACTTAATTTTGGCATGTTTTATTTTATTTTAATATTATTATGTATTTATTTTGTTTAAATTTTTTTTCTCTAGTTAACTTGTGCAACCATTAGAATATCTTCTCGGCTCTGCCATTACAAAGAATAATTTAGAATAATAAAATTTATATACTTGCCTAATTAAGGTAACCAGTGAAATTGGAATCACAAACTTTACCTTGTGTCTCGAACCCGAAACACACACCATACATGCTCCATTTACTCACAAAGGCTAAGATCAAGAACACTCAAGTAGAAGCCAGATAATCCCAGTAATCAATCAAGAACATATAATGCATGCGATGAAGAAATAAACAAAAGATATTATACAATATTCTCAAACATGTTGACCAAGTAAAGAACATAAGACTAACCTCGAGTTAATCAAACAAAGCAACCAACATATACAATACAATGCATAAATGACCCCTAAAAAGATCTCATCACAATCATCCTAACCCATTCCGTGTAACTCGCACCTCAAGAACACATATCAATGGCATCACCAATCATGCTTACTAGATTGATCATGCTCATGTCTAACTTGTAAACCAAAATAGATCATAAGTCCCTGGTATGTTCATCTATCAATACCTCACTTTTCTCAACCTAAATAAATTATGGGTCATCATCTAATAGAAGTAATCAAAGTGTCACTCTTACACTCTTCCCGATTAGGATTCTTACAGATAGAGGACTCCAAAACATTTAATCACATCTCAACTTGTGATTCAAATGTCAAACTCATCCCCCGTACATATCACCAATGCACCCTTAAGCATCTGTGCAATGCATTACCAAAAGATATACCTACTTCTAATGCACCTCGACCACTATGCATGCACACACATTACATACAGTAAAATATATCAAATTAATTCATGCAAAAACACATATCGAGCAAATTGACATATAACAATGTACTGGATTAAGCAATCAAACATGCAAAATGAATTTTACATAGATGCACATGCAATAACTAGGTTCTCTATCAATAATGATCACCATCAATCTCACTTGGGTCATAACTAGACCCAACAACAATATTCACCACACCTCTCACCTTTTTCCTTGTCCTTCTGCTTAACCTTCTTCTTAGGATAGTCATTTATAAAACGTTCAATCATAGCTAAAGCATCGCTCGCCACCCATATTGGACTTAGACATCCTAACTCTTACCTTTCTGCTTACCATCCTCATCACTCTAGTCATCACTTGAGTCACTACTGTTTTGAACATGATTCTTTTGCTTAATGACTCCTACCCCTCATCATGTGCACTTCACCAACTCTTTTATCTTCTTTCTCAGCCATAATCACATTTTCCTTACTCGTAAGTGAATCTATGACAATCTCAGGTGTTAGGCTGTCCCAACCATATTTAGTTGCATTCTTAACCTCTCTATATGATTTAGGCATGAAATTAAGTAAAATAATGACTTTTTAGGTTTCAGACACCTCTTCACAATAATTAACAAATAAGCAAGACAATTACATCCTAAATTCTAGAAATAGACAATGGTTACCCCTTTACGGAAATCCCAATCTTAAAGATCAACTCATACAATGGTCTGCTATTACAAAAATTTAAAATGGATAAGACAATTACTGAGTGGACCAATATTTCAGTACGTAAATAAGGAGAGATGCAAATATTTCAAATTTAGAGACTCCCCTCTTCACCCTAAATCCACTAAAACCTAAAATAACATTAAAATAGAAAAACCAAAAACTCAAGTTAGGGTAAAATTGTTCAAAACCACTGTATTGCTCGAAACAGAAATTGAAGACCACCATACAGTCCATCACTCCTTCAGGAAAAATCTGCCTTTACACGCCATCTTCGAAAAGTCCTCTACGCGTCGCCACCCTCCACAACGAGTTTCACCACAAGATGCGTCTCCACTTCAGGAGTCGGTCGGTATTCTCAAATTCTCCAATTGACCAATGGTTTGGCTAGAAAACACGTTTTTAGGTACGGTGGAAATGAAAAAATTGCACAGTTTCTTATTCCTAGTTTTTGTCGAATTTTAGCTTTTGTCCAGCTAGTTTTTCCACTGATTTATGCCCAGATTCACACTCCTAAAAGTACCATGTTGAATTAGTGGTTCTTTTTTGCACCAAATCAGGCTCAGTTTTCACCTCAAAACGAACACCAAACATACCAAGCTTGACTCAAAATCGACATTCCTTTGTTGCCATAATAGGTAATGGTGATGAATATAGTATCACTCTAGGAGGAATGAATGAAGAAATTAGTAATGGTAGAAATAAAACTCCTAAGATCAGCTACCTCTCTCTGATGTGATCCGTTATAAGGATCACGAAGAACACGCGGAAATTAGACTCGAAATGCCTGAAAGCTCCAAATCCAAATCGGTAGACAATAACAATGCAACCCGACCTCACGACACAAGAACCCAAGGTATATTAAATCAAAGACCCGTTACAATATGTGGATAAGAACCATAAAGGGGAGAACGCCATAAATGTAGTCTAATCCTTTGATAAGTTCGATTTGTTCAATAAGAACGAAGAAGCACAAGGGAATAACTCACCTTTAATTATCAATAATCTCAAAGTTGTTCTTTACAATGGAAAAAGAAACATAATATAGCAAAAAAATGCGTAAAGAAATAAACCCTAGCTGCAACTAAAGTTCAAAACCCAGCTCCTAATAGTTACGGCCGTAAAATATGGCCTTACAGCCGTAATTGTCTCTAATAGTTACGACCGTGACATCAACATTTACGACTGTAATTGACACGTTGAAACAAAAAAAAATCATAATCTAGTTACGGCCATGAAAGAGACCCTTACGTCCGTAATTCAGGTTCTACCCAAAATTATACTCCTTTTTTAGCTCGTTCTTTAGCCCATATCCATTGTAATGGGTTTGGCTCTTCTTCTATCTTGTCATGCATTGAAAACGGAGTCTTCGACCTTGCACTTGAGCACTCGTCCATCCCAGCTTGCATAAATCCTTGCATTGCCTACTTGATCTTCTTAGCCCTCAGCCTCTATATTGGTCTCATCGGCACATGCAACGGGTCCTTGCTCATTGGGCCACTCCGGTACTCATCATCCCCTCCCTGTTGAAAAGTATTCGTCCTCGAATCATCACCTGCATCAAACAGAGAAAGGTCGGCAACATTAAAAGAAGCAGATACATCATACTCACCTGGAAGATCCAGCTTGTATGCATTTTCGTTTATCTTCTCAATGACTTGGAAAGGTCCATTTCCCCTTAGCTGCAACTTAGATTTTCGTTGTATTTGGAACCACTCCTTTCGCAAGTGCACCCACACCCAATCACCTGGTTCGAACGTCACATGGATTGACTTCACATGCTTAGCCTATTTGGTCCTTTGCCTTCTCTATTTGGTCCTTTGCCTTCTCATGGATTGACTTCACATGCTTAGCCTTTTTCTCCCCATCCAAACTTCTCGTTTCATCTACAGGAAAAGGAATTAAATCGAGCGGAATTAGTGGGTTGAAATCATAAACAACTTCAAAAGGGGAACATGATGTAGTAGAATGCACAACCCTATTATAATCAAATTCCACAAAAGGCAAACATTCTTCCCAACTTTTCGGGTTTTTATTTATGATAGTGCATAGAACTTGAATTAATGTCCTATTAACTACCTCAGTTTGACCGTCAGTTTGAGGATGAAATGTAGTAGAAAATAACAACTTAGTACCTATCTACCCCCATAAGACTTTCCAAAAGTAACTAAGGAACTTAACATCCCTATCAGACACAATACTCTGAGGTACCCGTGGAGTCTTACAACCTCCCTAAAGAATAGGTCTGCTATGTTTGTTACATCATCAGTTTTATGATAAGGGATGAAATGTGTCATTTTACTAAACCTGTCCACTACCACAAATATAGAGTCCCTACCTTTTTTGGTCCTAGGCAAACCTAAAACAAAATCCATATAGATATATCTACCCAATGCTCAATAGGTACAGGTAAAGGGGTATACAAACCTTGTGGTAGGATCCTAGACTTAGCTTGTTTACAAGTTATGCACCTGTCATGAACATCCTTTTTCATTTTAGGCCAATAAAAGTACTCCTGCAATATTTCTAAGGTTTTCAAGAAACCAAAATGTCCCATTAACCCCCACCATGAACCTCACGTACTAACACTTCACGCATAGAGCAATTTGGCACACAAATTTTGTTTCCCCAAACAAGTATCCATCATGCCTATAAAACTTATCAATCGCACACTTTTCACATGAAGTATAAATGGTAGAAAAATCAGGGTCATCCACATACATACCTCTAATAAATTCAAACCCAAGCAACTTCGCATTTAAAGAAGTTAGAAGTACGTACCTGTGATAAAGGGCATCTGCTACCACATTCTCCTTACCTTGTTTGTAGCGGATGACATAAGGAAAGGTCTCTATGAATTCCATCCATCGAGCATGCCTTTTGTTTAGCTTACCTTTTCCCTTGAGATACTTTAGTGGCTCATTATCAGAATGTATGACAAATTCTTTTGGCCACAGATAATGCTGCCATGTCTCCAAAGCACGAACAAGAGCATAAAACTCCTTATCATAAGTAGGATAATTCAATAATGCTCCACTCGGATTTTCACTGAAGAATGCAATTGGCCTTTCTTCCTACATAAGAACAGCTCCAATCCCCATTCCTGATGCATTACATTCAATCTCAAATGTTTGGTTAAAGTTAGGTAAAGCTAAAATTGGTGCAGAACACAGCCTTTCTTTGAGCAATTTAAAAGCATTTTCTTGAGCAACCCCCCTTACTCTTCTTAACCATCTCTGTAAGCGTTCCTGCAAGTGTGCTAAAATCTTTTACAAACCTCCTATAAAACCCAGCCAACAAAGCTCCTAACCTCCATAATAATTTTTGGGAGTTGGCCACTCTTTAATAGCCCGAATTTTCTCCTCATCTACCTCAACACCATTAGCACTAACAACAAATCTTAGAAAAATTACATTTTCCATGCAAAAGGTACACTTCTTAAAATTAGCATATAGTTTCTCAGTTTTCAAAACTTCCAATACGGATCTTAAATGTTCAATGTGATCACCTAAGTCCTTACTATACACCAAAATGTCATAAGAGTATACCATAACAAATTTACCAATGTAAGCACGCAAAACATGGTTCATTAGTCTCATAAAATTATTAGGGGCATTAGAAAGACTGATTGGCATAATCATCCATTCATATAAACCATACTTGGTTTTGAAGGCGGTTTTCCATTCATCACCTTCTTTCATGCGAATTTGGTGATAACTACTTTTGAGATCTATTTTTAATAAAAATACTTGCTCCATGCAACTTATCAATCATATCATCTAGCCTAGGTATGGGATGACAATACTTTACCGTGATATGGTTGACTGCTCTACAATCCACGCACATCCTCCAAGTCCCATCCTTCTTAGGTACCAACAAAACCGGTACTGCACATGGGCTCATGCTCTCCCTGACATAGCCCTTGCTTAGCAGCTCCTCAACTTGACTGTGTAACTCCTTCGTCTCCTCTAGATTGCTCCTATAGGCTGGCCTGTTTAGGATGACCGCTCCAGGCACAAAGTCAAGTTGGTGTTCAATCCCGCGAATAGGTGGCAGCCCACTAGGAATCTCCTCATGAAATAAATCTGTAAATTCCTGCAAAAGAGACACAACTAATCTGGGGAGGGGGTGGTTAGCTTCATCAAGTGCAAGGAAAGATTCTTTGTACATTAACAAAATCACTGGCTTGTTTTCAAATATGGCTTTAGTAATCTCACTTTGTTTTGCGTAGAAGCTCACTTTTGTTTTCTCTCATTTGTCTTTTCTGACACTCAGCACACCCTCTTCTTTTTCTGGGATCGTGGTCCCAACTCTCTTTTGGTCACTCAACTCTCCTTTTTCTGAGATCGTGGTCCCAACTCTCTTTTTCTCTTCCTCACTTTTTAGCTTTAATTGGTTTTCATAGACCTGTTGTAGTGACAAAGGCATAAGTTTAACATTTTTCCCATACTTGGTGAAGGTGTATCTATTTTTATAACCATCATGAATAACCTTCCTATCAAATTGCCACGGCCTTCCCAACAAGATGTGCCCCGTATGCATGGGAACCACATCACAAACCACCCTATCTTCATACTTTCCAATTGTAAGATCAATCACCACTTGCTTATTCACTTTAATCTCTCCCGACTCATTTAAACACTGCAATTTGTAAGGCCTAGGGTGTTTTAGCACAGGTAGACACAATTTTTCCACAAGGGTAGTACTGGCCACATTCGTACAACTACCCCCATCAATTATCAAACTACACACCTTGTTATTCACAAAGCACCTAGTATGAAAGATATTTTTCCTTTACTCACCCGACTCTTCCACCTTAACTTGAGTCCTAAGGGCTCTCCTAGTGACAAGTGATTTAGCTACAGCGTAATCCCCATCCTCACAATCACTAGCCTCTTCTAAAGCTAGCATATCCTTATACTCATCCTCTTCTTCATTCTCATCCTCCGAACACATTACCCCATCACGCACAATTAACACCCGCTTATTTGGACATTATGAAGAGATATGTCCTAAACTCGTACATTTAGAACATCTAATATCTCTACTTCTAGGAGTTTGAAAATCATAAATAATTTTACCTTTGTTGGGTGGCTCTTCCTTTTCCTTTGGTGTCTCAAACTTGCTTTCTGAACAATCCTTCCACTACATGTAGACTTCCCAAAAGGAGTAGAACCTGTAGAAAATTTCGAGGCCCCCTTCCTTTTAAGCTGTCACTCCACTTTCATGGCCATAGAAACATATCCTCCAAATCAATATAATGTTGCAATTCAATAACATTAGCAATCTCTCGATTCAAACACTTAAAGATTTAGCCATGGTCGCCTCCGGATCCTCCTCAATTGTTGCTCTAATCATAGCAATTTTCATTTCCCTATAGTAATCCTCCACACTCTTACTACTTTAGGAAAGGGTTTATAATTTTTGGTAAAGGTTCCTATAGTAATGGTTAGGCACAAACCTTTTCCTCATAAGGGCCTTCAACTTATCCCAAGTCTCAATAGGTCTCTCCCGATTCCTCCTTTTACTAGTCACCAACTGATCCCACCATACTATAGCATAATCTGTGAATTCTACGACTGCCAATTTTACCTTCTTAGCCTCAGAATAGTTATGACAATCAAAAATTAGCTCTACCCTCTTTTCCCACATAAAATAAATTTTCGGATTGCTTTTACCTTGGAATGGAGGGATGGACATTTTTATGTTACCAATATTCTCATCTATGTCATCTCTATCCCTACGTTCACGCCTATAACCCCTTTCGCGCCTTTCTCCTCAATCCCGTCTCCTACCCATACTGGCCATAGACAAATCTCCACTATCACCATCACTATCACGATCCTCAACATTTTCATTCCTAACTCCATATTGAGGATTGAAGTCACACCTTAATGATCTCCTCAAATTAGGGAATGCACGTGGTTGTTCCTGATGCGGTTGAACAATTCTTGCACGACGCGTATCCACCGGATCATTAGTCCTTCCTAAATTCACGCCTGATGGCGTACCCAACCTTGCATCCAATTTTGCATCTATCTTTGCTTCCAATTTCGCCATCTGTTCCTCCAACAATGCAAGCATCTGAAATTTCTGGTTATCCTCTCCAGTTGATGATGCTTCCTTCTGTGACATGGTTAGTAATTTAAAGAAAAGAAAAGAAAATTTATGTAATGATCCTCATGTGTTTTTCACTCGTGTAATACTCAATTCGGATTTTTCCCTCTATTATGCTCACCACTCTTGTCTTTGACCTCTCTATCCCCTTTTCTCAAGTTCTCAAAGAACCAACCAAACTAGTCACGGATTTGATCTCTGTGGAGTTAACCCCCAAAGATTAAGACACAAATTGATGAGAGAAAAAAATAACGGAATATTGGACTCAAGAATTTCAAGAAGGAAATTTTCTTGAAATAGAAATTGATGCAAAAGGAATAATAAATAACAATCAATGTGGAATAGGATTAAGTGTAGGAAAGATTTTCCAAAATATTTCCAAGAACAATAATTCTTGACTCTTTGGAATGGAATTCTTGATCTTGATTTCAATAATAATCCCTTTTCTCCTTTTTTTTTTTTTTTTTGAATTTCATACTCTTTTTTTTTATTATTCTAATAAAAAACAATCAACAAGAACAAGAATTGAAATCGTGACCAATCTTGAATTTGTGAAGAGATCCAAGAAATCCAAGAATTGAATGAAATTTCAATAAAGGAACAAAAATAAAAAAAATAAAACAACAAATATAAAAGGAATTGGATTTAGAGACTAGCTCTGATAACACATGACGTTATCCATTATGGGGATCACGAAGAACACGTGGAAATTAGACTCGAAATGGGGGAAAGTTCCAAATCCAAATCAGTAAACGATAACAATGCAACCCGACCTCACAGCGCAAGAACCTAAGGTATATTAAACAAAAGAGCCGTTACGATGCGGAGATAAGAACCACAAAGGGGTGAACACCACAAAGGCTATCTAATCATTTGATAAGCTCGATTTGTTCAATAAGAACAAAGAAGAACAAGGGAATAACTCACCTTTAATTATCAATAATCTCAAAGTTGTTCTTTACAGTGGAAAAAGAAACATAATATAGCAAAAAAATGTGTAAAGAAATAAACCCTAACCGCAACTAAAGTTCAAAATGCGGCTCCTAAGTTACTGCCGTAACATATGGCCTTACAGCCATAATCGTCTCTCGGGTTCAAAAGTATTTATAACATTTACGAACATAATTCACACGCTGAAACAAAAAAATCATAATCTAGTTACGGCCGTAAAAGAGACCCTTACGACCGTAATTCAGGTTCTACCCAAAATTTGCGATAGCTGGGTTACGGTCGTAACTTTCACTCTTACGGCCGTGAGATGGCTTCTGCTCCTTTTTTACCTCTCTCTTTGGCCCATATCCATTGTAATGGCTTTGGCTTTTCTTCTATCTTGTCATGCATTGAAAATGGAGTCTTCGACCTTGCACTTGAGCACTTGTCCATCCCAACTTGCATAAATCCTTGCATTGCCTGCTTGATCTTCTTAGCCCTCAGGCTCGTTATTGGTCCCGCAGACACATGCAACAGGTCCTTGCTCATTGGGCCACTCTGGTACTCATCACTCTCTTTTCGTCTTCTATTGTAAGTTCAAAACACCAAGGCACAAGGGTGACAAACATGACATATATAGGAATGTGCTAGGTCAACTTAAATGGGCCACACAACCAACAAAAGGTCAAGACACAAGACAAACTAAATGGGCCATGAGCAAAAATAATGGGGGGAAATTATACCAACTACTCTAAAAAATTAAGGAGTTTGAAAAATACCCTAAGTTAATTTAAAACTTCAATTGCAGCGTAAAAAATACAACCTTCTGTTCTGCCTAATGGAATAATCCATATCAAACACCACTCAAGGTCCAAACGTGGGATTGTGGAATAGATTGCTACGATTTGAGTTTTGCTTACTGAACATTGTCTTCAAATGCATTTCCCAACTAAATCGCCTGGAGGCTCTCTTCCGATCGCCCAGACAAAAATATAGTTTTTAACCTCCACCATTGTTTTTGGCTTGGATAGGAGCTCCGCCAATGCCCACTCAGGTTCATCCTTGTTTCTAGTGCCGGTCATGTGAGTCATAAAGCCTCACGTGAATTACATATTAAGCGCCCCGTTGTAATCAAAATGGGAAAAAAATTCTATAGGGTGGGGGCAGGGGCTAAATTTTCCCACTGTCTAATTAACATGGAGTTTTGTTATAAAATTATTCATTTATTTCAAATTTAATTGAATTAATCCTCACAAAAAAATTAACTATATTAATCACTAATATATATATATAAAGAAAAAACATGCAAGACCGATATAGTCACAATCATATAAGCCAACAAAGTCACAATCATTTTCAATTATCTAATAATGAGCAAAGACAAACCATTACTTACCTAAGAATGAAATTATGAAAGGCGAAGTCACGTAACAACATGAATAAATAAAGTGTCGATCTCCATAATAATATGTCAATAATCAGTTTTATAATAATGATTAGTTTATTTAATAAATAAAACTTGATACATTGTATTAAGTATTCAAAATTATTTTGAATCATTGCGTCCTCCTTTGGCTTCCTTTTTTTTCTTTAGCTCCAAACTCAATCATTGTATTTTAAGTATCATATATATTGTACATTTAGTTATTAGCTTAACAAATTTAACAAATTTCCAAATAATAAAGATTAAATAATTAAACTAATAATTATTACATTTTGAAATTTAAAGGACGACGGACAAATCAATTCACTTATTCAGTCCACGAATGGTTGAAGACGAAGAAAGTCACGATTAATCCATTCTAATTTAACAAAATCACTCAAACAATAAAACACCCAATATTGATTCATTTATATTTCAAGTTTGAAAAATCAGAAGGCTTTACAAAGCAATATATGAGCCAAAGAGAGCTATACATGCTCAGCTCTTGAATATTTTTACTTTCTCTTGCCTATGTCTTAGTTTAAATCTAATATCCAATCTTTCACTCAACATAATTCATCAAACATTTACTTTCCACGTATCTTTTTTTTTTTTTTTTAAATCCATAAAAACTAAAAATTAAAAGCAGACATGATCTTCTTAAAATTAATGAACATAAAATTTATCCATGTTGAAATTAAATAAATAGATGTACCCAAAGGTCAAAATCTAATTTGTACAATACGATCAAAATATAAAAAAGAAAGAAACCTAAGGTATAGCAAGAAGACTGTGGTAATAGAGAGATTGTTGTATTAATGCTTGTTATTGCTTCAACCTTTGTTGTTGAATCTTCTTACGAATATAAAGACAATTAGGAATTTCAGAGAGAAAATAAATTAAAAAATTAAATGGGGAAAACACCTCGAAGGAGAGGGGAAAAAGAAGAGACTGCAAATATTAAGCATTTGAAAGAGAGAGAAGCTGTGAAAATTATATCCCATCTATCTTGAAATGAATGAATACACGGTTCTTAAATATACATATGAAATCAATAGCTGTAAACAAATTGCAAAACTAACTAACTAAACTGAAAGCTAACTAACCAAACGGTAACTGAAAGTTAACAGACTCTAACACTCCCCCTCAAGATGGATTGTGTATATTCTTCACAGCCATCTTGGACAGTAGAGGGTAAAGTAAACTGGAAGATAATGGTTTAGTAAAAATGACTGCAAGTTGATATTGAGATCGAATAGGTAGTAGCTTGATGATGCCTTCTGAAATCTTATCACGAATGAAGTGACAGTCGATTTATATATGTTTAGTTCTTTCATGAAATGCTGGGTTTGAAGCTATTTGTATGGTTGATTGATTATCACAGAAAATGACGGTGGGAGATATAAGATTGACTTGAAACGTCTGAAGAATCCAGATAAGTTCACTTGCTGTTGTTGCGAGCGCCCTATATTCTGCTTCAGCTGATGAGCGAGAGATGGTTGATTGATTCTTGGCTTTCCCGGAGATAAGTGAATCTCCAAGAAATACACAAAAACCAGTGACTGGCCGTCGTGTATCAGGACATGCGGCCCAATCTGAATCTGCAAATGCTTTTAAGTGAAGAGAAGATGTAGATGAAAAGAAAATTCCCTGCCCCAAGCTACCTTTTAAGTACCTTAACAAATGATGTACTGCTTGGAGATGTGGAGTACGAGGTTGAGCTAAATACTGACTGAGCTTGTGAACTGCAAATGTGATGTCTGGTCTAGATAAAGTAAGATACAGTAGCTTACCAATGAGTCTTCGGTACTGGGAAATGTCAGGCATTATTTCCCCATCTGATGCATTAAGTTTCAGTTTTGGATCCATGGGTACTGATGTTGGTTTGCAAGTGATGTAACCCGTTTCTTCCAATGGCTGGCATGTGTAATGTCTCTGTGAAATAACAATACTTGTAGTAGACCGTGCAATTTCTAGACCAAGAAAGTATTTCAAGATACCTAAGTCTTTAAGTTTAAACTGGCTGTGTAAAAAGAATTTAAGGGACTGGATGATATGAATGCTGGGACCAGTTATAATGATATCATCAATGTAAACTAGTAAGGCTACAAAGGAATTAGAAGTTCCTTTGGTAAAAAGAGAGTAATCGGATTTGGATTGAACAAATCCATATTCAATAAGGGTGGCAGAAAATTTTGAGTACCATTGTCGGGAGGCTTGTTTCAACCCATAGATTGATTTGTGAAGTTTACATACTAGTTTTTCATTGTGAAGTTCACTGTGATGCTCCCCCTTTCTCCTATATCCAAGAGGCAAGTCCATATAAACCTCTTCAAATAAATCACCATTGAGGAATGCGTTATTGACATCTAGTTGAGCTAGATGCCAATGCTGGACAGCAGCCAAAGCAAGTAGGATTTTGACAGTGACCAACTTGGCTACAGGAGAAAGTGTGTCAAAAAAATCCAAGCCTTCTTGCTGATTGTAACCTTTGGCGACTAGGCGAGCCTTATGCCTTTCAATTGTTCCATTAGATTTGAACTTGAGCTTAAAAACCCATTTACAGCCGATTGAATGTTTTCCTGGAGGTAAAGGCATGACTGACCAAGTGTTGTTACTTTCCATTGCTTCAAGATCATTTTGCATAGCTGCTTTCCAATCAGGATTTTGTACAGCCTCATGGTAAAACTGAGGTTCATTACGAGCAGACACGTTGAGAACAAAATTATGGTGAGATGGTGAAAGGGATTTATAAGAAAGAACATGAGATAGAGGATAAGGCGTAGGACATTTGGGAGGCTCTGAATGAGTGAGCAAACTACAATGGTAATCCTTAAGATATGAAGGAGTATGTGTTACTCTGTTTGATTTTCTGAAAGGAAGATTTTTTCTTGAGGAAGAACTTTCAGGAAAATGTGTTACTCTATTAGAATTATTGATTTGAGAATGATGTGAGGCATCTTGGGCAGGAGAAGTATTGGAATAAGGGTCGGGATCCTCTCTGATATCTGAGGCAGGAGAGTTATCACTTGTAGTGATATAATGAGGTTCTTGATTTTGAGGAACTGATGTTGGAATTGATGATGGAACAGGTAGAACCAGATCTGGGAAAGGATCAATGAGGTTTTCTGAGGGTGTTATGGTATGAAATGGAAATATTTGTTCGTGAAATATAACATCTCTTGATATGAAAATTTCTTTGGACTCTATATCATAAAGTTTATAGCCTTTGGTGCCTGGAGGGTAACCAATGAATAAGTAGACTCTGGATCTTGGTTGGAATTTTGTTCGATGGGCAGTAAGAGTAGAGGCAAATGTGAGACATCCAAACAGCCTGAATGTGGAATAGTTAACAGAAGATTTGTACAAGATCTCATAGGGTGTTTGTTGATGGAGGAATTGAGATGGAGTCCTATTGATTAAGAAGGTTGCTGTGGATACACATTCAGACCAGAATTTGAGAGGGACTCTAGATTGAAAATATAAGGCTCTTGCAACATTTAGAAGATGTTGGTGCTTTCTTTCAACCACAGAATTTTGTTGGGGTCTTTCCACACATGATAATTGGTGTAATGTCCCTTTTTTATAAAGGAATTCAGTGAGAGATAATTCAGGTGCATTGTCAGATCTGAAGGTTTTAATGGTGCTATTGAATTGAGTAGCAACCATATTGAAGAATCTTGGAATAATGGTATTAACATCAGATTTGTGTTTGAGAAAGAAAACCCAAGTAAATCGTAAACAATCATCAACCAATGTCAGGAAGTATCTAAAACCATTATGTGAGGCAACATGATAAGGCCCCCATATGTCACAATGCACTAAATCAAATAGAGTTTTAGATATATGATTATGAGATTCAAAAGGCAATCTTCTTTGTTTTACTAATGGACAAATGTAACAAGAAATTTCATTGCATTGAGGAATATTACAATTGATATGATCCTTCAAGCTACTCAAACACTTAAAATACAAATGACCAAGTCTATTATGCCAAGTGGAGGCATAAACTTTATTGATATGTGCGACAGAATTGGAGATTATAGTGGAATCTGGAGTTATTGTGGCCGTGTCAAGGACATAGAGATCTGCGACTCTTTCACCCTTGCCAATCATCATCATGTTGTTTATGTCCTGGATAAGGAAATAGCCAGGGAAGAAATTTACTGTGAGTTGAGAATGAGAAGCAAGTGAACTTACTGATATAAGGTTGAATTTGAATTTTGGAACAAATAACACATCTTTAAGAGTGATGTTAGGATTGAGTTTAACATCTCCAATGAATTTGACAGAAACTTTAGAGTAATCTGGGAATGTGACAGTTGAATTCTTAATTGGATGCATAGATATGAAGGCATCAGCAACTGAACAAATGTGTTTTGTTGCTCATGAGTCAATTATCCAGAATTGTTTGGATGCAAAGAAGGGATTAGTGCCACTGAGAAACATATACCTGTAGTGTATGAGGTAGAAGGATCGTTTTGATGATCAGTTGATGATTTTCTCAAGCTCAAATGATTGGAGAATAGGGACATAAGTTGTTGCTGTTGGTTGGTACTGAGGTTTTGAAAGAAATTTTCAACTGTGCCTTGCTCATTATTTGCCTCAGAATTTTGATGAAGTTGATTAGAAACCTGATTGACAGCTGCATTGTATGTAGGTTTGGATTTATAACCAGGTGGATATCCATGTATCTTCCAGCATTTATCAGTGGTGTGACCATGAATTTTGCAATGAGTGCAAAAAGGCCTTTCTCTCCTCTGCCCAAACCTTCTTGTTGTCACAGAGTTGTTGTGTCCACCAGTTCTTCTGTAATTCTCATTGGATTTTGCAGCAAATGCCATTGTGTTAGATGATTCTGTACTAATTCCAGTCTGAATTCCAACTTTCCTCTGATGTTCTTCTTGAGAAATGAGGGCAAATACTTTGTTTATGGGCGGTAACGGATCCATTAACAACAGCTGTCCCCTCACTTGAGAAAATGAGTCGTTTAATCCCATGAGAATGACATGATGTACTCCATCTGATAATGGGAATTTAGCTCTTTGAAACATCCACAACTACAATTTCCGCATGTACAATTGATCCTGTAGTTGCTCAGCTCTTCCCAGAAGGTTTTTAACTTTGTGAAGCATGTGGAAACAGAATCCTGACCTTGTGACAGATTCATCAAGGCTCTGCGTAATTGAAATATATGAGGACCATTTCTTTGTTGGAATCTATCTCTTAAATCATTCCATATCTCATATGCAGATTCAGTAAATATTATGCTCGCTGAAATTTATTTTGAAACTGAGTTCAAGATCCATGATATGACCATATTATTATTGCGAATCCATGAATTCGTGAGTTCACGATTAGAATTTTCAGGTTTCTTTATCGATCCATCGATAAACCCCAACTTGTTCTTCACCGAGAGGGAAATCTTCATTGCTCTACTCCAGGAGGCATAGTTTTCTCCAGAGAGGGCTTTAGAAACTAGAATGATACCTGGACTATCGGAATGATGAAGGAAATAAGGATTTGATGAATCATCCATGGCGGAACTAACTGCTGATGTTGAATTATCATCTGCCATGATCAATTGATGAATAGAATCAGAGATCAATCAATTGATTTGACAATCCGGCGAGCTTCCAGACTGGATTAATGGCGGAATTACTTTATATGCTCTGATACCATATTAAGCATTTGAAAGAGAGAGAAGCTGTAAAAATTATATCCCATCTATCTTGAAATGAATGAATACACGGTTCTTAAATATACATATGAAATCAATAGCTGTAAACAAATTGCAAAACTAACTAACTAAACTGAAAGCTAACTAACCAAACGGTAACTGAAAGTTAACAGACTCTAACAACAAAGTAATTTAGTTTGGGCATTTGATTGGGACATTGTGTATTTGGGTTAGCCGATTGGGGGGGGGGGCAATGGGCCATTTCTAATTTCTTAGCCCAATGTTAAATAATTTTCTTTTACTAATTTGACAGTCTATTTAGTTTGTTAGTGTTTTTCTTTTATATATATATATATATATATATATATATAATGAAATTTGCTCCTTCAATCTAGCGATCGAAGCAACGCCTCGTCTGCTTCATGACAGGACCAGCTATGCTTGTTTCCAATCTCGTTATCTCCCAAAACCCCTAAATTGAAGTGATGATGGGATTACAATTGTAAGACCGCTTTTCAATTTTACGTGCAATTTTAAATTTCGCTCAATATTTATGTTACTGTGATTATAAATTTTAAAATTATGATATTTAATGTCTATAATTTGAATTATTTTACAGTGGAAGGACTTGGGCGCCATCTCGATCGATGTGCCAATTAAAAGTTTATAAATTGTTTATGAACTCTATGTGCAATTAATTATTTTTATTTGTTAAGCTTGTTAAATTCTAATTGTCATTGAGTAGTAAGTTGTTTAAATTTCATTAAATTGAGATTGGGAAAAGGTTTAGGGCGAATTGAAATTTTATTGGGAGTCGTGGACTTAAATTTCTAAATTGAGAGAATTGAGGGGCCAAGTTGCAAATTCCAAAAGTTTATATCCAACCCTCATTTTTTTCTCTCCCTCACTCACGCCTCTCGGTCTCTCCCTCTCTCGACGTCGCTCTCTCTCTCTCGGTCTCTTCCCTTTTTCGTCGACCATGACCCAATCGCCGGCCGCTACCAGTAAGCCACCCCACCGGAGGCCGCCACCCACAGCCGTGACCTCCACCTTAGCCACTATCACGGTAAGACCACCTCTGCGCCTCCCTTACACCGCGCAACCCCACACGGACACACACTCGCACACATTCACGGGTGCAGACTTCGAAAGTGGTTTGTAATTTCAGATTTCTTTCACCTCGGTATATATATATATATACACACACACGTAAATTGCAGTTTTTGTGTGTGTACTTACATTGTAGGTATGTAAATTTTCATGATCCTATAAGCCAATTTCAGATTTAAGTTTAGTAAGATTTCAAATTATACTGTTAAATTGGAAAAATCGGGTAATGTAAATATATATGTATGATGTTAGGATTTGGAAAAATCTGTAAATGTACTTATTAATTTTAAGAACTATGAATATAAGAATCTATATTACTTTCTGGTTCGATTTCGAATTTTTAATTGTTAAACTTCAGTTTTTGGGTAATGTGTGTATACGTATTTGTGTATGTATGTATACATTTCAAACTTGTCAATGTATGTGAATTTCCAGATTTTGATTAAGTACGAATTTAAGTTTGTTAATTTATTTTTCGTGCTTAATTATGAGTTGAAAATTGTAAATTTCTAAATTGGGAAAAAATTCCATGAATAGTTAGATATATTTATTCGAGTTAAAATTTAAAAGACGAAAAAGTCTTCTAACTCGCAATGAAATTGGATTTTGTGTTTAAAATATGGCATGCTAGGTGTTTGAAATAACTTTAAACCTCATTTGGATTAAATTGAAGTTTTTTACTTTGGTTAGGAGTATGGTTAGTTCAAAAAGGATAATGATTGTGTTTTGAACTAAAAGTTTTGCCTAATTTGATAAGTGAGTTTCAATTTTTCTTTTTGCCTTCGAGTTTATCTCTTATTTCGAGTATGGTATTATATGTGTTGGACCTAGCGTAAGGTCACGTTTGGGATTAAATTGTGAATGAAATAGAAGTTTTAAACCTTGCTTAGAGTTTAAAATGGGATTTTGAACTAAAAGTATATTTTATTTAATGAATGGGTACAACACGGATTTTGGTACATTGACGTCACGAGCAGCCGATGTTCCTCCACTTGCAATTTCAGCTAACGGTAAATGCTAAGGACGTCATGTAAGTAAACTCCCCCTATTTTTATTAAAGTTGAAAGTTAATGTGAAATTTCTGTGCTCAAGTGACAACTTTGTATATTGCTCGTTTTCGATGCTTTCGTTACTTCTTATAAAAATATATTGTTCAAATTGGAAACTGCCCAAGCATTCATATATTTTATGTTAATTGCATCATCAAGCATGCATTTGTCATTGAGTACTGGGGAAGTCAAAAGATTTTAAAAGAAAAGTGTGGAAAGTTAGATTGTTCTCAAAGAGTATGTATCCCAAGTTTTAAGAATAAATGAATGTACTTCTATGCCATAAAAGATGTGAGTAAGAGATGGGGGGCGATGGACCGGCGTACCCGAATTAAACCGCTGTTGCGGTGGTGAATATTAAACCGCTTCGCGGTGACGATTGCTTAACCGCTCGGCGGTGGCAAATATTAAACCGCTTTGCGGTGACGATTGCTAAACCGCTCGGCGGTGGCAAATATTAAACCGCTTTGCGGTGACGATTTCTAAACCGGTTGACGGTGGCAAATATTAAACCGCTTTGCGGTGACGATTGCTAAACCGCTTGGCGGTGGCAAATATTAAACCGCTTTGCGGTGACGATTGCTAAATCGGTTGACGGTGGCAAATATTAAACCGCTTTGCGGTGACGATTGCTAAACCGCTTGGCGGTGGCAAATATTAAACCGCTTTGCGGTGACGATTGCTAAACCGGTTGACGGTGGCAAATATTAAACCGCTATGCGGTGGAAAAATGATAATCTGGTCCTAAATAAGGGATATTGCCCACTGCATTGTAATTGGCTAGAAGATACACTAATTGAGTTCACGATAGAAATGAAGTGAAAATCTTGAAACGAAAGTCTTGAAATGAAATGAAGGTCTTGAAATGAAGTGACAGTCTTGAAATGAAGTGAGTTTTGAAATGAAATGAAAGATTTGAAATGAAAGTCTTGAAATGAAGTGAAAGTCTTGAAATGAAAGTCTTGAAATGAAGTGAAAGTTTTGAAATGAAATGAAAGATTTGAAATGAAAGTCTTGAAATGAAGTTAAAGTTTTTAGGAATGTTTAAGTGAAAGTTTGGAAGGTATGAATGTCTTGAAAAGTAAAGTAAATGAGGGGAATTACTTTGAATGGTTAAGGAATTTCATGTCATGAGCATGCATCACGTGCATAAAGTTTACTTACTGAGCTTTAGCTCACCCCAATCCCTCCCCATATTTCAGGTGATGAAAGTTAGATGATCAGAGGAGAGCACTCGGCAGCTGACTCAGGCTATAATTGCTTCAACACTTTTAAAAATAAAAATGTAACACCCCAAGTTTAAGATCTAAAACCTAGGCGTGTTAACTTCCATTCACATTAAATGCGGAAATAATCGTTTAAAACATTTAAACTTTTCATTTACTATTATAAAAATTTTACAAAAATTTCGACAGAGTCTCCTCTGTAAATTGGACATAGCCAACCTGTAGAGAGACATCAAAACCATTTTTAAAATACACATCGCAATTCATTCAATCCAAAACATCATCCAAACCATTACAATAAGTCTCAAACTCCTCAACAATATAATTTCAAGTAAATAAACTTTAGCAAATGAAATAAGAGGAAATTTAACCTCAATAATACATGAATTAAAGGGTAAATAATGAGAAATTGAAATAAATTCTACTTAATCAAAATCTGGAAAATTCACATACATTGACAAGTTTGAAATGTATACATACATACACAAATACGTATACACACATTACCCAAAAACTGAAGTTTAACAATTAAAAATTCGAAATCGAACCAGAAAGTAATATAGATTCTTATATTCATAGTTCTTAAAATTAATAAGTACATTTACAGATTTTTCCAAATCCTAACATCATACATATATATTTACATTACCAGATTTTTCCAATTTAACAGTATAATTTGAAATCTTACTAAACTTAAATCTGAAATTGGCTTATAGGATCATGAAAATTTACATACCTACAATGTAAGTACACACACAAAAACTGCAATTTACGTGTGTGTATATATATATATATATACCGAGGTGAAAGAAATCTGAAATTACAAACCACTTTCGAAGTCTGCACCCGTGAATGTGTGCGAGTGTGTGTCCGTGTGGGGTTGCGCGGTGTAAGGGAGGCGCAGAGGTGGTCTTACCGTTATAGTGGCTAAGGTGGAGGTCACGGCTGTGGGTGGCGGCCTCCGGTGGGGTGGCTTACTGGTAGCGGCCGGCGATTGGGTCATGGTCGACGAAAAAGGGAAGAGACCGAGAGAGAGAGCGACGTCGAGAGAGGGAGAGACCGAGAGGCGTGAGTGAGGGAGAGAAAAAAATGAGGGTTGGATATAAACTTTTGGAATTTGCAACTTGGCCCCTCAATTCTCTCAATTTAGAAATTTAAGTCCACAACTCCCAATAAAATTTCAATTCGCCCTAAACCTTTTCCCAATCTCAATTTAATAAAATTTAAACAACTTACTACTCAATGACAATTAGAATTTAACAAGCTTAACAAATAAAAATAATTAATTACACATAGAGTTCATAAACAATTTATAAACTTTTAATTGGCACATCGATCGAGACGGCGCCCAAGTCCTTCCACTGCAAAATAATTCAAATTATAGACATTAAATATCATAATTTTAAAATTTATAATCACAGTAACATAAATATTGAGCGAAATTTAAAATTGCACGTAAAATTGAAAAGCGGTCTTACAATTCCTTACCCCCTAAAAGAAATTTCGTCCTCGAAATTAAAACTTACCAAAAAGTTCTAAATACTTGGCACGCATCTCATCTTCGCATTCCCAAGTAGCCTCTTCTACTGCATGATTCCTCCAAAGGACCTTAACTAACGTAATCTTCTTTCTTCTAAGTTCCTTATTCTTCTTTCTTCTAAGTTCCTTATTTACTTTCATTAGAATTTTCACAAGTGACTCCTCCTCATAAGTCAGATCCTCACAAAAACTAATGACTCATAACTGAGACTATGGGAGGAATCCGAAATATAATTCCTCAACATTGATGCAGAAAAAACATTGTGCTCACCCGATAACGCTGGTGACAATGCAACCCGATAAGTCAGGTCACCCACCCCTTTCAAGAATTCCAAAGGGGCCGACAAAACATAGGCTTAACTTTTCTTTCTTCCCGAATCTCATAACTCCTTTCATAGGAGCTACCTTCAAAAAGATCATGTCACCTGCAACGAATTTCAATGGTTTCCTTCTTCTATCCGCATAGCTTTTCTATGTACTCTGTGCAATTTTCATCCGCTAACGAATCTTTTCAATAACTTTTGCTGTTTGTTGTACTATTTCTAGACCCAATAGGTTTCTTTCTCCTTGCTCACCCCCGTGAGCTGACGATCTACACTTCCTATCATTTAGTACTCAATACGGATCGAAATTTGATAGTTATTGTTGTAGGGGACCATCAACCGACATTATCCCGCTTATGAATCCATTCACTAACTATCTATTTCCAGCATTTCATAGAGTCTATTCTAACGTCTCAACCTTAATATATATATATATATATATTGATTGATCACATTCTTAAAACTAAAATCAAGAAAATTGACCAAAATAAGACTTTATAATCCAGAATTAGTGAAACTTGACGTCCATACCAAAATATACAATAGAAATACTAAAACTCTGACAGAATCTCTCTGGAAAGATTTACAAACGAAATCCTTTCTGAACATGCTGACATTTCTTTTAAAATCGGAGGATCAAACTTAAATCCTGTAACCCATACTTACATATTGTAATCAAGTATTCAGCATCATACACTCATCTTAAAACTAAAGCCAATGTACTAATTTAAGAATTCATGCTTTCAAAATCATCATAACAACAATACTCTAACCCAGCATTTTATAAATAAATCATTGACCTATCACCAAGAATAAAACTTTTGTGATTCATATAGGATTCCTCGTCAAATTTACTTAACCCAACGATACAATCCCATTATAAGTAAAAGTCACACAACTGACCTCAAATAATCGTATCAATCTCTCTAAGATTACGACATAATAACCATCATATCCTTCAGAGGAACCTTTTACGTCAATATACTCACTAAGATTTTATATCAATCTCTCAAACTCAATAAATCTTGGATTCTGCCATTGTCACTCTTTCTGCACACTACTCCATAATAAATAATCATTGTGAAGTCTTATTCTCATTTTCCACAAATCCTATCCACAAGGACAATTGTCTAAAATTTCATTTCTTATTTTTGAATCAAGATACCATCAATAATAATCTCCACAATTTCATGGTATGTACTATCATAAACTTTCCTCCAATCAGATGCATTACTTCTGCAATACTTGTACAAATCTAGGACCTGATAAAGTTTCTTTCATCAATTTCATCCAACAATCTCTCATATGATATTTTAGTATCGTCAATGAAAACTTAACGTACATCAGTGAATCATTCAAATTACGATGAAACCTGATTTATTTTCCATGACTGAGATTCATCTTTCTTCGAATTCGACTTAAAACCAAATATAGCATAACTTATTCATGGAAATCAACTTATTTCATAATCTCAATACATCCTCACCTTCAGTTCTCACCATAAGAGCAATCGCGTTATTCCTTATAATTATCTCTTGTACCTTTTATATTCAAATGACCTTATGACAATCATCATTATCTCACATAATCCCAAACTTTCAATCATATGTCCCCAAATTCTCATTTCGAATAAATGGTTACTCCTTTAAGGCATCTCACTATAAAATACTTTCAATATCTCCCAATAATGATAACTGACTTTCCCAACTAATCATATTGCATGTAAATAACCAAATCTTTAACACATCATCTACCAATCAACTTCCAAAATAAATTGATAGTATTATCACTTACCATCATAATTTATAATATTCTCCAATATAAGTGATCATTTCTCACAAATAATCAATAAGTTCCTAAGAATAATTAAAATTCTTTCCAATAATGCCATAACATTTGTCTTCACTCATCTTTTCAAAATATGACTTGACATTTCCCAATATACGCATCAAGTCATCACATAACTTCATGTATACCTTGATATCCCAGAAAATCAATTCTTAATTCCTCAACATAACAATTTCAAATCATAGTTTCCAATATCAATATCTCACTTCCTTCAATACATTAATTGGCTCAAATGACCACCCATTAGTCATACTTATAAATATATGACACAAATCATAATCCCAAAATTTCTTAGTTACAAGACCAAACAACATTATAAATTTCTCTTTTAGGCGGTAAATCACAAAGATTTTCTAAGAACATCTTTAGTCATTCTCGAATAACAGAAATTTGTTCGAGAGAAGTATTCACCTTAGACACTTCAATTATTGCAACCAGGTAGGCTTAATAACTCTTATTCATCAATTGACGAGCCTTCATCACTGATAATATCGAAATAGAAAGTTTCCCCTTTACTTCTACAAAGCGAAAATGGTTTCATTTGAAGGTTTAAATACCACCTTAACGTAGCCAGTGATTGAAACCTTATACCCTAATAATCATTCCATTCCTAGTATGACATCAAGTTTGTGGGTATTCAATGTTATGAAATCCATCATCTACTCCTTCCCATTCACCATGATTGGGACATTTCCCAACACATAACTTTAGTTCAACAATTCTTCAAATGGCGTTGACAATATAAACTTGGTCTCCAGCTACTGAGATGGGTAAATCGATTTTTCCTATAATTGTGGGACTATCAAATGAGTGGGTAGTCCCGATATCAAACACGATAAGTGCTTAATTCTAAGTTCGATGACTTCTCAACTTCTGACTTGGATACAATATACATTCTTCCCGATGTAGTCTCCATGACTCAAAGCACTATTCACATTCACTTCATATCTTTCACATAGGGACTTAAACATTACCCAATTTTATAATAATCATTACCATCTCATTTTCTCTTTTACAAAATCAAAGTATACACGCCATATTCATTAACGACATCCTTAACCTTTAACTTTACAACATTACATATTAACATGCAAAAATTTACAATACTGGAAATATTACCACGCATTTACTAACTTGAACAGAAATTTAACTTACCAGATGATCGAGGGAGAAGAACTTGAGGCGTGACTCAGTACCCGAACCATTTTCAAATAAATTTTAAAAGTCTACAGAATCGCTTTTAAAACTCTTAGCTCTGATACCAAAAATGTAACACCCCAAGTTTAAGATCTAAAACCTAGGCGTGTTAACTTCCATTCACATTAAATGCGGAAATAATCGTTTAAAACATTTAAACTTTTCATTTACTATTATAAAAATTTTACAAAAATTTCGACAGAGTCTCCTCTGTAAATTGGACATAGCCAACCTGTAGAGGGACATCAAAACCATTTTTAAAATACACATCGCAATTCATTCAATCCAAAACATCATCCAAATCATTACAATAAGTCCCAAACTCCTCAACAATATAATTTTAAGTAAATAAACTTTAGCAAATGAAATAAGTGAAAATTTAATCTCAATAATACATGAATTAAAGGATAAATAATGAGAAATTGAAATAAATTCTACTTTAACTTTATTTTTAAAAGTGTTGAAGCAATTATAGCCTGAGTCAGCTGCCGAGTGCTCTCCTCTGATCATCTAACTTTCATCACCTGAAATATGGGGAGGGATTGGGGTGAGCTAAAGCTCAGTAAGTAAACTTTATGCACGTAATGCATGCTCATGACATGAAATTCCTTAACCATTCAAAGTAATTCCCCTCATTTACTTTACTTTTCAAGACATTCATACCTTCCAAACTTTCACTTAAACATTCCTAAAAACTTTAACTTCATTTCAAGACTTTCATTTCAAATCTTTCATTTCATTTCAAAACTTTCACTTCATTTCAAGACTTTCATTTCAAGACTTTCACCACCTCTAGAATCCCAACGCCTGGCAACAGATCCTCAGATGGATTAAGCGCGACGAGGACGTCGCGAGTCTAACGGGGGGTGATTGTAACACCCCAGGACAAGAAAGTTTAAGAGAATTGATAGGTACTACTCATACCAACAAGGTCCACCTTCTTTTCCGGAAGTCCATCGTTAGAAACTCCACAGTTAAGCGTGCTTGGCTTGGAGAAATTCTGTGATGGGTGACCTCCTGGGAAGTTTTCTTGGGGAGCATGCAAGTGAGGACAAAGCATGCTGAAAAGACTCGTGTTGGTACGGTGGGGACAGTACGCCGTCATCTAACGGCCGGGACAGCCCGTTAAGTGGGACCCGGATCGTTACATCCTAAAACCTCCCAAACTGGCTGGTTTATTCAGGGCCAAGTCTTTGAAGAATTTCATCATGAGGAATATCTTTGAATGCTCTTGAAAGTAAAGGAAGGCTCTGAATCTACAAAAAAATAATTGCGGAAAGAAGAACAATTGGGAGTTTACATGGATTTTTGAATGCAGAGCGGGTAGGTGGTGAGTGATGCTGGCGGTATTGTGGATAGAAAAGCAGGGAAAAGAGAATTGAAAAGGGCTATTTACGTTTTTATCTTTTAAGTTTTACACAATATTTTTACACGGAGAGAACCATTCCTCTCCATCGTCTCCACTTGCCATCTCTGTGCGTGTCCCGTCATAGGAAAAAAAAAGGTGGTCTTCTCCCTTGTGGCAATGAATTAACAACGTATCAAATACTTTGTTTTGCTATCAAAACCCGGAACCCCACCTATGCGAAAGAGGAAAAAATATATGAAAAGCATTAGACCCAAGAGAGTGATAGGTTCTGGGTCTTTGAAGAGAGACTGGTTTTGGTGAACTGAGTGGTTTTGTGGATACTTTTGAGGTTGTTTATTCATTAATAATAATTTTTTTTTTTTTTTTTTTTTTTTTTTTCAAATGTGTGAAAGATGGGTTCTTGAATGGTGAGAAATGGATTGTGTTGGTTAAAGAAGGGGAACTGAACGTGGTTTCAACCTCTAAAGTGTGACCATCAATCATAGAAGTCGAGAATGTTCTATACAATTTCACTTTCAATTCTCCCATTACAAAGTCTCCTAAGTTCTCAAGGATTTTGGTGTCCGATGTAACACAGAAAAATGCTAACAAGCAAAGATCGAATTGACATTGTACCATCAGATTCACAAACAAGAAAGGTGCATTTAATTCCCTCTATATTGGCAAAGTAGATCGCAGCTACCAGCCAATACAGAAAAATGCCAACATATGGTGTGTTTGTGTATGGAGAATAACAAAACTTGAAAAGTAATACTCAAGTAGAAAATAAAAAAAGACCATGTTACTTTTTGTTTCAAAGAAAAGTGATAAAATTGACATTGTGCACCCTTTTTTTTAATTGACACTGTCGCACCGTGTCAATTTTTAGTTAAGATAAAAAGTGATAAAAGAAAAAGCGATAAGAAGTGTTTTGGTATTGTGTAATGAATTTATTAGTATATGTGAACTTGTGTAATTTGTCAGTCAATGACGAATCTTGCTAAAATTGAAAAAGTGACATTCGAGTAAAAAAAAATGACAAATTGTCACTAATTAGTTAAAAGAAAAAGTAAAAAAGTGACATTGTATTTGTAAATGAGAACGGAGAATATATAATGTATATACTAGTGTTTGTGGACTTGTGTAACTTGTTAGTTAATGATGGATATTTCAAAAATTGAGAAATTGACATTCAAGTAGCAAGCACTAAGTTAAAAGAAAAGATGATAATAAGTGACATTCTATTACTTTTTAAAAAAAATAGCATTGTGTTACTATTTAAAAAGTGGAATAATTATTCTAATATTTTGAATAAAATTATCAAATCATGAATTTATTCTAAGGTTTTAATTTACGTTTAATTGTGAAAGCAACATGCATGTCACTTTTCAAAAATGTGACAAAATTATTTCAAAAGTGACAAACATTAAAAAAGTGGCACTCAAAATTTACAAAATATTTTTACTTCCTAAAAATTTCTAAAATGTATTTTTGTAAATGGTCCAAAAATAAGAGTATTTATGTTAGTACCCCAAAATAATAACACTTTTTATTTAAGTTCATGTTTAGTGTTCGCTAACCACAAGTGTAAGGATCACACAAGTAATATAATGAATGTGAGTCCAAGTATCAATCCTGTGAGAATTGAGTAAATTGTATTTTAGATTATATTTCTTAACTGGAACTAAGAAAAACTTTGAGTTGAGAATTTTGTTTGAAAGACTAAATTAATAATTAAATTAAAAAGCACGAATAGATTTGATTTGTGAAAATTATGAAAGAAACATGTTAGAATTATGAATTCACTTTAATCCTATTATCCATATTTTGACTTAGATAATTAACAAATTATGAGGTATTGAAAATTCGTGTTCCTATGGTTGTTTATATCCTCTTTTTCTTTCGAGCGATGTATAAAATTCTTTTTCCACAAGAGATTAGACTATATTTCTATGAAAAATCCAAACGTGTAGAAAACATTAATAATTTATGAACACTATTTAGGATAAAACAAAGCATATGATTATTTTTATATTCCATATCGAATTTTGTGGCAATTAATTTAAGTATAATAAATTCCTACTCTTTCAAACATAGAAATCTATCACAAACATCAATAATCATGCGACCACAACTATAAATGAAAATAAACACACAATTGATTACATCAAACCCATGAATTGCATAATGTAAATATAAAGTTAAGACATGGAATCAAGAAGTCAACGTTTTATCACAATTCTAATAATAAAAATCTAGCCTATAAACATGATAAAAGATAAATTACAACAAGATTAATTGAAGTTTATCACCCTTTTCACCATATCGTAGAAAAATCTTCAATCATGCGTCAATTGGTTTCTTGAGAATTCGACAACCCTTCAGAATGATCTTTGACAAGTTTTGAACCCCTAATTTCATACCTCAAATCATGTATTTTTAGGTGTGCTCGAAGTAAGGTCAAAAGATATTAGAAACCCGCTACAACCTACAAAAAGCCCACAGTCGGGCCCAGAATATGTCCATGCGATCGCGCGGTATAATACCATGCGATCACACGATTATAAATTTTGTGCACTGCTGAACTCAAAGTCGGCTACGTGATCGCGCGGTAGAGTCTCTTTGCAATCGCGCAGTATTATTTTACTATTTTTCCGTGCAATTTTCATCTTCTGAAGTGCTAAAGTTGGTCCTCATGGTTTGATTGCACGACAAGTCCTTCAATTTTCGATTGTTGCAATTTGGTCTCTGAACTTTTAATTTCTTCTTCAACTTTTTTTTAATTAAGCCCTTAATTAACTTCGTCAACACTTGATTTGCACCGTTTAGCACTTTTGCCATCCAAATGACTTATTTTTGCTCCAATTTTTTTACTTTCTCGACTTTGGGACAGTTTCTGAAATATAAACAAATAATAATGAAATCAATATAAAATATTCTCAAATGAACATATAAAATCCTACATTTAAGACAGAAATAAGTGTATAAAATACACTTATCATTTGGTACAAAATTTTAATTTAAATTAAAATCAACAATCAATCTCAATCACATAATAAGATACTCAAATTTTCAACCACACATTACATCAATTTTTATTAAAATATTTTAAAAATCTAGCATCCATTTGGCAATTATAAATCTGTTTATAAATTACACAATTTTTCAAACCACTTTTTAAGTTTAATCACACGCATTTTTTCTCTTCAATTTTTAACCACCACATTTTACCTTCAAATTATAAATAAACGAATTTATAAAGCAAACATTGTTACCAAACAAAGGCCCAAATTGGCAGTGAAAACGGAAAGTTATGAAAATAAGAACTTACTTACTTCAAATAAACACTCAATTATAATCATATTACTTATATTTTAAAGCCATAAACGTGACTATAAACTTCAAATAAACACTCAATTATAATCATCATATTACTTATCCTAAACTCATTAATGGCCATAGTCACATTCTTATATAATGAAACAATTGAGTACCCCATCAGATCAAAAAAAATAATAATAATAATTGAGTACCCAATTTGTCCGTGATTGTGTTGGCTTGGGCCGGCTGTAGCTGATGGGGATGGTGGTGGCAATAGCACGGTTGGAACATTCACGTAATAGATTGACGTATAGTGACGAAATCAGATAGTCCGGGGTGTGCGGTGAATATTCGCCCTCGTTTGATTTAGATTTTATCAAAATTAAAATTATCATTTAATTATAACCACATATTTTATAAATCATACAATTTTTTAATTACACATTTTATTAACTTTTATAAAAAAAAATTTAATTTTTTTTAATTTTAATCTTCAACAAATAGAAGCTTAGAATAGATGCTTCAAAAAAAAAAAAGCTTAAAATAGTGATTTTTTAAAAAATGCGTGATTAAAAAATATAGGAATTTTTTTTTTTTTTTTTTTGTAATATTGTTTTACGAAAATGCTCTATTGCCTAACATGGTTAACGTAAAAGTTCCCCACCCTTCAATGTAAAATAATTAAGTGTCTCTAACATTTAAAATTCGACATTTTGCTTTTTTCATTGGATGTGGATAACTATTATGTTATCCATGGTGAACAACATAGCGGAATCATATTATTTTGTTACAGAATATGTGATTAAAAATTATAGAGAAAAAAAGTGACAAAATAATGGAGCTCAAACAAGGATGAAGACTAGTTAATTGCAATAATTAGAGCTGAACAATATATTAACAGAGTGTTCAGTAGGTTGAGCCACCGTTTATATTTTGAATTTTTGATGTTGTTTAGATAGATTAATGGTTAAAAATTGAAGAGAGAAAATATGTGTAATTAAAAAGTAGTTTGAAAAATTGTGCTATTTATAAATTTGTTTATAAATTATAATCATTACGTAAAAGAACGGAGTGTAAAATTTGATGTTCCAAATGTCAATTTTTTCAGTCATTTGTCGAAGTAAAATTTATTCTTAATATGTCCCATGAGATGGTGTCTCATTTTAGAAGAATAATTTTGAAATTTGTGTGTTGATTTCAACATTCAATCTTTATTAGATCGAATTGTACATTTGAACTTAATGAACATTGAATTGTGTTACCATATAAAGATTTATTGCTTTCAATCTTAAAATTAACATTTTTAATATGAGCCGTTCAAACCTTATATATTGATCAATATTTTCGTAATTAAATGATGTGAAATTTTTTCCTTAATAGTTTAAAAATACTTGTTGTCTAAACGTATTTTGCACGTTAATTGTCCATATAAAATAATTTTTAAAAATTATGTCTGAGAAAAATTTCGAACTTTTTCATAAGAAAATTAGTCAAACGTGCAAGATAAATATAATTAAAAAATAGTTTAATATTTAAACAAAGTTTCTGAGACCATATTTTGCTCTCTCAATCAAAATTTTGGTTAGAATCACTAATTTGATGAAAGCAAATATGAGTTTCATGTTGAGAATAACATCGATAATATTTGGAAATAAATGATATGTTTTATTTATATAATAATTGAAATATTATAAAAAGAATAAATAAATTTTTAATAAAGATTTAATACCAAGTATTTTTCCTTCAAAACAAAGTTTGAAACTTGTGAGAATTTATCAATGCATAAATTTGATTGATGTCATCTTCATTCTTTTCAATATTGTTGCTTGTCGTCAAGTTGATTTTAATTTCATCGTCCACATTTGGAAATGTATGATTAATGTTGGTCTAATTTTTAATGATAAAGTTGATATATTTTTCCTTTCTGAAACGTGAGAGTAAATTTTTCAATTGTGGCTCAAAATAGTATAATAAGAATCTGGTGTCTTGCAAGTATTAAAACGATAACATTTTTATTTAATATCGAAAAATTATTAAAACAAAGATAGACAAATATAATGGAAAATATCATATCTTCATTAATAAAAAATTCAAAATAAGTTTTAAAACTTCCCTAGGTACATTAAGTTTCAATAGAATCTGTACAGATATTGAAAATTTTTATACTTCAATCTTCATCATGTGTGATCAAAATTTAGTAGCAACATATATTTGATACTTTTATTTGTAGAGAGAATAAATAATTGTATTAATATAATTGTATTTGTGGATTTTTTTCACTATTTCGTTTATGACAGTGTATTAATATAATTATATTTGTATTTAGTGAGAATAAATAATAATTTGAAATAAACAACGTAAAATAAAAAAGAGAATTGAAAGTTTAGGCTTTATTTTAAAGACTTTTAGGAAAAAAGTAAATAACTTAGGTTGTAAATATATTGATATTAATAATGTTGTTAATAAAATAAAAATAATAATATTAAAAATTAATTATATCAATTAACATTAAGGGTAAATATGAAAATATAAAAAAAATGTAAAGGTGAAAGCGTCCAAAAAAGTTTCTCACTTTAAGTTGCTTTCAAAAGTTGTGTGCATAGATGTATAGGTAATAGATATAGATATCTATGTTTAGTACAAATCAAATTTTAGTACAACTCAAGTCAATAATTACTTTATTAATATATTTTATGAAATTTACAATGTAGAACATATATTTCATTAAATTTTATTAAAAATTTGATTTTAATCCTTGCCAAACAAGAAAATAATGTATAAAAAATAACATCAATAGACTGTGCCCTTGTTGAACTTATTAAAATTTTAATATATTTTTATCTATCTTACGACAATCACATATTTTGATAAAATAATATTACACGTCAATTAGATAAAAAAAAAAAACCTTTTTAACCATATAATCTGCCAAAAATCATTGTAAAATCTCCCAAAAGTCATTATTATAAGGCTGCGTTTGATTCGCGTAATTTTTCATGAAAAATATGATTTTCCATATGAATTTTCAACTTTGCGCTGTTTGGTTGCCTAAATTTTTCATGGAATTTATTTTTCCACTTGCCTCAAAATTCGGTATTTTCCTTGTTTTGAATGAATTTATTTTTCATGGAAAATCTTATACCATTTTCGTTACGTTTGATCATTTTTGTTATTGTTAATTGATTTATTTTTTTTTTTAAAAATTAACATTATTATTATCAAGTACAAATGTGTGAAAAAAAAATTTTAAAAAAAAAAGATACTTTTTTATTAAAATAGATCAATTTTACTTTATTTTTCATGAAAAATAATGTTAATCAAATAATAAAAGTTGGAAAATTTCCTACTTTTTCCACATAAAAAACTAAACCAATCAAACACATTAAACTTCTAATTCTCAGGAATTCAATTCCTTAGAATTCAATTTCCTGAAATTCATTTTCTTTCCACCCAAATTTCACACTCGCTATCAAACGTACCCTAACTAGAATTAAAATGGGTTGGAGGAGATATCTCCATATAAAATTCTGACCGTAGATATTAATTAATTAATTAATTGTAATAATGGGCCATTCGGTTCAACATCATATAGCAGCCAATTTCAGTTGATAGTAACATGATCAACTTGCCTTGCTTCCTGGTTATTATATTATAAAAAATTCTGAGCTTGATTTTGAACCGTTGCTCCTCACCTCCAATAACAAGATATTTTTATTTATTGACTTGCCCATTTGTCTTTTTCCGAAACAAACGACTTGGGAAAATTAATTAGATTAGTTTAAACATTTATCATGTGTGCAGTAAAGTTCAAAAAATATTTATAAGCATGTTTGTAAATATATTTATATATATCAAAATTTCTTAAATCACCCTTTTAATTACAAACATTTTCTCTCTTCAATTTTAAACCACTACTTTTTACATCAATAATCGTAAATAAATCAGTTTATAAACCAAATAATATTATCGAACGAATGAATTTTTAAATTAATTCACTGAGTATAGATATGATAGATGACAAGCTTATAATGGGATTGACTGCTTCATCTTTGGAATGGAACTTCAAATTCGTAAAAGTGGTGTCAAGGTTGAGTTGAAGACGACCTCAGATGCATATATATGCTCGAAGGTGGTAGGCCTCGAGTTGAATTACGATGATCGAAAAATCTATAGTTGGATCATACATTATACTGCATTCGAAGAAAAATTATCAAGAAATTTCACTTAAATTTCAACATTGAATATACACTAATTAAGAAGGCGATAAGTATACATCAAGTGAGAATAATATGGCGCCCACGACGAGCACCAATTATGGAACCCACCACCCTCTAGATGTTGACAAGTGTTTGGTGGGCATCATAAATGCTCTCATACATCAAGAGTTGATTGCTTTGTTGACACTTCAGGATAAAATTTCAAATCAAGAACATGGTATTGTAATTTTTACAAGTAGGCGGTGGAGTGATGTTTTTCAGTTTAACATACTAAACTTATATCAGAATACGAGTTTGATTTATTTCAAATCAAATATACATCTCAACTAACATAGTCATGATCGTTCAATTTTTTAATATTATAAATCTTCAATTCCTAAGCTAATATACAGCTTTACAACGATCGTCAATTGGCTTTAATGCTAGAATGATATAGACTAATCAACTTAAATATCATAAATTAATTAAGTAAATTCGTTTTAACTTACTATATATCAAATGAAATGGGATATTGTAAAATATATATATCCGGAATGGGCGCCATAACCTTTTGGACGAATGTTCATGCAGTTGAGGGGTATGTTTGTTGAAAAAGGAGAGACACCCACCTACCTTATAAGGTGATAAGATAAGCAGTGATAACATTGAAATGTACCAATTGATGTAGATTGGCACTGGCAAGTGGTAAAAAATATTAAACCAACGGTAAAACAAAATGTTCTATGGAATCGGTAAAATAGGTTTTTTCTTAGGTCACCTCAACAATTTCTAATTTCATGACTTCTCGTCTATTTTATAGTTGAAATGTCCACTTGAGTTTTTAAAATTCATTTTTAATCACACGTTTGATGAAACTCGACTTAAAGAAAGTCGACAAGCGAGAGACAAGGTTGGGTGAGGGTATAAGGCTTGAGATCTACGTTCGATTGTGGCTTTACAGATGCTTTCAAATACTTAAGCATACTTCGAATTGTTGATTAATCGTTAGAGATGGTGTATCAATTTTTTAAATACATATTTCATCAATATTTATCAAGTTTTATTAGAAAGTTATCTTAGCAATGTGAGTAAATAATTATTTTACTTAGAAACGTATCTTATCGAATTTATTACCATTGATATTGATATAGAAATGGTAAAGTTCATTTTCAAATGGTCGTTTGGTAAATTTGTTTATAAACAACACATATCCTCAAATCATTCTTAATCACACATTTTTATTTTTAAATCAATTTTTAACCACAAATTTTATCTCGAAAACATCCATTCTTTACCTATAAACAAAAATTTTGTACCAAACAAAGTCACGTAATTTTTTAAGCATTTAAAGTCGGCAGTATTGGGATTTCTTCCGAACATGCTTTCATGAACAGAGTATTAAGTCTTGCCATAAATGTTTAGCCCTAGTACACATTTTAACCCTTTGGTAACATTTTTTGATTTATAAACTGATTTATTTATGATTTTGAGCTAAAAAATAATAGTTAAAATTGGATAGAAAAAATATGGGTGGTTAAAAAATAGTTTAAGAAATTGTTAATTTGTTTGGTAATCAAAATAAACTGATTTATGAATTAGTTTATAAATTATACATTTTTTCAAATTACTTTCAAATCACGTACATTTTCTCTCTCAAATTTTTAATCACTATTTTTTACCTCAAAATCATAAATAAATCAATTTATAAATCAAACAGTGTTACCAAACAAAAGTTATTTTGATTATCAAACTGATGAGATTCCAGTCGGGGAATCTCGTCGAACACGCGGAATAACGACAATTAAAACCTAGGAAAGATCTAAATCAGAACTGACACAAGACAAACAAAGAAAATAAAGATAGAACGACGGTAAAACCTTAACCCGACAATCACGACGCAATTTATGGCGATGCGGATTGAAGAATCAAGATTGGTGAACGCCACAAGGACTTGTTAATTTCCTTGATAAGTATCGAATTTGGAAACGCCACAAATATTCTTGCGAATATTTGATAAGTTTGCTGGAAGAACGCCACAAAGATCGGATCTTTGATAAGTTCAAGAAAAATGGAATAAACTCAACCTCTCAATTTTGGAGTATCCTCTCACAAATTTTGTTAATCAACTCAAACTTGTCTAATGTTTACAATGATGAAAAGAAATATAAATAAGCAAGAAAACCTAGCATCTAATTACTCAAAATAGAATCCTAATTATACTAAAATTCTAAAATAGGAAAATAACCTAAAATAATAAAAGGAAACAAAATCATTGAAATTTCCCGAAAAATCTGTCGCAGCTTGTTTACGGCCGTGACAAAATATCTTACGGCCGTAAATGTCTTTCTGTTTAAATTTGTGATATTGGTTACGGCCGTGAAATTCCTCCGGTTTGAAAGTTATGGCCGTAACTTCCAAGCTTACGGTCGTAAGCGTCATTCTGCAGAAATTCTTCCTTTTTCTTCGACAATTGATTACGGCCGTGACAATAGCTTTTACGGCCGTGAATGATTTCCCTTACGGCCGTAAGGCCTTTTCTGCATAAACAATTTCGTGCACTCAGCTCGGCTTGATTCTTTCGTCTTCTCGGTTCGATTCCAACATGGAACTTGCTCCGTTTTCCATGTAGATCACCGTCATACTGCCGATGTCTCGACTTCGCCCTTCGATGCCTGGTCCGGATCACATCATACTCCCTCTCTTGAGAAGGATTCGACCTCGAATCCATTTTTGGTCGGCTTTTCAAATTCCTCCTGCTTTCCTGGGCTCGATGATTATTTTTAAGCGTCATGCAATCCTTTAGACTCTTTGGCTGCTTATTTTGGCCAATAACTTTCTTTCCCGCTTTACGTTCATGGCTCGATTTATGTCCCTACAAAACAGATTTAATAGAACTGGGGAGGGATGCGTTAGAAAATGCAAATAAACTCATTTTTGTGGTGGACTCTCTTTTCTTTTTCTTTTCACTCTCAAGCTCACCTTTTTCTGAGGTCGTGGCCTCAACTCTCTTGTTTTCAATTTTCACACCCCCTCCTTTTTCTGAGGTCGTGGCCTCAACGCTCTTATTTCGTTTTTCAAACTCACTTTTGATTTTCAATTGATCATGTTGAGCTTCTTTTGGAGATAACGGAATAAGTGTAAATTTCTTCCCACCCTTCACAAATGAATATTGATTCTTAAACCCATCATGCACTACCCTCCTGTCATGTTTCCAGGGTCGCCCCAACAATATATGACCAACATGCATAGGTACCACGTCACAGACCACCTCATCCTTATAACCCCCGATGGTAAAATTGACCCTAACCTGCTTATTTACCTTAATTTCCCCCGACTCGGTCAGCCATTAAAATTTATAAGGGTTTGGATGTTTCATCAAGCTTAAGCCCAATTTATCAACCAACATTGTACTAACCACATTAGTACAACTTCCCCCGTCAATCACCATACCACAAGCCTTTTTGCCAACCAAGCACCTAGTATGAAAAAGATTATCCCTTTGCTCACCAATTTCATCCACCCTAGCCCTAGCGCTAAGGACACGCCGATTAACAAGTGATTCTTTTTCAGGATAGGTCAATCCTTCCTCATCACTACTACTAGCTCCAACATCCACTAACTTAGGCATTCCCTTAAATTCATCCTTAGAACTAATTTCACCATTATCACGCAAGAGCATTACCCTTTTATTTGGACACTGTGATGCTATATGGCCCATCCCCAAACACTTAAAGTACTTAATATTTCTATCCCTAGTAGGTTGAGAATCAGAAATATTTTTACCTTTAATAATAAGTTCCTCCTTTCCCTTCGTGATGTGCTCATCATTGTGATCCTTCCTCGGTTGTGATGTAGGATACGTTCCCGGTGATTGTTTAGATGTTCCCTTTCGCCTTAATTGCCTTTCTACCTTCATTGCCATATGCACCATATCTTCTAGCTCCACATAGTGTTGCAGCTCAATGACATTGGCAATGTCTCTATTCAGCCCACTCAGAAACCTAGCCATCGTAGCTTCCCGATCCTCCACCACATTAGCCCGAATCATCGCTACCTCCATATCCTTGTGATAATCTTTTACACTCCTCGACCCCTGAGTCATACCCTGCAGCCTCTGGTAAATATCCCTATAATAATGAGTTGGCACAAACCGCTTCCTCATTATAGTTTTCAATTCACCCCAAGTCTCCACCGGCTCCTCAAGGTTCCTCCTCCTACCCGTAACTAGTTGATCCAACCAAATATTTGCGTAGTCGGTGAATTTAATCACGGCTAATTTCACCTTCTTCTTCTCCGAATAATTATTACAATCAAATAGCCGTTCGACCTTTGTCTCCCAATCCAGGTACGCCTCCGGATCACTCCTACCTTGGAACAATGGTAATTTCACCTTAATTTTCCCAAGGTCGTCATCAACATCATCTCTACCCCTACGATACCTCCTAGCATCACGACGCTCCCTATCATGCCTCCTTTCATTCCTATCTCCTCTATCCCTCCTTCGGATACTACCCAACGATATACTTCCACTTTCACTTCTCATATCCTCATCACCCATACCAACCTCACGCCTATTACCTCTCCTAACCCGAGAACCATCATGAGATTGATCACGAGGTCTTTGTTCACGCTCTGCACCTCTATTCTCCATCTGTGCCATAAACTTCTCAAATTGCGCCCTCATTGCTGCAATATCATCATTACCCTGTTTATTCCTTCTATTCACACCCTCGAGTTGTTTCCTGTCTCTAATAGAAGATGAAGATGTGGAAACCTCTCTATCAGACATTTTAAGACACGAACAAGGAAATTCGGAATATTTGGGGAATATTTTGGGAATTTTCGGATTTTTTTTTTTTTGTATAATCTGCCAAAGAATTGGACTACGAGTATGGCAGAAAAAAGGGAACTGGATTTGGACGAAAAACGAACAAGAAAAACCCTTTTGAATTTTTGGGACTGACTCTTATGGATCAAACTGGAAAAATATATGACTGACACGAAGAACGCGAAGAACACGAAAAAAAAAATCAAGAAACGCAAGAATCTAAAATAGGTCCAAGCTCTGATACCAGATGACGCGATCCCAGTCGGGGAATCTCGTCGAACACGCGGAATAACGAAATCTAAAACCCTAGGAAAGATCTAAATCAGATCTGACTCGAAAATAACAAGAACGCGAATAAATGAACAGAAATTAAAAGATAGATTGACGATAAAACCTTGACCCAATAATCACGATGCAATTAATGACGATGCGGATTGAAGAACCAAGATTGGTGAAAGCCACAAGAGTTGTCAATTTCTTGATAAGTTCGTCGGGTGAACACCACAAAGATTGAATCTTTGATAAGTTCGAAACAAAGGGAATAAATTCAACCTCTCAATTTTGGAGAATCCTCTCACAAATTTTGTTAATCAACTCAAACTTGTCTAATGTTTACAATGATGAAAAGAAATATAAATAAGCAAGAAAACCTAGCATCTAATTACTCAAAATAGAATCCTAATTATACTAAAATTCTAAAATAGGAAAATAACCTAAAATAATAAAAGGAAACAAAATCATTGAAATTTCCCGAAAAATCTGTCGCGGCTTGTTTACGGCCGTGACAAAATATCTTACGGCCGTAAAGGCCTTTCTGTTTAAATTTGTGATATTGGTTACGGCCGTGACACATTGTTTACGGCCGTGAAATTCCTCCGGTTTGAAAGTTACGGCCGTAACTTCCAAGCTTACGGCCGTAAGCGTCATTTTGCAGAAATTCTTCCTTTTTCTTCGACAATTGATTACGGCCGTGACAATAGCTTTTACGGCCGTGATTATATGATTTACGGCCGTGAATGATTTCCCTTACGGCCGTAAGGCCTTTTCTGCATAAACAATTTCGTGCACTCAGCTCGACTTGATTCTTTCGTCTTCTCGGTTCGATTCCAACATGGAACTTGCTCCATTTTCCATGTAGATCACCTTCATACTGTCGATGTCTCGACTTCGCCCTTCGATGCCTGGTCCGGATCACATCACAAACGGAGGCTAGGCCGTTTGGTATAGGAGAAATTGAAGGAAAATTGATTTTTTTTGGAGAATATTGTTGTGTGAAAATATTGCAAGTGTATGATATCGTTAAGAAGTAATAAAGTGGGCATTTTGAGTCCAAATTGTCAATCTCACGAGTACTAATTTATTTACTATTAGCTTCGATTAATCAAATTCTAGACTACAAATTAATTTTTGAATAACTAAACTACTGAAAGTAATTAAATTTCAAAATAAACTAAGCCGCTGTTCAGCGGCTTACAGGAAAAAAACAGTTTTTTTATTATTTTTTAGGTAGATGAATGGTTAAAAATTGGAGAAAGAAAATGTGTAGGGTTAGAGATTGATTTGGAAAATTTTTTAATTTAAAAATTGATTTAAAAACCGAAAAAACCCCCCCAAAAAAGGTGTTTACCGAACAGAGGTTAAATGATCAAATAAAAAGATTTGATATTTTTTTATGAATTAAAAGTGTTGGGCTCACGATTTCATCATAGTTTTCATATCCAATTTCATATTTTCTTTCTGAAGAGTTATTTGATCGAATTCACTAATGTATCTAATTTACCTCTCTCGAGTTCAAATTAACCCTATTTAATTAAGTCAACCAAATATCTCTATGCCCCAGTTTGGTAACTCTGTAATGATTTATAAACCGTTTTATTTATGATTTTAAGGTAAAATATGTTGTTGAAAAGTGGATAAAGAAAATGTGTGTAATTAAAAAGTAGTTTGAGAAAATTGTGTTGTTAAAAAGTAGTTTGAGAAAATATGTACCAAAATTCTTCCTTAGCCAATTGCATAAAATCTCCTAGGAATTCATAAATGACCACATGCAATCACAAATTCATATATCTATCTTTTTGTTGAGATTGTCGAATTTTACTACGTGGTCTAGTTGTTAACTCATCTCTCGAATTATGAAAACAACCAAAAATTCTATGAACTAGTAGCTAATTAGTTCATGAATTAAGATCAATAATAAAATCAATGCATAAAATAAAGCATAAACATGTGACAATTGAAATTGAATAATTAAACTAATAATTTCATCGTTCGTCCCAAAAATAATTAGTTACACATAACAAAAGAGAGTAAAACTAATGATAAAATGGAAGACATAACTAGATTTTAATGAAAAAATCCAAGAGGTGATGAAGATCTTACACCAAGACTTGATCTTCTTGCTTGAAATTCGAAAAAAAAAAACTTGAATTGTTCCTTAAATTGTGTTGAATCATCTCTTTTTTGTGGTGAATTAATGTTGTGAAATCTCCTTAGTTCGCCTCTTTTTTGCTGCCCATGTAGACTCTAATATATGGTGAAATTAGGTCAAACTCACATCCAATTTGGTTTCCATAAGAGTTTTAATCAAATAAGGAAAGTTAAATTCGGGACTTATCTGTGCAACTAACAGTATTTTCATCATATCTTTTTCTCTCCTTATCCGATTGAGGTGATTCAAAGTGTGTTGGAAAGTTAACTTAATTTTCCCAATTCGAACTTTTACTATCCCAAAAATGGGTCTCAAATTCCGACTACGAATCTGGAACATAACTTTCTGTGATTCCTTTTTCGTCCTAAATCCTTTTTAACTGCAACTTTGATCCTTTGAGTTCCAATATCATTCAATTGATTCCATATGATTTTCAACCATTATTTTGTGATCTGAATCAACTAATGAATATTTATAATTTTGTCCTCATTTTGTCTATTTTGCGCGGTTTTAATCTTTTTTTGTCCATTTAGTCTTCAAACTCATCTAAATTCAAGTTTTACCTAAAACAATCAAATAAATACACAATTAAGCTATCAAACTCTAAAACACTCAAAATTCTCCAAATTTAAGGTCAATGTAAGTACAAAAACATACTTATCGAATTCTCAAACTTAGATTTTTATTCGTACTCGAATAAGATAAAACATACAATCACACAAACAAAACAAACAATAAGATTCTAGACAGGAACACATGTTAAATAACTTGCAGTATTTGCTTCAGGATTTTAAACTATTACTAATCCTTGAAAAGTTTTCAAACAATGTTATACAAGTTTAACTTAATCCATGCTCAATTGTGTGTGTTTAGTCAAGTCAGTCATCATAATGCGTTTACTAGGTGATCTCCTGACCCTTAGTAGTCAAATCTCTCTCTCTCTCTCTCTCTCTCTCTCTCTCTCTCTCTCTCTCTCTCTCTCTCTCTCTCGTAAGATGCGCTTCCCCCCAAACTTGATCTTTTCTCTGTAACTTGAGGTACATTTTCTAAGGTTGTTTCCTAAATCACTGACTCATTTCCAGCTCAAGTTTAGGGCTATCTAACTAGCAAATCCTAATGGAAACTATGTGATATCAAAATTAAAGAAAAAAGTTTAGAGTTTAGAAATCAAGTTACAGCCCTTTAGTTCTTGATTTATAGCCTCAAGCTTGACCTTTTTTGTGGAAATGAACATTCAAGGATCTTTAAATGAGGCTTTTGATGACTTGCATAGCTTATGTCTGCTGAACTTGCGCTCGTTTTCATTTACGGTCCAAACTTTCACTTTTCCCATGTCATATTTATTGACTTCGCTACTCAATTCAAACTTCAACATGTAAACTTCAATCATCTCATCAAAGTTAATGACAAAATCAATTATCTCGCATTCAATGAAGTCAGAGGGTTGCTTGGTAAAGTCGACATCATTAAATGTTGTCCTTTTAGTTTGTTTTTGATGCAAACCACATAGCAATTGTAGCTACGCAACCCACAAATTATTGGAATCGACCCAAGAACGCCAAAGAATCACGATTTCGAGATTGATTCAAATTAATTGAACCAAGCAACCAACACAATCAATAGATATGCTGACCTCTTAATCACAATGAAAATAAATCTCACCCAAGATTTGAGCAAACAAGATTAACTCGCAAGTTCGGATTTTATTCAATAAAGAATAAGGTTTGAAAGCAAATTGCCTCTCAATAATAATATCAAAGTTGTGTATGAATAATGAAAATTACATCCCTATAAATAGAGTCAAAAACTAGGTTAAGAGATTTAATTATACTAGGAAACGACTAGCTAAAAATAAGGAAATAAAAATTAACCTAAAATTACGCGTATATGTTTTTACGGCCGTGGCCCTTCCCTTTACGGCCGTAACTTGGTTTCTGTTTAATAGTTACGGTCGTAATTCTTATTTCTGAAAATCTCGTTCTTTGACCCGAGGCTTCGTTACAGCCGTGATAAAAGCTTCTTACGGCCATAAGTCCAATTTCTTCAAATTCTCAATTTTCAGCAGTGAGCTCTTCACGGCCGTAAGAATTACGGGTTACGGCCGTGAATTTTGAAACTTTGCAATTTTCTTCGACGACTTGAATGATGTTGATCCACTCATCGTTTTGGCTCGGTCCCAACATGGAACTTGCTTCTTTTGATGACACGAACATTGTTTTGGCCATTGTTTCTTGAACTAACTTGTTCATTGCTTCATTGGCCCTCTTTGTTTGCAATCGAGTCATCGGTCCTCCTTTGATATTCAACGGATCTTTGTGCGGGCTTGTATCCGTGGTCTGGATCACATCATCCCCTCTCTCTTCGAAAGGATTCGACCTCGAATCTGTACCTGCATCAAACGGAGATAGATCAGAAACATTAAATGAAGCCGAAACATTATACTCACCAGGAAGATCTAATTTATAGGCATTGTTGTTGATCCTTTCAATCACTTGGAATGGACCATCTCCTCGCGGTTGTAACTTTGACTTGTGTTGTTCTGGAAACCGCTCCTTTCTCAAATGTACCCAAACCCAATCACCGAGCTCAAATATGACGCATTTTCTCCCCTTGTTAGCCTGCGATGCATAATGTTCATTTTTCTTTTCAATCGCCAACCTCACTTTGTCGTGGAGTGATTTAACCATCTCAGCCTTTTTCTTTCCATCTAAACTACTACGTTCATTCACAGGTAAAGGAATTAAATCCAATGGTGTTAGCGAATTAAAACCATAAATAATTTCAAATGGTGAATAAGAAGTAGTAGAATGTATAGCCCTATTATATGCAAATTCAATAAATGGTAAACACTCTTCCCAATTTTTCAGATTTTTATTGACTATCGTGCGCAACAATTGAATCATTGTCCTATTTACTACCGCGGTTTGTCCATCGGTCTGTGGGTGATAAGTTGTAGAGAAAAGTAGTTTTGTTCCTAACTTGTTCCACAAGACTCTCCAAAAATGACTAAGGAATTTAACATCCCTATCTGAGACTATACTTTTAGGCACCCCATGTAAGCGTACGACTAACCGAAAGAAATTTTCAGCTATGTTAGTAGCATCATCAGTTTTGTGGCATGGTATGAAATGTGCCATTTTGCTAAAGCGATCTACTACCACAAAAATTGAATCTCTTCCCTTCTTAGTCCCAGGTAGTCCCAAAACAAAATCCATAGAGATATCGACCCAAGGTTCACTAGGGACGGGTAAAGGCATATATAATCCATGGGGTTTAATCCTAGATTTAGCCTTCTTACAAGTAATGCATCTATTACAAACCCGAACCACATCAATCTTCATCTTAGGCCAATAGAAATGTTCACTTAGGATTTCAATGGTCTTTTTAACCCCAAAATGACCCATTAAACCTCCACTATGGGCCTCTCTCACAAGTAACTCCCTCATTGAACACCTAGGGACACACAATTTATTTTCTTAAAATAAATAATCATCATGTTTAAAGAACCTATCCACAGCCCCTTTACCACATAATTCATAAATATTAGAAAAGTCCAGATCACTGGCATACATGTCCTTAATGTATTCAAATCCAAGTAATTTAGAATTTAAAGAATTTAAAAGAACATACCTTCGAGACAATGCATTTGCCACCACATTTTCCTTACCTTGTTTGTATCGGATGACATAGGGAAATATTTCGATGAATTCTACCCACCTTGCATTTCTCTTACTCAGCTTAGCTTGACCCCTCAAATGCTTCAAGGATTCATGATCAGTGTGTATCACGAACTTCCGTGGCCACAAGTAATGTTGCCATGTCTCCAAAGCGCGCACAAGTGAGTATAACTCCTTGTCATATGTGGGGTAATTAAGTGCAGCCCCTTTTAGTTTTTCACTAAAATAAGCGATTTGCCTTTGATCATGCATTAAAACAGCCCCAATGCCTAGCCCTATGGCATCACATTCAATCTCAAAAGCCTTGTCAAAGTTAGAAAGTGATAAAACCGGTGTTTTACACAACATATTTTTGATTGTTTCAAATGCATGCTCATGTTCTACTCCCCATTTAAAACCTACACTTTTTTTGACAATTTCTGTGAGTGGTTCGGAAATCGTGCTAAATTTTTTAACAAAGCGCCTATAAAAACTAGCCAAGCCATGAAAACTCCTAATCTCAGTTATGCTTTTAGGTGTTGGCCATTCTTTAATAGTTTTGACTTTTTCTTCATCTACTTCTATTCCTTTAGCACTAACCACATAGCCAAGAAACACAACTTTTTCCATGAAAAAATCACACTTTTTAAAATTAGCAAAAAGTTGCTCTTGTCTTAAAACCACAAGCACATACCTAACATGCTCCACATGCTCATTCAAAGTTTTACTATATATCAAGATATCATCGAAGTAAACTACAACGAATTTACCTATAAATGCACGTAAAACATGATTCATTAAACGCATAAATGTGCTAGGTGCATTAGTAAGCCCAAAAGGCATTAATAACCATTCATACAGGCCATACTTAGTTTTAAAAGCAGTTTTCCACTCATCTCCTTCTTTCATTCGAATTTGATGATAACCACTCTTAAATATGCTAGAACCATGCAATTCATCCAACGTATCATCTAACCTAGGAATAGGATGACGATACTTTACCGTTATGTTGTTGATGGCCCTACAATCAACACACATTCTCCAAGTTCTGTCCTTTTTAGGTACAAGTAATACGGGGACGGCACATGGACTCATACTTTCCCTTATATATCATTTGCTCATCAAGTCCTCCACTTTCCTTTGAAGCTCCTTCGTCTCCTCGGGGTTACTTCGATAAGCGGGGCGGTTCGGAATGACTGCTCCAGGTACAAAATCAATTTGATGTTCAATACCTCGAATGGGTGGTAACCCACTAGGTATGTCATCGGGAAATACATCGTCAAATTCCTGCAAGAGAGAAATAGCCAAACTAGGGAGGGATTTGTTAGTTTCATCAAATGCAAGGAATGATTCCGTATATAGCAGAAGGACCATTGGCCGTTCTTCCATGAATGTTTTCTTGATTTCACTACTTTTTTGCGTAGAAACTCATTTTTTCTTTCTTTTCTGGCACTCTTCGCTCCCTCTCCTTTTTCTGAGGTATGTACCCCAACACTCCTTTTTTCTCTCTCCTCTCCTTTTTCTGGAGTCGTGGCACCAACTCTCTTTTCTTCTCCTTTTTCTGAGGTCGTGGCCTCAACTCTCTTTCTCTCATTTTCCTTCACTCCTTTTTCTTCATCATTTTTCAATTTTATTTGATCCAAATCATCCGTGTTGATTTGAGCACTAAGAGCTCGCCTTACCACTAATAACTCGTCATGCTCCCCGGATAATATATCCTCATCATCACATATTTCCTCCAACGCCGGCATATCGCTATAATCATCTTCCTCACTATCACTCTCCATGGCTCCATCCTTCCACACAAGTATCACTCGCCTATTAGGACATTGAGATGCCACATGTCCTCTCCCCAAACATTTGAAGCATTGAATGTCTGTACTCCTAGATGGTTGAGGTTCCCCTTTAGGTACGAGTTTATTAGCTTGTTCCTCCTTCCCTTTTGGTGCCTCAAACTTCCCTTTTGGTGCTTCAAACTTCCCTTTAGAAACAGCGCCATCTCCTTTACTTTCCCACTTCGGCTTCCAAGAAGAGTTAGAACCAGATTGATACCTTGCTGTTCCCTTTTTCTTTATTTGCTTCTCCACCTTTATAGCCATGTGCAACATATCTTCCATCTCCAAATAATGTTGTAGTTCAACCACATTAGCTATATCCCTATTCAACCCATTCAAAAATCGAGTCATCGTAGCCTCCCTATCCTCTTCTACATTAGCTCTAATCATCAACATTTCCATCTACTTATGATAATCCTCCACACTCTTTGATCCTTGGTATAGACTTTGTAATTTTTGATGAAGCTCCCGATGGTAATGACTAGGAACGAACCTCTTTCTCATGATAGCTTTTAACTCATCCCAAGTACTAACGGACCTCTCGCGATTCCTCCTCCTAGAAGTCACCAATTGATCCCACCAAGTAATAGCGTAATCGGAGAATTCAAGTACAGCTACCTTAACCTTTTTCTCTTTCGAATAAGTGTAGCAATTGAAAATTAATTCCATCTTCTTTTCCCATTCTAGGTATGCTTCCGGATCACTCCTACCCTTGAATGACGGAATTGTCATTTTGATGTTGCTCATACTACCATCCATTCTATCGCCACCAAGATCTCTATCCCTTCTTCCATGCCTAACTACTCTATCCACAATTGCCCCATCATCAAAATCACTACCTTCTTCATTCTCATCGATCCCCTCTACTCTACGACCTTGCCCACCTTTCCTACGGGCATTAGGCACTTCCCGAGGTTGCTCAAGCCTTTCTAACCTACCTAACACATCCCCAAACAACCTCTCAAACCGTTGTACCATCTATTCCGTCATGTTGACTCGATCGTTGTTTTTTGTAGTAAAAGATTGTTCAGACATCCTAAAACTAAATATTATATGTCTCACGTGTATTTCACTCGTGTATCACTCAAATTTGGCGTTTACCCTCTATTGATCTCACCTCTCTGCCTTTTCCACTCAATGGCTTTCACCTCAATTGCTTCAAAGAACGAACTCAAACAAGTTTAAGCCCGAATGATTCAAATCGAGTAAGAGTGAGAATTTTATGAACTGTTTGGAAAACTTGAAGAAGACCTTTAGAGAATGGAATTTGACTCGATATAAAACTTGACACTTTTTATGGAAACTAAGATTGAGTCGAGAATATATTTCTTGAAATCAAATAACAGCTATTTTTTTTCTTGGACTTGGAATTTTTGTTTTTTTTTTTTCTAGATTTCTCGAAAATTCAACTTCGAGAAAGACGAAACAAACGAAATTTAATTTGGATAACAAACGAAGGAAATAACGACTATTGAATTTTTTTGTGACACTTTTTTGATTAAAGACTCAAGAACTGGAAGAAAACGAAGAACAAGATTAAAGAAGACTCAAGAAAACAAAACAAAGATATAACCTTGATTTTTGGAGCCTAAGCTCTGATACCAGATGATGCAAACTACGTAGTAATTGTAGCTACGCAACCCACAAATTATTGGAATCGACCCAAGAACGCCAAAGAATCACGATTTCGAGATTGATTCAAATTAATTGAACCAAGCAACCAACACAATCAATAGATATGCTGACCTCTTGATCACAATGAAAATAAATCTCACCCAAGATTTGAACAAACAAGATTAACTCGCAAGTTCGGATTTTATTCAATAAAGAATAAGGTTTGAAAGCAAATTGCCTCTCAATAATAATATCAAAGTTGTGTATGAATAATGAAAATTACATCCCTATAAATAGGGTCAAAAACTAGGTTAAGAGATTTAATTATACTAGGAAACAACTAGCTAAAAATAAGGAAATAAAAATTAACCTAAAATTACGCGTATATGTTTTTACGGTCGTGACCCTTCCCTTTACGGCCGTAACTTGGTTTCTGTTTAATAGTTACGGCCGTGACATAATTATTTACGGCCGTAATTCTTATTTCTGAAAATCTCGTTCTTTGACCCGAGGCTTCGTTACGGCCGTGATAAAAGCTTCTTACGGCCGTAAGTCCAATTTCTTCAAATTCTCAATTTTCAGCAGTGAGCTCTTCACGGCCGTAAGAATTACGGGTTACGGCCGTGAATTTTGAAACTTTGCAATTTTCTTCGATGGCTTGAATGATGTTGATCCACTCATCGTTTTCGCTCGGTCCCAACATGGAACTTGCTTCTTTTGATGACACGAACATTGTTTTGGTCATTGTTTCTTGAACTAACTTGTCCATTATTTCATTGGCCCTCTTTGTTTGCAATCGAGTCATCGGTCATCCTTTGATCTTCAACGGATCTTTGTGCGGGCTTGTATCCGTGGTCTGGATCACATCAGTTTTATTATTATCAACTCCTCATTTTCGACTTGATCTTCTTGAATTGAAGTTTCATCAAGCTCAATGTCCGAATCTTGATTTGTTAACAATGAGCGTTGACCTCTTCATGTCAATTAGTTTCCTCTTCTTGCAATTTTTGAAAGCCCAATGGAGGTTATTCCTTTAATTGATACTCATTTTAAATTCGGATGGAATGAGTAATTTAAAGGGTAAATCTTTCTCATTAATTTTTGCGAAGCGTTAAAAAAATCCAGCTAGAAAGTCATGTAGGACAACTTCATTATTTTAATATTCAGCTTTTATCTTTTGTAGTAGATCCCCTATGATAAAATCTCTCATAAGCATATCTTCCTCTTCAACTCATTGATCTATCAATTGTTGTTGCTTTATGAAGAAGTCACGTACAAGCATTTTGTTGAAGTCAACTACAATCATCTCAAGTGTCGACTATCAATTCCTAATAAGAATAAAAATATAAAATAGTAAATAAAAGAGATAAATCTAAACTAATAAAAAATAAAAATTAGTCACCGAAGCAGCATTAAAAACTTGTTGTGTGAAAATATCGCAAATGTACGATATCGTTAACAAGTAATAAAGTGAACTTTTTGAATTCGAGTTGTTAATTCCAAGAGGACTAATTAATTTACTATTAGCTTCGATGAATCTAATCCTAAACTACAAATAAGTACGAAGATTGTGATTTTTGAATAACTAAACTAATGAAAGCAATTAAATGTCAAAATAAATTAAATAAGCAAATAATAATATTTGATTTTTGTTTTTGTTTTTGTTTTTATCACTACTACTTTAAAAGTGTGGATAGGGGAGAATCTTTCCCTTGACAAGTTTGCCCTCACACATTTTACTTTAAACCAAGAATACCCTTTCTTAATACTATTACATATATTTAGAGCCCATTTGGTAGTGAAATTTTTTTATCTCAACTTTTCAAATTCAATCTCAACCATCTATTTTTAGTCAAACCCACATTTTTAGTTTTTCAAACTTTTTTAAATTACACATCCATCAAAAAATAAAAATAAAAACCACAAAAATCTAAATTTTACCAAACGGGATATTATTATATGAGTGTTTGGTATTATTTAAAAAGAGTTTTTTTAAATGAATAATGATTTTTTGGAAAATGGATGATTTAGATTTGTTTGAAAAGTAAAATATTGTGGACTTGACTTTTAATAGATTGTTGAAATTGAGTGCCGTAGAAAAAAAAAAGAAAAAAAAGTTTAAAGAAAAACAAACAAGAGCTATATCATCATATCATCAAGAAACAAAAGGTTACTCCCGACTCTCACGATCATCACTACTCACTACTACTTTAAAAGTGTAGAGGGAGAATCTTTCCCTTGACAAGTTTTTCCTCACACGTTTTACTCTAAATCAAGAATATTCTTTCTTAATACTATTGCATATATTTAGAGCCCGTTTGGTAGTGAAAATTTATTTACCTCAACTTTTCAAATTCAATCTCAGTCATCCATTTTTAGTCAAACCCATATTTTTTTGGTTTTCAAACTTTTTTAAATTACACATCCATCAAAAAATAAAAATAAAAATAAAAAATCACAAAAATCAAAATTTTTCATATTACCAAACATGATATTATTACGTGTGTGTTTTGTATTGTTTAAAAAGAGTTTTTTTGAAATGAATAGTGATTTTTTGGAGAATAAATAGTTGAGATTTGTTTGAAAAGTAAAATATTGTGAACTTGATTTTTAATAGATGGTTGAAATTGAGTGCCGTAGAAAAAAAAGTTAAAATAAAAAAAATAAGGGCTGTATCATCATATCATTGAGAAACAAAAGATCACTCTCGGCTCCCACGATCTCTCCCCATTTGAAAACCCACCGAGAACCCCAAGAGCCAAGTAAAAGTAATGAAATGAAAAATCCCATTTGGGCAGTAATCCAAATGGAATTAATTATCATCACATGTACGTAATATGTACTTTTTTATTCTTTTTCTTTTTTAAAACCTATCATTCTTGATATTTGTTCCACCCCGATTTCGTCTGTTCACAGTGGAACAAATCGGAGATGGAGCAACCTGAATCACTATTTCTATGACTTAGGTTAACATGTGCTACTTATCAACCAATTTAAGAGTAAATTTCTCCACAATTGTCGTCGTTTACAAAATCTTTGATTTATTTTTCTTTTCTTTTTTTAAAAAAAAAAAACCTTTTGTAACATGTTTTAGCTCATGTTCTTTAATTACCTCAACTGCCTTAAAATAGAGTATAGTTTCAACTTTAATACTCATATCATGTATTGTTTACGTGAGACGTGCAACGCACGTGCTTACTACTAGTGAATTAAAAGTGTTGTGACTCACAATTTCATCCTAGTTTTCATATTCAATTTCTAATCTCTCTTTTTTTTTTTTTTTTTCTAAAGTAGTATTTGATCGAATTCACTAATGTATCTAATTTACCTCTCTTGAGTTCAAATTAGTTATATTTAACTAAAGCATTCACATATCTCTATGTTGGGTCAGGGTTCCTCCTTAGTCAAATGCATAAAATCTCCTAGGAATTCATAAATGATCACATGCAACCACAAATTCATATCTCTTTCTTTTTGTTGAAATTGTCGGATATTACTTCGTAGTCTAATTGTTAACCCACCTCTCGAATTATGAAAAAAATCACAAAATCTATGAACTAGTGGATAATTAGTTAATGCATTAAGAGTAGTAATAAAATCAATACATAAAATTAAAGCATAAACACTTGAGAATTGAAATTGAATAATTAAAGTAAGATTACATCGTTCGCCCCAACAATAGTTAGTTACACATAACAAAAGAGAATAAAACTAATGATAAAAAGAAGACATAATCAGATTTTAATGAAAATCCAAGAGGGAGATGAAGATCTTGCACCCGACTTGATATCATTGCATGAAATTCGAAAAAAAACTTGAATTGCCCCTTAAATTGTGTTGATCTTATCTCTTTTGTGGCAAATTAATGTCGTGAAATCTCCTTAGTATGCCTCTTTTTTGCTTCAAATGTAGACTCTAATATATGGTGAAATTAGGTCAAAATCACGTCCAATTTGTTTCCATAAGAGCCTTGATCAAATAAGTAAAGTTGAATTCGCGACTTCCTTACGTAGCTACCAATATTTCATTATATCTTTCTCTTCCCTTATCCGATTGAGGTAATTCAAACTGCGGTGGAACGTTAATTTGAAAGGATACAATTCTTCCTGAAATACAATTTTCCCAATTCCAACCTTTTCCATCCCAAAAATTGGTCTCAAAGTGTGACTAAAAATCTAGAACATAACTTCTTGTGATTTCTTTTCCGCCCAAGTCCTTTCCAAGTGTAGCTTTGATCATTTCACTTCCAATATCATTCAATTGATTCCATATGATCTTCAACCATTATTTTGTGATTCGAATCAACTAATGAATATTTATGATTTGGTCCTTATTTTGTTCATTTTGCGCGATTTTGATCCATTTTTGTCTGTTTAGCTTCCAAATGCATCCAAATTCGAGTTTCACCTGAAACAATCAAAATAAGTAGACAATGAAGCAATATCAAACTATAAAACACTCACAATTATCTAAATTTAAGGTCAAGATAAGTACAAAAATGTACTTATCAAATATGTGGTCGAAAAGATATTTGAAAAGTGTTAAAGTGGTGTGTCCTACAAAAATGTGTGGCTGCTAATGAGTTTTGGAAGAAAGTAGTGTAAAAACTCATGTACCAAACAGGGGCCTAGTCTATGTTCGGCAGCCCATTTTTTAAACCAAAGTTTAAGCATATATTTGGTAAACAAAATAAACTTATAAATCAATTTACAAACTACACAGTTTCCCAAATCACTTTTTAACCATACATTTTCTCGTCAATTTTCAACCATTACTTTTTTCCTCAAAAGGGATATAGTTTTTGGAAGCAATTTATTAAATTAGTATTAATTGGTTAATATAAAGTGCCTTCCATTGTTATAGTGAATAAAACAGAATCCGCCCTCAATGTCAGCTCGTTGAGTCACTTATGGCTGCGAGTAAGAATATGTGTTTATCACTATGAAACATAAGATGTTTCTGAACCGTTGGTAGAATTTAAACAAAATCTATCTTTTGTTGAGTCACTCAAGGATATGAGATTTTGGAGGTACAGTCAAGTAAACACGTAAGATGCGTGCGATAAAGAGTTGTCTACTTGATGATCTAGGAGTCACATGGAGATGTGATTGATAGGAGTATCTACCGGATGTTTGATTATGGCTTGTTGAGTCACTTAAGATTCTAATAGAATAAAAGGAATCCTAGCCCACTGCGAATCTAACAGGATTCCATGAGATTAATGTTGTGGGTCATTAATTCTAATAAAATAGTGGGATTAATCGATTTAATAAAAGACCTTATTAAATTTATTTATGTATGATAATACGTGATTCTAATTTTAGTTTATTATTGTTGTATGATTTTAAAGTTGAGTTATTACTTGAACTTGAACTGTATAATTGATGCTGAGCAAGTTCATTGGACTAAAATCCTTTATTGGTGAATCTTCTACTTCAGTTTTCTATTCAACAGAGGTTAAATAATCAACTTTACCAATCGAGTATTAGATACCAATAATATACAATGGCTAAAAGTAGAATAATTTTGAAAAATAGTGATATACCTAATTTCAGGTAATAAAGCAAATGTTGGTTGAATAGCTTAAGAAGCTATCATATATCTTTGCCTTCTTATTCAGTTTGAAATTAGACAAATTGTTAATTACAGTTCTTATGAAGAATGATACTTCCACTTCATTTTGGACATAAAAGTGATTATCCTCTTTAATTAAGAATAATAGTTATTCTTTAACTTAGATGGATACTATGGAAGTGAGGAAAATAATAATAGTCTACATTCTGAATATTAATAAAGCATAAAAGAGGTCACACTTAAATCTGACACTTGATTGATTCAATTAATATATATATATATATATATAAATCACCTTGGAGGTAAATGACAAGTCAAATTTTTCTTGGAAAAAGGAAAAGTGAGATGGTTGATCCACTGAGCCTGTTACATTCGTATGTAAGTGAGCATATGTTAGAGTGGTCTTTAATCGTTAGATAACTTTGATAGTCATTGTTATTTATAATGATAGACGTAAATTAAATTTAAAAATTTTATTATTTTTTTAATTTACACAAATATTCTTGCTAATGAATTTCTTAATTTATTTTATTTTAGGAAATTCTATTTATCAATGTTTAGAAAATCGGATCAGACCTGTCGATTTGATAAAAAAAGGGAATCGGTTGAAAAACTAGTTTGATCCGCTTTGAAAATCGGTTGGAAAACCCAATTTTTTACCTTTTCAACTAGGAACTGGCCGGTTTTTAAACTCGATTTTCGGGGTTTTTTTTTTTTTTTTTTGCTGTTTTAATTTTCTCTAGTTGTTTTAAGCTACATTTGTGTATAATTTTGTTTTCTAAATGAGTAAATATTAGTTTATTTGTAAAATAACTTATTTTTTAAGAAAGTTTTGGGATTTTTGGAATAATTTTTGATGTTTCAATTAAAATCGGTTTGACCTAGTCGAATGTTCTGATCTTTGACCCGTTACCTTTTTCGATTCGAACCAATTTTCGATTTTCTAAACACTGCTAATTACATGTAAATGATGAAAAAAACAATTTAAAATTTTTGAAATTTGTCTAAGAAATTAAAAAAATAATAATTTTAAAGGCTCTTAAAAAGTCTTGTGGTACCACACTTAATATATGTGGATATATCCCCATACATGGGATATATATGGATATAAATCCATAGCAATTTAGCTAGAAATGCGTCAAAAATGTGCACAGAAGTTGACCACAAGAGATGTAAAATTGAATGTAAATATCCATCCAAATATATATTTTTGGTCAAATAGTTAATTTACATCTATTTTACACCTCCTCATTGGAGAATATTCCGACAAAATTGAAGATCTAAAGCACAAAATAGATCTAATATATATCACGGTTGTTGGAGATGCTTTGAATGACAAAATGCAACGAGTTAATGCTTTTAAGAACAAGGATCAAGCCAAAGTTCCTTGGTAATAGTAATTTTAAATGGACTTAGAGCATCTCTAGTAAGCTCTCTAAAATTGATGTGCTCTTTATTTTGAAGAATCAACCCTTAAAATTTCACTCCATCTAACTCTCCTCTTTAACATTTTAATTTAGAAAGTGGGTTGACTCTTTAAATTTGGAGAGCCAAACTCACTCTCTATTATTGAATGCATTAAAAACGTCTCAATTTTCAATATTCATATATTTGTTTTTTATTATATATTTGATATAATTGATTATTCACTTTTTAAAAAATAAATATTAACTAAAAATAAAGAAAAACAATAAATATTTTTATGAAAAAATAAAATAAAGAGAAAAAATAAAGAACTGTTGGAAAAATTGGTTTTGACCAATTTATGTGATTATTTAAGTGGAACCATTAATAGTGAATGGAAAATTAAGCCACTTAAAATTGTGACAATATTGGAAAATTAAAAGAATATTATTGAATATTCTAGAATTAATTTAAATGAAAAGATGTGTCTTTTCATACGAAAGATTGTGACTTTTGAAATTAATAATTTCCAATAATTGTGTCTCTTCAATTAGAGACAAATTTGAAAGGATGTGTCTCTTGTAAGGGTTGTGTCTTTTGAGATACAACTTTCTAACATCTATATTTAGACCCCATATGCTTGTATTATTTTATTCATTCATCAATTCATCATTCATTTATTCAAATGATTTGATTTCTTTCATTTCATCTTTGGAGTACATAAGCCTAATTTTGGTTCGTTGTACTTGTGTTTTGGAGTGCTACAAACACAAGTGTTGCCGTTGTATCTTGGGAGTCGATTGCCGTTATCCGTAGGCACCGTTGCGGGGCAAATTCGACTTAAGGACAAAGAGTCCAACTCTTGCCTCGGCATTGTTCCTTCTTTTCTTCTTTTTCTTGTTTCGTATTTTCCTTGCCGTTACTCTGTCCAAATTTCGGCACGGATTTACAAATTTTCATTATTTGGCGTCACTATTCACAAATTCCATCCAACAATCTTAAGTCGAATTCTCTATATTTTGTGAAAGTGACATTCTTGTTTGGTTAAACTTGTTAAGTTTAACATCTTCTTCATTTCTATTTTGTTTTGGTTGATCTTCTGTTTTACGTAAACGGAAATGAATACGGTTCTTAATACCGATACTTCTTCGAATGAAACTTCGAATATGGGAACTTCTGAAGGAAACCGGTGTGATTCCTCCCGTTGTGAATACAACTACTACTAATGTGATTCCTCCGGTTGTGGGTGCCCCTACTATCGTTCATTCAAACTCCGTTTCACATGGGGAAAAACCGGAGAAATTTGTTGGGGTTGATTTCAAAAGGTGGCAACAGAAAATGTTGTTTTATCTCACAACCCTCAACTTGGCGAAATTCTTGAATGAAGATCCTCCCGCCATACAAGAAGGGGAGAATAATAGGGCATCTTTGATTGCTTTGGATGCTTGGAAACATTCGGATTTCTTATGCAAGAATTATATTCTTAATGGCTTGGACAACGCCTTATACGGTGTATATTGCTACAAGAAATCTGCAAAGGAACTATGGGAGACTTTGGAAAAGAAGTATAAGACCAAAGATGCCGGAACCAAGAAGTTCATTGTGGGAAAATTCTTGGACTACAAAATGGTAGATTCGAAAACCGTCATCAGTCAAGTACAAGAATTGCAAGTCATACTCCATGATATTCATGCGGAAAATATGTCCGTGAGTGAATCATTTCAAGTGGCTTCAATTATCGAGAAACTTCCACCCATGTGGAGGGACTTCAAAAACTATCTCAAGCACAAGCGCAAGGAGATGAATATTGAAGAACTTGTGGTCCGATTGAGGATTGAAGAAGACAACCGAAGTTCGGAAAAATGAGTTGGGAATGGCATACCACAAGCAAAGGCAAATGTGGTGGAATCTAGCAACAACAAAGGAAAGAAGAGAAAGCATTCCGTTGAATCTACAAAGAAGAGTGCAAAGAAGTTCAAGGGCAATTGTGGAAAGGCTGGACATCGCTTGGTTGATTGTCGCAAACCGAAGAAGCAATCCCAAGCCAACATTGTCGAATCTGATGCCATATCAAATGGCATGTCCGATATGAATTTATCGGCGGTTGTTTCTGAATGCAACCTTGTTGGAAATCCCATGGAATGGTGGGTTGATACGGGTGCAACCCGTCACATTTGTGCCGATAGAGGAATGTTCACTTCATACACTCCAACCGAGGGAGAAAAATTGTTTATGGGGAACTCCTCAACATCCAAAGTGGAAGGACAAGGCAAAGTGGTCTTGAAGATGACGTCGGGAAAAGAACTTAGCCTCAATAATGTCCTTCACGTACCGGATATTCGTAAGAACCTTGTGTGGGGTTCTTTATTAAGCAAGAATGACTTTAAACTAGTCTTTGTATCGGATAAGTTTGTACTTACCAAAAATGATATGTATGTAGGCAAAGGCTATGTAAAAGATGGACTATTCAAAATGAATGTCCTAACTGTTGTACCAAATGCTACAATCAATAAAACGTCATCTTCAGTTTATATGCTTGAGTCATGTAATCTATGGCATCATAGATTAGGACATGCAAACTTTAATTCAATACGAAAGTTAATGAATTTAAGTTTACTTCTGAATATGCATTTTAATAATGGAAAATGCGAAACATGTGTAGAGGCAAAAGCGGCCAAAACACCATTTCATTCGGTTGAACGAAACACCACACCATTAGAACTAATTCACACGGATGTGTGTGATTTGAAGTTCGTACCAACAAGGGGTGGTAAAAAGTACTTCATCACATTCATAGATGATTGTACAAGGTACTGTTATGTGTACTTGTTGAAAAGCAAAGATGAAGCTTTGGAAGTGTTTAAACACTACAAAAATGAAGTTGAAAATCAACTTGGAAAACGAATTAAAATGATTCGTAGTGATAGAGGTGGAGAATATGTTGCACCGTTTGAAGAATTTTGTGCTGAATCTGGAATAATTCATCAAACAACGGCACCATATTCACCACAATCTAATGGAATTGCTGAACGCAAAAATCGAACGTTAAAGGAAATGATGAATGCAATGTTGATAAGTTCGGGCTTACCTCAAAACTTGTGGGGGGAAGCCATACTTTCTGCAAATCATATCCTAAATAAAATACCACACAAAGATAAGGTTGAATCGCCTTACAAATTATGGAAAGGTCGGAAACCTTCCTACAAATATCTCAAAGTGTGGGGGTGCTTAGCGAAAGTACAAATACCCAAACCTAAACAAGTTAGGATTGGACCAAAGACAATTGATTGTGTCTTTATTGGATATGCTATCAATATTAGTGCATATCGATTCTTGGTTCATAAACCCGAAGTACTTGATGTACACATAGGTACAATTATTGAATCAAGAAATGCGGTCTTCTTTGAAGATAGATTTCCGTGTAAAGAAAAGGAAATAAGTTCAAATAAAAGAACTTATGATAATATACATGGAAAGAATGATGATCTTCAAGTAAATGAAGAACCGAGACGTAGTAAAAGGCAACGAATTCCAAAGACATTCGGTCCAGAATTCGTAACCAATTTACTCGAAAATGATCCTAGGACATTTGATGAAGCAATGTCCTCTCCTGAAGCTCCTTTTTGGAAAGAAGCTGTACGCAATGAAATTGAATCCATCATGAGTAACCATACTTGGGAATTGGTTGAACTTCCTCCGAGAAACAAAGATTTAGGCTGTAAATGGATCTTCAAAAAGAAATTGAAGTCGGATGGATCAATTGATAAATACAAGGCTAGATTAGTAGCCAAAGGGTATAGACAAAAAGAAGGACTAGATTTCTTTGATACCTATTCACCCGTTACAAGAATTACGTCTATACGTGTCTTGACTGCAATCGCAGCATTGCATAATCTTGAAATACATCAAATGGATGTCAAAACCGCGTTTCTAAATGGTGAATTAGAAGAAGAAATCTACATGGAACAACCTGAAGGGTTTGTTGCACCAGGAAATGAAAAGAAGGTGTGTAGACTTGTAAAATCATTGTATGGATTGAAACAAGCACCGAAGCAATGGCATGAAAAGTTTGATAAAACGATGTTGTCAAATGGCTTCAAAATCAATGAATGTGACAAATGTGTCTACATTAAAAACACACCTAATGAATATGTAATCATATGCCTATATGTTGACGATATGCTAATTATGGGAAATAACTCCAAAGTCATTTCCTCGACTAAGAAAATGTTAACAAAACATTTTGACATGAAAGATATGGGAGTGGCGGATGTAATATTAGGGATTAAAATCTCTAAAACATCGGATGGTTTGTCATTGTCTCAATCACATTATGTTGAGACTATACTTAAGAAATTTAAGGCGTATGACGATAAACCGGTTAAGTCACCAGTTGACTTAGGTATTCACTTAGCCAAGAATACTGGTGAGCCCATATCTCAATTGGAATATTCGCGTGTCATTGGTAGTTTAATGTATATTACCAACTGCACAAGGCCAGATATAACATACATAGTCAACAAGTTGAGTAGATTCACTAGTAATCCAAGTGTTGTACATTGGAAGGCATTAAACCGAGTTCTTAGATATTTAAGACACACGGTTGAATATGGATTACACTACTCAAAATATCCTGCGGTGTTAGAAGGATATACTGATGCAAATTGGATATCTGACACTAAGGATTCAAAATCCACGAGTGGTTATGTATTTACCATTGGAGGTGGGGCCGTGTCCTGGAAATCGTCTAAGCAAACGTGTATTGCTCGATCCACGATGGAATCTGAGTTTATTGCGTTAGACAAAGCCGGTGAAGAAGCAGAATGGCTTCGTAATTTTCTTGAAGAAATTCCATGTTGGGAAAAGTCGGTTTTTGCGATTAATATACATTGCGATAATCAGTCGGCAATTGCAAGGGCACAAAACAGTATGTATGATGGCATGTCTCGACATATCCGTCAGAGACATAATACCATTAAACAATTAATATCGAATGGTATAATCTCTATTAACTATGTGAAGTCAAAAGAAAATTTGGCTGATCCTTTGACGAAAGGACTTGCAAGAGATCAAGTATACCATCTTTCGAGGGGAATGGGCCTAAAGCCTATTGAATAGAATTACTATGACGGAAACCCAACCTTGTAGATTGGAGATCCCAAGATCTTGGTTCAATGGGACAACTAAGTCATAAATGATTCAGAATAAAGCACTTATACCCATTCCTAAAATTTAAAGTGCTATGTAAAATGTGTATAAGGATAAGTATACATATATACTTTTAATGATTAATAACCTTAAGATAGAAAGGTATGAGATCACCTATATAAGTGTAAAGTGGGGCCGCTTCTACGAGAATTTGAGGCTTAATTCTCTTAAGAGCACTTATGAAACCAAGAGTAGTCCAGGGCCAAAATGGACTCAACCATGAGAACCGAATAGGTTACATGAGTCATGGTGTTGGTACAGTTGTTTGGTTTTACACGAACGGCTGGATGGTTCAAGACATCGCGTTCACCAACTAGCCTAGTAAATCCGATTGTATTCAATTAAAGAAGGTTCAAGGCCACAAGCTACCTATCTTGATGCTATGACTTGTCGTGTGTACTCCATTTGTTAGAGTCTGCATTTCATTCGCATTGCATTTGCATTAATTTTCATTCATGTGGGGGATTGTTGGAAAAATTGGTTTTGACCAATTTATGTGATTATTTAAGTGGAACCATTAATAGTGAATGGAAAATTAAGCCACTTAAAATTGTGACAATATTGGAAAATTAAAAGAATATTATTGAATATTCTAGAATTAATTTAAATGAAAAGATGTGTCTTTTCATATGAAAGATTGTGACTTTTGAAATTAATAATTTCCAATAATTGTGTCTCTTCAATTAGAGACAAATTTGAAAGGATGTGTCTCTTGTAAGGGTTGTGTCTTTTGAGATACAACTTTCTAACATCTATATATAGACCCCATATGCTTGTATTATTTTATTCATTCATCAATTCATCATTCATTTATTCAAATGATTTGATTTCTTTCATTTCATCTTTGGAGTACATAAGCCTAATTTTGGTTCATTGTACTTGTGTTTTGGAGTGCTACAAACACAAGTGTTACCGTTGTATCTTGGGCAAATTCGACTTAAGGACAAAGAGTCCAACTCTTGCCTCGGCATTGTTCCTTCTTTTCTTCTTTTTCTTGTTTCGTATTTTCCTTGCCGTTACTCTGTCCAAATTTCGGCACGAATTTACAAATTTTCATTATTTGGCGTCACTATTCACAAATTCCACCCAACAAGAACTTGTTAGAACTTATAAAAAATTCTGCTCTTTAAATTTAAAGATACTTTTTATTATGTATAATATGCTCTTTAAATATAAAAAATTTATTGGAGATGATCTTACACGGTGATTAATTATGTTGAATCTTTGGTATTAGCATTGATGTTCTATTCTAAAGGTGAAAGTCAGTTTTTACGTGTCTGATGCACGGATAGAATCATAGAAAAGGAAAGACAGACGGGAAGTTCGAGTTAAACACGCTCTTGCTGTCAAGTGATAGAGTCAAACTTGACCTAACACGTTGCGTTGCTACGGTTTATTCTATATGTTCTAGACCCTTTGGGCAAATTAACCATAGTGGAAGAAAGAAAATCTAAAAGATAGGATTCTGATCGTCTGAAATTTATTATATGATAATTACATTTCATACTACTTTTATGTCTTCCAACGGATATTTACTTACATTAATATTTTAATTGATTTTTTTTTTCTTTTTTCACGTTCTACAATATTCTCATCAATACCACCTTATCATGGTTGTTTCATCTCCCTTTTCCGCCAACAACTACTCATGATGGGTGTGTTGTTGAAAGATGTTACTATTGAGCTTTTATCAAAAAGGTATAATACAAATCTTGAGGGCCCTAATTGATCTTGTCCTAGACCATTGATTAAGGAAGTAAATCGCAAGTTATACCTTTCAGAGTTAGGGTGGATGTGTGGTAAGTCATAACTCCCGCTTATCACATGACACAAATACATATTTCAGGATTCGAATATTGCACCAGATTGTACTAAATACTTTTCTATCCTTCCCCTTTACTACTGAGATATGTGTTCTGGGGGCCACTATTAAGCTTTTATCAATTCTATAACTTGTTTGGTTAAATGTCTATCAGAATATGATAAAAAATATCATTAAAAGTTGAAATTATTAAGATGTGATATTAAAATTAAGCTCTTAGTATCATAAATCATAAAAACTTGAAAAGTAACTATGCTGCACTTTTGGACGGCCCCGGGTTAGGTCCAAAGAAAAAAAAAATATTTTGGGCCAAAATCTACTTCCTGAACCAGAAGGCAGAATCCAACCCTTCTCCTCCGTGACTCCTTCTACCGACCCCGACTCCAACCGAATCACCAAGTCTCAAGCCTGCTTCCTGCTGTGAACTGTCCACTAATTAGTAAGAAATTGGAACTTTGAAACATAGAATTATAATTTATTAAGGTTCTTCGATTGTTTTGGAAATGATGAATATCATATGATTTATGTGATGATGTCTAGTATATATATCTATGAGTTATTCATATGAATGTGCGGAAGAATTCGGAGTTTAAAAAATGGGTGATATTTCTATCAGCAATGGGAATTGCATTAATGCAAATGGTCAAAGAAAGAGCTGCAAGTATGAAGAGAGTGAAGAAAACTTCAGATGGTGTTTTGATTAGGGGTGGACAAAAAGGTTGGAACCGAGAAAATTGAATTGAACAAAAAAAAATCGAAATTTATCGATTCTTTAGGAAAAATGAAAATCGAAATTGAATTGAAATCGAAAAATCGAAAATCGACCTGAGAACCAAGCATTCTTAATTTAAATTAAGCTTACATGACACTTTCTGTATTGCTTTACATGATAATTGTTGAATTTTTTAACAAAATAACCGAACAAATAATCGAAAAATAATAGATCATGATCGAATGATATGTATCTTAATTCTTAACGTTTCATTTTACTAATACTTTAGACAACATTTACTACCATTCACACTTAGTTTTTTTCTTGTAGGAGAAGTTGATAACATGAAGAACTCGTGAAATTTGATGTTTAAAAATCTTTATTGATGTATTTTGAAGATATATTTCGCTTTAAACTTTGTTCCAGGATTATTTGATTTTTTTTTTTTCCTTCAATTTGGAGCTTAAGTTTAACAAGTCTTATTGATATGTTTTGAATGATCTATTTAACTTTGATTTTTTTAAATAATTAGATATTTTTCATATTTGCATCAAATTTAATTTTTTTAATAAGAACGGAAAAATAATCGATAACCAAACCGAAATTGTTCGGTTATTGGTATCGAAGGAATCGAATTGAGAATTTCGGTACTTTCAATAACCGAACCGAATCGACAAACGTTTACCTCTAATTTTGACCTCAATAGATATAATGGTCTACTGTCTCCGACTCCAGTAACTCATAATTTGGGGGTTTTATTTTTTTGTTTTTTTAATTGATTTGATTAGATTTATGTATACGGTTTCAAACTCCACTAAGCTTGTGAATTTTTTTAATTGATTTGATTAGTTTTCTTGGACATTTAATTGTTATAAATATTGTTGATTTGTGGAGTTGATTTAATTTTAGATTTATGATTTGTGAAATTAATTTGTTAGTCTTTAATTATAACTTGTTTATTTTAGTAAAAAAATATCATGTCGAGCTTAGAGAAAAAAAATCATAGTCCCATTTTTTATGCAAAGAAAGATATATTTTTGAAGATTTATAATGGAGATGTTGTACAATGAAACTCGCAAATAACGGCTTTAAGGGATTTTATTTTTTAATGTTTTAGTGTTAGGTAAAAGAATATGATTTACAAATTGATTTTTCTTTAAGGTAAAGTGTACATGTGGTTGAAAAATAGACAGATAAAATGTGAGTGACTAAAAGTAGTTTGAGAAATTGTGGAATTTATAAACTGATTTATAAATAAAAAGTACGGTTACCGAACGAAGGCTTTAATTATTTTGCCCATATTTGATGGTGATTAAAATCAGATTTTTAATATATTTTGATAAAATTTAATGAGATATGTGGTTGAAAAATTGTGAAACCCATGGAATATATAGTTGAGATTAATTGTTGATTAAAATCTAGATTTTAATTGGTACCAATGAGGGACTTTATATTTTTTTTTCCTTGATAATTGGTGTTTGAAAAATTGATTTTTTTATATGTTACTTGTGATTTAGAATTTTTTTACTTGTCATTTGTGAAATTAATTTTCTCTTTATTTGTTATTTCTTCTAAAAAAAAAAAAAAAAATTCGGGGCAGCTCTTGGCCCCCTTGATTAATTTTCGTCTACGCCGAAAGAAATTCTTAGCTCCGCCCCTGACTATGATACTTGTTTTGAAGAATATAAATTTCACTAATAATTTTTTTTGAAGTATTAATCAATGATATTTTTAGAACATAAGTTTTAGTTATAATACAAAAAGATGAGTATTTGTGCAAATCCTCTATTTATTGTTGTGTATCAGAATTTGTCAGTTATTATTAATTGACATACTTCGGGACTCGGAGGATAAAGCTAAGGCTCTAGCCGAGCCTAAAAAATGCAACAATGCTCGAGCTAAGGTCTGCCCGTATGGCCAGCCGAGCCACAGGGCCGTCCTTTATTGATATTTATACTATATTTATTCATTTTATTGAGTGCAATATAAAGTTATGTTTGATATTTGTATTACATTTATTATTATTTATATTATTTTTTTTAACTAAACACAATTCATTTACCACATGTATATTTAAAAAAAAAAAAAAATGGGCCTGCCAGACTCGCGATCCAAAAATTAAGGCTCGAGCTTGTTTTTTGAGGATCGACTCGAGCCTCAGCTTTGTCCTTCGAGCCACGAATCGAGCTTTGCTCGAGGTTTTTACGGGTCGAGCCTGAGTTGTCCGAGCCAATGAGCCATTTTGACATCCTTAGTTAGGCTTGTCTCGAAGAAGCCTGAGCCAAAAATTCGAGTCGAGCCTAAAAATTTTGGTTGAGCTTTGGCTCGGCTCGGGCCAATAAAAACTTGAAGCTCGACCCTAGCTCGAGCCTCGATCTTCGGCTCGGCTCGTTGAAATTCGTAGACATAATCTTATATCAATTTATGTTGATGTCTGTTCGGCTATTGAATTAAACTCGTAATGATTATCCAAATTAATTTACACAATTTTTCAAATAACTTTTTAATCACACACATTTTCTCTCTTCATTTTTTTTTTCGAAAATCTCTTTCCAATTTTTAACAACACATCTTACCTTGAAAATCCAAATAAATCAACATTATAATTCCAATTCTTTTTAAATGGCCGTCGAACAGGGTTTATTACATTTTGATCGGATCTTCTCATTGGATTATAAATTGATTTTTTTCATTTTTCGAGATAAGATGTGTGGTTAAAAATTAGAGAAAAAAATATGTGATTAAAATGTAATTTAAAAAATTATATAAATTATAAATTAATTTATAAATCAAAATACCACTATTGCCGAACAGATTCGACTTTCACAATCATTTGAAGCAAGTCAAGCAACGACTACCAATGACATGCCATCCTCTCACTTGGAGATCAACTAGTTTTTTACCACATCCAATCAAAAATTTGTGTTAAGCAAGTGGGGCTAGATTTCCTTTTCAATATTTTCCTTTGGCAACTGTATTCTACTATTTTCTGATATTAATATCAGAAACTTCAAGGCAACATAACAATTTTCCAAATTTTTAATTTTGCTTAGGATGTTATTATTTTTGCGAAAATCTCCATAATTCTCATGTCTACCACATAAAAAATTGTTTCGCAAAATTTGTTCTCCGCCATAAAAAGATCTCATAAAATAAATAAAAGAAAATTTTATTAGAATTTTATTACTTATTATTTTATTAACTATATATAATCAATCGTACTGTGCATAAAATAATGAGTGATTGTTCCGCCGTTAATTTTTGTCCCTTTTTTATGTAAAAATTGTAGTTAAAAAATGATTTAAAAATATGTGTGATTAAAAGTGGTATTGAAATAATTATTTTCATTTTAAATTATGCCTATATTTGATTTTCATTATCTGAAAATTATGATTTTTTTTTTTCAATCACTCATTTATTAATAAAATAATATTATCCAAAAATTCAAAAACATCAACGAGAAATTTAGAACAAATTATAAACATTTTGTCCGTAAAAAGGTCCCAAATATCAAATATAAGTTCCTGTTTTCTTTGCTGTTTTGAGGTTGTTTTCTGTTTTTATTTTCGAAAACGCTAAAAACGCGTTCTCTTTACCATTTTCGAAAACGCATTTTGGAAAAAAAAAAAAAAAAAAAATTTGTACACAAAACGGAAAACGCCCGAAACATCGTTTTGGGCGTTTTGTGTGTATTTCGACAAAAAATGTCCAAAACGCGGAAAACGCGTTTTGGGAATTTTTTTTTTTTTTAGAATTATCTTAACTTAGAACTAAGCTTAATATAAAGTTTTTATTTTTTTATTATTTTTTTTAGAATTATCCTAGTTTGGAATTAAGCCTAAATAAAGAATTTTTTTTTTTTTTTTTTTGAGAATTATCCTAACTTGTAACTTAGTTTAAATACAGTTTTATTGAATTCAATATCAACATTACAAAAAAAAATTAAATGAGAATTCTTGTTGTTATATTTCAAAAAATGCAATGATAAATGGACTCTGGTGGTTTTGAAAGAACTTGCATTTTCTGGATTTTAATAGAAGTAGAGCTTTCTCAAGTCTGGAACCTGACCAAGCTATATAGACTCTTAATGCTCACATTAGTGTGTTGCATGTAACCATATTTTTAGTGTATTGTGAAAGGAAATTTGAGTTGGAGTTAGTATTATTCTGCAAGTAAATTAATTAAAAATAGTTTAAATAGTGTTCTACAAAATTTAAAACAGAACGTATTTTCCAGCTTTTCATTTTCAAAAACAGTTTTCAGAAATGACAAACCAAACGTATTTTCAGCAAATTTGAAAACAAAAATGAAAACACAAAACACAAAACATTTTCGAAAATGAAAATACAAAATAAAATACAAACAGAACGTCACCTAAAATTTTAGTTTTATCTTTTTTGAAGTTTTGAATTCGATAATATTTTATGTGAAAATATTTTTTTGGCATATTTTTATTTGATATGATTTTATAATTAACACAATTTCATAGATAAATTAACAAAATGCTAGAGATAAATTATTGTGGTTGCTATGATCTTAGATAAACTCTTGTTATTGAATGCATGTAATTAGAATTTATTATGACCCAATATAAGAATATGTGGTTAACCTAATTAAATAGAATTAATATAAACTTGAAGGGGGCGGGGGGGATTATGTATAATTGTGAATTTAATTTAATTAAATGTTATTATAGAAAGTGAACTTGAGATGAGAAATTAAATATGGTAACTATATGTTAGTATCGTGTGTCCCAACACCTTCACTTCATTAACGAAAATCCAAATATTTGATTTTCGCTTATTAATTAGATTTCCGTAATTATTTGCTTTCAAAATCTTATGTTTTTTTCGGTAACACTGTAAAAACTTATAAATTGATTTATTTATATTTTTTAGGTAAAATGTGCTTAAAAAGTATACAGAGAAAAAATGTGTTATTAAAAAGTGATTTGAAAAATTGTGTTATTTATAAATTAATTTATAAATTATAAAGTGTATAGAGAAAAAATATGTGATTAAAAATTTATTTGAAAAATTGTATTATATATAAATTGTACATTTTGTTTTTCTCATTAGGTTGGGTAGAAATTAATTGAAAATAATTTTAAATAAAATAATCCTCGTATGATTGATAATTTGGATTTAAAAATTTCACTTTATTATTTGTTTGCAATAATGTGCATTTACTATAAATTTCATAATAACAACAACAAAACAAATGAAGTGACTCCAATTGGTAAATCTTTCATTGTTTATAAATAAAAAAAATGTATAATGTTGTTATAAAATATGTTTATAATTAAAAAGTAATTTAGAGAAATAAATTGATCGTTTATAGAGTTTACCATATGGAACCTACTTCTCCACTTAGGGCCCCACCATCAAAGATTTTTCATTGGTAGGTTTTCTACCGCCTCCGCCTTGAAAGATTTTTATATGAATCCAGATTCCAAACATTTTATTTGAATCTCTATATAAATGGCCTCACACAGCAGCAACTCTGCATTTTTTGTTGATAATAATAATATTAAAGTGAAGGTACGGTGCTCGTACTTCGCCTGAAATTTTTATTAAGCAAAAGATCCTCAGCCTGAGATTTCTTTTTGCTTCAGGTTAACGTAAGTTTTTGTTGTTTATGATATGATGAATTTTATAAATTTGTGGCCGGGTTATATGATTTTCTCTTGGTATGCGTTTGTGATCCGATTTTAATGGAAAGTGAAAAAGTGGGTGTAATCATTTGAAGCAGAAGCTGCTTTTAAGGATCTTAATTTGTGATTCGGTTTATACTTTTTGAGCACGTGGGTTATTGTTTGATTTAATTGTTTTGCAGGATATTTTCAATCCAGTTCACATTAAGGAACCTCTATTTCTGGATCCGTATTGAAGACGTCTTGTAAAATCCTTTGTTTCTCGAGTGTTGAAATTTGATTCGAGAAAATGGCTGTGAAAGTAGCAAATCCATGGTCACATCCTTCAATTCCACACTCACCATCTTCTTCTCAAACTTTAGCTTCCGCAATTTCGTCCCTATCGATTGTAAGACGTAGTATTATTAGCGGCGATGGAGCTCTGGCGTGCCGCAATCTGCACCGGCTGGAACGGTCATCCCTTTTTGGGACTCACCAGTCGTCGAAGTTGCCCCGGTCCAGATCTTTCGAGCATTTGAAATCCCGGGACCAACCGCTCCGACGAGCATGCAGTGCCAACTTGGCTTCATTTTCTGACGAAGATTTTTCAAAGAAAATTAAAGAGTTGGCTCTTAGATTTCAATTATCTGACGATGAAGATGAAACTTCCAGTGCTGATGATGTTATGTTTGAAGAAGAACAAGGTATGGTCCCAGATTCTGTCGATACAAGGTCTGAAAATGTTGATTTTAGTTCCAATGGTGAAACTAAATTTGTAGAATATCAGTCATTTGAGGCTCCAGATTTTCATGAAAGAGATGAGATAATTCCTGCGAATATTGAGAGGAAGGCGAATAGCGTTGAAATTCCTTTATCCCTCAGAATTATAAAGCGGAAAAAGCAATGGCAAGAAGGGTTTAGGGAAGCAGGAGAGTCGGCGTACGGCTCTGTGAATAAAGCTTTTTCATCCATGGTGTTTATAATTCGGGAGATCCAAAGTTACACTTTGCAAATGAGGGGAATTTTGTTTTATGAGGATTTACAGGGAATCTTAGTGAGGGTACAGAAGGAGATGCACGCGTCCTTTGTATGGCTGTTTCAGCAAGTATTCTCACATACGCCGACTTTGATGGTGTACGTGATGATACTTCTTGCGAATTTTACTGTTTATTCAATGGGAACTAATGCTGCTATAGCAGCCACTCCACCACCACATGCTTATGCAGCCACTGTAGAAACTGTTTCAGTGGTGGAAGATCATAATCAGTTCGATCAAAAGTTTGATTCATCAGCTGTTAAGACGTTTAAATTATCGTCATCAAATGGGAAGACGGCGTCTATTGGGGGAGGCGATGGCGGTGGTGGTAAATTCAGGCACGTTTCCAGTGGTACAGATGGAGATGGGAGGTTTGATGAATCGCGATTTCACCGGACTATTGTTCCTGACGAGGTGTCCTCAGTTGGGAATCCCTTAAGAACAGGAGAAGAAGAGTCAGTTTCTGGGCAAGTAGCCAGAGAAGAAGAGGTCAGTTTGTGGAATTTAATGGTGGAGGAAGCTTCCACAATGCAGGCTGCAACTACTGGTGAAGCATTGGATGATGAGGCAAGGGAAAGAATTGTGTCCCCAGTGAACGCAAAGATTGAAGCTGATGACTATGCCGAGTATTTTAGAACCGAGTTGGTATACCAAACGGGATTGGCTCGAGAGCCCAAAAATCCTCTTCTGCTAGCAAATTATGCTCAATTTCTCTACTTGGTTGCCCAAGATTACGACAGGTAAATTTATTTACTTGTGTTTACATATCAATTTTTCTGTTTCTAATCATCTTGAAGAATTAGATAGCGTCACGTCACGTCACGTAATTCCTTGATTCTTGGCTTATACAATTGGATAGTGTTTTCTGAAATATTATGGCATTCGACTTTACTGCTTGAATATTGCTTGCAGCCAAGTTTGCTTTTAGCTCGAGAATTATGGTACCAAAATGTTTTGAAGAAATTGGGATCAGGACTTTGTCTTGATTGAGCTGTGTGTGGTACAGGCCCTTAGTTTCTTTCTTTAATAGGAAAGACTGATGCATGTGAACCATCAATAGTGGGGGCGTAAACGGTTTGGTTTGGACGGTTTTTGATAATTTTTCAAACTAAACTGTTTAAAGCGGTTTGAGATTTTTCCAACCCAACCCAAACCATTTCATTTCCTAAACCAAACCAAACAAAACCATTTTTTGCGGTTTGGTGCAGTTTTAAACCGCGGTTTGCAAACGAAACTAAACTAATATATGTAAATCGAGTTAAAATAACTATTGAAATAGAATTTTGAATTAAGACATCAAAATTAATTGCAAAAAATCCAACGACATTACGGATAGATGATATAAGACTAACAAAATTAAAATATATGGGTAAATAACTTCTAAAATAGATACAAAGGCACAATCACAAACAAATGATCATAATAATATCAAAAAAACCTAATAGATAATACAATCAATTCTCAAGTTAGATTCCTATTATTTCACAACAAAACAACTTAAATTCAAATATACTGTATTCCAAGCAAAACTACTGAACTACATGATGAAAGAATGATGCTTTAGGAATTTAGAGTTTAATGAATTACAGGTGATGATAAAAGATCTCAAGTACAACTAATTTTGCTTAGATAACCATAAATACTCAAGTCATGACTTGCTAAATTAACAGAAGACAAATATTATAACCAAGAAAAAATAAATTATTAACAAGTTTATGTATACTCCCCCAAAAAAAATCATAGGATAAAAAACAAATAAAGTAAGAAAGTTATCGGTATTACTTAGTTGTTAGCACTAGCAAAATGCATTTCTTAACAATAAAGGAAAAGTAAGGTGCCCCTTCATATAAATTGAAAATAAAAGTGTAAAATTGGAAATAAAAGCAGTAAATTTTTTTGTACTTTTGCAATTAAAAAATTAAATTTTAATTTTAATTTTTTAGCGGGTTGGCGGTTTGAAACGGGTTTTGAAAAATGAAACCTAAACCAAACAATTTGAAAGCGGTTCGGTTTGGGTCAAAATCGAAACGTTGACGGGTCCGCGTGGATCCGAACCAACGGTTTCAAAATTGCGGTTTGATATCGGTTTGGCGGTTTCGTTGTACAGCCCTAATCAATAGTTTTGACTGTATCTGGAATTGAAGCTTCTCACAAAAAGTTTGACAAAAACTCTTACATAGGGGTGGGTGGGTGGGTGGGGGCAGGTAATCATTGCTCTTAAACCCGCACACACATGTATGAACTTTTGTCAAGCTTTTTGTCTAAGAGCTTTGTTAAAATAGAATAATTCATATCTTCAAACTTAAGCAATCAAGAATCAAGAAAAAAATATGATGTATGCTATATGAATTATAGTTCTTCAACTTATCATACAAGTTTTGCTAACAAAAAAGTTAACTCTGGTGCTAATTTTTGAGTCTTTAGGCCGTAAAAACTTCCATATTGATTCATTTTTATGATTGAAACAGAGCGGAAGAGTACTTCAAGAGAGCTGCAGAGGTGGAGCCGAAGGATGCAGAGGCCTTGAACAAATACGCGAACTTCCTCTGGCAGGCGAAGAAGGATCTTTGGGCTGCTGAAGAAACCTACTTGGAAGCCATTGCTGCAGACCCCAGCAATTCCTATTATGCAGCTAATTATGCCCATTTCCTCTGGAACACAGGTGGGGAAGACACTTGTTTTCCGCTCACCTCCCCTGATGCTTAACTCCAACTGTAAAACTCAATAACCACAGAAAGAATAAAAGATGATATCATATCATATACCCCACCCATTTCGTTTACAGAACAATGGAACAACTACAGAAACGGAGCTGCTCGGGTGATTTTGTGGCTTTCTGCTTAGCATTATTCTTGATGGAGATTATCTACTGGTTTCAGGCCTCTCTTTCTGCTTTTTGTTTTGCACAGTTCACTTTGATTCCATGTTCTTGGGGGCACAAATTGTAATTACACTCATATGTTAATGATTTAACCTAAATGTGCCAGTTTTGGATATTTATTTTGTTGCCTGCATTGTTTTTGGGAGTTTTCTCTGCTGTTTGCTACCGATAATTCTCCTCTACGGATCTACTCTTCCGATTCTGATCAGCAAACAAGCAATCAAGTTCCAAAATAATATTTTTGTTGGTCAAATTTTTATTCTGTTAAAATAATCATTTTTGTCTACAATTAAAAGGAAAATCACTTATTCGAATATTAATTTGAATAGAAAAAGCTCACCAGCTTTTAATATTAGCCAAACGTGCTCTTATTCTAACAATGCACGTCTCCAAAACTCGGTAAAAATCATACCTTTATTCTTGAACATCTTTGCACGTCTAGAGATGATTATTATGAGGAAAATGCAAAAATGGCCGCATGGGCTACCGCCCCCTCATAGGGGGGTGGGGTGCGGTAGCCCGCACGGTGTATTTCAACACCTTACGTGCTACAGGTGATAACCCTTTCTTGTGTATATATGCCAAATCTCTAAAACTTTTTCTCAGGAATAGGTAGCCTGCCTACGAAGGACAAACATGGCACAAGAGTTGGACTCGCAAGAGCAGCACACATTTGCCCTTAGACCTTAGCTATATAGCTCTCCTTCGACTCTATTGTATGGAAGCTGGGTTCACCGAACCTAGATCCGAAACCACTAACATACATGAATCTAATCTCTTATGGCTTGGCTCGAGCAAGTACTCTTCTTTTCTATTACAAGAGAAAATCTTAGAGACTTGAATCAAGATCTCCACTTGAAGGAAAAGCAGAGAAAACGACAACAAACTGAGACCCAGGAATGAATGTCTGATCCAGATAATTGGGACAGTGCCCTGTAATTATAACTAGTCCAACATAATTTATATATTGCCTAGGAACATGAATATAAACAGACAAATTTCTTATTAAGTTTTAAAACTTTAAAATTTTAGACGAGTTGATATATTACAGTAATTTTTTTAGGTGAAATAGTATCAGAGGCTATGCATGATTTTAGGTGATATTATTAACATACAAAAGTATTAACTAAAATTATTTGTGTAAAACTTTTGCTGAAAATTAATTCGACTTATGGTGTTAGTCAAAGATATATATATTTTCTATCATATCACGATTCAACTTTTCCAATTCAATTCATGTATGATTATAATTCAACAAAAAACAAACTACTCCCTATGGTAGCATATTAATTGAGGAACTTTATGAACAAATATGTATACATGTATGTAGTTGTTTATTTTTAATTATTTTGATTTGAATAATCTAATATAAATTAGACAAATACAATAGATCGCTGAAGAAGTTTCTGGACACAGCTTTATGACAAACAAAAGGGTCCAATTTTAAAGGTTAAGTTTGTAGTAATTAGTGTAAACACATGGAAAACCATGCATTAGTATGGGCTTGTGGGTCGCCTTAATTGAAGTGTGACCAAGAAAATAAGGACAAATTAAACATGCCTAAAGTAAGTTGTGTCGCGCGACTCATATGAACCAAGTTTGAGAACGAAAAAAAAAAAAATCGTATTTGCATAGTTACATTTCACTAATTAGTAAAAGTAATGTTATTCATTATAAGTGACTATCGATAATCGCTCTACGTGACGTGTTATGAGTGGCTATTTGACCAATTAAAAACAATAAAATGAATTTTCATAACAATCATACACAGGATGTCACATATGATGATTATCGATGGACTCTCACTATGAATAATATTACTCAATTTTGTATGTGTGTATTTAATGTATTGTGTATTATGTAAATTATATTTAGGCAATGTTTGGTAGGAATTTTAATAGGTCAAAGTTAATAATTAATTTTAACAACATATGTTATCAAGCTCACAACTTTTTAACAATACATCTCATCAATTTTTATCAAAATCTATTAAAAATCTGATTATAATTTTTATTAAACTGGGGCTTATACTTATTCCTCTCATAAAGATAGTCTTGTTACATTTTAGACAGATTAAAAAAATGTAATTAATTAGTTGAAAATATTTTTTACTTAATATATCCATATATTAAATAATAATATAAATAAAGTAGTTCATATTTATCTATGTTTAGAATTTCGATTTAAAAATGATAAGGAATTTGATACTTTAAAGTATTCGTGATTGAAATCGATTTGAATAGATTTAAATTTGTTTTATAATGGCTAGACGAACACGCTTTCATTTTTAAAATTGGGGTTAAAATTTAGCAACACATTTTTTGAGAAAAAAAATGATTTTATATTATTTTAAAATTCTTGGTCTCTACAACCCTATCCCCCTTAAAATAATTTCGTTCTCGAAACTCGAACTTACTTGATCTAGAATATCTGGATACTTAGCCAGAATCTCATCCTCCTTTTTCCAGGTAGCCTCATAGCTCTTATGTCTAACTCACTAGACTTTGACTAGCGATTTTTTTTTTTTTTAATTTCTTAAGAGATGAACTTTTCTATCAATAATGCACATATATAGGTGCCTTCTGTGTAGGACAAATTCTTCTGAATCGAAATTGACTGAAAATTCACTACGTGACTGGGATCGTGAACATACTTCCTCAATAAAGAAATGTGAAAGACATTGTGTACATCCGAGAGCTCAGGTAGCAACGCCAAACGATAAGCCACATTACTCTCTTTCTCTAATATTTCAAATGGTCCGATATAAAGAGCTCTTAATTTCCCTCTCTTGCCGAAACGAATAGTACCCTTCATAGGAGCTACTTTTAAGAACACTTTCTCTCCAATCTCAAACTCCAAGTCTTTTTTCCTTTAATCGGCATAGCTATTTTGTCTGTCTTAGGCGGCTTTAATCCATAGTATGATCTTCTAGATAGCCTCTGCCATCTTTTCAATTAATTCTGGACCCAATAACTTCCTCTCGCCAACCTCATCCCAATAGACCGACGATTGACATCTTCGCCTATACAATGCTTCATATGGTGTCATACCAATGGTAGCCTGAAAGATATTATTGTAAGCAAACTCCACTAATGGCAAGTGAGTCTCCCAATTTTCTTTCAGGTCTAGAACACAGGCTCTAAGCATATCCTCCAACATCTGAATGGAGCGTTAAGATTGTCCGTCCGTCTGAGGATGGTAAGCGGTATTAAAATTCAACTTATTACCCATAACCGTCTGTAAGCTCTTTCAAAATCTCGAGGTGAACCTCGGATCTCTATTTGAAACAATGGATGCTGGAACTCCATGCAGTCAAACAATCTCTCTGGCATAAATCTGTGCCAACGAATCTACACCGAGAGTCATTCGAACTGGAAGAAAGTGGGCTGACTTTGTGAATCGGTCCATAATGACCCAAATAGCATCATGTCCTTTTGCTGATCTCGGTAAACCCATCACAAAATCCATGGAAATTTTCTTCCATTTCCATTCTGGTCTGTCCAAAGGGTTCAACAATCCCCACGGTCTTTGATGTTCAGCCTTGACCTGTTGACAGGTCATGCATGGAGAGACAAATTTTATGATACCACTCTTCATGTTCCTCCTCCAAAAAGTATTATGTAAGTCGTGGTACATCTTTGTCCCTCCTGGATGAGCTGCGTTTAGTGCCGAATGAGCTTCCACCATGATTTCATTTCTGATTTGCTCATCTTTCGGTACACAGAGACGACACTTGAACATAAGTGCGTGGTTGGGGGCAATCTCGAAACGTATTTTCTTACCATTCCTAACTTCAGTTATGATCTTTTCTAAAAATTTATCCTCGGCTTGGGCCGTCACAATCCGACCTCTTAAATCTGGTTTGACGGTCTACTAGGACTTAAGATCGATGGGGCTCTACACTTCAATCTTTAGGTTATGAAAATCCCATATTAACTGATCTTGTTGTGACGCCCCGGGTTCTAATCACCCGACTCGTCACGTCATCGTCTCATCTAATTTTAAAATAATATTAAGCGGAAGAAAATAAAATTTTTAATTGGCAAGATTTATTTAAATAAATTCAAAAATTGACAAACTTTAAATATTCACCAATTTACGGAAATAATATTTGCTAAAACATTTTCAAATAAAGCAAACTGTTCAAAATCTCACATTTCTCAAAATGTGATTATTGAATTGAAATAATAATGAAATCTAATTATTCAAATATTAATGCCACATCCTGCCCATCATTCGCCTCCATCTCCGATATCTGCAATTGTTGTTAAAAAGGGGTGAGCATTTCAATGAAATTCTCAGTAGACTCATCGCCGATTAATAAATTTACATAAAAATTGAACACATAAACATGGAATCATATAGTGACAACTTCATCATAATAATAGGCTTTCGTAACATAGGGTGTGGGTAGTCTCGTCTCATGCAATAGACGCACATAAGTTATGTCAAAGCATAACAAAATCATAATCTCGTCTCGTCTCATGCATTAGAATGCACATAAGTTATGGCATGCTCATAACATCAAATATTTCATAAGAAATATAAATTCTTGTCTCGTCTTATGCATATAATGCACATAAGTCACATGAAGCATATAACGTGCAATTAAAATGTAAACAAATTAATGGGGGCGATCTACCTCAATTCTCTACGAGTGTGGTTGATCGGGAAAATATATTTCAGTTCTCTAGATCTCCGTAAGTCTCGTCTAGCCAAAATAAAATAAAATTTAAATTAGTTTCTAGAAATTCAAAGTTTGAAATAAAATTAAAGTTCGGATTTAAAATGAATGATTTCAAAATCTGAGGACTAAAATAGAGTTTTTTCGAAAATTAAAAGACTCATTTAAACGCTGCTTAAAGTAATCAGGGACTGGAATAAAGATTTTGAAACTTAAGGCTGAATTATATACATTTAAAACATTTTAGGGACTGAAACAATTAAAACGATAAATATAAGGACTTAAGCGCAAATTTTTAAAAAACAAGATTATATAAAATTATATATACACACTCTCTTTCTTCTCTCTCTATGTTACGATAGAGAGAGAGAGACGGAGAGTGAGGGGAGGGCGGATGCCCTCCTCTCTGGTCGATCGCAGGCTGAAATGCCGACGATAATACCGCCGGTGCGAAGCAGCAGCAGTGGGGAAACCTGGGTATGCGAGAAAAATATATTTTGGGCTGATTTTTGGGTGCGAATTCGAGGGAGACCGAGGCGATGCTCGAGGGTTTTCCGGCGAAAATTTGATGTTTGAGGTATGTAATAGGCTTCTGGGATTTGGGGGTTTATATGTTTGGATTTTTATTTGAGTTTTGGGGAGTTATGGGAGGTGGGCTGCGGTGGCAGTCGAGGTGTGGTGGTGGTCGAGGCGGTGAGGAGTGGCTCCTGTTTTGGGAATTTTGTCAGGCTCTGAGGGGTGAAGTTGCAAATTGGTGTTGGGCGGTAGTGTGTGAGGCTTGGGTTCGGTTGCTACAGATGGTGGTTGGGTTTGCAGTAAACTGGGCAGATTGATGATAGGCAGTGGTGGATGGGGCTTTGTGTGGACGAAGGTGAAGCTCGATGGGGGTGGTAGCAAGGTTCGGGTGGAGCTTGTGAAGGGGCAGTACTTGTGGTTGTAGATTCTGGGTTGCTTACTGAATTTAGCATTGGAAAATTGTGGTTAGCTTGTCATGGTTGCAGTGGTGCTGGGTCTGGTCGATAGTGATGATGCTGAAACAGGAATTCATCGATGTCATACCTGAATGCTGTGTCTTGGCCGTGGGTAATTCTCATCGTGAAAGGGAGTAAAAATAGCTGGTAGATGGTTTTTGATTTGGTTTCAAATTGAACTGCAGAAAGATTTTCGTGATAGGATTGGTTGATTGAGAATTGGTTAGGATGGTGATCATGATTTGTAGAGATAAGTGATGGATTTAAAATTTGAATTGTAATTAGGATGATAGACTTAAATTTGAAATAAGATTATCTGGAGATTTTATTTGAATAAATAAATAATTAAATAAAAAAATGAAATTGAATTTTAAAAATAGATTTTGAATTTATTGGACGTAAAATCAAATTGGACTGAAATTTTATTATTTTCGGCTCAAAATTTATAACTTGGCTAAACGACGTACGTGAATTTTAATTAACGGGTTAAATTATAGCGACACAATTTTTAGTAAATAAAATACTTATTTTAAAAATAAATTCCGAAATTTCATGGTCGCTACACCTGTACTGTTCCTAAAGCTGATAAATGTCCAACGTTTTTCCTACTCAAAGCATCGGAAACTTTAATCTTTTACCAACTCTAACCATCGACGCTGCCTCATGTTCATCTCCTTCTAGGTAAAGAAATACTTAAGGCTCTTGTCGTCTGTGTAAATCTCGTATGGCTTCAACTGTCTCAAAGCATAGGCGATCACTTTACCTTTCTGCATTAACACACATCCTAAACCGTGTTTGGAGGCATCACTGTAAATTACAAAACTATCAGGTCCATTGGGCACTGTCAAAATTGGTACTGAAACCAATCTATTCTTCAATTCCTGAAAACCTTGCTCAAACTATTCGGTCCACTGAAATTTAACACCCTTCCGGGTAAACTAAGTCAGGGGACCCAATATCTTGGAGAATCCCTCAATGAATGGGCGGTAATACCCAGCTAAAACCAGAAAACTTCTCACATCGCCGACATTTGCTGAAGTAGTCCAATTAGTCACTGTCTCGACCTTAGAAGGATCGACTTTGATGCCATTGACTGTAACAATATGACCTAGAAAACTAATCTTCTCAAACCAAAACTCACATTTCTTGAATTTGGTGTATAACTTTTCTGCTCTCAGCGTCTCCAGTACAATCCTCAAATGTTCTTCATGTTGCATAAAATCCCTGGAATAGACCAAAATGTCATCGATGAAGACAATGACAAACTTATCCAAATATTGATGAAAAACTAGATTCATCAAGTCCATAAGTATTGCGGGTGCATTCGTGAGACCGAATGGCATTACAGTAAATTCATAATGTCCATATCGAATCCTGAACGCCGACTTAGGTATATCAGTCGGCTTGATCTTCAACTGGTGGTAACCGGACCTTAAGTCCATCTTTAAGGATACAACAGCTCCCTTCAGTTGATCAAACAAGCATTCGATTCTTGGAAGGGGGTACTTATTCTTTATCGTCAACTTGTTAAGTTCTCAATAGTCGATGCACATCCTCATGCTGTCATCCTTCTTCTTCACAAATAGGACATGTTCTCCCCATTGAGATACACTCGACCTAATAAAACCTCTCTAGCAGTTCTCTCAGTTGAACCTTCAATTCTTGCAATTCCTTCGGTGCCATGCGATACGGGGCTTTTGAAACAGGTGCAGCTCTCGGCACTAAGTCAATGACAAACTCTACTTGCCTATCAGGCGGGGTGCCGGGTGGGTCATCTAGAAATACATCCTTGAAGTTACAAACAACTGGTGCTTACTCCAATGTTATGTCCTCAGAAGGCTTGCCTTGGAGGTTAACCAGATAACCTTGACAATTTCCTTTAGCAATTAGGTTTTCGGCTTGCAAAGCCGAGATAAGGCGAGGAAGTGCCTTAACCTTCGACCTGTAAAACCTGAATACCTCATCCCAATTCTTTTGAAATACGACTTCTTTCTCATGGCACATGATTACGGCGCGGTTAGAACTCAGCCAATCCTTACTTAGGATAATGTCGAAGTCCTTCATCGGAATAATATTTATGACTACTTCAAGCACTGTCCCGTCGAAATCTATCTGTATGGACTTGACTATCCTAACCGTGTCAATAATTCCTCCTCACAGTAAGCTATTTCTCTCATCAAATTTAGTCTAGTTAGGTATGCACAAGCTATAAACGAATGCATAGCACCCGAATCTATTAAGACATATACGGGAATACCAGAAATAGATAATATGCCTGTTATCATGTTAATTTCATCAATTTGAGCAATGCATATTATACAAAACTAAGCAAGATAGATGCATGAGTACCAAAATAATTGGTATACCTGCAATCACATCAGAGTCCTCGACGATGTCCATGGTAAATACTCTGGCCTTCCCATTTTTGTTCTAGTCTACATTTTTCTTCTGGTTGGAACCCTGAGCAAGTGTAGCCTTACAATCCTATGCAAAGTGGCCCGACTGACCACACCTGTAGCAAACGCTTTTTCCGAAAAGGCATTCTCCTTTATGTGTCCTCTGACATTTAGGACACGGTGGGATGTAACCAGTCACCTGACCTCTGGTAGGTCCTGTATTCAGCCTCTTGTTGGATGTCTGATTTTTATTCTAATTATAACTTAAACCATGCCATTTTCATTTATCCTGGTGCCTCCGATTGTTCTGATTGCCTTAGGTGCCAGTCTTTGTATCAGCATATGCCACAATCTATGCTTTCTTCATAACTTCTCGATAGGTGGGCAATTCGTGTGAGCAAAAAATCTTCCTGATATCTGAACGCAAGCCTCTCTCGAAACGACATGCTTTATGAGCTTCAATTTCCACCAGATGTGAAGCATATCGAGACAATTCCTCGAACTTTCTCTCATAATAAGTGATGTCCATCTCACCTTAGATCAAGAGTAGAAATTTGGTCTCCTTTTGATCTCGGAGAGCTTGGGGGGAAAACTTGTCTTTGATTTACTCCTTAAACTCATCCCAAGTCAAAGATTCCTATTGTTCTTCAGTCTTAGTCTGCGATGCGGACTCCCACCAAAAGTCGGCCCTACCGGCCAACATAAATTCTACACATGGAACTTTCTTTTCTTCAGGACAAGAGCTATGCTTGAAGATCTTCCCAATCATCTGTAACCATTCTTCCACAGCTAATGGACCACCCCCCATCAAAAGTGGGCGGGGGATACTTCCTGAATTGCTCGATAATCGATACTGAGGAACCTGTCGGGCTTGTCTTAAATCTTGCACGTCCTGGAGTAGGTCCCTGATGATAGTGAATTGGGCCGTGGGGCCTTATTCTGGGTTGGCCTGCTTGGAGGTGGCACGATCCATTATATTTCTGTTAGGTCGCCTCAATGAAAATTTATAAGCCAAACATAGCATATAATCAACTCCAAGATGGTCAAAGAAAAAGAAATGAATCTTCTCATTAATAATTCAAAATTTCTTCCGGTGAGGATACAAATCATAGAAATGTCAATACTGAGAATGGAAATAATGCTAGACCAAAGGTAAGACAACTATCATATATTCTATATCATCGTTGGCGACATGAGAGATATTGATCCTAATGTGTTGGGGGTATAATCTGGTGAGCCAAGAGTATAATCATACGTGCCTGATTTGGTGTGGAGTATCTCGTCCGGTTTCTCTTTGTCGTCAGATATGATAATGATTTTTGGTGCTGGTATTGGAGTAGAGGCTCAATAGTGGTCCTATCGCGTCACGAATTCATCGTAGACGGTCTGGAAGATCACATCCTCTCTCAGACGTCTCTTTATGTCGGCATAAAACTTATTCGCTAGGTTTCACTCATCATATGGGAAAGTTGATAAAAAAATGGCCAATTAATTGAACATCAGTTGTCCTAGCCACTAACTATTGCATCAACGCGTGCAGTGTAGTGGTAAAGTACGTGTTCGGGTATTTCTTTGTAGTGTCCCCTATTTAACGATAAGTATCTTGAGAACACTCAATCAAATTTCGTTTGTCTCCTTGTAAAAGGTGTCATGTCTAAAGTCCAATTATGCAAAGCCTAGTTAGGGTTCTACAGTATTACTCATTTAAATTCGAGGACAAAAGTATTTATAAAAACATCATTTGAATCGTACTAATTCCCATTATACTTCAAAACTCATTTCTTTCTTTCTCATTATTTCGGATACTAATTTTCTAATTCTTTGTCGTCTTCTCATTCTTCCTCTTCTAAATCTCAAAACATCTTTATTTCTTAAGTATCCGAAATAAATATGATAAACTTCTTTACCTTCGGAGTCGGCGGAGGGAATGATGGTAGTGAGAAAAGTCGTCAAAATATTATTTATTATTTAAAAAAAATATTTTAGAAAATTTTACAAGTCTACTGAAATGTAGACCTTACTCTGATACCACGCTGTAACACCCGAATTCAGTACAAACCCGGGATGCCACGTCGTCCTTTAAACTAACTATTTGACAAAATATTTCAGAAATAAACCAAATTTTAAACATCACATTTATTTGGAAATTAGCAACGGTAACTCAAATTTAAATAAATTTACTTGAAACATTTCATGAAATTCCAAATCTCGACAAGTTGAATTAACAAGGTTAAATAAACATGACTTTCAAAATAACATAAAATTAATGTTTGCCATCACTGCCCTTCATTTGCCACCGTCTCCGAAATCTGCAAATGTTGTTAAAATACGGAGTTAGCATTTCAAAAGAAATACTCAGTAGACTCATCGTCAATAATTAATTTACAAGATAATTGAACACATAATTATGCAAATAATACAGTGACATTCTCTTCTAAATCATAGGCATCACAAAGTGAGTGCAAATGAACATATTCTTGTCTTATGCAAATAAATCATATCAGTTAAGACATGCATAATATAAATTTCTCTTCTTATCTCATAAGAAATATTCTTATCTTATCTCATGCAATTAAGTATATAAATCACGTAAATTCACATAACACATGCAATTATAATATAAACTAATTGGCGGGGGCGAGTCTACCTCAATTTATCTTGATTCACGTATAAAGTGGAGTGAGAATTAACCTCAATCTCTTAATCCTCCATACGTTTCGTCTAGCCAAAATAAGAAATAAGTCTTGAATTAGTATTTCGAAATTTTAAAGTCTTTTTAAAAAAAATGATAAAGTAAAATTTAGGGACTTAATTGAAATTTTTCAGAAACTTGGGTTGGAACTTAAAACAGATTTTAAAAAAAAAACTGTAGGGCTGACGTGAAAGAATTTAAAGCTTGAGGGCTGAAGCTAAAATACATTATAAAAAAATTGGGGGACAAAAATAAAAGATCCTGGAAACATGAGGCTCAAAGGATAATTTTACAAAAATCATTTTTAAAACCAATCTCTCTCTCTCTCTTCGTTCGGTTTCAACATAGAGAAGGAAAAGGGGCTGCTGCGACCAAGGCCGGTTCCTTCTCCGACGACGTGGCTGCTGAAGGTTCAGTAGGAGTGGAGTTGCCGGGACAGGGCAGTTGTGGGACTGGTGACAAGAGGGGGAGCTGAGCGATTTTGGTGCGAAAATCGAGATGGAGAGGTGGCAGCTTGGAGCTTGCAGTTTCCAGTGAAACTCCGGCCAAGAGGTAGGACATTGAGTTTTTTGGTTTTTCTTGAGTTTTATTTGGGTTTGATTGAGGGAAATTTTTGTGTTGGGAAAGGATTGATGGAGCGGCGATGGTCCTTGGAGGTGGCGGTTGGTAGTGAGATTGGGTGGTGTTAAGATTGTGGGATTGATTTTGAAATCTGTGGTTGAAACATCTATTTGGCAGTCACCGAGTGGGCAGGGGAGAGTTCTTCAAGGTGGGGCTCGGTTTGTGATGTGGTGGTGTTCCTAGGTTGGTTTCAAGATTGGCTGATGGCGGCTTTGGTGGTCATTTTGGTTGGAAGAGTTGAGACTTGCAGTGGTTGCCTTTGAATTTGATTTCACGTGTTGATTGGTTGCTTGCACTTGAATGTGTGTGAATGGCGATGGGGAAGGGGAAGATTCGTACCAGGAAGTTGCTTGGTTGCGTGAGTTGTTGAGGAGAGAGAAATGAGAGTAATATGAACAGTAAATTTTATGGCACAAGTTTTTAGGTATTAAGTGGGCCAAGAATTTTGGCTAGAAGAGTTATCCTAATTGGATTTAAATGAAATGGACTTAAAATAATCAAGATTTGGACAACATAATTTTTGGACCCTAAATAATAAGGGATAATTGCACCATATACTATCTTTTTATCATCAATTGCAAAAATCCTTGTACTACGAAAAAATTTGAAAAATACGTTAGTTTCTTCCCCGACATCGGCTTCCTCTCCATTGCTGCTGCCTGTTGCTACTCGTTTTCTTCCTTCTTCTTCTTTCCCACCAAACCACCATCACAACACCACGCCGCCGCCGTCGCCACCACCACCACCACCACCACGGCACCACTGAACCATCACCATCCCCTTCCCCACCGAAACAAATGTGTGCGAAGGAGATCGGTAAAGAGAACTGTAGAAATTCGATTTCAGTGATAAAGTAAAGTTGTAGAAACCTTCGGCACTCCCAGCTGGGACTGTGAGATGTGATAAGCACGGGGACCCAATTGGACGACGGCGAGAAAAAAGGACAACTGAGCATAGAAGCTCGGCTGGAGAAATCTAAAACGTCAGTGGTGGTGGCTCGATGGTGGTTGATGCGAGTGGTAGTGGTGGTGGTGGTTGATGCGGGGGTGGTGAATCGAAAATCAACCGGTGAGGTTGAGGAGTGGGTCGTGACTTTTGATGAAGATGATGATCGGAGAGTAGAAAGTGAATGAAAAGTGTTTAAAGTTATGATTGAGACCAAGTATCATAAAAATTATGTATAGTATCATGATGTGATACCAAAATTCCGTCCTAAGTATCATAGAAATTTGAAAAAGTTTCATATTATGATACTAAAAATTGAAAGTATCACAACATGATACTTGACGAAAACAGTATTTTTCAGTAAAAAAAACAAATTGAAGTATTTTTCAGTTTTTTTAAAAATGAAGTAAATTTCAATTATGATACAAAAAGTTAGGTATTTATGCAAACACCCCAAATAATAAAATATTGAACTTAAAATTATTAAAATTTGGATTTAAAAACTTGGATTCAATACTTTAAAGTATTCAAGATTGGACTCGATTTGAATAGATTTAAATTTGTTTTACAATGGTTAGACGAACACACTTTCATTTTAAATATTGGGGTTAAAACTTAGAGACATGTTTTTTCTCTTATATTATTTAAAAATTCTTGGTCGCTACAATAGTGGCACCATCCCACAGCTTTTAACCAATGTGGGATGGTGCCATTTTCTTTATTTCTTTATTTTTTTAATTTGTTTTGTTCCATTTTATCCTTTTTTAATGATTTGTTTTATATTTTTATTCTCTTTTTCTAAATTGATTTTATTTACCATATGTTATTGTTAATTTTTTTGGTTATTTAATAGTGTAATTGATTTATCTTATTTATTATTTTTGAAATAATTATTTAATATTTTAATTGAAAATGATTCGACCCCAATTAGACCTGGTTCGACCTTTTGACCCTTGACCGGCCTATTCCGAGTTGAAATGATTTTCTAAACACTGATATTTACTGATAGCATAACACATTAAATAAAGTCATATTTGACAATTAAAAATTCAACAAAACAATCAACAACTCTATAGTTTGGGAGTAGAAAAAAAGAAAAGAAACATATCTTTATGGGAGGGAGGGAGTATACTAAAATTAGACCCTAATCCACTCCTTGTAACTGAAATTTAGAATAAGCGAACATTACACTCGCATTCAATGTCTCTTCTAAATCAAAGATTTTCAAATTGGAGGATTTATTTTACAGGCATAGTAAAAGAAAACATATATTTTAAAGGCACACATCAAATTTTTTTAGTTCAATAGCCTTATCTTTCAAAAAATGGAGAAAATGATAGGGTAATTATATTCACACCACCCATTTTGTTACTTACGCTGCACTTTTCATGTTTCCTAAATTAACCACTATTAAATTGACTGAAATAGCAGCTCATTATATTTGTTTTTCTTATTTTTAATTCTTATGTACCACATCTTCGTTGGCCAAGCTCGGAGAGGCATCCCCTGGCTCGAAGTTGGAGCTACACCAGTGCTGTTGCACCCTTCTCTTTTGGCTCTCGCCTTGGCACTCAAGTCCTCCTCATGGGTTGGGTCGACTTCTTGAACCCAGAATCTCAAATTGTTGAGTGGGCTACTCCATGGTCAAGAACTGTAGAAAAATTTGACAATGCAACCAATGAACAAGGATATCAAGGCAGCAAATTCTTTGATCTTTGGGATTTGCCGGTACACTAAAGTATAAAGTTTATATCCCTGAGAAGGAGAAGCATGAGAGATTGAAACTTACTGAAATTAAAAGGGAAGACAACCTTGGAGGCTTGGAGCTCTTGGATTGTAAGGAATATTGATTTTATAAAAAATAGAATGTAGAGAGAATTCAGATTGTTCTCACAGATTCTGTACCTCCATTTTCGATATCAGCCCTCCTCTGGTCCTGACTCTTGAGAACCCAGTCATCCACCATAAAAAAACCTAGCAACATGTGCAAAAAATGTCTAATGCAACTATAGACAATCAAGATTGAATCTTGGGTGGATATTTTACCCAGTGAACGTTCTTCATTTTTCTCTATATTGAAGTATTGAAGAGGGGCATTGGGGGTAGAGTCTGAAGATGAAGATGGAAGTTGTGGTGCACCGTTCTCTTTTTTTCGTAGATTTAGTGCAGGGTAGGTTGGTAAAAGGATTTGTGGTGTAATTATAAAATTTATATTTTAGTAAATGTGTATATATAATTTGGTGTGATTAACAAAATTAGTGGTGTTAATATAATTACCCAAAATGATATATCCAATACTGAAATGTCCTTGAGTGTTAAAAGACCATGTTGCCCTCATTTTGATTGCATTTTCCAAACAAAACCTAATTCTCCTATCCAATTGAATCTGTATTTCTGTTCCAATTATTCTTCTCCAAAAAAGGTCATTGCTCTTCCATTCTTGTTCCAATTCGTCAACCATTGTCATTTGTGCTCTTCCTTCTTCTCCCAAAAAGCTCCTGCTCTCCCTGATCTTCATTCTTCTCCAATAAATGGTCTATGCTCTTCATTCTATCCAAATCGACGTTTTAGTTGGAAGGTGGAAAATCCATTGCAATCCATACCCTTCATTCTTCTAAAAAAAAAAAAAAGCTCCCTGCTCGTCTTTTTATCTAGAACATGAAATACAAATTGTCATTCCCTTGAGTAATAATTTCGTTGAAGTTACAAAATTCATTTTACAACATTGGTATTGGGCGAGAAGGTAAGGTTGAATTTGAACAACTCTTAACCATTACTTTAAGCAATATCTAAATCAATTCTTGTTGATATAATTTTGGCTTTTATGTTGTTAATCCTCATAGAACGAGTTCGAAGTTTTTTTTGGCATATTGATGTCGTTATTATGAATCTGTTCTTATTATCCATATTTGTGTTAGTTGAAATAATATATATGTTGGTAAGTAGAAGCTTCTTATGATATCTAAATTGCAGCAATATCTAGGAGCATGTTCCTTTACATTTGTGTTTCATTAGCAATTAGAGCTTGTCCAAGTTTTATTAAAAATGTTATGTTGAATTGCTGTTATGGAAAAAGCGGAAATGGTATGTATATCAGTTTGTTACCCAGTTGAGTTTTAGCATAATAATGAAGGTGTATGGATATGGAAATATGTGGGGGAATGCTGAAGGAAGAACAAAACCTATTCTTTTTTTGAGGACAATTTCGTATGTGCAATTATATGATAAAGTGAAATAGGAGCTAAACGTTGATTTAAGGCTATATGAAATGGAGATGGCATGTCTTGTCTTGTCCCAAAAATGTCAAAGGCTCCAGCAGCACTGACTGTCATTGATTGTGACAACAATGTGAAGTTGTATCTCAGTAAGTAGAGAAACTTTTCTATGCATAACCCTTTTAGAAAGCTCTTGAAAATCGGGAATGATTTGATGTTGGTGTATGTTTATTGCGAGTGGAGGGTGGAGAACAACATGAAAATATGAACACGGAGGAAGATCTTGAGCAAACTGGAAATGTTGTGAGCAATGACAATTGTGGTGGAATTTTGCTAGATTGGAACGATTTTCATTTAAGTCGAGATAGAATGTTACGCCCAAAGACTCCCGTGTTTTTCTTAGTTGGAAAAACCTAATTGGTGACTGATGACAAGTCTCTATTTTTTTTGGTGGGGGGGGGGGGGAGCAAGGATGGAATGGCAGAGGCCTTTGGTGTCCCCTTCAGTCAAGAATTTGGGCCCTGCAGACCCCCTCTTTTTCCTATTCCAATATCCTCCCTTGGCTCTGTGCTTTCACATCGAGAATTATTTGTAGATGAAGAGAAAGAAGTGAGGAATCCTCTTTTCGACACTGACTCTCCCACTCCAGTCATTGCTTAAAGGAAACTAGATCTTGTGGAATCGTATTGAATATTTGACGATACATTCCATACCTTTCTAAAAAACCAATCATTGTAAACAGACGTCCCCAGAAGGTAATTTTAATGTGGTCGATTTCCCCTCTTTTGCAATCAATTTTGCTACAACACCAGCTGCTCTAACTAATTGTCTAAAAGATGTTCCACTAGAAATATTCTTGTTATTGTTTCGACTCATATTCCGCAAAAAGTGGATCCAGTCCCACACGAAGTTTGTGAATAAGTAATTGTCTGATAATGAGTAAGGATACTCGTCTTTCTACTAAATAGGATGTATTGAACTCATAATTGATATCCGGAAAGCTGCATGATGCTTGGGAGCCATGGACGATGCTGATTTGCTTTCACTTGAACCTCGTAGTCAAACAATAGCAGTTGACAATGACGCTGATTTGAATGAACTTGAACCTCGTAGTTAGAATCCGAAAAATGATATTGTTGACCACACAGATGAAGGCTGTAGGTAGGTTGTAATTTCAAAATTTTGTTCGATCTAGTGTGGCTCATCAGTAAGAACTCTAGAAGACTAAAGATGTTCAAGCCAAATTGTTGTTTCCAACAAAAAAGGTCTTGATAGAAAAGTTGCAGTTGCTTGCTGTGAAGTGCCACTTTGAATTTAAAGTTAAGAGTCAAAGAGCATTTATACAGTTATTTGTGTAGAGGAAAACTGCAAGGTGGCACTTGTGGGAAAAGAAAGAAAAAAATTCTAATGTCTGTGATGTTTGAAGACACCAAGGTCTTCATACTCGCTCCATGATTATTCACCACAAAGACCATAAGCATGCTTCCTAAATGGTTATTGTAAACCACGTCAACCCTATGTATCCAGATGCCAACCAAGTTTATATATCGAGGGAAATTATTAACGACATTCGTTGAGCGTTTTGCATAACGATAAATTATACTAAGGCATACATTTGTGCTTCCGCATTGATACGTGGAAAACCCAATGAAAGTTATACTAAATTTCCATCGTATTGTCATGTGTTGGAGTTGCAAAATTCAGGCACCCTGACATTCATTCAAACAACTAAAGATTAGCGTTTCAAATATTTTTATAGCATTGGGACCAAGCATACGTGGATTTCTTACCTCGATGCGATGTGTAATTTCCGTGGATGGAACATTCCTAACATCAAATCGAAAATGTACTCTACTTTTAGCAACTTTCCAGTAGGAAAGTTATCAAATATATCCTCTCATATGGGGAGTAGTTAATTTAGAAAATGATAAGTCGTGGACATGGTTCTTTCAAAAGTTGCACATAGTAACAGGTGATAGGAGGAGCTTGTGATACTTTCTGAACATGCACAATGCGTTAAAAATGGATTTCGCAATGTTTTTGAGTTTGCCCATCATGGAAATTGTAGTTACCACTTGCAAAAGAACCTTAATAGCAGATTTTCACAATGTGATCTTGCAAATCTGTTCAGGACAATGGCGGAGACTTATACAATAACTGAGTTTGAGAACAACTTGATAACACTATTATTTAAAATGGAGGGAATTAAAGAGTACTATTGGAAGAAGGTTTTTTTATTGGGCTAGAGAGTACTTTAATAGTATCTGATACAATATCATGACCAAAAACAATGTCGAGTCCCTGAATGGTTTTCTCAAGAATGCTTAAGGTTTTCTTATATTTGGTTTAATTGACTATATGCGGGAGAAACAATAAATGTGGTTTTATGAAAGGCACATGGAAACAAGAAAATGTACGACCCTTCTCACCCTTTCTTTAGAAAAGAAAATGTAGATAAAATATAATGAGTTAGACAGTTTGGATGTAAATATCTTAGGTCATCACATGTTTTCATCAAGTATTGTAAAACAACTATTATTTTTGGAGTTTGGAACGCTATCACTTTTTAGCACTGACGTGTTTGAATTTCTCAATGTGCTTTTGATAGTGACTTAAGTATATTACGTTTACATTATAAAAATAACACATTTTATGTATATATTAGTAAAAGAATGTAAATTTAGCCTATAGAATTGCAAAGAGTTGAATTTGGAGATGAGTAATTGAAGATGATTAAATAAGTAGAGAAAATAAAATAAAAGTTGTAAGGTATTTAACAAATGAAAGAAATGAAAGTGAGAAAAAAATAAAAATGAAAAGTCACAGTAATAAAAACTTCTCTTACACTTTGAATAATGTAAAAAAATCGAAAAAAAATCTTTATTATTTATAAATATAATCTATATAATAACTTTATGGGCCCCCCAACAAAGTGGAACTTTAAGCGATCGCCTATCTCGCCTACGATCAGGGTCCTCACTGAGTGAAGGAAGGATAATTTGTCTTTTTTAGAAAGGGTAAATTAGAGCAACCGTTTCTATGTTTTGAGGCTTTTGCACTATCATTCTCAATCTTCATCCAAAACTTATTACGACTTTTTCCTACAGCAAGTATATAGACCACACAAGTAATAAAATGAATTTTAATTCCGAATGTTGTTCCCACAGAGATTATACCAGTCCAAATTCGATTTAATTTAGCCTTAACCAGAATAAAGAAGTTGTGGTTTATAAGTTTAAACTAATTAATTTTGATTAACTAAATTAATGTAAGACTGCGATGAATGCAATTAGTACTTATTCGATGTTTGACTCTCAATGCGCATGTGGTTAGCCAACATTAAACTTACAACCATATTAGATCACAACAAAGATAATCTTGTTAATAAATTCATAATCTTGATCTCCTTGTGGTCAATTTTTCTTCAAACCTCTTGTGCATGATCGCTCATACTTTTTTCTCCAATCCTGAGGTATTTCTAGTACATGAGAATTTATAGTAATAGCTTAATGTATTTTTTCACACAAGGTGACAAGAGTTAGATACCTTTATACCTAAAAGAATGATGGAAAGCTGTTCCCAAATTCACACCACTAGTATTCAAAGTTTCAACCTCAAAGTTTTTATCGAGTACCTCAAACCTTTGATAGTATAGTTTCCCAATTTTTTCCTTCTTCTACATGTATATATATGTATATTTTTTATTTTTCTTTTCAAATGTATTTAATCTTTTCTCATTTTATGCACAAGAATTCTCCCACTTAAGCTTTATAAATGACCACTGTAACAAGTTTTAGGTCGGTTACTCTCTAGTCAGATGATCATAGGGCACCAAATTTTAAGATACCCTTACAAGTTTAATTGCTCGGGTCATCAAGACTACGAAGAGAAGTATAAGATATAATATTATATATATTTAGATATGGGAGTAACTACTTTTAATGGTCAGTGTCTAGACTTATTAACTAAAAACTTATTCAACCAAAAGTGAGATCCAGGAACTTCAGGCCATCAAAATTTGATGCACACGTGCACTAACATTTTCACTCAAAACTGCTTTCTTTTTTGTTACTAAACTAAAGGTCAGGGTTACTATCTTAAAGGCTGGGGAACAACAATTCAGCTCTAGGTCAAATACAGTAAGAAATAAGGAAAGATTATGTAACTTGATTTCAGTATATTTTCTCTGTATGAAAATGAATACAGGATGTCCTATTTATACACAGCTATACACATCAATGAAAAAGGAATGATTCTTCATCAATCAATGAGAAGAATATACTCATTACAATGAGCTGTAAATCAGCTGGAATTAAGGAGAGAAAAGTTATTCCCAAAAGTTGATTGATTCTGTTGGTTTGTTTAGTGCATGGATGCAGGTTTGATAATTTTAACAGCCTCCCTCAAGCTGGAGGGTAAGGATGTCACTCCAAGCTTGCCCTTGAGAAATTCAAACTGATGATGAGACAGAGGCTTGGTTAGAATATCAGCATTTTGGTCACATGAAGGAATATACTTGACATCTAATTCCTTTGCAAGAAACTTATCTCTGATGAAGTGTACATCCAATTCAATATGCTTTGTGCGTGCGTGGTACACTGGATTGGCTGCAAGTGCATTTGCTCCTATATTGTCACACCATATTATCGGAACATTCTTCTGAGGTATATTCAGTTCTTTGAGTAGGGATTGCATCCAAGAAATTTCAGCAGCAGCATGAGCTAATGCCCTATATTCTGATTCAGTGCTGGAACGTGCCACTACATGTTGCTTTTTGGATGACCATGATACAAGACTATCACCCCAGTATATGCAGTATCCTGCTGTGGACCTGCGGTCATCTGGACAAGAGGCCCAGTCCGCATCAGCAAAACCATTAATGTCCAGTCTATCACTACTCTTCAGCCATATTCCTTGATTAATGGTTCCTTTCAGGTATCTGAATAGTCTTTTTAAGTACTTCCAGTGTTCATCTGAAGGAGATTGTAAGAATTGACTCATTTTATTTACCACAAAGTTGATGTCTGGTCTCGTGTGGCAGAGATATTGGAGACCACCAATTGCACTTCTATAGACAGAAGGGTCTTTCATCGGTACACCATCTGATTTTGACAACATTTTGCTCGTGATCATAGGAGTGCTGCTGGGTTTAAGATGATCAAAACCAAACTTCTTGAGTAAATCAGCAGTATACTTTGTCTGGGTGAGATGCAAACCACTGGAACTTCTATGCACTTCAATGCCCAAAAATTTATGAAGAGAACCCATGTCTTTGAGTGAAAAATCAGTGTTTAACTTGCTTATAAACTCTTGAAGCACCTGACTGTTGTTACCTGTAACTACTATGTCATCTACATATACAAGTGCAAAAATGACATAGTTAGTTTCAATAAGATAGAACAAAGAACAATCTGCCTTGGACTGATGAAATTTCCACTTCAATAAGGTATGTCTTAATCTATCATACCAGGCCCTTGGAGCCTGTTTTAATCCATATAAGGCTTTCCTCAACTTACAGACGTGATTTGGAAACTGTTGATTGATGAACCCTTCAGGTTGGTGCATATAAACATCCTCTTCTAGTTCACCATTAAGAAACGCATTATTAACATCAACTTGCTTTATTTCCCAACCTTTTGAGACTGCAAGGGTTAAAATAATTCTTAGTGTAGATGCTTTAATGACAGGACTGAAAGTCTCATAGTAATCAACTCCTGGAATTTGAAGGAAACCTTTAGCTACTAGTCTAGCTTTGTACCTAAGTATTTTTCCTTCACTGTTGTGTTTGATTCTGAATATCCACTTATTTCCAATGATCTTATGAGCTGGTGAAGAAGGAATTAACTCCCAAGTTTTATTCCTAATAAGGGCATCATATTCTTCACTCATAGCTAGCTTCCAATTCTTATTATTCAAAGCATCCTCAACACAGTTTGGTTCACTGCAATCCAGATTTTTATTGACATCGTATGATAAAGCTTGACCAATATAAGTTTTGGGTTTGAAAATACCAGCTCTTCCTCTGGTGATCATTGGATGAGTAGCCACATTATCAGTGCTCTGTTGTTGTACTTGATCATTCCTTTCTTCAGTGTTGATCAGAGTTTCAACAGAATGATTTTCATGATGGTTCTGCTGTTGACTTTCTGCAGTGTTAATTTCTGTTTCATTGTCATTTTGCAGTTCATAATCTGATTCAAAAGAAGAAGGATTAGTTGAAGGAATAACAGTAGGAGTTACTACATCAGTCTGAGCACGGCCCATTCCTTGTTGATAGATGAATGGTAGGTGACCCCATGTTTGAGTATTGATGACCTGAGTAGAAGCTGGTTTATGAAGAAAGCCGGATTCAAATGGGAATTCGTGTTCATTGAAGACTACATGCCTTGATACATATATTCTACCAGTAGGACTCAGGCATTTATATCCTTTGTGTGAGTCTCCTACCCCAAGGTAAACACATTTTTGAGAGTGAAAGCTGAATTTATTAGGTTGATAAGGTCTTAAACAAGGGAAACAGGCACATCCAAAGACTTTTAGAGATTTGTAATCGAAGTGTTTCTTGAACAGGGTCATGAAGGGTGTGTTCATGTTCAAGATAGGTGTAGGTAGGACATTTATAAGTTGTGTGGCTGTTTTAAATGCTTCCCACCAAAAACTTAAGGGTAATTTGGCTTGTGCAAGAAGGGTAAGTCCCATTTCTGTTATATGTTTGTGTTTCCTCTCTGCCCGGCCATTTTGAGCTGATGTGTGAGGACACGAATGTCTCAATTCAATGCCAGACTGAGCAGCTATGTTTGTGAAAGATCTAAATTCACCTCCCCAGTCTGATTGCACTGCTTTAATTTTCTTTTCAAATTTGTTTTCTACCATATTTTTGTATTGGAGAAAGGTTCCTAATGTCTCTGATTTGTTTCTTAACGGATATATCCAGGTATACCTACTGTAGTCATCAATGAACACAACATAATATCTAAAACCAGATTTGGAAACAGTGGGAGATGGTCCCCATAAATCAGTGTGTATCAGCTGTAGGGGTGTTGTAGCATGAGAAGTGGACATTTTAAAAGGGAGAGCATGTGATTTTCCATATTGGCAAGAGTTACAGAAAGATGTGAGTTCATTTTCCTTTAGTTTTTCATTACACTGTTTTAGCACATGAGACATGATAGCATTGGAAGGATGCCCTAATTTTCTATGCCAGAGATCAGCATTACAGGTAGTAAATTCATCACTTTTGAAAGAGACATTGAATACACTTTTGCACGTTTTATTTGAGGAGGTTGAGGTGCAGGAATAACACTTGGATTTGGGAGTAGGCAACTCTAACTGATATAGTCCATCCTTCAGTTTCCCTTCAAGCATTACCTTCTTCGTTTGCTGATCCTTGACAAAACAACAACTAGGATGAAATTCCAGATAAACATCATTATCCATAGTTAATTGAGACACGCTAATCAGATTTTTCTTGATTCTTGGGACATGCAAAAGTTTATTTAAAAGTAGAGATCTATCACTTAAGGTAGGTAAGCAAGCAGTACCCATATGAGAAATTAGTAGTGAATTACCATTACCAACTGTCAATTTTTCTTTACCACCATAGAGATTTGCACCTATCAGATTTCCCTTGTCATCAGTGACATGGTTACTGGCGCCAGAATCCATGAACCAAGCAGGATCAGCAGTATTTCCAGGAGTAGTGATGAAGGCAGTTGGTCCATCAGAGTTGCTGATTTGTGGTTTAGAACCCATATACCTCTCATCATAACGGTTGTAGCAGCTGCTAGCTTGATGATTATTCATCCCACAAATTTGACAAGGTTCTTTGTCACCATAGGACCTCATGTTTCTGCCTCTAAATCTGCCTCTCCCTCTCTGATTCTGAGATCTCCCATAGTATCCACCTCTAGATCCTCTGTTACTGAATTTCTGGAAGTTTTGATTTCCAGACGTCTGAGTGAGATTAATTGAGACTGGAGCATTTTTTATAGAGTGCAGATGTTCCAATCTGCTTTCATAGGTCATGAGAATGGATTGGAGCTCATACCAGCTGATGTTGTCTCTGCTGTTGATTTGGACTACAATTGGCGTGTAGTCGTCATCCAGGCCGGCTAGAACTTGAGTTATGAGATCAGTTTGGGGAATGTTTTTCCCCGCTATTTGTAGATTATCAGCTATTTGTTTGACGGTAGTAAGATACTCATCAATACTCATAGAACCTTTCCTGGTTCTAAGCAATTCTCCAGTCAGAAAAGTTATTCGGGATTTGTTCTGTATACCAAAAGTTTCTTTGATGGCATTCTACAGCAGATGCGAGTTTGAACATCCCATGACTCTCATAGTGATTTCTGGAGTCATTGAAGAATAGATCCAGCCCATCAATAGCTGGTCTACAGACATCCATCTAGTGTATTCCGGATTGAGACTGGCTTCAGATTTTGCTCCTTCAGCAGTAGGAGTTTCTGCAGTGATGAACTTTGGTGGACACTCCTTTGTCCCCAGTATAAATTCTTCAAGATTATGTCCTCTGATGATGGGCAGGACCACATTCTGCCATAGAAGAAAGTTTCTTTTGTCGAGTTTTACTGAGGAGGTTTGGGTGAGATTTAATCCAAATGGAGAAGATAACCCATCTGTAGCAGTATGGGCCATCAGAGAGCTACTTCCGGTTTGTGGTGTATTGATTGGGTTAGGAGAGTTGGGGCTATAGTCGGCCATGGTTGAAGGCTCTGATACCAAGTAAGAAATAAGGAAAGATTATGTAACTTGATTTCAGTATATTTTCTCTGTATGAAAATGAATACAGGATGTCCTATTTATACACAGCTATACACATCAATGAAAAAGGAATGATTCTTCATCAATCAATGAGAAGAATATACTCATTACAATGAGCTGTAAATCAGCTGGAATTAAGGAGAGAAAAGTTATTCCCAAAAGTTGATTGATTCTGTTGGTTTGTTTAGTGCATGGATGCAGGTTTGATAATTTTAACAAATACATCAAAAATTTACTACATATTCAAGTCATGTTCAAATAAAAGTTATAATCCAACAATGGTTATGTACTTAATTAATGAAGTCTAACATGGATAAGTACTCAAGTAAAAGAGCTGGTTAAATTTTTTTTTTTTTTTTTTGGCAATATTCCAACTAAATTAGTAATCCATTCAAACAAAATATCATCATTGGTGCAAGCACTTTAAAAAAAAGTAACCTAATCTTTGCTTTTGGATTTTTTAGATAATAATATTAATCATTTCTATGGACCCGAGTAGTAACCAAGACAAAAGCCAATTAAGTATCATGATACGTAACCCACCCTAGACTAAAAATCTACACCATCCTCAATGTGTCAAAAAATCACCCTAGATAATAAAAGTACAAAAAGGATAGTGTACTCCCCTAAGTATGGTTTGAAGTTGAGAGGGACCATTGATATTTTAGATTGGCAGACATGATGACAACCGCCACTTTGTTACTAGGCTATAACTTTTTGATTCAAAAATTTAAAATAAATATAAGTTGTAGTATATACAATTTAAATATTTGTAATGAATCCAAACTAAGAAGAATTACAATCTCCTACCTTTTAGGGAAAAAAAACTATCTATCAGAGTGCGCAAAATATAAGTCTTACAAGTTGGGTTGGAGATTGAATTCTATGTGAAACCTTATGAACCTATATCACATCAATGTAAGCTCAATATAATGATAGGATATTAATGATGACTTTAAGTAAAATGATCTCAATAAGTAAATATGCCTAAGTACTAATGCAAATCTTAAAGCACTACATGCAGTGCTATAATTAACAAATAATAATAATAAAAAGGTATGAAGGATAAGAGAAGAAAAAGATGGTTTTCCTATCATTAAGCATTATGTTTATAGTTTTAAGCTTGATTTTTGGTAGCAATGACCATTCAATGAACTTTAAAGAAAATTTCGGATGCCTTTGCTTGTATCTGTTGAACTTGCACAATTCTTTACTTATTCTCCAAAATCTTATATTGTCCATGTGATTAAAATATGTCTTGACTTAACCAACTGATTTAAAATTTACTATGTAAACTTCAACAATCTCATCACTGTTAATGACAAAGTCAATTGTTAAGTAATATTTAGAGCTAGGGAATTGCTTGTAAGGTCAGAGTCATTAAATGTCGCCTATTCAATTTGATCTACTATGATTAGGGGTGAATGCGGTTCGATTTAGGCCTTTTTTGATATATTTTAAAGTCAAACCATTTCAAGCGATTTGACAAATTTTCAAACCAAACCAAACCATTTCATTTTACAAATCAAACCATTTTCTGCGGGTTGGTTCGGTTTTACTTCACGATTTCTACCTATCGACATAATATAATATATTTTAGATGTTAAATTAACTCGTATATTTTAATATAAAGATAAAATAAGCTAATAAATATGCTAATATGAGAATTAATAATGTTAGATGTTAAATTCATTCGTATTTGTTTTCAATTCAAAATAAAAACATGAAGTTAAAAAAAAAATTGTAAATTAATTGCATTGTATTTGTTCCCTAACTTCTTTCCGAACAAACATGACATGTCATCGTTATCAAAATTCTTAGAAAAATCATTTGTTTTAGACATAGCATAGCTAATCATTTTTTTTTTTTTTTTGCTTTTTACCTGACACCATGTATAGACACTTTTTTTTGCATAAATGTGTGATATGATTTCATAAATTACTAGTCCTGCAATCTTTAGTATGATGCTTATACAATTTTCCACAGTAATTACATTTTGTCTTGACTCTCTTCTTGCTGGTGTTACCTTTGTCGTGTAGATTCTAAAATTCAGCAATGAATAAATTCTAAAAAATAAATAAAATAATCGAATGATATTGCTTGCAAAGAAATTTAAACATGTGAAATTCAAATTTTTACCCTCATTCGAACCTTTTGATATCGATAGAGAAATCTTCCACGACTCTCCAAAATAAAATCAAATGCAAGAAGAAATTAGAAGTACACGTATCTCCTCGGTCTATTGTTTTAAGAATCTATTTGACATTAGTGGAGAGGAACTTGAAAGTTGAAAGGAGACAAGGAAGACGAATGAAAATAGAAAATGATTGATTGAATTAGGAAGTGGGAACATTTTAATTTTGAATCTCAATTAAATGGACTTTTGGGGTTAGAATCTGTGGTTTAAGGATGGTGTTGATTATATGTTAATGAGGTTTTAGGGTTGGAGTATGTTGTTAAAAGGTCGTATGAGTTTAATGGTAATAGGATTTTTTGGTTGGACATTAGACGAGATTTTTTTTTTTTTTTTGTTTTACACTAGACGAGAACTTTTATTCATTAGATAAATTTGAATATTTTTTTGGAAAAAAACTCTAAATTTAAATGAATAGAAATTAATTTTTTTAATTATAAATTAGCGGTTTGATTTAAACGATTTTTAAAAATTGAAATATAAATCAAACCATTTTGAAACGGTTTGGTTTGGTTTGAAAATATTGGCGGGTTCACGTGGAACCGAACCAACGGTTTAAAATCAAAGGTTTCAATTCAGTTTGATTTGGTTTGGTATGCGGTTTGACGGTTGTTTTGTGCAACCCTAACTATGATCAACTCCTCATTTTCCATATGCGTGCTTCTTTAATTGAAGCTTTTTCGAGTTCAACGTCCACATCCAATATTTTTATCAAAGAAACAATGACATCTTAATGAAAAATGTTTTCCTCTTATTGTATTTGTTGAAAGTCCAGTAAATGTGATTCCCTTAATTGATGCCCATTAATAACCCGTGGATTCCACGTGCAAATCACCTAGTTAGAATTTTGGTTAGAAATTATAACAGCACTTTTAGTTTTACGTGCTTTCTTGAATTTCAAATAATTTTTATGTTGATGCCATTATGAATCATTTAATCCTATTATTATTGTTAATAATTTGAATTATTTGTAATAAAAGGACCTGTACCATGTCTCGATCAATATGTCAATTAGAAAACTTATAAATTATTTATGTGCAATTCTATGTGTTATTGTTTATTTATTTACCTAAGCTTGTTATTTTCTATTTAATTAAGTTATAAATGGCTAATATTACATAAATATGAAACTAGGGAAAGTTCTAGGGCATTATGTAATTTATGAAAAGTTGTGCAACTAATTTCAAAACTTAAGGGACTTGAGGGACTAATTTTAGGTTTTACAGAAGTTAAATTTAAACCCGAACCTCAACTCATTACCACCCCAACCTCACCTCTCTCTCTCTCCCCAAATTGCAATCCCCCTCTCTCCCCTGTCTCTTCTTGCCAGCGCCAATACACTGCCTACCACCACCGCACTATAAGCTCCCTTCCCTTCCCCATCTCAGACACGAACACACAGTACACTACACGTACACCTGCACACACGCAACAATGCATACACATGCTCACACCCAAGATACACACTTGAACACACGTACGTATATTAAATCAGTTTTTTGACTTTCTTTGTTTATGAAAATTAATTTCAGATTTCGAAGTTTTGATTTTTAGCTTAGTTATATTTTCAAATAATGAATAGTTAGATTTCTAATTTAGTAAATTTTGTAAAGTTAGGTTAAGTTATGTAATTTCGAGTTTGAGTTTGAATCAAAATATAAGAAGACTTTTTAATGTGCATTGAAATAGATTGTTTGTTTGGTTCAAATACAGTGTTACAGGTATTTGTTATAGCGTAAGGTTACGTTTTGAGTTGAAAATTATACTTTATTGATGAATGGGAATAATTAGGATTTTTGGGCACATTAACATAGCGGACCACCGAGATATCGCCACTTGCAAATTGATGGGCGTCGAGTCCAACAAATAATAATATCTTGCTCTTATAAAAATGAATTGTAATAGTGGTGAGTATGGTCGAATCCACAGTGATTGGTTGGATTTAGTTCTACAAGAAAATTAAAACAATAAATTAAAAAAGGGGGTTTTTAATTTTGAATGTGAAATCAATTTGTAAATAAACAATTATGAAATTAAAGTGATGAAAATATCAAATTAAACAAGTATCCAGTCCAAGGTATAATCTTAGTATTGATTTATTGAATTGATCATGGATGCAAAAATAAAATCCTTTACTCATTTTCTAAATTGGTTATAGTCATTGATACGAACTAACAACCTATCTGTCCTTAATATCTCGATAATTAAGAGACGCTCGTTTATTATTTTCCTAATCAATAAACAACCCTAGACACGATCTTTATATTTAATTTACCAATAACATTAATCTCTAGAAAGACTACCAATTCTAACCAACAAATTCGGATGTGCGATTCATTTAAGTTATGTTATATATCTTCACAACATGAGTCAAAAATATATAAATAATCAACTATGTTATTTGCCACTTGTATTAGAAATTCTAAACAATTACGAATTTAGATTCTTAATTGGTTAAGTATCGTTTTGACAATTAAAACAACGTGCACTTGTATTAATTAATCAAAACAACAACTTAAATACAAACAAAATATATATAAATAGAAAAGAGATAAAAGAACAATGAAATTAATTAGATCTCAAAATTCTTCAAAAATCAACACTTCGATTATCCTTGAAATAGAATAATAAATTAGCTATCCATAAAAATTGAGAAGGGAAAAGAAAACTAAAAGAAAAGAGAATGAACTTAAAAATAATACTCAATGATGGGAGAAAATGTGGCCGCCTCTTTTAATTCTTTTCAATGCCCTTGTCGATTGTCTCCTCCAGTAGAATTTTACTGCCATTTTTTAGGTCCATAGTTAGGCCCAAAATTGTCCCCCAAGTAGAGTGTCCAACCCGTAAGTTTTGGAGGCTGCTGTCTTCTATTTAACTATAAGTCGTGCCCTTCTTCGGTCAAAGAAAACAAATCCAATTGTGGCCCAAAAAGAAATTAGCCAATTCCAGTAAAATTAGCTACTGATTGGGCTCCAAAATAGTAAAAAAAAAAAAAAAAAAGACTGGCTATGAAGGAGTCCACATATGGGATAATTACTTAGAGATAATAATTTATTTAGTTTCTTTGTTTGGGCCGAATTCTATTCTTTCCCTAAAATAAATAAAAGAGAAATATTTCAATCACATATATAATTTCTCTTAATGTTTCCACCCATTTAGGAGATGAACTCGAGCCCAATGACTAGCTTTTCTTCTTCAAAAATTCTCCCATGTAAGTCAAGTCTTCACGAAACAGTAAGGCGTGCCCACGCCTTAAGCAAAGTCCTTTTTGGATTGTGTACATAAATTTGATATTTCAACTTCTTTTTTTCAATTTGTGATATTAAGTCCAATTTGATGCAAGTTCTTCAGCTAATCCACAAAACATGAAATATAATCAATATCCACAAATTAAACAATTAAAACCATTAAACTAAGAGAAAATATCACGAATTAAACAATGACTGTGCACTCTATCACAAATCTAGGAAGTAAAGTGAATACTAAGGACTCCGAGTAAGTAAACTTCCCTTTTTTCCATCAAAGTGGAATACTTAATGTGGAATTAATGTGTTTAATGACCGTATTGCAGTTTATCTAGTTTTAAATACTTTTTGTTACTCTACACAAGCATTCATTGTATTCAAATTTGAAAAGTCAGATGTTTTCAATTGAAAAAATATGGAAAAGTGCAAGTTTCTCTCAAATGATATGTATCCCAAGTTTTAAAGAAAGAATGTGTACTTCTATGTCATGAAAGAAGTAAGTCGGAAATGGGGCTCAGGTGACCGGCGTACTTGACTGAAAGTAAAAGTGAATGTACTGCATTGTGGACGAATGTAAATGACTTTTATAGCTCTTTGGTGAATTGAATGTACGACATTGTGGGGGAATGAAAATGAATGTACTGCAATGTGGGGGAATACAAATGATTTTTACCGCTTTGTGGTAAATCGAATGTACCACATTGAGGTGGAATGAATTTGGTTCCAAATAAGAATTTTCCATTGCTGTCTAATTGGCTGGAAGATATATCAAGTGAACTTACAAAAGTAATGAAATAAAGTTTTGAAAGGTTAAAGTAAAAGTTCCGTAAAATAAAAGTTTTTTGAAAAGTTAAAGTAAATGAGGTTTTTTCAAAGTATTAAAGCATTTCATGTCATGAGCATACATCAAATGCATGAAGTTTATTTGTTGAGCTTTAACTCACCCTTTTATTATCCCACATTTCAGGTGATGAAAGTTTGGTGATCCGAGGAGAGCATTTGGTGGAAGATTCAGACAGTATCCAAAATTATTCTCTTTTAAATTTGAACTAAGAGTTTTCTTAAGTTTTTCTTTGATTATTCTTTTATTCATCTATTCCTCAGATTACTTTGGTTGGATTGATTTTTAATAAGTCTTTTATGTTTCATTTAGTAACTTGTTAATTTCCTTTAGTTAGTTCAAGTTTATTATTTGAATTTGTTTTGTTCTAAATTTGGGGTTTGATGTTGAAGTGGTTTTGGTGATGTTGGATGTTGTTTAAGTTGTGATTGATGTTTGAAGTTATTATGTTGGCTATGATATCCATCTACAAGTTGGTTAAACCCAATTTATAGGGAATACTCTGCTGAACTTTTCATAAAATTTTAAAGTAGAAAATGAAGATTTTAATATTTAATATGATTTATTTTCCCATTTAAAGTGAAGGGAAGTTGTGACGACCCGGGTCCCACTTAATGGTTGTTCCGGCCGTTAGATTGAGGATGTACTATCCCCATTGTACCAACATGGATCTTTTCTGGAAGTCCATCGTTAGAAACTCCAAAGTTAATCGTGTTTGGCTTGGAGCAATTCTATGATGGGTGACCTCCTGGGAAGTTTTCTCGGGGAGCGTGCGAGTGAGGACAAATCATGCTAAAAAGATCCATGTTGGTACAGTGGAGAGAGTACGTCGTCGATCTAACGGTCGGGACAGCCCGTTAAGTGGGATCTGGGTCGTTACAGAAGTTAACATGTCTAGATTTAGGATTATAAACATGGGATGTTACAGAAATAATACGTCATGCAAGTCACAAAGAGCAGTTTCATCAATTTCACATTCCATTTTTTATATCTTGTAGTCACTACCCTATAATAAAATATCCCACTTCAATTCCTTAATATATCAATTTTTTATTGCCTTGTGATGAAAGTCTTGGACAAGTAATTTTTTTTCTAATCAGCCACAGCCATCAAATATCTTACTATTTTTATCTTTTTATATCTTCAAAAAGAGAAAAACAAAAACGAACTAAAATAAAATAAAAATAAAAATATAAGAATAAAAGTAGAAATTTGAATTAGTGCTAAATAAATCGAAATCAAACTAAAGTAACAATCCTCCCTGTAATGGTGCAAAAAAAATATTACGACTTTTTCCTACTCCGAATGTACATATCAAATAATTAATAAAGTGAATTTTGAGTCCAAATAGCCAAAACTGGAATAGATATGTTTTTATTTTTGACTTTAAAACAATTATGCAAGATTATGATGAATGCAATGTTTATGATAATAATATAATAATGCAAAATATACTAGGTTGTCGAATCCGTTTATACCACTTTTGTTTAATTCAAATCTTTGTATTTGTCAACATAATTAAATTATGAAGATCAATATTCCCATTTTGCTTAACAACCTCTCTCGAGTAGAATTTAACATATTCCTATATGTGACCGGCTATATTTCTATGATAGATGCAAAACTACAAGAATGTAATTAAGATTCATGAATACTTACAGATCACACACTGAATAGCGATATGTTTCTATCCCTTATCGGACCTTATGAAAACTATTACTATGCACTTCTAACTTTTTTTTCTGATCTATTGATTCTAAAAATAAGCGACAACATACAATTATTGCCCATTTTGTCTACTTGTACAGCCTAAAATCTCTCCTGCCTTACTGCACCGAAATTATTGCAACATCTTTGTCATCAAAATATTGAGAGATATTGGGGGGAAAAAATCAATCTTGTGCCCTAATCCTGCACACTTTTCTTTTCTAGTTTTCCTATTTCTGAAAGTTGTCTTCAGCAACGTGAATGCTACACACCGAAATTATCTGGCGTCTTAAGCAAAATGTTAGAATGGAACGCTTAAAGCATAGATTCGCTTTCTCCGTCATAAGCCCATATCCGCCTTCACCCATCGTTTTGATTTATTCCATTGCAAAGTTTGAAAATCTGCCTCGACATATTTAAAGCAATTTGTGAATGTTTGAATCTGGTAATTAGCTTCAAAATTCTTTGATCTATCTGTACACAAGTGCTTCATAAATGTGCCTACATAAATTTTTTTTATTTGTGATTCCTGATTCAAAATATTTAACAAGCCAATTTTGGGGCCTTCTTTATGAAAATGAAATTGTTGAAAGACATTCTACTATACATATATCGTAACTATATTTTTTTGACATTTATATTTTTTTAAGAACTTAGTTAATCCTCTATGATCCCTCCTATTCCAAATTTCTCTGAATAGCATAATTTCTAGTTGGATTTTAGAGAATAAGCATAGTTCATTATATTTCATAATATTCCTAAAATTGCTGATAATTCGTTTTCATTTCATCCTTATTCAAACATTCATCATTTTTTTGTAGGAGATCTTATATCATATTCCAAAGATGAGATACTAAATACGAATTTCATAGTTTTGGATGTTGAATTCTTGGAAGATTATGTGATAGAGTTTGAGGATTGTTTAGGATTGAGTGATGTTTTTGTTAATGAATTGAATGATGTTGTATCCAAGGTTGAGATGAAGTTTAAGGAAATTGATGAAGCAATTGAATTTTACAATAAATATGCTCACACTATGGGTTTCTCAGTTAGAAAATGTAATTCAAAAAAAGGGGTAATGGTGTCATTAGAAATGTGGAATTTACATGCAGTCGAAAAGGCCGAAGAACAAGCACAACTAGCACTTCGTTGAAGACTCATCCGAAAATTCAAACTAGGTGCAAAGATAGGGGTGAATTCAATTTTTGATTTAAAGGGAATTTGGTGAATAATTGTAGTGACACTTGAGCATAATCACAAAACTAGTCCTTCTAAATCTCGATTGTATCGATGTAATAGAACAATAAGTGAGAACGTGAAAAGGAACCTGGAAGTGAATGATATAGAGGTAATTCCATTATGAAAAAGTTACAATTCAGGGGAAGGTGATGCCGTCGCATTACAATATTATTTCTCGAAGATGCAAGTCCATTGCCCCGATTTCTACTTTAACGTAGACTTTGATGAAGAGTGTCATTTTAGAAACGTCTGAGAGAGAAACTTCACATAATATGCAGTTGTCACTTGTTCAAGTTCAGGGGCATACTTTGCAAACATGCTATTATGGTGTTGATTAGCAACGATGTTACTATTGTTCAGGGAACTATATCTTACGGGCGATGGATGAAAGATGTTATTCGGGAGTACATAAGGAAGAGGATCTATTATAATTGTTGGATCAGTACTCCTTCTCAAGTAAGATATGATAAACTTTGTACTGATTTTAGTAGGATTGCAGATGTGGTAGTGGATGATGAAGTACAAATCAGTGAGACTAAAGATTGGCTTGCCATGAAGATGAATGAATTGAACTTATCAAGGTTTAGATATATTTGTGGTAGCATCATCCAGAGCCAAGGCAATGTGTTTGTAGTGTCTGAGTGGGGGTTGGGAAAGAGGGACTCAACTTTCCCCATGTTGGACCCTAAATGTACGACGAGGAAGGGTGTACCAAGGAGGAATCGAAAAGGGGTCGTTAGAGACTAGTTCGAAGTGGAACAAGGTATATCTTTTTCACTTGTTGTGCTAAATCTCAAGTGTACGATATCATATCCAAGTAATAAAGTGGACTTTTTGAATCCGATTTATTGTCCCACAGAGATTATAATTTAGTACCGGAATTGTGTTAGTTCTCGCCTTATTTGAACGATAAAATTTGGATTTTTGAATTGAACTAAAATATTAAACTAAAAAGCAAAAGAAAATAAAAGACATTTAGATATTCTAAATTGATGTTTATAAGTGTTAAGACATCTGATTTCATATAGTCAATACTTTTAATTCCAATTGTCTAGTTTTATTCCTATTATTGTGATCGATCGAATTCACTTATGGATATGAAATTCCCCTCTTGAGTTTAAATCAACTCTACTTAGCCCTTGTTTGAGCTCCATTATTTCAATTTGTAATTTTGGTTTTGGAAATTTAATGGTTAAAAAGTGGTTTGAAAAGTAAAAATTTGTGGACTTGACTTTTTTGGATGGTTGAGATTGATTACTGTAAAAAAAGTGGTAAATTTTATGAGAAATAATGGGGCTCAAACAAGGGCTTAATTAGTCGACCATATTTCTAGACAGCTGGTCATAATAGTTAGGTGCATGAAGCAAAAGAATTCATGTAATGATCACAATAATAATAAAACTATATCTCTATCTTTTATTCAATTGCCGTATTTTATTCCTAGATCTAGGTTGTTAGCTCACGTCTCGGATTGTGAAAACAACCCATTAAATCAACGAATTAGTCTTAAATTAATTCATGCATTAAATACAAAATAAAATCAACACATGCAACGAAAGTTTATGTATTCATCAATAATAAAGAAATAAATACGTAGAAATAATAATAACTACACATGTTGAATTTATTAAATTAACAGGTGAAAAGGAAATTTTGCACCAAGTATTTCGCTCTCCGTTTATAATCTTCAATTTCTCTGCCTTTGTCTTGATTTTCCTCCGAGATTCGAATGATATAACAATGAATTATGAACTTGCGATGTTGTAAAGAGGTCTCTAAAGGCCCTCCTTTTTTGTGCCATGAGAAGTTATATATATATAGAAGAGGAGAAAACCTAGTTGAATAAGACAGAAAATAGGTCAAAAAGTGCATGGGCCAAAAACTCGCCACTGGGCTGGATAACTGTACGGCCGCGCAGGCAATCTAAATCAGGTTTTTCTTATTTCATGTGTTATGGTGCGGCCACCTGGTTGGATTAATGTGGTCGCGCATGCCAATAGCTCCTACGAAATTTTCATCTTTCAAATGTGTGAGTAGGTCCTCGATCTTTATTTGCGCGAAAGTCCTTCAATTCTAATTTGATCCAATTGGACCTCATACTTCCAAATCTCTTCAATTTACTCGATTCATCAATCAACTTCTACAATTGAGCCCTCGATCCTTGATTTCTTGCACTTAGCTCCTCTTAGCATTCCCCATTGACATCATCAACTTCCATTTTGTCCAATTTAGCTCCAATTATCATCCAAAAGCTCTATTTTTCATTAATTGCTTCATTCACATGATTTTAGGATATTTTATGCAATATAAACAAATAACCAACAATTATATAGAATTTATTCTAAAATGACAATATAATATTCTAATTTAGACATATAGGTAAGTGTATTATTACTTGTCATCATTTTAAAATGCATGAAAATATCGTTAACTAATATAACTGAATGCCCAGGTACCATTAACATCAAACAAACCCATGACCCCGTTACTAAACGACATAGAAAAAGGTGAAGAGTTCGAGCAAGCAGCTCAAGTATCAATTTTCCCCATACCTAACCATCTCTCATTCCCCAGTATTTATTGTTACGTATTGGTTATCTTGAAGATCATTTATTTTAAATTCACATGAGTGTATTAGTAATATTGGTCATCCTATACTATCACAAGGAACTCATTATATAAGATGGCCCCCCCACCTACAGCATGAACATGATGCCAACCTTCGGAATAGGTTAACAAAATTTCCCATTTTCCCACCGGCTCTAGAGAATGAGGTCTAAGGAAAATATCTATCGATCAGTTTTATTTAAGAAGGACTCGTGCATGACTTAATAATCTTTTTTTTTTGTAATCAGCTGTATATATATTATGTTATTGACTCGAAAATGAAAATCGAAAATGAGGTTCTCTTTTGTTATTGGCATTATTTTTAAGCATAATTGTTTACTTTTTTCTGAATTTAAACTGCTTACATGTAAATCACAACACTGGTTTTTTCCATAAGATGATCAAAGGTGCTGATGTACTATAAATATTGGCCATTTTATTCATTTTGTAATCGAGTGACTAGGTTTTTTTTATTTGTCATCATGCACTTAGATTACTTTGGGGAAGGATGTGCTGAAGCTGATAGAGATTGAGCCTCATTACCAATCGTAATACATAGAGCAATAATAAGTAAAAAGAATAGCTTAACCAGACACATGAGACATAAAAATTTTTGGTAGTGGTTCACACCATCTTCCATCTTTTCCCAGTAAATCTCACTGAATTATTACACCATGCAACAACCAAGATCCTCAAAAATCCTCAAAAGTAACCAAGAATTCACAGCCTCAAATTATGAAATAATATCAACAAGCATGCAAAATATGGAAGTCATATATATTTAAAATTTGGATTGCATAATACATATTTATTGAAAATAGGATTACATTTTTCCTTTTTCCCTTGTCCTTTTCATCCTCACCACCTTTACCCTTGCTGAGGGTGGACTTAATCGATAGCTTCACATCTTTTTCTTCCATTATGTTGGAAAACATCTTCAGTAGACAAGCTAACTCATCAATTTCCACTTCTTTGTTACCAGAAGTCCTGCTTGATTCACCAACATTGGACACATATAAAGTGCTTCCATTCCCCCATTTCAAATAATCGCAAACCACAATGCAATTATAGAATGTCTTGGCCGCATTTTTTTTCACTATACACCTCCAACCATCTAAAATCAACATTCCCGCAAGCTAGGCATACACGCTTCGTTGCACAATCTTGTAGCCAATGTTCGGACTTCCTGCAGCTATGACATATATGCATGTTCTTACTCATGTTCGACAACCATACTCAAACTTGCATCATTTCTGATTTTTAAGAGCTATAACCACAAGCCGTAAAGTTGAACTTGCATCCTAATGTTTCTTTTTTCTCACGGCCTTCAACAGTCAAACACAGTTTGGATATGAAACCTAGTTAGAAACAATGCTAGCACATTCTAGTTACAAGCAATGCCAACATATTAGATATGTATAACCTCAATCCATTATCATGCTCATTACACTACATTGTAATAACATTATCACGTAGCATGAACGGTAAAGACACGAGGCTTATTAATCTTGTCCAAATGAATCCTAGAAAGTCTCAAGCTACTAGCTTTTCTATAATTTGTGCAATTTAAAGTTGAATACAAAGAAGACAATAAAGTAGATGAAAATCCTTTTTCTACCGAAATCATTCATGCCTAAAAAAACCAAATGAAAAAAAAAGAATGTTACAATGTAAAAATTAGAATCACTAAGGTATCACTTGATAAATAATATCATATCTCAAAATGGGGTGGGGGGAGAAAGTATATGACAAAGCTCACTGCAATTGCACTCTTCTGCCCAATCGAGTCTTTTATTTATTGAATTTTTCTACAAACAATTTGTTGCATACCGGTACATATTATCTTCAACCACAACATCACCACAGTACTATTTGAAAATCTAAATCATAACTACAAAAATCAATAAATTATTTGAAAAATCTTGCAACTTCGAAATGTTATGAAATACTTGTCCTGAGGGGACAAAATGATGAAGTGTCAAAAACCAGTTGTTGGCACTCAATTTTCAGTTCAATGTGAAAGTGCTCTCTCCACCACCTCCCTCTTCTCTGCAGATCATTCTCGTACGATTGGGTAAAATTGCAATTTGGGTAAAAAAGGGTTCGTCATTGTCTCCACCGCTTCCCTTTGACGCCGTCTCCACTGTTCACTCTATACTATTTGAATTGAAAGCCCTAGTAGAAAACTTGGGTAAAAGAGGTTTATTTAGGGACAAACATGTCTTTTTCTTTTCTATGCAGTAAGGTAGGCGGGATGTTAGGCTGTACATGTAGACTTATTGTTATTGACCAAACAGTCATAGATAAAAGAAAAATCATAATAATCACTCGAAATCAAAACATGTCTTAATGTCAAAAACAAGAATCAAGAAGTAAAGCTTCCTAATACAAGATTAATCAAAAACCTAGCACAAAATTAATCTAGTGTAGCAATGAAAAACCTAATTTTTGTGCCAAGATGATAAATATGAGATGAATAAAATGGTATGTGGGTACTCTTTTAATATCCAATGGTTTCCCAATTCACCTCGTTTATTTGTCTCTAACAGTATGTATTTATAGGCCTCAACTTCTCTAAAAATAATCTAATAATTTATATAGAAGAATGACATTAAAAAGAACGATCCTAAATTTGTACCAAATGATCGCTTGGTTACAATCTAGACGATCGCGTAGTTCAACCAATTTTGGTGCTTCTTATCACAACCCTCAGAAGGATGATTGCTTGGTTAAGTTCCGCACGATAGTGCAAGTCGAATATTTTCAGCTTAAATGTACATAACTTTTGATCTTCAACTTTGAATTAAGCATCATTTTTTGCATTGGATTATACATTCGATTATATTTTCAATGATATATAGCCCCCATTTGGTGGAGATTAAAAATTAGATTTTTAGTGATTTTAATAAAAGTTGATGAAATGTGTAGTTGAAAAGTTGTGAGTTCTATGAAATATGTAGTTGACGAGATATGTGAGATTTGACATGATTATGTCAAACCCCAATTGTATATATGTATTGTTACTTAAAATGAATAAGATACTAGAAGATTTTTCTTCAAATTGTGTTCTTTGACATGGTATCAGAGCCAATTTAAATATCTATTAAAGCTTGGTATCTTGCTCCCAATTTGTTTGTTTTTTGTTCATTACCTTGTGTCTTGAAATTTTTCTTTGTTGTTTTATTCTCTATGGAAGAGTGTGATGATTCTTCAAAGAAGGGTAATTCTATTAAAATGGTTGGACTTCATGCTCAAGAAACTTCTGCGTTAATTACTCTAGAGTGAATTGATGGTACCAACAACGTTGAATGAACTTTGAATGCTCAAAATAAGAACCGTGGAAGGAAGTGTTGAGATTATATTTTAGGGACCAAACCTGCACCTATTAATGTTTAGTTAGAAGAGTACAAAGCTGGTGAAGATGAGAATTGCCTTGTGAAATCTTGGCTGCTCGATACGATGATGAAGGATATCATATCTATCTTTCTTCGATTTTCTACAACTAGAGAAATATGGGAAGTGGTTAAGTAGAAGTCTTCTATTGAACAAGATGCATCAAAGGCCAACCAACAAGACCGCGAGGTAATTCCTATTCGTAAGAATAGGGATCTATCCTCCCCAACTTAGGCGAACTGTAGAAGATTTGACAGTAACTTGATGATATGATAATTATTCAATGGAGAGTGCCATAGATATTGAGAAATATACCACAAAGGTTATTTCTCAACGGCTGTATATGTTTTTTGTAGGTCTTGATTCTCAATTGGATGGAGCAAGAGGCCGAATACTTTCTACCAAATCGCTTCCGAATATACAAACTTTTTATGTAGTGGTTTGTCCAGAAGCCAATTGTCAGGATGCCATGCTTGGAGGAGTAATTGGAGAAGAGTTTGTAATGACATCAAGGAAAACGTCGACATCAAAAAATGATCGAAAGTGTACTCATTGTAAGGATACCGTTATAACTTAGATACTTGATTTCAAATTCATTGATAGCTATACTATCACCCAAAGACCAAGAAGGCATCCCAAGTTTCATCTAGCGTCAAGGAAGATGATGTTAATTCAACTTGTGTTTGGCTACTATCCCAATATTCACTGCTAATTCAGGTACATGTTTTATTGGAAATAGAGAATGAATAATTGACTCTGGTGCAATGAATCATATGACTTGTGATCGATATGTTTGGCCATTTATTCTCTAATTTCCCAAAAACTTCCATTACCAATTCCAATGGGGTTTCATCTTCATTTTTTATATATTGGTACTTGTTCACTAATATTTCATGATGTGAAATATCCCACAATTGTACGGGTTGTGAGAAGTAATAAAGTGGACCTAGGAGTCCGGATTATCTTCCCACGGAGACTGCTATTAAGTACCAAAATATATGTCTTCCTATCTCTATTTGAACGGACGAAAGAGTTTGAGAATTTAAACTAAAACTAAAGAAATAAAATTTTGAAATTGTTTTGTATTTAAAAAATATTGTAAAGTAGTTGGGAATCCCGATTTCACCTAACCAATCAAATTAACCCCAATTCCAGTTTTATTTCCAACTAATGTATTCAGTCGAATTCACTTATGCATATGAAATTCCTCTCTCGAGTTTAAATCAACTCTACCTAATTAAGTCAACTATGTATCTCTACAACGTGTCCGAATTATTCCTTAACTAAGTGCATGAAACACTAGAATTCTCATAATGACTGCAATAATAACAAGAGTATATCTCTATCTCTTGTACAATTACCGGATTTATTACCACGATCTAAGTTATTAACTCACCCCTCGGATTATGGAAACAACTCATTATATCATGAATTGGTGATCAAGCAACTCAAGAATTTAGAACAATAATAAATCAACACATGCAATGAAGTATTAAAACTACGAAATTTAGAATTAAAATAATAAAGTTAGGCTACATCGTTCATCTCAACATAGAGTTTAGTTACATATCATGATTAAATAGTAAAAATAATAAAATAAAACATTCATTGACAAATAACAAGAAGAAAGGAAAGCATGCACCAAGTATCAATTCTACAATTATATTCAATTCACGCCCCTCTGCAATGTTTGATTCCCCAAGAATTTGATGTTGAGTTCTCAATTGTGGCTCATTCTTAGGAGATGCAAGGGTCTTTTGTTCATGCCTCATAAGTTGTATTTATAGGTATTGGAACAACCTAGGTCAAAGAGGCTTAAAACTAGTTAAAAATCGTGATAAAAAATTGACTCGAAGCCCAATCGAGAAGCTACGTGATCGCGTGGTACAAAGTCTAGCGATCGCGTGGAGATGTCAAAAAACTCTGGGGTGATATTTTTCTACCATCGCACGATCGCGTGCTTTCAAGTCCGACGATCGTGTGATAGACCCGCGATGCAAATTTCCATCTTTTTCTATCTGTATAAGCTGGTCCCTGCTTTTAATTTGTAACATCAGTCCTCAACTTTCAATTGACGCGATTTAGTCCCCATACTTTAGAATATTCTCAATTTGCTCATTTCAACTCTCAATTCCTTCAATTGAGTCTTCCAACTTCTGATTTCTTTACTTTGGCACATTGCATCTTTCTCGGTTGCCGTTATTAACTCTTCAGTTGCTCAATTAAGCTCCAATTAGCATCCAATTGTGCATTTTCCCATCAATTGCTTCATTCTTCATCTTTTGGGATATTTTATGAAAAGTAAGCAAATAGATACAAATTAAATAATAAATATTCTAAAGTGACAACAATATATTCTAATTTAGACATACAAATAAATGTATAAAATACACTTATGAAATACCCCCAAACTATAATTATTGTTCGTCCTCGAACAATGTAAAATAAAATTGATGAATTTAAAAAAAAAAAAAAGACAATCTAGATGATTGTACTATCTAGATGATGACTTTCAACAATCCAACAAAAAATGACAAGTTTACCTTGAAAATGAAAGTCTAATGAATAAGAAATAGGAGGAAGTTTCACTATTATGATAGGCATTTAGGACATCGTTCTTTTGGTTATCTTAGCAGATTAGTTCTCTCTCTATTTGGTGAATTTAATTTTTCAGATTTTGTTTACGAAACTTGTGTCATGGTAAAAATTCGTGTCATGGTAAAAATTCATTGTTCTAATTTTCATTCAAGTGACAATAAAACAAATTGCCATTTCTCACTAGTCCATTCGGATTTTTGGGGACTGACATCATTTCCCACTCTTGATGGGATGATGGGCTTTGTAACCTTTGTGAATGATTGTACTAGAATGATGTGTGTTTACCAATTGAAAGACAAATGTGATTATCGTTTTTCAATTTTTTTCCATCAAACGGTGACTTTCCATTTTGGTGTTCCAATAAAAATTCTCCATTTTGATAATGGTTAAACAAAAGTAGATAGAGTTCATGCATTCGGTAGGTATTACTCATCAAACTTCATGTCCATTTTCTCTACAACGAAACGGGGTGGCGAAGAGAAAATATAGACACTTATTAGAGGTTACTTGATATCGTTTGTTTGGCGGGCATGTGCCTTCTTATCTATAGGGTGAGGTATTGAACATAGCCATAGGTGCTATAATAAGCTTTCTTTTACGCCCTTGAATGAAGCCTAGAAGTTTGTTAGCTACCTCTTATTTTGTTCTAGGATTCTTTTTCTTCGTAGGTCTTTTGTGGCACAGCTTGTTGAAGATAAAAGTACATCTAACCCATATGAGTTTTTCCCATGAGCCTAGAAGCGCCTACTACAAGACCACACTACACTTGGCTCTAACACATTTATTAATCCCTGACAGAAGAACACTATGTAAACACTTACTCGAAATCTCCCTTATCAGATTCCGTGATTTGGAAGTATTGACTACACCCTAATTTCGAGCTTCATGTTACTCCTGCCAAGTGACATGTTAGTTCTAGGGCATCTCAATGATAAGCTTAATAAAAAACTAGAAAAAGAAATAATAATAGCTTGGTTGGAATAGGTAGGTTAACTCCTTCCCTTAGAACTGTACTTGAGAGTTTCCTAACCACCCCTATAGTGTTTGAGACAAATGTATGCATTTTGATTAGGGTTGATCTTATTCCATTTCATATTTTCCTTGGGTGGTATTGGGAAGGAATTGAAATAGATCTAAAATTGAAGGGCTAGTGTGCCCTCATCCATACTTTCATTGAGTGCATGATCATGACAAGACTCGAGGAAGAATGAACTAATAACCAAATCATCATTTCATATTATCTGGCCAGTCAAGATATGGATAAATCGGTCATATATTCGAGTATATAACTTCGATAATAGGAATAATACAACCCATTCAAGTAGGAGGGGGTGGTCTTTCTCCTATAGATGTGAAAGAAACCATGAAAAGAATAGTAAGCGATGCTGTCAACCGAGTAAGTCAGCATGCAACTTTCCCTCAGTCGGTTGAACCAACAGCTTCCCTTTTTACATATATGGATTTTACCTATTAGTAATAATAGTGTCCTACTCGATAAATTGTACGTGATCTAGTGTCCTTAATTTTAGGAGACCATTAGATTTCTTATCTGATTATTTCACTCTCCAATTTGTGGTTCTTTTAGCTCATAGTATTTTTGGATATGTAGCATTTGTCCATTTGCACTCCCATCGATGTATTAAACTTGGACTTAGGGCCTGTAAAGTATGTTTTTTTGGGATATGTAACAAATCAAAAGGGTACAAGTATTATGATACTATCTTTTAAATGTTCTATGTCTCCATGGATGTTTGCTTTGATGGAAAACAATTCTTCTACAAACTAATGCCTAATGATTTATCACTTTAGGGGGAGTATTGATGAGAACCGATTAATCTTGAAAAGTTGGAGCATTCTTCCCTATTGGTAATGGTGAAGTCTCTTCTGATAGTAGAATGATTTATCCTTCTTCATCGAACCAATCTTCTCCTAAGGCACATTCTAATCCTAGTCTTACAGTTTTTGATGATATTAAACCTCTTGTTGTTAATGATTCTGATAACACTGAAAGTTTTTGCTTGATAATACTGAACATCTTTTACCTGATAACACTGAACACTATTCTTTTCATCTCTCATTAGAAATTGTGTAACATAACATAGACTATCCAAGTCATATGCATCTTATGTGCTACAATTATCATCTATCTCTATCCCTAGTAAAATGCATGAAGTTTTAGAAGATGCTAGATGGACTCAAGCTATGGCCAAGGAAATGACTGCACTTGAAAAATGACACTTGGGAGATGGTACCTCTATCAAAGGAAAAGAAGGTTGTGGGGGTGTAGATGAGTGTTTATGATGAAATATAATATGAGAATCATAGCAAACTTGTTGACAAGACATATTATTCAAGCCAAACAAGAGCTTAAGTGCATATTCAAATCTCAAATATTCAAGTATGGCATGATGGAAGAGTTTCCAAGACATACGAGTGACTCAAGCCAAGAGACAAGTCCAAGATGAAGTCGTGAGTGGAGGTTGTAAAGAACTTGACCTATGTGATCGCATAGTAGGAAATACCTGTGATCGTAAGGCATGCGATCGCAATACTTTGCCTATGTAATGGCAACACCTTCCCTTTTGATCACAAGGGGTCAAAATTAGTTTTTCTATTTATTTTGTTTCCTTTTCTGATTCAAACTCTTTATTTTCGTCTTGAGCCATTTGTTGGCAACTCCTAGGGTTTTGAACGTTTTATTCATATAAAATGGATATTTTGTTTCATTAAAAATTAATAAAAAAACTTTGAACAATTATGAAGTAATCTATCAAGCAAAGTGAGATTTTTACTTCTCTTCCATTCTTCATTAAGAAAAAATCGAACTTAATAAAGATTAAACATCTTTTGGGGCTCAACCTTTTGAACTTATTAAAGGATTAGACACCCTTTTGTGGTGTTGACAAATTTTTGGTTCTTATTTTGGCATATCAACGGATCTAATGTTTGATATACCTTGTGTTCTTAATTTGTGAAGCTCAAGTCAGAATTCCATCGTCTGCAATCCAAATTTAGCTTACCAAGGAGTTTCAATCGATTTTATCATGGGTGTATTATTAATTCCTAAAATAGTTTACATCACATAAGGTAGATGGAATCATGCAAGGTATAAAGCTCGGTTAGTCACAAAATGGTATACATAGTCTTATGGTATCGATTATCAAGACGCTTTGCACCGGTTGCCAAACTCAATAAGGTATGGGTACTCTTATTCTAGGCAACCAGTAGTGATTGATCACTTCTTTAGTTCAATGTAAAGAATGCATTCTTGCATGGAGATCTTTCAGAAGTAGTATATATGGATCATTCTCCTGGTATAAAGAAGTACTCAAACACTACAAAGGTGTGCAAACTCTAGAAGGCATTGTATGGGATGAAACAATCTAGAGGGCTTGGTTTGATAGATTTACCAAGTCTATGAACAGCTTTGGATATAAGAAAGCAACTCCAATGACACATTTTTCTTTAAGGACAAAGAGAGTAAGTTTCCTGCATAATTATCTATGTTGATGATACGGTATTGATAGTTGAAGATCAAGGTGAAACGTAAAGCTTACAACGACACTTGGTCTCAGAATTTGAGATGAAGCAGCTTGCTGATTTGAAACACTTCTTGGGAACTGAGGTGGCCCATTCAAATAATGATATTTTCTTATCTCAGCAAGAATATATTCTTAATTTGTTAATTGAGACTGACATGCTTGGATGTAAGCCTGCTAATACCCCTATTGAATAGAACCATAAGTTGTTCCTATACTTGAATGTAACTCAAACTTATAAAGGAAGTACCAAAGAGTTGTGGTAAAATTGATTTATTTATCCCATACCAGGCCAGATATTGCATATGCAGTAAGTGTAGTAAGTCAATTTATGCACGATCCTCATAAACTCTATATAGATGCTGTTGAGTGAATATCAAGGTATTTGAAATCTGTCTTGGGGAAAAAGTTTTTGTTCACAAAAAAAAGAAAAATTACCTAAAGGTAGAAGTTATATTGATGCAGATTGAGAAACTTGTTAGCAGATTTGGGAGTTGATTCTCAAGATGTAATGAAACTATATTGTGATAATACTTTGGCCATTGAGATTTCTCACAATCAAGTTCAACATGACTGGATGAAGCAAGTAGAAGTTGATAGACATTTTATCAAGGAGAAGCTTGAAGCAGGTATCATAGTGTTTTCATTTGTGAAATTTGAAAATTAATTAGCTGATGTATTTATTAAAACTATAGAGAGCATAGAGTGAGATGATTAGACAAGTTAGGCATGTGTGATAACCGTGCACCAACTTGAGGGGAGTGTAGAAGTAAAGAGGAAGATTCTGGGAAGCAACTGAGATTTACCCCCAAGCAATCGCTTGGGGTAAATGCCACGCAATTGCCTGGGGACAATTTTGGTTTCCATAACCATTTCACATATAATAATGCGATCGCTTGAGTTTACTCATATTTGGCATGAAAGATCAAAACTGTAGAAGAGAATTAATTATGAAAAAAGATTAATATGTTGTTCATTATAATGTTTACTCTTTGTTGAAGACTTAAATCCACATTTAAAATATGCCTCCATTATCTCAATAATTTTTTAATTTTTAATTTTTGAGCCGGAAGAGAAGTTAAAGACTTGATATGTTAGAGTGAATATGATTCAACAAAATAAAAAAATTAAGAAAATATATAAAAGTATTTGTTAAGTTACACTGAGAGCAGAAGGAGGTGTGAACAGTAACTGTTGTGGCCTAGAGTAGAGATCTAGTTTAGTGGCATGTCATCGCTAGCCTGCTTTTGGTTAAATGCTTCAAGAGGGGGGAAATATGTTTATGTCTTGAAATATTCGATAACTTTGATAGCTAGATAAAAGTTGAACGCCCCCAAATCATTCTCTTGTACAAGCAATGTGAGACATGAGTGGGTGAAATGATGATCATTTAAAAAATATCTTTTAGAAATTTTGAAGAAGTAAAAATACTTTATAAATTTCGAGTACCACTTTTTTAATATTTTTTTTTTTTCAATTTTTCAATTTTCCCCCTTTCGCAATGTTTACATTGACTAAAAAACTATCATTTAAAAAATATCTTTTAGAAATTTTTAAGAAGTAAAAATACTTTATAAATTTCGAGTGCGACTTTTTTAATATTTCTGTCACTTTTTTAATAATTGTGTCACTTTCGAAAAAGTGGCTTGTATGTTACTTTCCCAATCAAACAAATTTTAATTTAGAATAAATTCATTTATTGTGAATTTTATTCAAAAGATTAGAATAATTGTGCCGCCCACTTTTTATTACTTTCTCTTTTAATATTTGAATGTCATTTTTTCAATTTTTAAATATAATATTTTGTTTCATTTTCATTTTGTCAAAAACATTAAATTTCAATAAAAATATTTTCATATATACATTTACAATTTAAACTCTTTACTTTCCCACTAAAAGTCTTATAAATAAAATCATTAACTCTCAAATAATTTACAGCTCATAATAAGTCCTTTGATTAATACTATGATAAAAAGGGAAAAAAAATGTTTACTCCTTGAATTATTCTTTTACGTGTATATAAGAAATTATTTAGAAACGTTTGAACATTTTCACCTTCTACATTAAAATTTCATTCTCCAACCTTCATATATTCCAATTTGAGGAATCTTCATCAAATATTAATTTGATGTTGATTGTATTCTCACCGCCCAAAAATAGATTGCTATGAAGATTTAACTTATTTGTTCTGAAAGATAATTTTTGAAGTCATGTGAGTGCGTAAATTCGGTTTTCTAAATTATCAAATTGAATGGAAAATATTTTAAATTTTGTTTTCCAATCAAGTTGAATTCTTATTGTAGTAATTTTTTAGTTGAAAACCTAAAGTTCAACTTCTTGGAAAGACATTTTTTTACGTCTTAAGTGGTTTATATACGACACTTACTCTTAGCTTGTGTTCGAATTTTGAAGTAATTTTTTTTGAAAGTATCATTTTGAATTAATGTTATCCGTATAAGAGCCACTTAAGAGAAGCTTTTGTTCCCATTGAACTCTTTTATTAACTTTATTTCTGAACCATTTTATTCTCATGTAATATTTATGCTAAACATTAAAAAAAATCATGCTGACATGGCCTTATTTCTTTTGTTCTATAATTAGGTTGTAGGAAAACTAGAAATGATGATTTCTAGTGGTTCTATCAATATAAAGGTTTGGGCATGCCACTTTCGGATTCAATGCACTATAATTCAATTTGTTTTAGACAAAATTTCAAGAGCACCAATTTCTTGACATTTTTTCTGGTCAAAAGTTACTCTAATTAAATATGATGTTTTTCTGGACTCGAATAATCATATTTTAGTAAGGAACCTATGTCAGATACATAACACTTTTTCACATTTATGATTAGATATTGTTCTGAGTTCTAGTTATATATATATGATCAGCATTCTTGGGTCAAAATTCTAATGGGTTAATTTCATCTTGATTCTAAAACCTTGAAGAATTGTCAAATGACATTCATCATTTTTTTTTGCAATGAATTTATCATGCACTATACACATTAATAAGAGAAGAAATTCATTTCCAACTCCAGTTTTTTCAGATAAGACAACCTAAGAATTCTAGAAGATATAAAAATTGAAGAAGTCAGCAATCAACAGTGAAAAGAAGAAAGATGATGGTATTACTGATAAAGATATTTGCATATTAAATAGAAATTAATTTGAATAATATTTAGGGTAATTGAGTTCAGTATATATTGAGATCGTTTAATTCAATATTTTGTACATTTTTTAAGTGGAATTTGAAGGGAAATTTGGACAATTCTCATTCAATTTCAAAAACATATATACTTGGATTAAAATATAAAAATACTGTTATAATATCACGTACACTGCACGTGTTACATACTTACTAGTATATGAAAAGGGTTTGGCTCAATATCAATTCTAAATCTGATTATATTAGTTATATCATATTTTGTTTTACATCGAATTAATAATGTTGACAACATAAAAGAATTCATGGGATAATGTAAATTGTAGGGATTAATTGGATTTGACACTAAAGTGTATTTATTTCTAAATTGGTATGGCTTTATTAGTCAGCTAAGAGCAATTAAGATGGGGTTAATATCCTCCCCCCAATTACCTCCCCTCAATAACTATACAGTAATTAAAAATATTAAATTACATTGGAACCTACTCATTTTGTTCATAAGTAATAATATGAATAAGGAAACGTTTGAATTTCATAGCCCTTAATTTAAATATATTTATTTACGTACTGTAAGAGAAATAAAAAGTACCTTTTCTATTATTTTTTAAAGAATATGTAATTATTACTAATTTTTTATTTTTGATTTTTTAAGATTGAAATCTGACTGTATATTTTTTTTTTTTTAATTGAAAAATTGACTTCAAATTTTACATTAGTTGAAATATGACGATAAAAGACTCAAAGTTCTATTCATTCAATATTTGGCATATTTGGTCTATGAGGCTAGAGAATATAATGAATACATAACCATTGTTAAAATTTGACGAGGATTGAAACCGAAAATGTAAAATCTAAAGGTTTAAAAGAGACTTTTAGACCTTTTTTTTTCTTTTTAATTCTTCAAGAATTTTGAAGTTTTGAAAGAATGTGTTGTTGAAAAGTGATGGTTAAAAAATGTAAAAAATGATCATAGAAATATGTGATTGAAATGAATGTAAGGAAAAGAGGCAAGAAATGAGATTGTACCCACTCCTCCAAGTAATCAATATTCATTTTAATCCTAATTTGTTTGAATTGGTTAATTATGATATGAACATGTAAAGAAAGTAAACCGTTTATAAACATGTTTTTATAAATATTGTTTATAAATAGTGACGTGAAAAAACTTTTTTGATTTATTTTATTTGAAATTTAAAAATGGTGGACGAGAATTTTCGACCGATCGTAGTTGCCGACTTAATTTTCAGAAAAATTGTCCAATACGTTGTCATGTGGTCGTTTATAAACAAATTTACTATAGTCTATTCAATTTTCAACAGATAATACTATTTGATTTATAAACTGTTTTATTTATGATTTTGAGGTAAAAAGTAATAATTGAAAATTGGAGAGAAAAAATGTTTGTTGTTAAAAAGTAATTTGAAAATTTTTGTAGATTATAAACTGGTTTATAAATAAGTTTATTTTGTTACAAAACGGAACGGAGGTGTTTGTGAAATCAATCGAGCATCTATAATCCACTTGCCAAACGCGGTTAGTAAATTATGAATAAAGTCATAGTTATGACCACCCACAAATTACTCCTCCACTCTTCTAGCCTTATCAAATAGGAAGCTCATAGGTTATTACCCCTTCCTATTCTCATCCCTCGGATTATTCTTACATCGATGGCTGCAATAACATGCAGCTAAATACAAGGCTTACTATAAGCTCACTTCTTCTGAATTTTCTCATGTTTTCTTTGCTTGAAAATAACCCTAAATGGAAATTGGAGAAAAAACTTCTGTGTATGGAAATTTAGGAAATAATTCTTCCTTTTTCCAACTAAAACCTCCATTAACAGCCATAGATAAATTCTTGTCATCTCAGGACAGCTTTTCTTATCGGAAAAGCTTGAATTCTGAGCAAAATCAGTCACATTTTTTCCCTACAAATCTATTTTCTGGGCTTTCTTCAAGTTTTTCTGCAAATAAACTTCGTGAAACAGGCTTTGTGAATGTTATTCTCCCTTACGCAGAGGTGGCTTGGAATCAAGATGATGTTATTGGAAATCCAAATGAAGTGAAATTGGCAAATGAAAGTTTTAATCGAGCTGAGAGGAGAGAGAAAGGCCAGTCCAATGGTTATTTGATCAAGGGTCAGTGGACAGAAGAAGAAGACAGGTATCACAGTTTTATTTTGCTTTTGTAGTTCCTATTTTTTTATTTTTTTTTTATTGATTTGTGCTTGTTTACACACATAAACAGAAATGACACTTTCTGAATTTTTACTCTAATTTGATGCTTGTAAGCAGGAAATTGATTAATTTGGTAATGCAATATGGTTCAAAAAATTGGGCTGTGATAGCTGAGAAAATGGTGGAGAGAGCCGGTAAACAGTGTCGTGAGCGATGGCTCAATCATTTGCGTCCCGATATCAAGGTTTACAATGATCAATCTCACTCTTCTATTTTCAGATCCTGCCCTAATTTTCATGAATGATTTTGTGTCTTTCAAGAGAATATCAGTTTTATTAAAAGATGGTGATTTCATTACTTCGGGACTAAAAACCCTTTTCTTTTGTGAGCTGTGTGGCTATTTATGGGCTCAAAATTTGCATATCCTAAGAATTTTTCCCTAGATTTTTAACATGATGTTTTTACGAGGAGAAATAGTACAAATTATTTTTTCTTAGATTCATCTCTTAATCTATTTCAGCACTAAATCTTATTCTGTTGTAAGATATTCTAATTATTGATTGATGCTTCATTCAGATGACAGCTTAATTTAATTTTCTAGAGGACATGCAGAAAGAAAATCTTTGAAATGAATTTCTCCTTCAAATTTCTAGGGTTTACGCAGGTTGTCTGCACAGTATTAAATGGCATTACCCATCACAAGAGAGTAGATTTTGTTTTCTGTGTGCTGTCGAATCCAGTTTATATATATTCATCTTTTGTTGATATATCATTTCAGAAAGACGTTTGGAGCGAAGAGGAAGAAAGGCTGTTAATCGAGGTCCACAAGAAGATTGGAAACAAATGGGCAGAGATAGCCAAACACATCCCCGGAAGAACTGAAAACTCGATAAAGAACCACTGGAATGCGACTAAAAGAAGACAGATTTCAAGGAGGAAAATCAAGAAACCAAGAGGAGTAAATGGAAAACGACAATCAACCCTATTACAAGATTACATTTTGAACAAGTATTCCAACAACGGTTCTGGCTCTACATCCACCTCCACCACCACCACCTCAGATGCAGCCGCCACCGTAACTCCTCCCAGCTCCGCCGTGGCAGAGGCAGAGGGTCATTCTTTTTTCACTTTCGAAACATGTGAGGAGGAAATGGACTTCATGAAGAACCTATTTGGAAACAATGATTTATCCAGCAATGTTTCGGCCGTGGATAAGGGCAACGCCGTGCTGTACCCTTCTGCTGCTGCATCAGAGACAAACATGCAGATTAATCAAGATGCATTTCTTTATCCCAATCTGTTGGATGCAGCCATTGCCCTAAATTTGAACCTGCCAATGAATCAAGGTCCCTCCTTTGTAGGCAGAATGGAAGGGGATTTAATGGGAATGGTTTCATCTTGTCAGTTCTCTCATCAAAGGGATAATTAACAAGAGCATTACTATGTAATTCTTGTCCTTATCTTTATGTTTTAATCAGACAAACTTATTTTGGTTTTTCCGTTGCCTGTTTGATAAGTGTGCCGAACAAAATAAAACTATATTGTCGAGTATGTCTTGTTCAATATTGTTAATCAAATATGAGTTCTCTTAGACAATGGCTTTAGTATCTACTTGTCCTTCTTTTTCTGATGTTTTAATATGAACTAATATTGTGTTTGAAAATTTATTTATAAAAAAATTTATATTAACACATTTTCCTAATAATTTTTAATCACAAATATTATTTCAAACACTTTTTAATCATATTTTATCTCGAAAACATCAATTCCTATGTTTATAAACAAAGAGTGTGTTTGGTATTGTGTAAAAAGAGTTTTCTTTTTTAAATGAATAGTGATTTTTAGAAGAATTAATGATTGAAATTTGGTTGAAAAGTCAAATATTGAGGACTTGACTTTTAATGGATGGTTAAGATTGAGTACTATAGAAAAAACAGAAATTTAATGAAAACCAAATAAGGGCAATTTTTTTTTTTTTTTTTTACCAAACACTTACTATTTTCATATCATTTTACATTTTCAGTTTTTCAAAATATTGAAAACTTGTTCACTTTCATATATTTGAAAATCCGTTTTCAAGTACAAGGAAAAAACTGTAAAGAAAACTAAAAATATCATTTTCGTTGTTTTGATTATTTTCAATGTTTTTAGTGTAAAAATCTGAGAATAACAAAAGTCCAATTTTAAGTAAATTACCGCTGAGTCCCAAATGTTTCCCTATTTTTTTAATTTAATATGATGTATCTCAAAATTCAAAAGCACACATGCTTTCGAGTTATTTATTTATTTATTTATTTTTTATTTTAGAAAAATAAATTTTGAAAACGACAAAACAAATAGAAATTTAAAAACTAAAAAATATTCTGGAATGTATAGGGGATGGGGAACTCCCATACTCTCATAAACATGAGGAGAATTATCCGCCAACATTCCCCTAGTTTAGTTTTTCTATCTGAAACTAAACTATTTGGTGCAAAGGCAGTGGATACTAAATAGTTTTTGGGTTTTCACCATAATTTTGTTGTTAAGAGCGAGGGGCACAGTGGTGGATTGATACTGCTTTGGAATGATGATTCTGAGGTAACTATTAAATCTTATTCAATAGGACATGTGGATGCCGTGATTAGTAGTTCGGAAAGATTTTTATGGCAGTTTACTGGCTTTTATGGTAATCCTAACTGGTATGAGAGGACACACTCCTGAGACCTTTTACAAAGGCTGGCTGATGTTTCCGATATTCCCTGAATTTGCGGTGGAGATTTCAATGAACACTCTTTCTGACAGAGCGTTTGGGTAGGGGTACCAGGCCCAATTCTGCTTTGATTGGTTTCCAGAATGCACTCAATGACTGTAAGCTTATGGATATGGGATTCAATGGTCCAAAATTCACTAGAAACAATAAACGCCATGGTGTTGCCAACATTCAAACAAGACTAGACTATGTATTATGTTGTAAACGATGGCACGAACTCTTCCCTATGGCCTGCATTGAAAATCTCCCTTTCTCTTCCTCCGATCATCAGCCCTTAAAGTTGTACTCATCTAGACATGGAACTATTTCTACAAGTCCATGTCGTCGTAGACCTTTCCGATTTGAGCCATTTTGGATAAGGGAACCAGAGTGTTGGGAAATTTTAACAAATGCGTCGAGGTTAAATGGAAAGGGGCGGACTATGGCCTGAACACCTTTCTCAAATATCAACCAAAAATTACCAGTTTGTAGTGAAATGCTAGTAGGCTGGGGAGTGAAAAATTTGGGAACTGGAGTTGCAAATTAAAATTGAAGAGGGAATGACTGGAGTGTCTTTTCAACTCCAATCAGTTGAGCACATGTAAGAGATCCGATTGCTTGAAAATGAAGTTGATAATCTGCAAATGAAAGAAGAAATTTTTTGGAAGCAACGGGCGAGAGTTGATTGGATGAAGGAGGGAGATAGGAATACCAAGTTCTTTTATATGAAAGCAAACTCCAGGAGACAGAAAAATACAATCTAACGGCTGAAAAATGATCATGAAGAGTGGATCACGAAGGAAGTATTACAAAATGAGGTCTTCAGGGTGTGTTTGAAGGTTCTTAATAATGAAGAATCAGTAAGGGAAATCAATAAGACCACGATCGTTCTCATTCTAAAAATAAAAAATCCAGAACAACTATTAGATTACTGTCCAATCTCACTATGCAATCTCCTTTACAAAGTCATCTCGAAGTGCCTGGCTAATCGTCTGAAGGGGGTATTACATAATCTGATTTCTGAAAAGCGATCGACTTTTGTTCCTGGTCGACTGATTACATACAACGCCATTGTTGCTTTCGAACTTCTCCTCTCTATGGGCTTGCATTGCAATGGCAGGAAGGGATTCATGACTTTGAAGTTAGCTATGAGCAAGGCATATGATAGAGTGGAGTGGGATTTTGTTCTGGCTGTGATGAGGAGGATGGAATTCCCGAATAGATGGATTGATTTGGTCTATGACTGTATAGCCACACAAGAATTCACTTTCACCATAAATGGACACTATCAAGTTCGTGTCGTGCCATCGAGGGGACTCCAAAAAGGTTGTCCACTTTATCCCTATCTTTTTATCTTGTGTGTTGAAGCTTTTTCTGCTACGCTCACAGCTGCTGAAAATCAAGGCTGACTCTGTGGTATGTGGTGCAAGAGGAATGGAGTTCCCATCAGTCACTTATTCTTTGCGGATGACTCCATTCTGTCTACCAGAGCTAAGGAGGATGATGCAAGAACTTTGCTAGAAATTCTTGACAATTATCGTCGTGCATCAGGACAACTTGTTAATCTACATAAAACTGCAATCTCTTTTGCGCCAAATGTGGATACGGCTGATCGGGCGGCCATTTTGAATCTACTTAGTATTCAACAGGTACATAATCACAATATCTACCTTGGGATTCCTGCAGTTGTGGGACACATCAAGAAGAGGGTCTTCGGGACAACTTTTGAACGGTTTTGGATGAGAGTTCAAGGATGGCGCAGGGGACTCTTCTCTTGTGCAGGCAGGGATATTTTAATCAAATCAGTGCTTCAGTCGATCCCAAACTACCTTATGAGTCTTTTTAAATTTCCAAATGAAACTTGCTTTGAGTTAAGGAAAGCAACTAGCCAGTTTTGGTGGGGATCAATAGGCTCAAAGAAAAAACTAGCGTGGGTTCGTTGGGAGAATTTATGTAAGCCAAAGATAAGCGGAGGACTTGGCTACCGAGATATGCATCTATTTAATAAAGCCTTGTTAGTAAAGCAAGTATGGCGACTGTTGGAAAACCCGAATTCCCTTGCAACCTTTATTTTAAAAGCGAAATACTACCCCAACTCTAACATTTTGGGGGCTTCATTGAAAAGTGGATCATCATACTTATGGAAAAGCTTAATGTGGGGAAAGGAGGTTATACAAAATGGAGTACGTTGGCGCATTGGTGATGGTAAGAAGGTTCATATCTTTTCTGATCCATGGCTACCTAGGCCTTTTTCCTTCAGACCTTTTTCTGGCCAGCCTCAATCTCCAACCAAAGTGTGCAATTTAATCACTCCTATAGGAGGACCTATGGTTATTGAGATTATCAGATCAATTCTGTGGGGGCACACGACAATGGAGGATCGTCTCATCTGGCACTTTGAAGCTGGTGGGGAATATACAGTTAGAAGTAAAATCTTGATCTCACTCGATCAATCCAATTAGGCAAGCACAAGTACTACCAGTAAAGGTTATTGGAAACAAATATGGGTTTTCCAAATTCCCCCGAAAATTAGGTCATTCATTTGGAGGCTATTCCACAATGCCTTCCCTTTGGCGAAAAATTTGCTATGGCATCATATCGATGGGGAGGGGATGTGTCCTATTTCTGGTTGTTGGGAATCAAATAATCATGGCTTCAGAGAGTTTTATTGGATTGAGGATTTCTGGAGAAAATCGAGTTGGTGGTCGTTCATTACAAAGTTCAAATCGGGAGATGTTCTAGACCTACTATTTCAGATTTTAGGCTCTCATCCAGTGGAAAAAGTTGAAAATTTTTGCATGTTGCTTTGGGCTATTTGGAGACACCGAAATGACATACTTCACCACAAGGCCACTATAAAGACCGTCAACATTATTGAGGCTTCCATGACTCATCTTGAGCAATATAAAGCAGCCATTCAAATTGATTAGCATCTTGCTCGCCTAGGTGTGACTAAGCAGAAACAAAAGGATGTTTGGAGGTTTGGTTTAGGTGTCAAAAATGGAGTCTGGCTTTCTTGTGATACTACCGTCCGAAATGATACGGTTATGTGGGACTGGGAGGGGTGCTTCGAGATGAAGATGGAACTGTGCTGGAAGCCTTCTTAGTGCTGGTAGAAGGATCATTCACGCTAGATATTGTAGAGGCTATGGCAATTTGTAAAGGATTGGAAATTGCGGTTGAAAGAGATATAGAAGTTGAACGAGTGGAAACGAACGCTCTTTGGGTTATACAAGCTCTTTGCATTGACTTTTCATCTCTTCCTTATGCTGGTATTTTATACGATATTGTTGGTTTGTGTCGAAATGTAAAGTGTGGCTCCTGTCACTATATTTCTAGAAATAGGAATATTGTGGCCCACAACCTCGCATCTCAAGTATCTAGCACTTTCGAGCCTAGGTTATGGTTTGATTGTATTTCGCTTTTCATTTCCTTCATTCGAGTTTCTTATAAATAAAATTCATTTGTTTGATTAAAAAAAATAAATAGACACTCAAAACAAAAATCTGAAAATAAACTCAATGAAAACTAAAACACAAAGAGAATGCTTCCTTAGCCTTTTTTTTAATGACTCGGGTGTCCAATTTTTGTCCGACTAATTATGAGGGAGAGCGACCTTCTCCCTTGGTTCACTATCCATGTAACTTCGGATGTGGTTACAACCTATACATACTTTGAGTAAACATTCAAAAAACGGTTCTCCTCCCATGCACCCCTTTACGTCATGCGGATTGGTCCCCACGAGGGACGACATGACGCACCATGACCCTGCCTCCATGTATAGACTCTTTTTCCAGTATTTAAATGCTGCCTTTCAAAACATAAGATTTGAACCTTCGACCCTCTAGTTTCTCGATGACTTGATAGGTTGTTTATGATAAAAATAGCTAAAGACTTATTCATTATATTGTCTAGAAAGATTTAGAACTTTTAAGAAGTTTATAGACTGTTTGGCAAATAAAGAAACAATTTTCTTTTTCTAGATAAAATGTATTGTTGAAAATTGAAGAGAGAAATGTATGGTTAAAAAGTTGTTTGAAAAATTGTATAGCTTATAAATTGGTTTAAAACATGTTTCGTTAATGTTGACCATTGACCACCCACCATCACATCTCACCACCTCCGCCACCATCGCACATCAACACCATCCCAACCTCAAAAACAAAAATAAAAACAAAAATCAAATTATATAATGATTATTTTTTTTTTTTTGTTGGGGGTACCAAACAAAACCTGGAATTTTTCAAATAAGATTTCTTTTTCTTTATTCAGATTCCAATTCTTTTTGATAGTTTTAATGTTTGTTTTTGTGTTGGTGTTGAGTGTGATGGCTCGATTTAAGAGTGTGTTGCAGATCGGTGGTCATGACTGCGTTTTTAATTTTTGGTCTTGAGGTTTATGCGACGACGATTCCATTGTCATGTGGTGGTGGTGGTGGTGGTGGTGGTGCAACGTATAGGAGGTAGGAGTAGTACTATTAGAATATCGAGCTTCATTGATGAAAAACTTATCGACAGTGGTTGCGGCCACGGCTTTTCTATTTCGTCAGAAATTATCGACGGTGGAAATAGACATTTTTGTCGAAAATTTGAGAAAAAAAATCGTAAGCAATTTTTTTGTATAATTTTTATTTATTTTTAATTATAAGTAAAACCTTAATTATGAATAATAATTTTTAAAAAAATATTTCTTCAGTTAATTAATATATATTGGCGGAAAAAAAAACACAATAACTCAATTGTTCCAGTGGTTGGGTCATCACTTATCCCTTAAGTCAAGAGTTCGAATTCATCTATTGCACAATTCATTATAGAACTGAAAACTAATAAACGGGTCGACGGATTAGGTTATAATAGGATAAGGTCGGGTCAAAAGAAATAAAAATATTTTTAATTATTTTTTGATGGTGAAAAATTTCATTGAAAATTATCGAAGGAATTTCTCGCCTTCAGAAATCTTCGGATAGTTTCATAAATTGTGAGTAAAAGGTTTCACCAACGAGTGTAATTGAGTTGGATTTTCAACGAACAATTTTTGTAAAAAAAATGGAAATTTCAATGAAAAACCAAGCTTTATAATCACTTGTAGTTTTTTTTTTTTTTTATATATTTTTTTTATAGCCACATTTTGATGTGGCTGCCTCGAACGGATTCGGCTATTGGTAGAGCTCGATGGTGGTGTTTTGGGTGAGCGTGTGTTGTGTTTTGTGGCGACGTTGGAAGCGGAGGCGATGCTCATGACGGTCTCATGTAATAAAATACAATTTAAAACCTATACCCATAGAATGCTGTATAATGACAATTTTTTATGTAATCTATACTCTTGAAAAAAATTATAGTATAATAATAATTACATATATCAAAATTTATAAAAAATTGAAATTATTTGGTAAAAAAGATTACAGAAAAATAGAATAAAAATATTACATATGCATGTGATAAAATTACATTTGTAATATACCTAATTTTTTCTTAATCACTTTTGATAATTTCGTAATGGGAAAATTAAATAAAAACTTGTGTTTCAAAGATGCAATTCAAAAATCATGTGAAGGATTTTTTTTTTTTTTTTTTTAAATCCAGGTTTAAATTCATTTAGTTAAATGTTTAATAATTACAAATAAATATAATAATATATATAAGATAAACATAATTATTTACTATATATTATATTAAAACTAATATAATATTAAATCAAAATTTCAAATTTTGACGTCACAACCTACCACCATCCCACCCTACCCCCACCCATGACCACCCCATCCTATCCACCCACCCCACCCCATAAGAAAAATAATTTTTATTTTTTTTCCTTTCGATGTTTTCCTATCATTCCCCATTTCACCCCCACCCCAACCCCACTCGACCCTACCCCACCTCATTGCAAAGTGACAAATTGATCTCACCCTATCCACATCCCCGACCCCACCCACTCATATCCCGTCCACCCCAAAAATAAGTTTATTTTTATTTTCTCTTGATGTTTCCCTACACTTTCCCACCCCACCCCAACCTAACCCTATTCGACCCCACTCCATCCCACCGCAAAGTGACAAATTGATTTCACCCTCGCCACATCCCCCCACCCACCCACCCCGCTCACCCACACCATCTTACCACCCATATCCTACCCCGTCCCAAAAATAAGTTTATTTTTATTTTCTCCAGATGTTTTCCTACACTTCCCCAACCCAACTCCACTCGACCTTATCCTACCTCATCACAAAGTGACAAATTGATCTTATCCCAACCACAGACCAGCACCCCACCCCACCCACCCTACACCAAAAATAATTTTTATTTTTTTCCTTTCGATATTTTCCTATCATTCCCCATCCCATCCCACCCTACCCCACCACATCTTAAAGTGACAAATTGATCTCACCCTAACCACATCCTCCGACCCCACCACCCACCCCGCCTCACCACCCATATCGTACCCACCCCAAAAATAAGTTTATTTTTATTTTCTCTCGATGTTTTACTACACTTCCCCAACCCAACCCACCCCACCCCACCCCAACCTAACCCCACTTGACCCTACCCTACCCCACATCACGTCATCGCAAAGTGACAAATTGATCTCACACTAGTCACATCCCCAGACCCCACCCACCCACCAACCCCACATCACCACCCATATCCTACCCCACCCCAAAAATAAGTTTATTTTTATATTTTCCTGATGTTTTCCTACACTTCCCCATCCCATCCTACCCCAACCTAACTCCACTCCACTCGACCCTACCTCACCTCATCGCAAAGTGACAAATTGATCTTATCCTAGCCACAGACCACGAAACACCTTGCACGCCTCGCCATCCACCCTACCCCACTTCACCGCAAAAACGATTTTTTTCTTTCTACTTTTCCACCTACCACCACCCAGCCCGACACCACCCTACCGATCCCACCCTACCCGAAAAACAATTTTTTTTCCATCGACTTTTTCACGCCCCCACCAACCCCACCCCAACATCACCGTGCCCACCCCACCCCCACAAAATGAGTTTTTTTTTTATCTCTCAATGTTTTCCCACCCTACCACGGCACCAACCCCACCCAAAAATGATTTTTTTCTTTTAAATTTCCACACCCACCCAGCCACCGACCCTACCAGCTACCCACCCAACCAATCGACCCCACCCCACCAAAAAATGATTTTTTTTCTTCCACTTTTTCACACCCCACCCAGACCTAACCTTGCACCCACCCCACCATACCCACCCACCCATCACATTCCTACCCACCCCCCAAAAATGATTTTTTTCTTCAATTTTTCACACCCCACCCACCTTGCTCCCGACCCTACCCTGCCACCTACCTAACCAACTGACCCCACCCAAAAATGATTTTTTTCTACTTTTTCACACTCCACCCCACCCCGACCCTATGCCCATCACCCAACAACCCCACCATTATCCACCCCACCCAAAAATGATTTTTTTCCACACCTCGTCTCCACCCTAGACCCGTCACCCACCAACTCCACCCCTACCTAAAAATGATTTTTCTTCTTCTAATTTTTCACACCCCGTCCCTACCCTGCCATCCACCCAACAAACCGACCCCATCCAAAAATGATTTTTTTTTCTTATACTTTTCCTCGTCCAATGGTCATAAAAAGTTATAGATGGTCACAACCTTTAATATATTTGGTCACCTATTATTTATTTATTGGTCACAACTTACTCGTTTTTTTGGTGATTAGTTAATATTTTTTGTCGTAATTACCTAATAATTGGTCACATTCCCTACTCGTCATAAGTCACACAAAGTCACATTTAGTCGACATTTTGGTTACATTTACCTAATAATTCGATCACCCCACCCCACCCTACCCCAGCCCCACATACAAAGTCACAACATGTCACACAATTTCACAATTGGTCACACAATGTCACATTACAAATTTAGTTGAAAAACCTCACCCACCTACCCACACATTCCTAAAGTCACAGTCGGTTATACAAGGTCATAGTTTGATCACACAATGTCATACTTTGGTCACACGTGGTCACAGTTATATCACAATTGGTTTAGTTGCAAAATTCGTTCACACAAAGTTATAATTCGATCACATAAAGTCACAGTTGGTCACACGAAGGCACGGTTCGATCACACAAGGTCATAGTTTGGTAACACATGTGACCGAACTATGACATCGTGTAATTGAACTGTGTCCTTGTATGACTGAATTGAGACTTTGTGTGATCGAACTGTGATCTTGTATGTTCAAATCGTGACTTTGTGTGATCAAGTACCGGATGTGACCAATTATTAGGTAAATGTGACCAAAATATTTACTAATTGTGACTTGTGAGAAATGGGGGATGTGACCAAGAAAACTAAGAATACGTAATGTGACCAAATATTAGGTAAATGTAACAAAAATGTTAACTAATTGTGATTGAGGAAACGTGTAAATTATGACCAATAAATAAATAATACGTACCAATTATATGATAATTTTGATCAATTATAGGTATATGTGATCAAAATATTGACTAATTGTGAGTTTGTGCGACTTATGATAAGTGCGAATGTGATCAAGAAAACAAGTAAGTTTTGATCAATCAATAAATAAATTGTGATCAATTATTGATGACTATGACCAACTATTAGGTAACTATGACCAATAAATAAATAATATGTAATCAATTATGGATCATTGTGACCAATTATATAGATTGTGACCAATTGTGACTTGGTGTGACCATTGGACGAGGACGTGATGTGATATACAATTGTGTCAAATATAACTATGTGTGACCGAACTGTGACTTTGTAAGAATGAAGCGTAACTTTATTTGATCGACCTATGACCTCGTGTGATCTAACCATGACCTTATTTGACCTAATTGTGACCTCCTGGGACCTCGTTTGACCAAACTGCGACTTTGTGTGACCGAACTTTGACCTTGTGTGACCAACTGTGACTTTGGAGGGGTGGAGTTTTACAACTAAATTTGTAATTGTGACTCTGTGTGACTTAACTGCGATCTCGTTTCAACTTAGGTGACTGACTGTGATTTTGGGGGTGGAGATGGTGGGGTAGAGGTCGAATGGGGCTAGAAAAGTAAAATAAATCATTTTTTTGTGGTGAGGTACGGCCGGGGTGGGTGGGTTGGGATTGGGGTCGGGGTTGAAAAAGTAGAAGAAAAAAATTATTTTTTTTGGGTGGGTGGGGGTAGGGTAGGGTGGGGTGGATCAGGGAGGGAAAAAGTAGAAGAAAAAAATTATTTTTTGGAGTGGGGTGGGTGTGTAGGGTGGGGTCGGGGTCGGGTTGGGGATTGGGAAAAATAGAAGAAAAAAAAATATTTTTTGGCTGGGTGGGTAGGTGGGATGGGGTAGGGTAGGGTGGGTTGAGATGAGGTGGTTCGTGTGAAGTGTGAAAAAATAGAAGAAAAATAATTTTTTCATGGGGTATGGTGGGTGGCGGGGTGCGGTGCGGTGCGGTGGGGTGGGGGTTGTTGGGTGGGGTGTAAAAAATAGAAGAAAAATCATTTTTGGATGGGGGTAGGGTGGGTGGGGTGGGGTGCGGTGGGATAGGATGGGGCAATTGAGGTGAAGTGTGAAAAAATAGAAGAAAAATCATTTTTGGGTGGGGTGGGTTGTGATGGAGTTGCTAGAGTGGAGTGTTGTGGGGTTGTTAGGGTGGGGTGTGAAATTATAGAAGAAAAATCATATTTGGATTGAGTAGGGTGGGGGTGGTGGTGGTGGTGGTGGTGGGGTGGGGAGGGTAGGTGGCAAGGTAGGGTCGGGGCGGGGTGGGTAGATGTGTGGAAAATTAGGAGAAAAAAATTAATTTTGGGTGGGGTAGGGTTGGGGATGGGTGGCGTGGTAGGGTTTGGGCGAGTCGTGAAAAAGTAGTAAAAAAAAATATTTTGGATAAGGTGGGTTGTGATAGGGTCTGAGGCGAGGTTGGTGGGGGGTCAAAAATTAGAGAAAAAAATTAATTTTTGGTGTGGTTGGGGTAGGTGACGGGGTAGGATGGGGTAGGGTATGGGCGAGTTGTGAAAAAGTAGTTGAAAAAAATCATTTTGAGTGGGGTGGGGAGGGGTGAAAAAATATCAAAAAAAAAAAAAAAAAACTTATTTTTGGAGTGGAGTAGGGTGGGGTGGGCATGGGGGTGGGTGGGTGGGTGTGATGGGATGGGACTAGTGGGTGGGTGGGTGAGATGAGAAAAAAATATAAGTAAAATCATTCTTGTGGTCTGGTGTGGTGTGGTGGGGTGGGGTTGGGTGGGGTGGGGTTGGGTGGGTGAGTGAGTGAGTGGTGGGTGGGATTGGGTTGGGGAGGAGTGGGGATGGGGTGGGGTGGGGTGGTGTTGGGAGTGGGTGTGGAAAAGTAGAAGGAAGAAAGTTATTTTATGGGGTGGGGTGGTGTGGGGTGGGGTGGGTTGTCGGGGTGGTGGGGTGAGTGCGGGGTTGGGTTGGGATGGAGTGGAGTGGTTGTGGATTATGTATTGTTTTGATTTTATTATTTAATATTATGCCTTTTTTTGGCAACTAATTATAATTATTATAATATTGTATTAATTAGTTAACTAATTAACACCTGATTTTTTTTTAAAAAAAAATCTTAAATTTGTTATGTTTAAAAAGTGAAAGTTTTAATTGTATACTTGTATATTTTTTCCTTTTGTAATACATTTCAATTGACCCGATTTTTGTAATTCCAAATCCAAAATTTTGTAATCATTTACTTAACCCATTACAATATTTCATATTCTAATTCTTATTCGGCATTAACATTAACAAGTGGTTTTAATAATATTATATATGTTGTAAATATTATCTTGTATTAGTGAATGACAATTGTACCCCTGTAACACCAGACATTATTAGACATAATATTATATGTTGTAAATATTATCTTATACTTGTGAATGACAATTGTACCCCCTGTAACCTTAAACATTATTACTTTTTATATCACTATTCTCCCATATATATATATATATATGTATGAGGCACTGGTTCATAATAAAATATACAAGTTTATTGCCTCTCTACTTTTTCCTCAAGTGTATAACACGTTATCAGCACGAGTCTCTACCATATATCAAAATATTAGTTAGAAAGTAATATCATAACACATTGACAAGTGGTTTTTATAATATTAAATAGGTTTTATGATATTTTTTGGAAACAAATTATAATTTTCTTACAATGCTTTTACAGCATTCTATGCCGTACATTTCTCATAATAAGGAAATTTACGAAAATTCAGACAAATCAGTGTATTTTTCTAGTTTCTAATTAAAATAGTTATTGTGCTAGAGAGTGTAAATGATATCCATCTTATCTAATATTGATAACAGACTGAAATTGAAAGCAGGAGTACAAAGTTGTTTAGAATTGTAGATTGAGGTAATCTGGGGCTAAGATTCTGACAATCTTCAAGTTTTTTTTTTAATGGTCTGTCATGATAATTTTTGTGTTAGAAAATGTGAAGGGTTTTGTTTGTTATTGATTTGTCATCTATTTCTTACCAGTTATCAGTTTTGTGTTTTTCAGTTTCTGTTGCCAACATTCTTTTAATTTCTTCCTAGGTTTTCGTGCGTTTTATGTATTATAGTAATTTTAGGGAGATATTTTTTTGAGACATTTTTAAGTAATATTGTGACATGTCATATATTCATTGGGTGCTATGTATTATAAACCTTCTCATTTGACTAGAATTTTGTACTTATCTAGTGAGAATTGGTTAGCTCATTTATCTTTATGGACTATTCAATCCCAGTCACATTATAAACCTTCTCTTTGACTAGAATTTTGTACTTATCCAGTGAGAATTGGTGAATCTCATTTATCTTTATGAATTACACAATCCCAGTGTCAAAAGGCAGTTATAAATTTGAAAAATAGAGAACCTGAAACACCGAGAATAAAAAATCCCGTAAAAAAATAATGGAACAAGCCATGTTAGGGATTAAAATCCTACATTGAATAAAAATAAATTAATAAAAATATAAAGGCTTGAGCTGCTACTTTTCTTAATAAGATTGACCATTTTAAGACCAAGGGGGCTTGTCCAAGTGGTTGAGACACCTCCTTACCGGACTCTAGATTCGGGTTCGAGTCACCTCCCTCCCCTAAGTCCTCCTTTGTAATGATCAAAAAAAAAAAAAAAAAAAAAAAAGGATTGACCATTTTAAGATAGAACACCGGATCTTAATTTGATATTTAGTCCATTAAATTTTAAAGATTAATTTGATTCGACTAGTATTCACATGAGCACATGAATTCTAAGATTGTTGGCCTCAAACAAGCAACCATCTTTTGAGTGGTACATTAAGGGATAAAGCCGTAGCGAATAAATACAAACTATCATATAGGGTTTTAGTTACTCCTAACGTCGACCTTTAAAGATAGAATACATGCCTTAATAGATGGTTCGCTCGAAAACCAAGTGAACTTTAATGTGTTTTTCGGCCTATTCAAATATTCTTTAAAAAGCAAAAAAAAATATTATTTTTCATCTATGGGTTCAACTCTTTACCCTTGATATTTTCTGTGTTAATGCTGCATTTTGTGCATTTATTTGGGCTCTTAAATTAAGTAAATTTTGTCATCTTATAGACTTTCTATTTAATTCATTGCAAATTGTGTTTATTTCAGTTATCAACTTGAATTGAAGACATTGGATTAATTGGAGTAAATCGAGATCAAGTTAATGCATTATAGACTCAATTGCAAACCATAAAGTAAAGGACAATGATTGAAAACTCACTACAAAAAAATAGTCTACTAGTGACAAGTATTTTGCAATATTGTGATAGTTACAAGTGTCATAAAAAATTTTCACGCGTGTCAAAATGAATTGTGACACTTGTAAGCTTCACTAAACTTTGTGACACTTTACATTATCACTAAATATTGTGGCGTTTGAAAGCGTCATTAATAAATTGTGATGCTTTCAAGTGTCACTATTAAATAAGACTTTAGTGACACCTCAAGCATTTAGTGACACATCAAAGTCACTAATTTTTTTTCCTTTTTTTTTTTTATTCTTTTAGTGACATATAAAAGTGTCACTAATTTTATATATATATTTTAAAAAAAATATTGTTGAATTTATTATTATTGTTGTTGTTGTTGTTGTTGTTGTTTTGAAGAGAATTGAATGAAATTATACCTATTAAACCATCCACAATATATAATACAAATTATGTACAATACAATGAATACATCACCAATTCACAACAAAAATTCATATGCTACCATAGAAAAATCTAGCATCATATGTTTCATGCTACACAAAAACATAATTAGCATATTATTAACAAAACAAAACAAAAGACTTAATCCTTCAAGTATCATGGTATACCGAACCTCAACATAAAATCTAAAACAATAAAAATTATATTTTTCAATGATGCGCGTCGTTATGCACCAAAATTTAATAAAGTATCTTATTCGCCATTCATTAATTTTAATTGTAATAGCGGAAGTAAAAGTCGATCCCACAAGAAACGGGAACTAAATTAGTGCTATGTCAATCAGAATAGATTGGGGGGGGGGGGTTTGAATTCAATTGCTGTAAGTGACTTAAAGTAAACACGTAAATTGGTTGGAATATAAATCAATAATCGACAAATCCTAGTTCTCAGGTTCAGTTGTATTTTATCACAATATTACTACTTCCCAAGTAATAAGTGATCAACCCAATTCTTGGTGTATCACCCGTAAATAGTTAATAAGTTCTAACTACCTCTTTTTCTTCCTTAATTGTGTTTAATTAGAACAAGCTCCCTAATCAAACTATAGCTATTGGACAATCTAAAAACAAGCTCTTTAGATTTTATACAATAACCAATTAATGTAAGAAGAAATTAGATGATCTAGATTACCAATCACACAAGCTCGTTATGATTAACCTAGGTTGGAGTTCCAATGGAATTTCAAAAATCCCAACTGCTACTATGAATTGAACAACAAGACAATTACGGATTTAATCATTCAATTTAGTACGCATCAACAGAATAAGATATGGGATAGGCCTAAATCACATAAATCATTGCATTAATTGAAATAAATTGCATAGAAATCCAACATCCAAGAATATAGAATTTAACACTAAATTACTAGTTTGGAAAATAGAAACATAATGAAATTAAATACAACGCCCCAATTGAACTAGATAGAGAACTTAGCCGCTTAAAGTCATGAAGAATTCCAGAATTTTCCGCTCTTGATTCACCTTCTCGAGTCTCTTGATTTCTCTTCTAAGTTCCACGCAAGCTGCTCTCTCTTTAATATTTTTTTCACACCTTTTTATGTCATGAAAATCTCTTTTTATAGCCACAAAATCGTGCCCTGGAGTTGGGCTCAAGACATACCAAAATTATGCAATGAATCAGAAAAGGAAATTTCTTGACGAGCAAGTTACGGCCGTAACTAAGTTTCTGTTGATTTTTCATATTTAAATGTTACGATCATAACCTTTTGTTTTACGGCCATAAGTCAGGTTCTGCTTCTTTTCGTCTAATGCCATGAAGAGGTTACGACCGTGAAGATCTTTTGTTGCGGTCGTGAGTTATTTGCACCAAAGGTCCCCAAACTTCAATTTTAGGTGCATTTTGGTCCTTTCTTCTTCTTTTCTCTTCCTTCATGATCCTATACAACATAAAATATAAAAGACATTTAATAATACTTAAATAGGATCAAATCATCAATAATCCAAGGTTATAAGTGCATAAAATAATCACTAATAAAGCACTTATCAAATCCCCCCACACTTAAACTATGGTTCGTCCTCGAACAATGATAGACAAGAGAATAGAATAGGACTCAAAAAACATATTATGATCTAGAGGATTAAGGTTGCAGCCCACTTTTCCTCAACAAGAATGTTCAATTGCATGATCGGATTGTGTTAGTGTGTACTAGAGATGTAACGTCTCATATTTCCCATCCCAATCATGGCTCGGTACGGCTTATATCCTTCCACCTCTCGTGTGTACTCCACTCCCACTCAATTATGAATGACTACAAGGGAGAATAGTTTCGCCCAACTCCGGCAGAAATTACTCGAGTAAACCGAGTTACTCATGATTTGAATTCAGTCAACACAGTATCCCCAACCAAGTTCATAGCATAAACCCTAGACCAACCAATTCAAACCACTCATAAGTAAATGTAATGGGGTTAACACCCTCACAAGATATTTCTCTCTTCACACAAAGTGTATAAGGGTGAGAATTTCCGCTCAGCTCACTGTATGGATAAGTCAGTACCACAGACTACTTAAATGTCATAATCGGAGCCACAATAACACAAGTGCAAAGTAAGGGTCTTTGTTTGGTTGTAATGGGGCTCCAGGTTGGGTAGGATAAAAAGATATATCTAGGCTGAATCGAGAAGGAATTTTGCAAACTAAGTCAATTCATAGTGACATTACTTCATTTACTCCCCATATGAGCTTCATTGCTTCCCACTACCCACTTAGTTAACACTTGTAAATCTCTCTCTCTCTCTCTCTCTCTCTCTCTCTCTCTCTCTCTCTCTCTCTCTCTCTCTATTTCCTTTTTTTCCCTTCAAAAGTTGAGTGTTTGACTTTCTCAACTACCAACTTTCTTTACTAACTTCCTTTTCGATGCTTTTTCTCCTCCGATTCCTTTTTTCTCTCCTTTTTTTTTGAATATAGACTACAACTCTTTCTCTTTTGTTTAAATTACTATGCAGTCACCCATCGACACAAGATAGAATTTCACTTATTTGAATTCAGTCCATTGCACTTCATAGACTTAGACCACAGTACATTCCCCAATCAACCAACGCTTGCGAACCCCTTCTCTATGGGTTCAAAACAGAGATAATGCGAAAAAAGGGTATTCGTGGCTTGTATTGGGGCATCAAAAATTCAAAGAAAGGCTAAAACTCAAAGGGGCTTCTATTGGTTCATGTAGAAAGGTAGGCTCTTTTAGCAAGTCAAATTTGGCTTAACCTATTTCCTTTGCAATAATTTGTACTTAAGTTAAGAAGCTACAACAGTATGCACAGGAAAGTACATCCAAGCATAATCCAACCATGCAGGACACACATAAAAAAAAAGAGTTTAATATAGAGAGAAAAAGTAGTTCATAGGCCCAAAAGCTCACAAATTATGGATTATATGTGTTCCTCCCATTCAATTATGAGTTATAGGTCATTGCTTGATCTTCATTCCAAATTCAAACCCATTGGTCGAGGATAGTGTTTAAAAGTATTCAAACCATGACTACTCACCAAGGTCTAATAATTTTTTGTTGGAATTGGGACACTCAGGGTTATATATAGAGGGACAACATGTCTATTCCGGTTTGGGTTGACTATATTGTAGACATTTGACAATTTTACTTTTCATTTTCAACCTATTCTCACTTTTTCTAGACGAGATCATCTTTATGTGCTCAATTCAGATCCGATTATGCAATGATTTTTTTTTTTTTCAAAAATTTGTCAAAAGTGAGGCCACTTCCTATCAAAATGTGGTTGAAGACATAAGTGGCATAAATAGGGAACAAAAGTAGGGAACAAAATTAAAATGGATGCTGACTCAAAAGAAGTTTAACTATTCGACTACAAGAAAAAACTATGAAGAAATTAAGCTTACAATCATTCCCCCCCCCCACCCACCAACACTTAAACACAACAATGTCCTCATTGTAAAATAATTCAAAACAATAGAATGGGGGTAAAAAAAAAAAAAAGAAGAAAAAGAAACTCCTTTGGGTCTAATGTAGTGGTGGATCATCCAGAGGTCCCCGCAACCTTCTAATCTCCTCCCGAATGGCCCTTTGCTCCTCCAGGATGAGTTGTTGATCTTCTTGCATGGCATTGAGTTTATAAGGCTTGCATCATCTCCAACATTTGCAGCTCGAAAGGGCTAGGAGTAGGAGCCTGTTGTGTCCATTCCCTAGCTGCGGGATCCTCCGCGCCTTGATCATCATCTAACTCTCTTGAATCGCCATCCCCATGACCTCGCTTGGCGACGATCTTCCTACGAGCATTTTCCAAACTAGCTTGTGTGAGGCGATTTCCATGCCCCAATGTGTCCTCACTCACCTCTGCAGGAACTTATTGAGGTCTGCATAATGCAATAATCAAGTATGGGAATGACATACCCCTCTTATGTGGCATCAGGCTAGCATAGGTGCAGATGGTGTCATAAATGTGCTAGCCCAAATCAAATTTAATCCCCCTGGAGATAGCATAGTAGACGCGGAGATAACAGATGGAAACCGTGGTGAGGCTAGTGGATGGAAATAGACTCCTTGACCCCCACTGATGCAGGTACCAAGCGTCCCTCTGTAAGTCCCGATTCTTATACTGGGGATGTATGACAGTTAGGGAATCGTGGAGTTCTGGCTTCAAAGCCCACTGGAGTACCTCTTGGTCAGGAAAGAAAACCCCTGCACTGGAAGTCATAGGGACGGCCCTGGTACTGTTGATTCCCAAGTAATTTTCCACTACCTCCTTGGAGAACTTAATTCTCTTTCCTATGACCCTGGTGTAATGGTAATCAAGCGATCCCTCATCACCAATTTCCTTATTGAATTGAGTGTAGAACTTGAACACGAGCGGGGGATTCCCAAAAGGGAGATCGCTGGAAAACTTCACCCAGCCAAATTACATAAAGCGGGTCCAGAATGGGCGAGGGGCAATGACAATGTATGCGCTCCGCATCTCCTGAAAGTCCTCTGGGAGAAAAAGCCGTTCTTTAATACACAGTTTAGACAAACTCTTCTCTTGGCGGGGCTCAGATGAGGATTCCCCCGCCACTTGCTTACTCTTCTTAGTTTGCGGAGCCATAGAAAATCCTGTAAAAGAAATGAGTAAATTAGTCGCGTGGTACAGTAACTGAAAGAAAATGCATTCAAGCAAATATAGCTGCATGTTCAAGGCTCAAATTCGAGAATCAATGTTGACAGCGTAAACATAAATTAATCATGGGAAGAATTAACTCGTGGACAAAGTGTGCAATTAACCGTTTAAACCTCAACAATTGAATAAACAATGGAACAAGCATCAAGAACCCAAACAAGATTTCCAAGAATGCACACTTCAAATGCAAGGTTAATGCTAGGCTCAACAAGTCCGGGTGACAATTTTCATTATTACAAATCAAAGCCAAAATGTAGAGGCACAAACTTCGGCCATTGTGGAGGGAAAAATTGGAATTCACAACCGAAGTACCCATCAATGTTTATTAAGCAATATGGCGAAATGCAAAGTACCCTACTCACTTCATCAATTCAAAATGCTCAAAAACCACATTTAAGTTGCACCATTAGATATTGCAAAGCATCCTCATGATCTTAGCACTGAAAGAGCCTAAAAAAGTCAAAATAGCATTAGAACCAATCTAGCATGCATCACGAGGCACTTGAGATGGCTTGGGGTGAAGGAGAAGAATCTACGCAATATTGCACATGGTTGTGTAAGAGATTTCTTGGTTAAACAACCAAGTGACCTCTTGAAGGTCTTTTTGTGAGGCAGAATCAAAACTAAATTGTCCAAGTGATCAAAGCCAAGCGATCACTTGGCACATGTCTTTTTCAAAATCAAGTCCAAGCGATCACTTGATAGTTTTCTGAGATGAGGTTTTCAATAAAACCATAAGTCACGGTTTGAAATCAAATTAATGCACACAAGACTCTCCTCACATAAGCACTTGACTCATCATATTTGACATATTATAGCATCTAATCAAATTGTGCTCTATGAATTGAAGATCACAAACACCAAAAATCTGGATTCGAGGTGAGTTCTTTAATTTTTTGAATTTGAAAATTTCATTAAAGTTTTACGATTCCTTGCTAAGTTTGAAAAATCAACTGAAGGAGAATGAGAATTAGGTTAGATTTTGGGATGAAATAGATGATTGAATTTTTTGATGATTTTGGGTTGTACCAATTGTAAAAATCGTTAAAAAATCTTCAAATTTGAATTGCACCTGAACAAAAACCCTTTCAAATCTTGAGCACTTCCACCGAGTAATTCTTTATATTATATGTTCATTATTGTGTTTAAGTCATTTGCTTCATCAAACTGGTTAGAAATTATGCATAAAACGTTAAAAGAAATTAAAGAGAACATAGAATGTCATGGCTAGGGCAAACGATCTTGCATGACCATATTCGTGACTTTGTTGCCCAACCCAGACGACCTCTGTTTGACCTCAACTTTGAAAATGTTATAGAACAAGATATGAAATTTCATATGCCAGAGATAACTTGGGAAATCTCAATATTTCATCATGTTTTTCGACAATAAGCCACCTTGGTTTTTATTATTTTGAAAGTATAAAATTGCTTTGTTTATTATAGTTTAGGGGTATTCCCATGCATTCTTTTGATATAATTGATATCTAATATATATTTTATATCTATTCTAGGAATCATGCCTCCAAAGAACACAACAACCCAAACGAAAAAGGAAAAGAAAAGTCGGGCCTTCTAAATGGTGTAGATAGAGTGAGATGTTGACGAAATCATTGAGCCAATGGATATGGATGACATTCAGAGATTTGTGGAGAGAAAACTTTGAATAATAAGAGAATGTGGGATGAAAGAGATGTCATACAGGAAGATTTCCCGAACATCGAGATCTTACATTTGACCGAGGTTGCGGGATGACACAAATTAGCAGGCATACCTGATATGTGCTATCCGTTGATGGTTAAAGAATTCTATGCCAACTTTAACCATGTCAATAAAGAACAGGGGATGGAGCATTGTTATAGAACATTGGTCTGAGGCAAGTAGATTAGATTCATCCCAACGGTAATTGAGTGTGTTCTAGAGGTGAGTCAGGATGACATCGAACATATACCAGAGGAAATGGAATGTGTGTTTATCACTAAATTCCTATATGGCTGAGTTGATGCAGAGATCAACACGGGGAACAAGTTCGAATATTGGGAGTTGATAGATAGTCTGCGTGTACTCCATGATTACTTATTTTGTAACGTGCAAAATATACCGCATGTGTACACGTCGTTACAAGTAATAAAGTGGACCTAAGAGTCTTGATTATTGTTCCCACTAGGATTGTAATTAATTACTGAAATGTTTTAGTTCTCACCTTATTTGAACGGTCGAGTTGAGATGATTTTTTTAAACTAGATTATCCCAACTAAAGAGCAAAATAAAAGATTAAGCATTTAGATTTTCTAAATTGATGTTTGTAAGTGTTGGGACATCCGATTTCACATTAACCGATACTTTTAATTCCATTTATCTAATCTTATTTATGTGCTCAATCGAATTCTCTTAAGCATACGAAATTCCTCTCTCGAGTTTAAATCAACTCTACTTAATTCAGTCAGCTGTGTATCTAGATAGCATGTTATAATAATTAGGTGCATGAAACATAATAATTCATGGAGTGATCTCATTAATAATAAACGTATATCATATCATTTATCCAATTAACGTATTTTATTCCTAGATCTAGGTTGTTAACTCACCTCTTGGATTATGAAAATAACCCATTAAATCAATGAATTAGTCGTGATTTAATTCATACATTAAATACAAAATAAAATCAACACATGCAACAAAAGCGCAAGACTAAAATTATAGAATTAAAAGCGTAAAACTAAGCTACATTGAATATCCCAACTATGAAATTAGTCTTTCATCAATTAAGAAATAAAATCCTAGTAAAGATCTAATATACGCATGTTGAGTTTATCAAATAATCAATGAAAAGGAAATCTTGCACCAAGAATTATCTCCCCGCTGATAATCTTCAATTCCCCCGCCTTTGTCATGATTTTCGCCTCCAAGATTTGAATTATAGAAATATGAATTATGTACTTGAGATGTTGTGCAAAGATCTCCAAAGGCTCTTTCTTTTTCATGCATGAAAGGTTGTACAAATAAGTGCATGAGAAACCCTAGGAAAACAAGAAGAGAAAACCTAAAAATCCCTTGTTGGGCCTAACTTCGTGGCTTGCACTGGCCCAGATAAGGGTGCAGCCGCATAGCAAGGATTTTGGTGGCCGCACTGGAAACCTGAATCAGGTTCTGCCTATTTCACGTGTTGTCCGTGGTCACCAGGTTGGATGAACGTGGTCGCGCAGGCCAATTGTTCCCAAATCTTCATCTTTCAAATGTGTTAAGTAGGTCCTCAATCTTTATTTGCTTGTGAGTCCTTCAAGTTCTGACTTGATTAAATTGGTCCTCATACTTCCAAATCTCTTCAATTTACTCGATTCAACATTCAACTTTTGCAATTGAACCCTTGATCATTGATTCCTTGCACTTTGCTCTTCTTGGCTTTCTCGGTTGACATCATCAACTCCCATTTTGTCCAATTTAGCTCCAATTATCATCTAAAAGCTTATATTTTCCATTAATTGCCTCATTCATGTGATTTTGGTATGAAATTTAAACAAATAATAAACAATTAAGTATAATTTATTCAAAAAAGACAATATAATACCCTAATTTAGACATATAAAATAGTGTACATAATACACTTATCAAATATCCCAGATTAGAACCATTGTTCGTCATCGAACAATCTAAAACTAAACTATAAAGCAATAATGCAAAATCACAAATATTTTTGTTTTTTCAACATGTTTACCGTATGCCTCAAAAATCCAGATCATAAAACTCTAGTACAGAACTTTGAACAATGCAATAAAATAGTTCTAGTTATCCCGTGCTAGAATTTCAAGCATGTGTGCGAATAACTATAGTCAAATGTATACTCATGAAAGAACGTACTTAACATAGTGTTGCTAATTATGCGCAAGAACACCCGAATTCCATGTAGTCAACATGTGATATTCTAATATTTTTCTTACGACGCTCATGGATGATCACAAGTTACTGCTTTTCTCTAAAATCCCATGGTTCCCTCTATTATGGTTTCTAGGAATTTATATATTTTGCATTTTTCCATACAAGATAGTCAGGAATAGAAATATGTGTGCACAACAAATCGATGGTAAGTAGTCCCCAATTTCACACCTCCAATTTTCAAAGTTTTAGTCAACAAAGCTTATACCATACACTTTATTTTTATATGGATGACTTTTTTCATTTTTTCCTGTCTTTTACCATCTTTGTGCAACACTTTTCTTATTATTTGACCATGTAATGTGAATGATGCGAATCATATTGGGCTTGATGGGAAAATTCAAATATTCAAGCCAAACATGAAATCATGACTGTAACCAGTGAAGCTCACGGCCATAAATCAGCTACGGGTCAAAAAGAAAAATTTTAGGATTTTCGTATTTACGACCGTACCGTAACTCTTAAACAGGAACCAACATACGACCATGACAACATCAATTACGGTTGTAACTGTGTCACGAACAGAATTTTACAGATTTTTGTTTCCTTTTTCAGTTTTAGTTATTTAGGGCAATTAGAACTCTGTTTTGAGCCCATTAGCGGCTAGGGTTAGCTGTTAGGTCATTTTCCATTATTTATATCCTATTTTTATTCATTGTAACAGTTAGCTTGGAATTTAATAAACAATTTAAGTGTTTTTTACTTGGTAAATGTGTGGATTCACATTACAAACATGAACTTATCAAGATTGATAGTCTTGTGGCGTTCATCCCAAACTTATAAAAGTTTGATAATCTTTGTGGCGTTAACAATCAGAAACTTATCAAGGAAACTGGAAAAGTCCTTCTGGCATTTCAAAAGTCTTGGTTCTTTCTTCCACATCATCGATCCTCGCGTTATGAAGTTTGGGTCAAGATCCCACCGTCCATCCACAACCTGGGTTCTGAACTTTTCGACGTTTTATTTCGCGCATCGAATCACATCATCGGATTTGCATCATTCTTTTCAAAAAGACACTTCAATGCTGAGTGATCAATGTAGACAATTACCCTCAACCCAATAAGATAGGATCGAAATTTGTTAAAAGCAAAAACTCCTGTAAACATCTCCTTTTTGTTGTGGTATAATTGATCTAAGCATCAATCCAGATTTTCCTAGCATAATATATGGCATGAAATGTTTTCTCCTTACGCTGTCCTAACATGGCTCCTATTGCATAGTCACTTGCATCGCACATTAGATCAAATAGAAGACTCTAATCAAGCGTGGTAATAACCAGTGATGTGATCAAATTATCCCTCTTAAAAGAGGTTAAACACTTTTTAGAGAAGTGGAATGGTGTGTCCTTCTCCAAAAAAATGCTAAGTGGCTTTGTAATCTTTGAAAAATCTTTTATGAACCTTCTTTAGAATCCTGCATGTCCCAGAAAGCTTCTAATCCCTTTAACAGAATTAGGAGGCTGCAATTTCTCAATTACCTAGATTTTTGTTCTATCTATTTCATTCCCCTTCGAAGATATCGGTTTCTCCAAGACAATCCCTTCATTTACCATAAAGTGACATTTCTCTCAATTAAGAATAAGATTTGTCTGTTCACACATCTTCAATACTTTAGCTATATTTTTCAAGCACTAATAAAAAGAATCTCCAAGGAATGAGAAATCATCCATAAATACCTTAATGTAGAGTCCCACCACGTGACTCCAAGATTTTTCAATAATAATAGACATTTATGCTCTTATTCCACTTGTAAAGCCACAAATTTTCAAGACTTTTTCAAAATTACTTCACTTAAAATAAAATTCATTTATTTACAAGGTAAGGATATTAATTTTAAAACATTTCTGTAAAGATCTCGAGTTCAATAAAAGTATGGCAGTTCAAATACAAAAGTTCTTATTTGGTGGTAAGTTCAAAACTCACAGGTCATCACCTAGCACAGCACTCTCTGTCAAGCTTTCTGAAGATCCACTCCAATCTTTTTTATATCAATAGCTACCTGAGAAGTTAAGATTCGTGGGGGTGAGCACACAAACGTGCCTAGTGAGCAGAATATGATGCACATGTGTTTGCACATTAGGATATACAAGCCAACTTTACATAAGAAAAGTTCAAATGTATGATGAATAGTCGATGCACATGCATGTTCTTTTCAAAATCATTTTTTCAGGGCCCGATTATAGATTATCTCCTCTACCCCAAAGCGATTATCATTTTCATTACCTGAATGTCAATAAAATGGTCATAACACATTAGATTACATAGGATTATTTCACCCTCTAGGGCTTGTACATCCCTATCATCTTTCACCCTGTTCGACTCTAACATAGATATTAGATCACCATGTCGTTCCTCACAATCCTCAGAGTCGCGAGGTGCTCCCAACATCATCGACATTGGCCATAACACATCAGATCACACAGGACTATTTCATCATCTAGGGCTTCTACATCCCTGTCATCTTTTACCCTATTTGACTCCAACAGGGATATTAGATCACTGTTTCGTTCTTTACAACCCTCGGAGTTCTGAGGTTTTCCTGACATCATCAACATCGATATCCATATCAATTACCGAGGGGACTAGAGTTCAAATCTATAATCTATATGCACAAAACTCTTCTATATGCACAAACTTTCTTTCATGATTCATCATCTATCAAATGTCATTGCATTTCCAAAACATCATCTCTCAAATTCCATTGCATTTCCAAAACATGAACCAAATGTAATCTCATCCTATCATATTATCACATTATGCAACATATAAAGGGAGTGTTGAATATTCACTTTTTTAGAAAATTATCTCAAATAATGATATTCAACTAAGGTTCGCATAAACATAGCCAATCCACATATAATAATTCAAATAATTCATATAAACATATTCAACTTACTTCATAGAAACACATTTCATTCACTTATTATTCAACTAATCCAAGTAAATACATTCATCATGAATCAACTAATTCAAATAGCATATCCGACTCACGTTTCAATAAATATATTCAACTCATGTCATTAATCATATATTTCGAATAAACATATTCGACTCACGTATAATGAATCATAATTTTTATAAACATATTCAAGTCTAATAACATAATAACATATCCCACTCACTGTTTAATGGATGATTATATCTATAATGGCACCTGGAATAGTTTTCTCTTCAAATAGAAGTCTTTCGGCTAGCTTTGGACGGAGTATGTGGAGAAATAAATACATAACTCTTCATACATAAATTTGCACTAGTTTTAAAATATATCAATGGAAAGATATCGAATTAGGAGTTCAACGAACTTTACAGATTGTAAATCGGATTTGTATATCCAAAGTTATGGCTGAATGAAGTTCGGTTGACACACTATCCATTTGGTGTCGACACCAATGTCAACAACAGTGTTCAAAAGCCATTTTCCCTCATTTTAAGCCCAGATGAACATGGTGTCGACAAAAAACTAGTAGGTTCCAACACCAAACGTATTTCCAGAGTTTGAAATCCATTTTTCTTGATTTCTTTGATCCAAAACAATATATTTTGATAAGGGGCTTTGATAAAAATAGGTTTTCCAATGAAAATAATGGATTGAAATGGATTGAAACATAATTTTGACATAGAAACCTTACCTAGGGTTTTTGTAGGAAATTTATTATTCCTGTGGCAAGATTTCAGCATGAGATGTTATTTCAAAAGGCTGGCTATTTACTGAGTTTAGTGGTTGTATGCTCAAGACATTGAGTTTCAGTTATGAAGAAATTGCTATGTACAAATACAAGAATAGAAGTAAAGGAATTCCAGCATGAAACTAAAATTCTTGCTAATTGTTTTGGTGTGTGAATTTCATCTGAAGCAAATGGGTATTTATAGGTAAAAATGGATGCAAGAGAGAAGGGAAAATATTGGCCGTGTAGGATTTCTATCCTTTGCTTTAGGATTAAGATTTAGTTAAAATATTCTCACTCCTATCTTCAAAGCTGGTGGTGGTGAATTGTAGAATTTGAAGGACATGAAAGGAGGAGAGGTACCCTTCTAGATGACTATTAATGCCTACAATTGTAACCGTGGATAATTAGGTGCCACCTCATGCTAATTCTTTTCCCAAATTCAATTTTGAAGATCTGTATTTGAGATAATATTTGAGATATCAAACGATGTAGGAATCCTAAGTTCTTGATACCATTTCAAAGTACTCAGTGAACTTTAGTGCAAAATTTAGGTGCAAGAAATGGATAACTAAGGAGAAAGTTAAGGCCTTCCAAAATAGGCTACTCAAACTGTTTTCGGTTTAACTGTTTTTACCGTCCTAACTTTAAAAATTCACTGAGGGCTATTCGTTGGTCGGAATGACAAACTGTTTTCATATTCTTGAAGTTCACTCCGAGAACTTGCTTGTATTATAAAAATTCAATTTTCCTTTCTTTAATAAAATAAACTATACAAATACTTTAATTATGTCATAATGGACTGCTAAGGACGTCATAATTTTTATGGTCGTTACACACCATGTCTGAGAATATTACCATCATACAACATTGAAAAGTGGTAGGTGTATTGCATTACCCAAATGACATTCTCCTAAAGGGAAAAGTGCCAAAGAGACAGTTTTTTTTTTTTTTTTTTTGCTTCTAATTTTTCATCACATAAAGAAATACCACTTCTTAACAATTCATCAAGCTTACCTTTCTTGCAGAAAGAAACCATCACCTCTTCAGGAACCTTAATTTTACTGTCTTCGATACACACATCTGGATTCTCAACAAATATCACAATTTTTTCCCCAAAAGAACATGTCAGTTTCACTTTAGACTTAACAGAACCACCTAGAATAGTCATCCAAGATGCAATAATGTAAATGACATGCTAACATTTCCAACATCTGATCAATAAATAGTAATGAAAAGTGACCCTTCTAAGTAGCAATGCTCAACTTCCTGTAGTCAATGCAAATCCTTCATCCAGTAACAAGCCTAGTTGGAATAAGCTCATTATTTTCATTTTTTGAACATTGATTCCTCCTTTTTTTTGGCACTACATGAATGGGACTCACCCAAGAACTATCTGAAACCATATATATGATGCCAGCATCAAAGAGTAAAAGGACCTCTGCCCTAACGACTTCTTGTAAGGTGGGGCTCAGTCTATGTTGATGATCCACTAATGGTTGCAATTCTCTTCCATGAGTATTTTGTGCATGCAAAGACTATGATTGATTCCACAAATATCAGCAATGGTCCATCCAATAGTTGCCTTGTACTCCTTCAATACTCTTAGAATTTCTCTTCTTTCTCATTTATCATATCATTAGCAATAATAACTAGAAGAGTAGTAGATTCACCAAGATAAGCATACCTCATGTAGGATGACAATGGTTTGAGTTCTAAGGTTGGAGCCTTCTCAATTGATAGTTTTGACTTTGCTAAACTTTATCCAATAGGAATATGATTTATTCTTTTGTAAGGTTACTAGTGGCCCTCTTCTAATTGTTTTTCCCAATCTTGTAATATTGAATTTTCCGCTTTCGTTATTTCTGATTTCATGAGGCAATCTACAAGATCATTTGATGGTTGTTCTATTTCTATTACCTCTTCAACGAACTTGTCAACCACATCCATTTGACAGTAAGAATCTACTAAAGCTAGATATTTCATGGCTTTGAATACATTGAATGCTACTTCTTCGTTGTTTACATGCAAAATCATCTTACCTCAAACACATAAATCAGTGCCCTTCCAGTTGCGAAGAATGTTCTCCTAAGAATGATTGGTGAGTCGTTGTCTTCTTCCATGTCAAGGATGATAAAATTAGTTGGGAAGATGAATTTATCAACCTTGACTAAGACACGTTCTATAATGCCCGTGGGATGCTTAGCTGAATGATTGAGATGGCTAATTGAGCAACCAAAGCAATAGCCCTGTTTGCTTCATGTTCCATTCTATGCTAGCTTGTTCGCCAGTCATTGAATTTTGTTGCAAATTTTTTCTGTTTTTAGTTGTATTCTTTGCGTCTTCGTCTAAAAGTGCACTCAGTCTCGAGTTCTAGAAGCTCAAGATTTTTTCCTTGTGAACGGATTATACAATGAACACTTTTATCCTGTAAAAAGGAAAAATAAGATAATTAAAGTATAAAGATCAATAAAAGATTAATATGAACTAATAGCAAATAAAAATAGTCTCTGATAACGGCATCAAAAACTTGTTGATAAAACATTGCAAGTGCATAATATCATTGACAATTAATAAAGCATACTTTTTAAGTTTGAATTGTCGATCCCACAACAACTATTTTATTTAATATTAGCCTTGATTAAAAAAATCCTAGACTAATGAGGAAAACACAAAGTTTTGGATTTTTTTTAACCTACTAAACTAGTCAAAGCAATTAAATATTAAAGTAACTAAATAAGCAAATAAAAGATTGGATTTTTTTTTTAATGAATTAAAAGTGTTGTGACTCATGATTTTACCATAGTTCTCATATTCAAATTCTCATCTCATGATTTCTTTCTAAAGTAGTATTTGACCAAATTCACAATTATATCTAAAACTCCCCTCTCGAGTTTGAATCAGTTCTATCTAATTAGGTCAACCATATAGCTCTATATTGAGTCAAAGTAAGCTCTAATTAAATATATTCAATAACAAGAATTCATAAAGACCATAGCAATTAAACCATGTATCTATACCCTTTTGTTAAGCTGTTGGAATTTATTATATGGTCTAAGTTATAACTCACCTCTCGACTCTTTACAACCTACAAATCATCAAATTGGTGATCAAGCAGATCTTGCAATAAACCCCAAAATAAATTCAATAAATCAAAATAAAGCGTAAAACATGAGAATTGAAATTGGATAACGAAACTAAGTTTACATCTTTCACGCCAACTAATAGATTAGTTACCCGTAATAAAAGAAAAATAGAGAAGATTGTATAATGAAAAACATCACCAAGTTCTAGAATTGATTTGAGAAGATGAAGGAATTCTTGCACCAATATCCAATATTCAACCCAATCATGATTTCTCCCTTGGATTCTTGAAATTCTTCAAAAGCCTCCCTTTGATTTCTCGTGTAATTTGGACAAAATAATAATGAAAGAAGAAAACAAGATTTTTAGTCCTGGATAGGTCTTTATATGGTGTAGAAATTTGTACATTTCGAGTTGAGCCTAGAATATTAGAAAAAAAAATAAAAAACGAAAAAACCAATCAGTGTGCAAGATTTCCTCGAAAGATAACCTGCCCGATCCTTTCACGAAGAGCCTACCAGCTAAGAGCTTCGAGGGTCATTTAGACGTCATGGACATGCAGGTAGTAAATCATACACTTTAGGGCAAGTGGGAGATTGTTGGGATATGTGCCCAAAAACGTTAGAAATCTACTAAAATGAAATGAACGCTTATTTATTTTGATATAATATTTGACATTTATTTTAATTTTCAATTCATTATTAGAAGTAAGATGTGACAAATGGCCTTCGATTGTTTAAAGATAATATGATGCTAGTACTTTCGAAGTACAAAAGATTAATATTTTATTTCAATCGTGAGTACTTTAGTCTTGAACCTTGAATAAAGGTAGGCACTTTATTCTATTGAGGTTCATTTGATCATTACTTATAGGACAAGTATGAAACTTTAATCCCACAAGAAAAAGGAGAAGAGTTTGACTTGTAGAACAAGTATGAAACTCTAATCACACAAGGAAAAGGAGAAGAGTTTTACTTGTAAGACAAGTATGAAACTCTAATCCCACAAGGAATAGGAGAAAACTTAAAACTCTTTCCCTATAAATATATCATAGGGGACGGCCAACATGATTAGTCAAAGTCTCTTGTTTTGGTTGTTCCCTAATTACATATTACAGTGAGAATTTTATTCTACATGGGTAATATTGTATTCTTGTGTGCTTCATCCTTTGATATCCATGCATCAACACAATCTTGTTCTTGAAGGAATATTGGGAAAAATTCAAAGGTTTGAACCTAGAACAATTATTTCAAAGATTGAAGTTCATATTAATTATTGGAAGGTAACTCCGTTGTGCACCTTCAAGGTAATTTTGATTAGTTTAGTAATTGTTTAAATTTCAAGGCATCTTGTTTTTCAAAGAAAAGTAAAAAAATTTATTTGAAAACTTTCTTGGACTCAATTTTCAACAATTGGTATCAGAGCTTGTCTGGATATTTAATTAATTACTAATTTGATTTAAGTCTTTAAAAAATGTTTCATTTATAGTTTTAGGCGATGTTTAGGATTCATAAATGAATGTTTAAATACTACGATGAATTCATTTAGATGAATGACGTTAGGGTTTATCGATTGTTTGTGGCCAATGATTTATTCTTGTATTTTTTTTGAGTCTGTAATAGATCAATTATAAATACTGCATTATGGGATATACGACCAATTGTAATAGTATATATATATTTTTTTATATTTAATTCTGTATTATAAAAAAAAATGGAAATCAGCTTAGAGCGCTGCCGCCTCTCTTTTTTTTTCGTCCAGGCCCAATTTCACTGTCCCTGCCTCATGTGTGATTTGGGTCAAATCCATTTGGTCCATTTTGATAATACATGGGGCCCAATGTCTGGATATAGTGGGTTACATAAACACATGGGCTTGGCCCAATAAATGTGTTGGAGACTTAATGGGCCTATTTGCAGATTAAGGATCAGATGTAGTGGGAGCCCAACATGACCAAGTGATGAAGATGTAGGAAATTAAATTATTCGAGCTTGAACCCAAAGTTATAATTTAACTTTTTATCTTTGAGTCCGGCCGCAAACAATTGATAGCATGCTTTAATTTATTTCTCGCTTTTTGGATGCTATAATTGAATAAATTTCATACAATATTCATATAGATTTTAATTATTAACATCGCCTTAGGATTCTTTATGTTTCGTGCATTAACGAGGTATGTATTTTATCAAATATGTTTTTGATTAAGAAAAATGATGCCTTAAATAATTAATCCTTTTTTAAATATGATTAAATAATGGTTGATAATTTTATTAAAAGTCAAAACCCAATGTTCAGATAAAAATATTAAGTGGGAGTGGGTTTGTGACCTCGGTCTCCTCAGGTCGATATATCTAAAATAAAAACTATCATGCCTCGAGTCGACTTCATTGTTCGACCTCCCTAAAGGAAGGCGTGGGTAATGTTTTTTAGGGATAAATTCCTATTTGTGGGATTTGCACAAATATTGATTAAAATATTTGATCATCATAAAGATGGAAATATTTTGGAATCTAGATATATTTGTGGATCTGAACGGAGGTTATACACTTGAGATCTCCTTGCAAGTAAACCTCCTAAAAAGGCTCTTCCTTTTAAGGTTGATGATCAAAAGAAACGTTGCGAATTTTTATGTTTAGATACTTGGTACCCGGGTAACCATAAAAGTAAGTGAAATTAATCTTTCAACTTAATTGAGAAATCAATGTGACCTTACCTAAAGCGAGGGCAGTGGTTAATTGGAATTAAGTTATCATAGTGTTATTGTAGTTTAAATGGGTACTACTTATGCATTCATGGATTATACACTAAATCATATTTATAGCTTATATTTAATGTTTTGTATTTATTTAATTTCAGTTATAAAAATGTCTCTCGATCCGTTATCATCAATACTGAAAGAAAATATGCTAACTGGAGATAACTATCATGATTGGAAAATTAAATTAATGATCATACTTAATGTTGATAACATTAAGTTTGTGCTCGATGAGGAATGTCATGAAAAACCTGATAGTAATGCCCCGAAATCCCAAAAGGATGGTTATGATAAGTGGATTAAAGTTGATAAATTGGCATGCTGCTACATTAAGGTGTCTATGAATAATGTACTGTAGCAGAATATGACCACTTTTGCTCCACTTATGACATAATGGAAAACCTTCAAGATATGTTTGGAATAAAGGGAGACAAGATAATTTTTGAGGCAATCTGTGCCCTCCAGAACATACGCATGAAACCAGGGATGCCAGTTAAGCAACCATGATTACCATGATTGCACTATTTAACCAAGCAGAACTCCCTGGGGCTAAAATTGACAAAGAAACTCAACAAGACATGGTGCTTAATTTTGTGACTGATTTATTCTCAAATCTCAAGATAGATTATCATATGCACAAACTTGACATTTCGTTGATCGAGTTAATGAATCAGCTTCATCACGTGGAATTGGCTCTAAAAGATACAAGTGGTCATGCAATGATTGCTACATGTGGTGTCCCTCTAAGCCTAAAGTGAAAGCTAAGGGCAAGAAGAGAAAGTGCTCCATCAACATAGGTACTAATTCTGGAATAGATAAGCAGCCGAAGGACAAGTGTTTCAATTGTAGTGCTAAGGGAACTTGGAAGAAATATTGTACTGAGTCTAAAAAAAGGCGTGTATAGGTGAGTTTTTGTTGCTAAGTCATGTTTAGTGGTTGATTCTACATTATCCTGGGTTGTAAATTCTAGAGCCACTGATCATATATGCATTGATACGCAGGTTTTATAGGAAACCAAAAAACTCAGCAAAAGTGATTTACAAATCAATGCTGGCATAGGAGATGTGGTTGCAGCATTACCAGTAGGAACAATTTATTTTAATTTTAGTAGTGGTAGGACCTTGAGTTTGCAAGACTATTATAATATTCACAAATGAAGCAAAATTTGATTTTTGTTTCAAGAATTTATTAGCATGGATATTACATTGATCCTACATCTTCTAGATTTAATATTGTCGTAATAAAGCTTGTAATTCTGTTGGATATTTGTCTAATCATCTTTACATACTCAAAGATACTACACACTTAAATTATATAATTGTCGATGAAAAACAAATGTCACCTCAAACTAATAAGACATATCTTTGGCATCTAAGACTTTGACACATTAATCTGAACAATATTAAAAGGTTGGTTAAGGATGGACCACTAACTATTTTAGAGGTCAATTCCTTACCAACTTGTAAATCATGTTTGGAAGGTAAAATGACCAAGAGATACTTTACTGTAAAAGGATTTAGAGCTAAAGAAGTCTTGGAATCAGTTCATACCGATGTATGTGGTCCTATTAGTACGCCACTAGAAATGGTCATGAGTATTTTGTGACCTTCACAGGTGGTTACTCAAGATATGGCTATATTTATCTAATGTCTCGAAATTCTGAAAATTTGACAAATTTAAAGAATTTTGGATTGAGGTCGAGAAACACTTAGGTAAATGTATTAAAACACTTCGATTAGATCGGGGTGGTGAATACCGATCAAGAGAATTCATTAAATTCTTATCGGATAATGGAATTGTATCTCAACGAAACGCCTTGGGGACATAAAAAAAATGGCATTTTAGAAAGGAGATATGGAACTTTTTTAAATATGATAGATCAATGACAAGTTTCTGTAAGCTACAAAATTCCTTCTAGGGATATGCACTGCAGAAAGCTGCATATATATTTTGAATTTAATTCCATCTAAGTCGGTTTCCAAGACTCCGCTAGAGTTGTGGAATGGTCGTATGCCCAACTTACACCACGTTCTTATTTGGGGTTGTCAACACACGTACTGAATGGGAAGACTGAGAAATTGGAACCTAGAACGGAAAGATGCCAATTCATAGGTTATCCTACTGGAATGAGAGGATATTACTTCTATAGTTCTCAGAACAAGAAGGTATTTGTTTCAACAAATGCAAATTTCTTGGAGGACAAATACATAAAAGAAAAGGAGTTTTAATGCAAGATTGTTTTGGAAGAGATTAAGGAGTCTGCTCCTAGCTTATCTAGTCCTGAGACACTTTCTGAGGTTCCAGATGAACTTGAAGGTAACATTCTTAGGGTGCAGCATCTGAGTAGGAGCAGTGGAGATTTACTTATGCCCAAGAATACTGTGAAGGACATGAATGAAGAGAATAACGATCCAATAAGTAATACTAGACTTAATCAACAAAATGCGCAAACCATTCAAGAAATTCAAGAACATTCATTGTAGCGAAGAAGTCAGAGGATCATCAGGAAACCTGCAAGGTACTTTCTATTAGGAGATTCCTATCGGGAGATCTCCTTAAAGCAAGAAGATGATCCAACATCTTATCAAGATGCAATAAAAGATGCGGATGCAAATTCGTGGAAAAGTGTCGTGAAATACGAGACGGAATCAATGTATTCTAATTAGGTCTGGGATCTTGAGGAAGTCCCCAAAGGGATCAAACCCATTTGGTTCAAGTTGGTCTACAAGAGGAAAATAGGAATATATGGAAAAGTAGAAACCTTTAAAGCTAGACTAGTAGCCAAATGGTTTGCCCAAAGAGAAGGCATCAATTACGATGAGACCTTTTTCTCCAGCTGCTATGCTTAAAGCCATTCAGATCTTATCCATCACTACTCATATGGATTATGAGATAAGGAAGGTGGACGTCAAGACAACATTCTTGAATGGATGTCTTGACGAAAGCATCTACATGATGCAACCAGAAGGATTTGTCACTTGAGGGAATGAAGGAAAACTATGAAAGTTGCAGAGATCCATTTATGGATTAAAGCAAGCATCCAGGTCTTGGAATAAAAAGATTCGATGAAGTGATTAAAACATATGATTTTGATCAGAAAGTTGACGAACCCTGCGTCTACAAAAGAAGCATGAAAATAAGATAGTTTTATAGTAATTTATATGATGACATATTACTCATTAAGAATGATGTAGAAATGTTTTCTGCAATAAAAGCATGGTCGGCCCAACAATTTAGTATGAAAGACTTAGGAGAAGCAAGCTTTATTCTAAAAATCCAGAAAATTCGTGATCGGAAGAATGAGTGCATCGCTTTATCTCAAGCTTCATATATGAATAAAATTTTGGTTAGATTTACTATGCAGAATTCCAAGAAGGGTTTATTAACTTTCAGTCATGGAATTCACCTGTCGGTAGAGCGCATGAGTAGGATACCCTACGCATCTCTTGTGGGTAGTCTCATGTATGCCATGATGTGCACTTGACCGAATATTTGTTATGTTGTTGGGATTGTAAGTCGTTCTCCATAAATTATTACAAGAACACAAGATGCATAAATACATCACCCAAAAATTAGGATTTGGAAAGGGAGATAGAAAGTGGCCTTGAATCTTGAATTCCTTCAATGGTTCTTGATTTTCTCTCCTATGATCTTATTCTTCTCTCCTATGATCTTATTCTTCTTCAATAATCTCAAGGAATGATGTAGGAACCTGTAGAAAAGTATCTTGTAACAATATATTTTTTAGAGCTTTAATAAATCTCTCAGTTTCTCTCTAATTGACTTCTTAATAATGTAGAATGTGTATTCGAGCTTCTAATTGCCTGCCTCTCTAATGCTTGTCCCTTTTTTTTTGGGATGAATATAGATAATTATATGACAATATTTTAGGTAAAATTCATGCCCTAGATGGTTTCCATAAAGTTTTTTATTTAAAAAATGAAAGGAAGGATCAAATTGTGGATCATAAGAGGACAAGGACTGCGATTGCAAACTAAACTTAATTCGGGGGTTGTTTCTATAATTCTGGTAGCGATCACATCCCTTAATTTCCATCTTTTACAATTTTATCCCCAGGTTTTGGCTTTTGTTCAGTACGCATCATTTCTACTTTTAATATTGGTCCTTCAGATTTAAGTCATTATAAATTGGTCCACAACATCCCTCAATCATTCAACATTTATCCAATACGGGATTCAATAGTATATAAAGTCTCTAAACTTTTCAAACATCGGATTTAGGTTCCGAAACTTGTGAATCACTTCTAATTGCTCCCATAAGTCTTCAAATTGACTAGAATTAATCTGGCTGATCATCAATTTCACTGGATGAACTCTAATTTCGTTCCCGTTTCACATTTTTCCCATCAATTGCATCCAAATGCATCTAAGTCCAAAATTTACCTAAAATTAACATATTTACAAATATATTATACCAGCCCAATTAATCATAAAAAGGAAAGTTGTTTCACGCGGGTTCTCGCTAACAATTACAATGAAATCAGATGAATGTGTGAGGAACAACAACATCTCGAGACAAAGTCCCAACGAGGAGTGTTTTATTTATGAAGTGATGCAATCCCACTCAGGAAAAGCAACGAAGAACGCGGAATAATAAAAAATGATAGGAAAGATCTAAATTCAACCAAAACACAAGAAACAAGAATTTCAAGACATAAAAATAATTTAAAAAAAGAAAGATAGATTGACGATAGGACCTTGACCCAACAATCACAAATCGATGACTCGACGATTCGGACTAAAGAACCAAAGTTTTCAAAATGCTCCAAGGGATGTCAACTTCCTTGATAAGTTCAACATTGTTCTTGAAGAACAAGAAAAGGGAAAACTCATCTTTCAAATAGAAAACTCTCAATTCAATCAATCATCAAAGTTATTTTACAATAAGGAAAATATGCATAATATAATGAAAAAATGACCTATCACTAACCCTAGTCGCATTAGGGTTCAAAAATAGAATTAATAATTAATAAAACGAAAATTAAATTAAAAATAGCGAAAATTTGCTCGTCTGTCAATCAAGCGATCATGTGGTTTTAACTCGCCTGAGCGTGTGGTATTCCCTTGTAGGTTCTACTTCGATTTTGATGCAATTGTCCGACGACAATAATTTTGGTCCCTTTTAAGCAACTTGATCCGGTTTGATTCTCGACTCGGGCCCAAAACGAAACTTGCTAGTTTTTCCATGTAGATTGTTGTGACATCGCTCGTATCTTAGTTTCTCCTACCTCGGATCACATCATGAAGATTACAGCGAAGACAAAACACCTCCAAGGGGCACAAGCACACAAACTAAACTAGGTTTTTGACAAGAAAAAGTAAAGATAGAGAAAATTACATAATCTCTGTTTGAGAGTTGATTGATCCTGTAAAATGCCTATGTTTTTACTATATATACAGACAATCTAACCATCGCTTCTACCATTCAAATTCTTGATTTTCCGTCTTAAATTATAACTTGCTTGGAATAACTGCCACTTATCATGTTGCATAACCGTCATCCACTTCTCGATGTAACTGATGTCCACTATATTGCTCCAAATAACTTCCACGGTTTCCCTTAACAATTTACTCTATGGGTATTTCCAATGATTGACCTAGCAAGCCATGGGATAACCAAAAACCTCTTCTTCAATCCTACTCTGGCTTTGTCGCCTAGTCGCCCTTGCATTCGTCCTATTGCCCTAGTGCCTTAGTGATCGCCCAGTCACTCAGCTTCCCTTACATCGCTCTTTCCTCCAAAGTGGGTTATAATGTTTTGGCACTTTTCTGTTGGGCCTTTGAATTGGTTATTTTTGGGCGTCAACAATTACCCCTCAATATGGCACAATTAATATCAATTTATTAATTTTGTGCCATATTCCAACATATGTATTTCTTTACAAGATTTTTGGCATTCTGATTTCTTCATTTTCCAAGATTTAGACCTTCAAGCTTATCATGCTTGTACCTGGCCATTTGTATTCTGCCCCTTCACCTTCCAATCCTCTATAAATTTGTGAATCTTGTTGTACCGTCGTATCACCCATTTCCTATTCTCCATCTTAAATACCGTCATTATTCATGATACAAATGAGTGATCTTCTATGTCCAGAAAATAAATCGTTTCCCCTCTTTTAAACTTCTTCTAATTTCGTTGTCTGCCTTAATTCTGCCTTTGGTAAGGGAGATATAGGAAATGTTTTTTGGCCGACGGAGGTCCTCCCAGTGCCTCTTCCCCTTGTGATCCCTATTAGAGATCATTAATGTAGAAGAATGGCTTGCTGAGAGTGCTTCACTTATTTTGCACTTGAGTCAAGAAGCTACAACGGCATGCACAAGAGAGCACATCCAAGAACAAACTAACCATACAAGACACACATCAAAGAAATAAAAGCTTAATATAAACAGTAAAAGCAGCTCATAGGCTCAAAAGCTCAGGAATTATGGTTTATATGTGTTGCTGCCATCCATTTATGAAATGTAGGTCATTGCTCGGTCCTAGTTTCGAACTCAAAATCTAGTGACCAAGGGTTAATGCTCAAAAGAGTGAAAAAGAGTCTGTGCTAAGCAATCTGTTAATTCTATGATATTGGCATTTCCTATTTTTCACGAATGTATAATTTAATAAAACTTGATTTAATTACTAAATACGTGTATTTAGTAATTTATTAAGTTCGATTAAATTATGCAATTTATTTCTTATTTTCGAGAAATACATTTTATTGAAAAGATAATGATCAAGAAAATATTGATATTTACTTGATCATAATCACGAAAATCTTTGATCATAATCTCGAAAATATGTTGGTAGTATTCTTGATAATATCTTGTGTGTATTCTTGGTATCCAAGATATGGTAAGTATCTTCTTGATATGGTCAAGAATATTTCATTCCTATCCTTGCATATGGTAAGATGTGTTGGACGACAATCTATGTAGGGAAATTCTGAAGGGCCAAAAATATGAAGTCCATATTTATGTTAATCACGTGATTGATTAACTTATGGTAAGATTACATGATTTATCTATATCTTGGTTATGGTAAGATTTAGTTAAGAATGTTTATCTTACCTTTTATTAATTATCTCTACCATGTTTTGCATGTATCAGAGATCTTGTGCAATAAGGAAAATTGGGAGCCAAGGAAACCTAATTGCACTATAAAGAGAGGAAAAACGGGACGTTTTTCTTGTGATGTGAAAAATACGAAAATCGTGTGGAGCTTAACATAATTCACATCCACTTCATTAAGAAATCTTGAAGCCTATTTTCGTGTGTGCACCAATACAAAATGCTTCAATTGAGTTGTGATATCAACACTCCGGGAGGAGGATTCAATCACTCAGAAAAGGAAAGTGTTTCAGCGTGAAGATCAAATGGGAGGTTTGGATCAAGATCGAACGGGAGTTCGTGTTGTTGAAAAGTGTAGAAGAATCAAAGAAAACTACTGAAGAGTGGTGTGACGCCATCTCACATTACATGCCACAGAAGGATCAGGGAGTGATCTATTTCTTGGATGTTTGATAAAGTCTATGCGTAGATTTATCCTGTAGTTTAGATTGATCCGTATAAACTCTTTCCTTATATAGTGATTTGTTTTTGTTCGCAGGATGCGAACCATGGGTTTTCCCTGTTAGGGTTTTTCCCACGTTAAGCTCAATTTATTGTGTTCTTGTTCATTTATAATTCCGCACAATTTAGTCTGATTGTTTACGTTTTACGATCCAGACGAATCTGCCTAAGCAAGATTCATCTGGTACTGTGCTAAACAGAACTTAACAATTTACTGTTAACTGGTTACTGTCCAGACACATCTGTGACAGTCTGTTTATAAAATTTAGACAACCTCAAATTTTCAATTGGTATCAGAGCGGGTTCACTTCTAGAAAGTGAGATCCGGTTGTCTAAATGGAAAACTCTGCATCTCTTAGGCCACCTCTGTTAACTGGTAGTAACTATGCATATTGGAAAATCCGTATGGAAATTTTTATTCAATCTATTGATGAACGTTGTTGGACTTCTGTTCTTGAAGGTTACACAGCACCCACTGTCACTGCTGGAGGTGTTGTTACAACTATAGCTAGAAGTGCTTATACTGCAGATGAATTAGCTAATGCAAATTGGAATTCTAAGGAACTTAATGCTATTGTTTCTTTGGTTGATCCAGGTCAATTCAGACTCATCTCCTCCTTAAGGACGGCCAAGGAAGCATGGGATGCTTTGAGGATAGCAAACGAAGGAACCAATGCTGTCAAAACCTCCAAGCTGCAGATGATCACTTTAGAATTTGAACAATTATCTATGGAAGAGAAAGAAGACTTCAAAAGCTTCTATGCCAGATTAAACGATCTCACCAACTCAGCTGAAGCGCTTGGGAAAACCTACTCAAATGAGCAGATTGTTCAAAAAGATCCTTAGATCTTTACCAGACAGGTTCCATGCAAAAGTGACAGCAATTGAAGAAAGTAATGATCTTTCAACCATGCGAGTTGAGGAACTTGTAGGGTCATTGATGACCTATGAGTTAAATCTGGCCCGAAGAAAGAAAGACAAATCACCAGGAATTGCTTTCAAGACGAACAGTGCAAACACAGACGACTCTGGCGAGACTGACGAAGATGAAAATTTTGTACTTCTGACCAAACAATTTAAAAGGTTCCTCAAGGGCAAACAAAAAGAAAGGTCCACAAATCTTCAAGGCTAGAATCAAAAACCACAGAAACAATGGAAGAAAAATAATTTCTATCCAAAGAATAATGCCAACACGTCTGAAGGGAAGCCTAGGAGTCGAATCCAATGCAGAGAATGTGAAGGATATGGACACATTGTAGCTGATTGTCCTAATACTCAAAAGAAGGCCAAGGGAAGGAAGGCCATGAATGTTACATGGAGTGATGGAGACTCAGATGAATCTGAATCAGAATCAGACAGCAGCAATTCTGAAAATCAGGTAACTACCTTTACTGCTTTACAGCTGTCTGGTGCTGAATCTGGTAACTCTTCTTATGCAGATAAATCCAGATCAAATACTGAAAACTTGAGGAAGGAACTTCAAGATGCAGAAGAGAAGATTCAACTGTTGCAGGCCTTCGCTGAACACAGCAGGGAACGTCAACTGGACGACGTATCTGCAGTTTCAGATGATGAACAAAATGATGTGAGCAGGCTAAGTTCAGAACTTGCTAACGCACAAGACAATATCAAGAAGCTGGCAAGTGGATCCGTCCAGCTTGATGAAATCCTGAATAGTGGCAGACCTGTCAGCCTAAAAACAGGTCTTGGATATGAAGGTAAAGGTAAAAATCATGACCATAAAATAAACTTTGTAAGAGAATCTGGATACAGGTACACGGAACAGAATAAAAATCATACAAATGCATCTACCTCTCATCATCATCAATACAATGCAGCTAGGACTCAAAGCTCACATCCAGCCAGGAACTACGCAAGACGACAATTTCAGCCGAATCTGTACAAGCCTGATGAGTCTGTCCATCAGAACGGCAGGAAATTTCAACCTCGACAGAATCGGCAGGATACATCTGTTTTCCAGGTATTCTGTAATTTTTGTGCTAAATCTGGTCATGATGTATTTAGGTGTCATGAGTACTTAAAGTTAATCAATTCACACAAAAGAAGACTTGTTTCTAGACAAGAGAAGAAAATTCAAACGAATGCTTATGTAGTTCAATTGTCTTTGAGTGCTTTGATTCCTAACACATGGTATTTTGATAGTGGTTGTTCTAGACACATGACAGGTGATCTCTCTCTAATTACACATTTTGAAAAAGGCGAAACAGGTGCTGTTACATTTGGTGATGGCTAAAAGGGTAAGATAGATGGATCTGATATCATTAACATTAAGGGATTACCGACATTAACTAATGTCTTATATGTTATAGGGCTTAAGGCAAATTTGATCAGTGTAGGACAATTGTGTGATGATAACTTGCTTGTCATGTTTTCAAAAGAATATTGCAAAGTTTTAAGCTGTGACAAGAAGTCTAACCCGTTAAAGAGTGTTTTATTTAAGGGAGTTAGATCTAGAGATAAATGCTATACACTCGAGAGTCTCGAAACTTGCAATACTATTAAAACCAAAAATGAGAAACTGTGGCACAAAAGATTAGGACACCTAAACTACCATGATCTCATGAAGCTGACCAGACTACAGGCTGTGAGAAGCTTACCCAGCATAAACAATATTCCAGATGAAATCTGTGGTGATTGTCAAAAGGGTAAGCAAATCAAAAGTCAACATAAATCAGGTACATCCATTAATACCTCTCATATACTTGAACTAATTCACATGAATTTGATGGGTCCTATCCAAAAGGAAAGTATTGGTGGCAAGAGGTATATTTATGTATGTATTGATGATTTCTCCAGATACACCTGGGTCATGTTTATTCGAGATAAACCTGATACCTTTGACAATTTTGTTAATCTTTTTCAGAAATTGAACAATGAAAAGGCAGATGAACAGGTAAGAGTCAAAAGGATCAGAAGTGATCATGGAAGAGAATTTGAAAACTCCGAGTTTGCTGATTTTTATACCCAAAGACTCCTCAACAGAATGGAGTGGTGGAAAGGAAAAATAGAACTCTACAAGAGATGGTTCGTGTCATGCTAAATAGCAACAAATTGCCCACGAAATTTTGGGCAGAAGCTATAAACACTGCTTGTTATATTGTCAATAGAGTCATGCTTAGATTTGGAACAAACCAAACTCCAAATGAAATTTGGAAGGGTAGAAAACCTAGGGTTGATTACTTTCATGCCTTTGGGAGTAAATCATGCTAAATAGCAACAAATTACCCACGAAATTTAGGACAGAAGCTATAAACACTGCTTGTTATATTGTCAATAGAGTCATGCTTAGATTTGGAACAAACCAAACTCCATATGAAATTTGGAAGGGTAGAAAACCTAGGGCTGATTACTTTCATGCCTTTGGGAGTAAATGATACATTTTGAAAGATAGAGAACACCTAGGAAAATTTGATTCAAAATCGGATTATGGAATATTTTTGGGTTATGCTGAAAATAGTAGGGCCTATAGAGTTTACAATCTAAGAACCCAAACTATTCTTGAGTCTATTAATGTGAAAGTGGATGACACTAATTGTTTAAATTCTGATTTGCAGGAAGCAGATGGTGATCAACTGGAAATTCCACCAAAAGAAGGAGCTGGAACTGAAAAATCAGAAGAAGAACAGAATCAAGCTGAAAGTCGCAATGATATCGAAGAATCCGATCAGGATGAATCTGGGCACCCAGTAATATCTGATGACCCAGATACACCTGATATTTCTGAATCAGAAGCATCGAGACTACCACCTGCTAGGATCCAAAAGGCACATCCACTTGACAACATTCTCACTGATATGTCTAAGAAAAATGTGACCAGAAGAAAATTTGCTGAAATGAGTAACATCTGTCATATGTCTCAAATTGAGCCAAAAAATGTCAAGGAAGCTTTGACAGATGAACACTGGGTACAAGCTATGCAGGAGGAGCTTAACCAATTTGAAAGAAACAATGTCTGGGAGCTGGTTCCACGTCCTAAAGAAGGTAATGTAATTGGAACCAAATGGATCTTCAAGAATAAGTCAAATGAACAAGGAAATGTGGTAAGAAATAAAGTCAGACTTGTTGCTCAAGGCTATACCCAGATTGAAGGGATAGACTTTGATGAGACATTTGCTCCGGTAGCCAGACTGGAATCCATCAGGCTGTTGCTAGCTGTGTACTGCTACATCAACTTCAGACTATTTCAGATGGATGTTAAAAGTGTCTTTCTGAATGGTGTGCTTAATGAGGAAGCCTATGTGGAGCAGCCTCAAGGCTTCACTGATCCATCTCACCCGGATTATGTCTTTAGACTCAAAAAGGCGTTATATGGGTTGAAACAAGCCCCCAGAGCTTGGTATGAAAGGCTCACATCATTCTTGCTGAGCAACGGATACAAAAGGGGAGGAACTGATAAAACTCTTTTCATTAAGCATCTAAACCCTGGACTAACTGTAGCTCAAATATATGTTGATGACATAGTATTTGGGTCTACATCTAAGTCCAAAATTAATGAATTTATAAATACAATGAAAAGAGAATTTGAAATGAGTATGGTTGGTGAGTTAACCTTTTTCCTTGGTTTGCAGGTACAACAGGATGAATCTGGCATAATCATATCTCAAGCAAAGTACGCTAAAAATCTGGTGAAGAAATTTGGACTTGAAGATGCAAAGGCAATGAGAACTCCCATGGCGACTACTCTAAAACTTTCAAAGGATGACAGTGGTAAGGATGTAGATCCATCTCTTTACAGAAGCATGATTGGAAGTCTTCTGTACCTTACTGCCAGTAGGCCAGATATATCCTTCAGTGTTGGAGTTTGTGCAAGATATCAAGCTAAACCTAAGGAATCTCATGTTGCTGCTGTAAAACGAATCATCAGATATGTAAGTGGTACGTTGAGTTATGGAATTTGGTTTACACGAGATACCACTGCCAATCTTGCAGGTTTTTCAGACGCAGACTGGGCTGGGAACATAGATGATCGAAAGAGTACATCTGGAGGATGTTTCTACATTGGGAACAATTTGGTGGCATGGCTAAGTAGAAAGCAAAATTCAGTTTCACTATCCACAGCCGAAGCTGAATATATAGCAGTTGGGAGTTGCTGTACACAACTCCTGTGGATGAAACAAATGTTGAAGGACTATGAAATCTCTATAGAACAAGCCACTATGTATTGTGACAACACCAGTGCCATCAATATCTCAAAGAATTCAATCCAACACTCCAGAACAAAACATATTGACATCAGACACCACTTCATCAGAGAATTGGTGGAACAAAAGATTATCAATCTGGAGCACATACAGACTGATCTACAGCTGACAGATTTGTTTACTAAGGCCCTCGATACTGTCAAATTTGAAAGCCTTAGGAAACAAATTGGAGTATCACCTCCTTCTGAATAGGAACATGCATATCTCATAATAAAAAAAAAAAAATTGTTTTTTTCTTTTTATTGCATGTATTTAAGTTATCCTATTCTTATACCATGTAGATCATGTTTTTGCTTGCAGATATATCTGAGTGCTTGTGGCTGATAACGAGACAGATACGTCTGGCTGATAGCAGTCAACATGTCTCCGGATGAATCTAACTAGCACTCAAATCTGGACAATCCTAAGGATAAGTTACTATTGTCTATGTGATATGGTTGTTACTGGATGAGATTTCATATTCTGTGTGTAGACCTATGATCTAAATCTTGCTTATAGCATTGCACGCATTTTTCTTATTATCCAAGGGCAGGGCTAGTGGAAAAGAAGGCTGCCTATCCAAGCTAAGTTCATACCCTTTAGCCTCAGAATACGATGAATTGATATAAATGTGGTAATATTGTAGAAGTAAGGGGAAAACCTAGTAAGATAACTTCTGGGGATTGTGTGAAGCTGTTTCCACCTCCAAAAGACATTGCCACAATATAGAAAAAGTCAGCAAGCCGAATTTGAGAAAATGCACTTCTTATAGATTTTGATCGGTCTTATTGTGCATTACGGTGACAAATCGATAAGTCAGGGCAATCATATGATTTTTGGCAGTATGTGGATGACTAAGGATTGCTCGGATCACACACGCACATTAATCAACATAATCATACTCGTGGTGGACTGTCTACTGCCAGATATATCTGACTCAACAGATGCCAACAGGTGCGCAGACGTGTCTCAGGTATTCAGATGCATTTAGATTTTTCTTATTCACGAATTTTTAGATTTTATTCTGAAAATCTTTATTTTTAAGGCAGTATATCGTGGGCTAATAAGTGCAAATCTTGCAGAACAAGTCAGTTGATCGTGGAGCCCAATTTTTGGTAATTTGTTTGTTTCCTAATTCTTAACATATTTTGTTTCTATACTTATCTATTTTTAAGGAAAGAAGTTGACAAGAATCAGGATTCTCCAGTTACCATAATGAACTCAAATTCCTTTCGTATTATACTCCCTCTTAAACCCAAAAAACCCTCATACTTCTTCTTATAAAACTCGTGTACCAAAGTCAGAAAACCCCCAATCCTCTCACCGAAAACCCTATCTTCCGTCTTCCCCTCTCTCTCTCTCTCAGAAAAATAATACAGACATGGCAAGGAGGAAACAAGTCGGAAGAAGGAGAATCACGAGAGGAGGCGGCGAAGCATCATCTGCACTGAACCCATCTGAGGAGGGAACTCCGAGCCGCGCCATTGTTCCTGCACCGCCTTCCGGCACCAGCCCAACGCCGACCTCACTCTCCACCGCCAGTACTACTCCTACACCTGCTCTTCTCATGGCCCAAATAAGCAGAAGCACGCCTATTATTCCACAAACCATGGGTGTCAATCTGGCCCCTAGTTCACGAGATCTTGGATTCAGCCATATCTCTCCATTGGACATTCGGAGTGAACTGTAGGGAGCCCGAAAACTTGCTTCCATGAAAAGTGCAAGAGATGCGAAAATTGTGGATGAAGAAGGGAGAGATGAATCAGGTGAGACTGAATCTGGTGATGAAAAAGAGAAACCAGAGGAGCAGGAAGAATCTGGGGAAGATGAAAAATCTGAAGGAGTAAAGGAAGGAGAAGAATCTGAGGATGAGGCACCACCAGAAGAGCCAGAGGAATCTGAGGATGCAGACGAGTCTGAACAGCTGGAAGTAGAGTCTAAGAAAGAAGCTGTTATTTCAGACAGGAAAGGAAAACAAAAGGTAGCAACCGCTGTGAGTTCGAAAAAGAAAAAGGGGGACACTGCTGCGGGTCCAGTGAGGTCCAGGTTTGATATTTCTTCATTCGTCTGCACACCTATGCAGACAGCAAGAGGTATGTTTACCCCATTCAGTTTCAAATTTTGGTCATCTGAAGCATACAATGATTTCCAAAAACATATTTCGAGTAAACGATTGCATTATGAGTCTAGGGTGACTGTAGGCGAATTTGATGACTTTGAGATTGATGATATAGTGTCACATTTTGGGTTAAAAAAGTTGACTGAGTGTAAGGGAGACATCAATGAGACTCTGGTCAAGGAATTTTATGCCAATATCCCCATTGACTATAACTCCAAAAAATTTCTTTTTACCACTTCACTTTTTGTTAGAGGACAATTGATTAAAATTTCAGCAAAAGAACTTAGGAAGTCGTTAGGCCTGAATGATGATGTGGCTGATGAGGATGAGTCTATGGAAGCCACTAATGATGAAATTGCTATGGAGTTGTCGGGGGGTAAGATCACGTGGCCAGTAAAGGGGTTAAAACAATTGCCTAGGTCAGAAATGTCAAAGAAGTACCAAATTCTTCACTAAATTGTTAAGGCAAATTTTGACCAATTAATTCATGATTCGAGTTTTAAGCGAGAATCTGCTAGAACCTTTTTTCTGCTGGGGACCAAATGCAACATTGATCTTGCTACACGAATCTGGAATTCCATCATTGGTAGAGTGTCGGGAAGTGGTCCTAGACAAGGTAACACTTATCTGGTGGTTTATCCATGGGTTATTTCACAATTTTTGAATGATCAGGGTATCCAAACATTGGAGGATGATGTGGTGGTCACCCCCAAGGTGTTAAACAGGGCGAGATGCAGAAAAACCTTGGAGGTGCAGAAGGGTCAAAAGAAGCAGGTTCTGGATGAAACTACTGGGAGTCAGTTATCAGCTGATACAGATGCCAGGCTCGGTCAGCTGGAAACAGAAAATGCTGGGATGAAAGCTGATTTATCTGTCCTTGGTGTACGGGTTAAGCGTCTGGAGGACACACTTGATCAGTTTCTTGGAGGGTCTTCAAAAGATGTGGCTCCAGTCGAAGCCAAGGAAAAGAGAAAGGTTGCAGCCAAAAAGCTCCCTGCCTCGAAGAAGCAAAAGAAGCCCTGAGCCTGATCTCCACCCTGCCAGTTCCATCTGATCATTTTCAATACTTTTGAAACAGTTTTTTTATGTTTTCAAAACTTCTGGTCCTATGTTTGGATTTTGGTTGTGAATTTTTGCATGCAGGTTTTGTGAACCATATGGCTTCTCCTCATTCTCCGAAAAGGGGGAGTAGCATTAGCATGGATATCATCTTTTTCATTTATGATTTATGCTCTCTATGTGTTATTTCTTTACATGCATTTTAATTGTTGATTGTGTTTATCTTGATGCATATCTTGAGGGGGAGATTTTTGATAGGGGGAGCTAATTGATTTCTTGTGATCGTAAAAAGATGATTGGTTTCGGGAAAATAGAAAAAGCCAAATGGGGAGATTGTTAATTCTATGATATTGGCATTTCCTATTTTTCATGAATGTATAATTTAATAAAACTTGATTTAATTACTAAATACGTGTATTTAGTAATTTATTAAGTTCGATTAAATTATGCAATTTATTTCTTATTTTCGAGAAATACATTTTATTGAAAAGATAATGATCAAGAAAATATTGATATTTACTTGATCATAATCACGAAAATCTTTGATCATAATCTCGAAAATATGTTGGTAGTATTCTTGATAATATCTTGTGTTTATTCTTGGTATCCAAGATATGGTAAGTATCTTCTTGATATGGTCAAGAATATTTCATTCTTATCCTTGCATATGGTAAGATGTGTTGGGGGACAATCCATTTAGGGAAATACGTAAGGGCCGAAAATATGAAGTCCATATTTATGTTAATCACGTGATTGATTAACTTATGGTAAGATTACATGATTTATCTATATCTTGGTTATGGTAAGATTTAGTTAAGAATATTTATCTTACCTTTTATTAATTATCTCTACCATGTTTTGCAGGTATCAGAGATCTTGTGCAATAAGGAAACTTGGGAGCCAAGGAAACCTAATTGCACTATAAAGAGAGGAAAAACGGGACGTTTTTCTTGTGATGTGAAAAATACAAAAATCGTGTGGAGCTTAACATAATTCACGTCCACTTCATTAAGAAATCTTGAAGCCTATTTTCGTGTGTGCACCAATACAAAAGGCTTCAATTGAGTTGTAATATCAACACTCCGGGAGGAGGATTCAATCACTGAGAAAAAGAAAGTGTTTCACCGTGAAGATCAAATGGGAGGTTTGGATCAAGATCGAACGGGAGTTCGTGTTGCTGAAAAGTGTAGCAGAATCAAAGAAAACTACTGAAGAGTGGTGGGACGCCATCTCACATTACATGCCACAGAAGGATCAGGGAGTGATCTATTTCTTGAATGTTTGATAAAGTCTATGCGTAGATTTATCTTGTAGTTTAGATTGATCCGTATAAACTCTTTCCTTATATAGTGATTTGTTTTTGTTCGCAGGATGCGAACCGTGGGTTTTCCCTGTTAAGGTTTTTCCCACGTTAAGCTCAATTTATTGTGTGCTTGTTCATTTATAATTCCGCACAATTTAGTCTGATTGTTTACGTTTTACAATCTAGACGAATCTGCCTAAGCAAGATTCATCTGGTACTGCACTAAACAGAACTTAACAATTTACTGTTAACTGGTTACTGTCCAGACACATCTGTGACAGTCTGTTTAGAAAATTTAGACAACCTCAAATTTTCTCAATCAACGAATAAAATAGACATAATTAACATCTTTAGGACAATTTATGGCATCATAAATGTTAAACTTAATAATTTCACCATCAAATTCCATCGTGAGTGTACCATCATGTACATCAATTTTTGTCCTAGATGTTTTCAAAAATGGTCTTCCTAGAAGAATTGGTGTAGAATTTGAAGAAGAATCTTCGTCCATATTAAGTACATAAAAATCAGCAGGAAAAATCAACTCATTTACTAGTACTAAAACATCCTCTAAGACACGTTCAGGATATACATTAGATCTATCAGCAAGTTGCAAAATCATACCTGTTTCTTTTAATGGACCAATATTCAAAGATGAATAAATAGACAATGACATGATATTTATTGGACCATGTTTTTGACACGCTAAACAAGCTTTTGCATATTAAATACACGACTCTCCCATTTTGGGCCAAAAGTACCCACTTTTAATGATTAACCATCTTATTTTTTGGTCAGCCTGATGGGCTACACACATATTCCTTCATGAACTTCAGCCATGATGGTTTTAGCCTCGCTCAAACTTACACACTTCAATAGCACACCATCTAGGCATTTCTTGTATACCTCTTTATCTATCGATATGTAGTTAATGCGCGCAACTTCAACTCCTTGTCGCTCTTTTTGTCAGGCTATTTCAAGAACCTTCTTATTTCTTCTCTCTAATCTGTCGCATCTCCGATTTGTATACAATGAACGTCAACTTTCTTCATCCTTCGTTGTACAATGAGCAATATCACTCTTTATTCACAAGTGGTTTTCGGATTTACTATCTTCCACTAGCCTGAAGTCAATTGGGCTAATTCATTTTCCATATCATTATATATTTTGTTTACATATTGCAGTTCCACTCCATCAAATTCTTCCAAAATTTCCTGGGCGATTTTGTATAACTTATCACATAATCACTTTGGCATTTGGAAATTGCCCCTAATAACCACATTCTTCACCCCTAATTCTATTAACAACTCCAAAACTACAATTAATGCTTCATATTTGGCTTGATTATTAGTACAAATCCTTTCCAGGTTGAAAGCAAATTTATAACAAACCCCCAATAGGTTTACCAAAACTATTCCTACTCCTGCACCTTTACAAGTTTTTGACCCTTCAAAGTATAAAACCCAAAGCTTTAATTCAAATGAGTCAACTTCCAATTCAATCTCTTTAGGTACATCTAGTCATGGATGATCAGCCAAAAAATTAGCTAATGCTTGATTTTTAACTGCCTTTTGGGGTATGTATTATATTTCAAATTCTAATAGGGATAAAGTCCAAAGGCCAATCATTTGATGTAAAATATGGTGAGAAAGCATGTATTTGACTAAATTTACTTTAGAAATTAAATAAACAATCATGGGCCATAAATAGGCCCTCAGTTTCGTACATGTGAAGTATAAAGCAAGACAGAGTTTTTCGATAGCCGAATAGTTATATTCACATTTCGTTAACTGTCTACTTAAACTAATAAATTTCCCTTTCTTCACCAAGTTGGTCTTCTTGTTCTCCCATTCCGGCTATGGATTCTTGTTCAGCCGATATGTAGACTTTCACTGGCCGTCCTTGGATAGGTGACACAAGCATAGGTGGACTTGACAAATATGTCTTCAGGCTATCAAAAGCCTTTTGATGTTCTTCCTTCTAGCCGAGCTCGTCCTGATTTTTCAGTTTTGAAAGAGGCGAAAAAGCTTTCATTTGCCCTGCACAATTGGAGATAAAATGTCTTAAGAAGTTTACTTAGCCGACGAACTTTGCAACTCTCTTTTATTACAAAGTGGTTTGGCCTGTAAAATGGCCTTAGCCTTGTTCTTATCAAGTTCGATTCCTATTTTGTGTACTAAGACGCCAAGGAAATTTCTTGCATTAACACCAAATGCACACTTCAAAGGATTCAACTTTAAATTGTATTGCCTCATTTGCTCAAATGAGTGTTTTAATTGTTGAAAATGGTCTTCTTCTTTAAATGATTTGACCACTATATCATCTACATAGACTTCAAAAAATTCACCTATCATGTCATGTCATGAAAAATTTAGTTCATCGCTCTTTGGTAGGTGGTTCCAGTATTTTTCAGGCTGAAAGGCATGACTACCCATTCAAAGCATCCCAAGGCTCCCGGGCACCTAAAGGTGGTTTTATGCACATCCTCTTTAGCCATGTAAATTTGATTATATCCAGAATACCCATCCTTAAAGGAATATATTACATGTCCAACAGTTGAGTCTACCAAAGAATCTGTCGTAGGAATTGGGTATTCGTCTTTTGGTGTTGCTAAGTTTAAGTTTCCAAAATCTATACACACCCTAATGCTACCATTCTGTTTTAACACAAGCACAATATTAGATAATAATTCGACATATCTGGCAGCTTAAATAAATCTTTCCTTTAATAACCACTCTATTTCCTTCTTTACTTAGGCAATATATTAGGGGCAGAACATCTAGGAGGTTGCTTATGAGGTTTAAAATTTGGTTTAGTTGGTAGTCTATGTTCCACCAAATTTTTATCTAAACTAGACATATGCTAATACTCCCAAGCAAAAAAATCTTTATAATCTTTTAATAAAGAAATTAATTTATCACTTACCTCTGAGCTAAGCATCTGGCTAACAAATGTTGGGGGTTCTTCCCCTTCATCGCCAATGTTCACTTTTATTAAAGGGTCTTGTGCTTGAGCGTGCCCAAGCTTGGTTATCCTTATTGCTTCATCATCCAGATTTCTTATAAGCATTTCCTCTTCTAAGCAATCCACCTTGTAGACTTCCCGGCTAACGTTCTACTCCAACTAAAAAAACGGTTAATTTGTCCCTTAACACCACGTAAGCTGCTGCTTCTTTTATTTTTTCTCTAAATTATTTATTGAAAGCCATTAGTTTGGATTTAAAGGCCTGAATATCAGCCAGAATTTTCTATTGTTGACTACCCATTGGGTCTCTTCAATTATCTTCTTGATAATTACTGTCTTTTCAAGTGCCACTATGTTTGACCTCATTTGATTAAGCATTTCAGTGAGTGCATCCACTGAGAATGGTTCTTCACTTTGTGCAACAATCTGAGTTTCTTCTCCTTCTTGAATTACTCTGACAGGTCCATAATTCCCTTCATACATGAACCTTTCTATAGAATTTGCTTCTCCAACAAACGGTCTATTGTCTGCTTGCACGAATTCTGGATGGGGTGGTGTTTGTGGCTGCTCCTTCGTCAATGAGTACCTTTGCTAGAAGTATACCATTAATTGAAGCCTTTACAAACAACAGCCTCAAATGCTTAGACAATTTCACATTCGACTTTCTAAAAATAACCATTTCAGTCACATCTATTTCCACTTCCTGCTTGTCTCTTGCTAAACTGGTTCCTTGAGACAAGTTTACATACAAAGTTTCATGTTGGGCATTTGCCTCTTGAACCTTTTCTTCTCTCTCTTTTCAGAGCGTGGTACCCTCACCTTCCTTTTGGGCATCCTGATGTGATTCGGACCAGGCATCGAAGGGAGAAGTCATGCCATTGGCAATACGACAGTGATCTACGAGAAAAATGGAGCAATTTCTGTGTTGGGCTCGAGTCGAGGATCGAATCGAGTTGCTTCAAGGCGACGGAAATTGTTGCTGCCAAATCACCCACGCAACCGCGTGGTAAAGCCTGGGTCGTGATCGCACCATAGTATCAAAATCGAGGTAGAAGCTACAGAGCTCAACCACGCGATCGCGCGACATCCAACCACGCGATCTCGCGGTTCACACGAAACCAGATTTTCGCGATTTTTTAATTATTTTCTGTTTTATTTATTATTTTCCTTTTTTTAATTATTAGCGGCTAGGGTTAGGGTTAGACGCGTTTTGACATTACATTATGAAGTTTCTATCATTGCAAAGAACAGTTTTTGAGTTTATTGATTAAAATTGAGAGAGGATTCTCTTGTTGAAAAGGTTGAGGATTCTCTTTTTGTGTTCTTCAAAGAACAACCAATTAAACTTATCAAATATTGTGAGATATTTGTGGCGTTCCCATCAGAAACTTATCAAGGAAATTGAAAAGTCCTTTTGGTGCTTTGAAAACCTTGGATCTTCAATCGGCATCGTCAAATCTTCGCGTCGTGATTGTCGGTTCAAGGTCCTATCGTCAATTTTTATCTTTTCCAGTTAATTTATTTTCTTGTTTTTTTTGTGTTTGGCTGAATCTGGATCTTTCCTATTATTGTGTCGTTTAATTCCGCGCTTCGATTCATATCATATGGTATCTAAGCTAAACTCTGAATTCAGGTTTATTCTATCTCAGTTTGATTTTGTGTTTTTATCATAGAGTCTACACAAAATCATCCATATCTTGTTATTGAGTCTTTTTATTTCTTGAGTTTTCTTGTTCTTCGTGTTCTTTGTGCCAGTAATTTTTCCAGTTTTGATCCATATAAAATCCAACAAAATTCAAAAGCGTTTATCTTATTCGTTTTTCGTCCAAATTAAATCTCGTTTATTTTATTGCGATCGTGTCAAATTTTTGAATTTATTAAAAAAAATTATTATATTTTATTTATTTAATCCGAAAATTCATCCATTATTAAAAAAAAAAAAAAAGTCATTCCAAAATTCAAGAACCACTTTCTTGAGTTTCTTTAAAATTCTTGGTATTCATTTCCTCCCAAGTCAATAAAAGTCGTTCTTGCTATTTGATGTCTAAGTCATCTTCGTTCTTGAATTTTTTTTTAATGCCACATAAGGAATGGATTATGATCCGGGCTCCTTGTTCAAAACTAGATCTTATGTGGATCATAAGGGGTGTAGTGTGGCAATTGATGGAGAGTGCTTTACTAATTTTGTTAGTAGCACCGTGATTGAAAAATTAGGATTACCCCTAGTACCACACTATAAACCTTATAGGATGGCGTGGATGAGGGAGTTTGGGTTGTTCAAAGTAACAAAACAAATTCTAGTGCCTATCGCCCATGGAAGGTATAGTGAGGATGTACGGTGTGATGTAGTGTCATTAAAATCTTATCATATTTTATTGGGAAAACCATGGAGACGTAGGAGGGATGCTGTTTATGATAAGAATATGCACACATACAAATTCCTTAAGAAAGGAAAAATATGCGCACTATATGAGTTGACATTAGAGGACGCACTAGAAGATTCACTAAAGGTAAGGAAGGAGAGTGAAATGTGGTGTAATAGGAAGCAGAAAGCAAAAGAAAGGAGAGTCCACCATTAAAATGAATTTATTTGCACTTACTCACGATAACACACCCCTCCCTAGTTCTATTAAATCTGTTTTAGAGGTACCCAAATCCAACTCCAAAACTAAAGTTGAGACTGAATGTAGTTGCAAGAAGGGACAGCCCCAAAATCCCAAGGAGTACACAAAGTCCAAGCATGGAAAACAATCTTGCAAAGTTAAAAATAGGCATGAACCAATAGCCCACAGACACAGGAGTTGCAAGAGGATTGGACCAGTTCTAGATTCGAGGTCGAATCATTTTCAAGAAAGAGGGGATGATATTATCTGGACTAGGCATCAAAGGGAGAAGTCAAGCCATCAGCAATAGGATAGTGATCTACGAGAGAAATGGAGCAAGTTCCGTGTTGGGCTCGAGTCGATGATCAAATTGGATCGAGTTGCTTCAAGGGGACGGAAATTGTTGCTGCCAGATCACCCACGCGACCGCGTGGTAAAGCTTGGGTCAAGATCGCACCATAGCATCAAAATCAAGGCAGAAGCTACAAGGCTCAACCACGAGATCGCGAGACATCCAACCACGCGATCGCGCGGTTCAAACGAAACCAGATTTTCGCGATTTTTTAATTATTTTCTGTTTTTTTTTATTATTTTCTGTTTTTTAATTCTTAGCAGCTAGGGTTAGGGTTAGACGTGTTTTGACATTATATTATGAAGTTTCTATCATTGTAAAGAACATGTTTTGAGTTTATTGATTAAAATTGAAAGAGGATTCTCTTGTTGAAAAGGTTGAGGATTCCCTTTTTGTGTTCTTCAAAGAACAACCAATTGAACTTATCAAATATTGTGAGATATTTGTGGCGTTCCCATCAGAAACTTTTCAAGGAAATTGACAAATCCTTGTGGTGCTTCGAAAACCCTGGATCTTCAATCCTTATCAACGAATCTCCTCGTCGTGATTGTGGGGTCAATGTCTTATCGTCAATTTTTATCTTTTCTAGTTAACTTATTTTCTTGTTTTCTTATGTTTAGCTGAATCTGTATCTTTCCTATTATTGTGTCGTTTAATTCCTCGCTTCGATTCATATCACGTCCCATATAATACGTAAAAGTCAAATGATAGCCCAGATAGCCCAGATGGTTCCCCCAATAAATCTACCTCATGGACTGCTTCTTGGTGCAATTACTTCAACAAATTATTGTAGGACACTCCTCTTTTCTTTATTTCCGCTTCTAATTCTATCCCCTCTTCAATGTTAATCATTCTGTTATCCTCTTCATCATATGCTCCTTGAGAAGTTTGACCTGCCTCTTCTCCAAAGTCTAGCATGCATGCTTCTTCCTCACTGTCTCTTCTTTCTTCTTCTTCATTCTCCTTATTATTAAATTCATTGGCCAATAAGTAGTTATTAGCCATAACTGGAGGTAGTGTCCCAAACTGAATAGTAGCAGATCGCTCTGAATCTTCCTCATCTTCTTCCTCTTTTCCTTGTTTGAATTTTGACTTCCCAGAGGAACTCTCAGGCAGTTCACCCAGTGATTCTCCTATGCTAGCTTTATTACCGCCTTCCAGAATATTTATGTTAGTCACCTTGGGCAAATTAGGCATTTTTGGGTGTAATATTCCTTGTTGTTCCCTCATCATTCGCCCATAATTTCGCTGAAAACCCCTTTGTTGGGTTCTAGTAATTTCATTGAAGGGTACAAATTTTTTGCATTCTGTTGGATGAATGCCATATGTTTGTTTGATGAGGTTGTGGCCTGAACATCCTTCCACTGTTCATTGACCTGAATTCTCTCTCAAAAGATGGTTTCTCATAGAATGACACTTCCGTCCTCTATCGGGTTGAAAATTTGGAACAATATTTGAATGATGGTGACGCCCCATATTCCTGGCTTTACCACACTCTCACTCAGTTCTCCATTGCATCTAGCGCATAGAAGACCTTCATTCTTTCTAGTTTCTTTTCCCTTCAGACATTCAAATACACTGGATGTGGCACAGGATCCTCTTGTTCATCATCTATAACCAACTTGAACTTTGGCAGTTTATTCTTGAAGCCAGTTGTCATCATGTTATTCCCAAGTGGCTGAGGGAAAGGGTTTTCATCCACTGCCATCTTCCTTTTGGCTTCATAGGTGATTCGCCCTAACTCAATGACATCCTGTAACACATGACGGAAAACCAAGCAAATGTTAGTCATATGAGACCACCTATTGTGTTATTTACAATATTTTTTACCCTTAATTTGTTCAGGGTTTAGCAATTTATGCTTATTGCTCAACTTTATTTGCTGATCCTTATATATTTATCAAATATAAGGTTAGCTTTAGTCACATCGAACGAAAATATCTTAGCCTTTTTATTTTTATCCCCCACAGACTCTTCTTTCACCGTTGTGTTTGATTTGGTTGCTAAAGGGTAAGCATATGAATCCCCTTTAACCAGTTCGACTAAACATACTTCGGTTTGGTCGCAATACTCATCATTAACCATATGAACGTCAAAGTTTGGGTCTCTATAATAAGTTACTTTGCTAGAGTTGTTCATTTGTTCTTCTTCTCTTATTAGACGTTCATATCTAATCACATTAGCGCTCAACTAAAAAGGTGAGGGAACTCCCTAACCTGGAATTTCTTTTTTAAATAAAAACTCAAGCAACTTTGAGCGATTTTGACGAATTCTTTTTTAAGCAAAGGTACAAAACATTTACTCTTGTCTGTCTTGAACCTTTGGGAAAAAAAGCCTTTTGTCCATTCATTGGGCATTTGTTGTAAATAAGCCAGATCGGCCAGAGTTACTTCAGATTCAGTTTTATAAAACTGGGCATGGAACAATTGGTCTAACTATTCCCATGTTTAGACAGAATTTGCTGGAAAGTTAATGAACCATGAGAAAGTTATCCCTGTTAATGAACTAGGGAATAGTCTAATTTTATTATAATCAGTTACCTCGCCACATTGCAATGTAAATCGCCCAATAAGTTCTACAGTAGAAACTTCTCCTAGACCAGTGAATAATGAAAACTTCGGTATTTTGTACCCTCTAGGCCATTGATATGCTTGATCCACCCAATCAGGGTATGGTTTTGTGTAAGTCGGCCTGATACAAGGACGCATTCCCATGGCCATTTGGTCTCACACTATCTCAACGATTTGATCTCTCAACAGGATATTGGGATCATAAGGAACACCTAAGGGTTGGTTCTCTAATGGTATCGCTTGAGGCCTAACGATTGGCAATGGGTTTGTAGCAAAATTGTCATTATTTGGGTCATTATTATTATTGGCCTGAGCATTTCCTCCATCATATATATATGGGGTATTATGTCAATTATTTTGGACATTGTCTCTTACAATTAGGTTACCCCCAAGTTTGATACATCTAAAGTTTGATACACCATTACCATTACCCAAATTAGTCATTCCTCCACCCCTCAAGTTTGAAGTTGATGGTCCAAAAGGTGGTTCTATTCCATGATTGAGACTTGCGCTGGGGAATTATGCCCTACAATCATTCTGCCCTGAACATAGTGTCCTATATTTGGAAAAGTTGACTGAAAAACTTGGCTTGTTAACTTATTCATATTATCATTTAAAGTTCTTAGTTGTTTAGCCATATTGTCATAGTGTTTTCTTTCTTTCCGAATAGACTTTTCCATACGATGGACATATTGTAAATTTATCTGTTCTACCACGTATTGAGTAAGTTAGCCAAATAACGCACACATGGTTCGAGGATTTAAATCCGTCATGGGTTCATAACGGCTACGACTTTCTCCCTCTTTTCCTGGAGTACTTTATTCCTCCTCATATTTTTTGATCATAGACGGGAGATGATGGCTTGCTGGTTCCTTATCGGAATTCCTATGAGGCATGATTTTTCACTTTTTGTATCTTCAAAAAAAAAAAAAACCAAAATTGTCCCATAGGGTGTGCCAAATTGTTTCGCTCGGGATGCTTTATTTATGAAGATCACAACTAAGACAAAATACCTCCAATGGGCGCAAACACACAAACTAAATTAGGATTTTGTTAAGGAAAAGTAAAGATAAAGAAAATTGCACAATCTCTGCTTGAGAATTGATTGATTGATCCTATAAAATGTCTAAATTTTTATTATATATATGTACAGACAATCTAACCATTGCTTCTATCATTCAAATTCTTGATTTATCGCCTTGACTTATAACTTGATTGAAATAACTGCCACTTATCAAGTTCAGTCCTATTTAATATAGCATACCACCTATATAGAAAATGACATTGTTTAATTGGGATCAAGGAAGAATAGAATTCAACAAAAGTCGTTTTATTTATTTATTTATTAACTCTCAAGAGCCCGTTAAAGCAAGAACTAAAAAGTGAAAAAATAAGAGAGACATTTGTTTACCAATTAACTATGTATTGATGGATGGTTATTTATCGAACTTATTAGGTAAAACTTAAAAGGGAATAGAAAGAATGGAAAAGTAAGGGACCATGCTTCACCACTAGTGGCTAATAACATATTTTCTCTTTTGTCTATGCTTTGGGTTTCAAATCTCACCCCAAAGAAGATTAAAGCTAGATTTATAAACTTATTTTTTGTTACGTTGTTTATAATTATAAGCTGTCTATGGCTTAAAAGTTGTTCCATTATAGCGCGCCCTTGACTTCCTTTGAACCAACTTTTAATTAAGAAAGTTTGAGACAGCATATCTGAAGTTATTAACCACGATTTCTAATATTTTGGATCATTAAAGGGAAAATTAAGTCATCATTTAGAATTCAAAAAGATGGCAAAGATCAAGTTTAGGTAACGATACCCCTGAGATCAAGTTATTAACCACGATTTCTCTTTGTGTTTCGATTTTGGATTTTGAGTTTTGGATTTTGTTTTGAATTTTGGATTTTGGTTGTTTGTTTTAGGATTGCTGAAAACATTTTCTCTTTATAATTTTGAAAAACTGTTTTCAAAAATAGAAAACTGAAAATGCGTTTACTTTGTAATTTTTTGATATATTTATTTTGTGATATTTTATATGTAAAAAATGGTTGATTTGTTGAATTACATTAATTTTAATGTTAATAAATCAGTTAGTTCTCTATGTCAATAAATTTATCATTAATATTGTTTCAACTAAACAAAAATTTAACCCTATATCAACAAAATCTTAACATGGATTTATATATAATAACAAAATAACATAAGAACTTCAAGTGAAGGAAGTGTCTTACATTTATCCAAAATAATAATAATAATAATAATAATAATAATAATAATAATAATAATAATAATAAAATTAAATTAAAAATTTAAAAAAAAAAAATCTTAACATGGATCTATATAATGGCAAAATAACATAAGAATTTCAAATGAAGGAAGTGTCTCACTTTTACAAAAAAATCTTAAAATGGATCTATATATAATGTCAAAATAACATAAGAACTTCAAGTGAATGAAGTGTCTCACAAAAAAAAAAAAAAAAAAAAAAAACTTAATATGGATCTATATATAATGATAAAATAATATAAGAAATTCAAGTAAATGAAGTGTCTCACTTTTACAAAAAAAAAAAAAAAATGAATAAATAAAAATAATTTACAAAATAAAAAAATCTTAACATGGATCTATATATAATGACAAAATAACATAAGAACTTCAAGTGAAGGAAGTATCTCACATTTTTAAAACAAAAAATAATAATAAAAAATAAAAAATTACGAAAAAAAATCTTAACATGGATCTATATATAATGGCAAAATAATATAAGAATTTCAAGTGAAAGAAGTGTCTCACATTTACAAAAAAAAAAAAAAAAAATTCAAAACACTCGTTTTGGTCGTTTTGGACTTTTTAACACAAAATATCCAAAACGCAATAAACTCGTTTTGAGTTTCCTTTATATTTTTTTTGGTGTTTTGGAAAACGCGTTTTTGAAAATGGACAAAGTGAACGCGTTTTCGATATTTTCAAAAATCGAAAATTCAAAACGAACTGAAAACAGCAAAGAGAACGAGGCCTAATATTTTGGATCATTAAAGGGAAAATTAAGTCATCATTTAGAATTCAAAAAGATGGCAAAGATCAAGTTTAGGTAACGATACCCCAGAGATCAAAATGAGGAGCAGCCAATTTAGTCAAAATCGGCATGAATAGAGGTCAAATATAAAATAATTAAAACCATGTTAATTTTATTTGAGAATTGATGACTTGAGGTCCAAAAAGCAGCTGATATAACTGAGAATAGGTGAGTTGATGCCAAATTTTATTTATTTATTTATTTTACTAGTGATTTTATTGACATTTTACCTTTTTCGTGCTAATATTATGTCGGAGAACATTAATTGAAGTACATGAAGACTGGTCCATAAAATCATGAAGCGAATTTATCTACTGGGGTTGAGAATCAAATGAAACACTGAATAAAGCAACGAGACATTGGATTTTGATTTCAAGAAAAAAAAATCGATCAAAAAGATGAACGTCTCCAAGGACATCTAGTCCAAATAGTTGTTTGGAAGACATTATTGTAAGTGAAAAATGATTTATTTTTTTGAAAAAATTATGATTACAAGTAGGAAAAAATTATGAATTTGCGTAAAAATAGTTTTATTGGGAGAATGTATAAATTAAAATGAATTTTTAAAAATTATGTGTGAATATATTGTGCCAAAAGCCCAAAAGCATCTATAGCCATGAAAAACTTAAATATATCAGCCATTCCCCAAATTATAGTGCTCATTGAATGCTGCCATTTCGTCCAACTCAACATAACAATTCATATAAAGCTCAAGGACAAAAACAATTTATGTCTCTATATGTATGGACACAATCAATAAAAAACTTCAAGGCCGATTCCCCACCTGCCCTGCCTGGCCGGCCGGCCCGGCCAGGCCAAAATATAGATTGTGCCTTGACATGTTGATTTGTTTCACACATCTAACTCTATTGCTTGATTACATGTAAGGGTGGGCCCAAAAAACCGCAACCCGAGTAACAACCCAACCCGAACCTAATCAGGTTGGGTTGGGTCGGTTTAGCTTTGAAAACGAGTCGGGGTCGGGCGGTTAATAGATTAGAAAAATGAAACCCTAGTCCCAACCTCATTTCATCTGGTTCCATCCTAATTTCATATGGGCTTGGCGAGCTTCTCCTCCACTAGAAAGTCCAACACCATACGGGTTGTTATTTTACTTGTAATTCTAAATATACTTTCATATTCACTTAGGATTTAGAACATGTCAGGACCCAAAGGTATTTATGATCCAAAGAGTCATTGCATTTTTATCGTTTTTAATGCATCTTCCGCGTCTGCATTTAGGGATGGCAATTTGAACCACCTGAACCGAAAACTGTAGTGGGTGCTATTTTTCTTGTAATTCTGAGTATACTTTTCATATTCACTTAGGATTTAGAACATGTCAGGAGTGATTCAATGGAAAATCTACCCTCCAAGTCTAAAAGAGTCAAGTTATAACCTAACAATAATCCAGGGTCATTCTTCCTAGGGATTTTATTAGGGTAATAATATTTGCTAAATCTATATATTAATAAAAACAGAAGAGATTCTGGGAATCTTCAATTCAATTTTTAATTTGGAGCAGAATCTTCAATGTGAACAGAATATTTTGCACAAGTTTAAAATAACAGTTATCAGAACATCTACGATTAGTTGCTGAACAGATTGTTTAGTGGGTGGTTAAATTAGTGCTATGACCATTCTTGGAGGGAGAAATTAAAGAAAACCTCTTCAAAATCAAAAAAATCCACAATCGGCATCGTTGAGATCGAAAAGCAAGGGCTTCTCAAGTGTTGGTTTCTTCTCCCCTTCCTCCCTCTATCCCTCAAATTATATATGGTTCTTCAATGTCTCCCTCAAATCGTCGATGCTATTGAGAAATGGGTCGGAGATGGCGTTCTCCACCAACGGATCTAACGCCAATAATAGCAGAGGCGGTGGCAATGTTCGGTGTTGTCGTGGCTATGGCTTCAAAGTCTGATAGAATTGTGGTTGAGGAGGTGGCGACGTAGGCAGTCCAAACTGCATAGTCCAAAGAATTTACTTCGTCTTCCCACTTCTCTCTCTCTCTCACTAAAAATACCCTTGTGCTAACTGACCGGGTGGAGCTTCCTTGATAGACGACAGTAGAAAGATGGCGAGAAGAGGGCGAAGTTGAGGGATTTAGGCGGCCCTTTGGCGGAGGGAAGTTGGACGAAGATCTGGTGGCTGATTTCCTCCGGCAGATGATTGAGGCGAGGTATGGGTGATGACGGAGGAGATGGAGTCTGAAAGTGATCTAGAGCCTAAGCCGAGCTTCAATGCGGCCGTCAATTTCACCTGGATGAGTCTTAAATTTTCAATACATTGTGATATGAATCTCTAACATACTTTTTCTCTCGATGCACTTGAAGATTTTAAATTTAAGTTTTGTTTTAACAGAATTTAGATAAATAATTTTGTTCAATTCCAGATGTAATCATGGCTGGAATTCATGGATTTTGATGTTGTGGGTTTATTTTATAAATATGTGCAGATGCTTGAATTTGGCTTTGAATTGCGTATGAGGCTTCTTTCTGATTTGACAACCATTTCTCCTACTCATGTTTCTCCATTACCTTCCAAGAATTCCTTTGATATTTTCTTGATATACTTCATAAAGAAAAGAACTTATTAAGGCTATAAATTTGATTGAATTCAAGTTTATTAGTCATATACATTCTCCTTGGGATTTTTGAGCAAGAGTTTCTTGTAGTTGGTGGAGGCAGCCGGTGCCACGTCTGTGAAGATTATGCATGTTTAATCAATGTTATTGTTCATACTTAGTCCTCCAATTCTATTTGTTATGCTTGCAGATAACAGAGGCTGTTGTTGCAGCCTATATCTTGAATGCTACCATATTCATTCCTAAGTTGGACCAAAAATTTTAACAAAGTTTGTTGATAAATTTAGACTTGGCAAATTCAATTCTTAGAACTGTGAAGCAATTTTTCATTTCATTAATTTGATGGTTGTTTGTGGCAGTAACTTCCCTGAGATCTTTGATGTTGACTGGATTATGACATATTTTTTGAAGGATTGAAATAATAATCAAAGGACTTTGAAAGGTACTTGGGGATTATATTTGGCAATAAAAGATTAATAGCTTGAAAGTAGAATGCTGTTGGAATTGGTAGACGGAAGGAATCAAAGATTGATTAGGATAGTGAAGCCCTATGGAGGGTCAAATTCAAGGTTTTTCAAGATGACCATGTCTTGAATTTAATTTTGGACATTTGGTCAAATGATGACATGATGGTTTTTGCTATTAATCTTTGCTTCTTCTTTTTCAGTTATACTTTTTAAATGGAATGTGTCCGTGCAACGCACGGGTGTATTCAAAGAGTTACGAATTGTCTCGGTCTGAAAATATTGATTTGTGATGACGAAAGGAACCCCAACAAATGCAACAAAAAAGGTTGTGTATGAAAAGGTTTTCCAGAATTTGTAATACTATGTTATTATTATGTGCAGTCACAATGAATTTTTTTTTTTTTTCATTTTTGCTACGTTTTTTCCACTACTTATGCTCTATTAAAGTATTTTTTTTGAAATTCTAATATGTCCGTGCATCGCACGGGTGAGGATCTAGTTAAAGTCTTAAACTATGATTTCAATTTTACTTAAATGAATAGAAAGAGGATATAATAAAATTACAATGAAAGAGAAATTTGAGTGAGGTTATTCTTTGGCTATCAGTTAGGATTTGCAAATAAAATTAGTGGGAATTCCATGAGATTGATAAGATGTAGAAATTTTAGTAAGAAAATTAGGCAATTAGTCAATTTATTTTACGGCATTTAGTCGAGCATGTTGTGTGCATATTCAATACATACCACATCAGCAACTTTAATCCAAGTAAAATAATCTAAAAATTTAAAAACAATTTGCAAACCTTATCAATAATAAGAATTCATCCATAAGAAATTAAAACATACTCATTGAAGCTAAGAATAACTCCCCTCAAATATAATTTAGCCAACCATAATTAAATTAATCAAAATAAAATTCAAATGAATGATAACCATTACTAAATAATGCAATTCAAGTTGAGAAATGAAAATTCAATGACTAGAATATATTTAAAAAAAAACTAACATCAATAAGCTAAAAATATGTAAACTAATAATTGAAACAATTCTAAACAAAATATGAATAAAACTAGAACAAATCACCAGAACACCAATCTCAGCTTCCCCCCAATCTGTCGAGTGCTGTGTTGTTACTGGATGAAAGCAGGGCTACTGGTAGTGTGATGGCCAGTGGCTGAGATGCTCGGTGATGGGAGATGCTGAGAGTTGAAGCTAACGGGTGCAGTGTTGAGTGGCAGAACTTCTGTGTGAGGCTGGAGGGTGTTGCGAGCTGTTGAAGAGGTGAGGTTCCTGATCGGCTGTTGCTGGTTGCTATGCGTGAAAGAGGGAGTTCTGTGTGGCTGCTATGTATGGGAGGCTGCTGGCTAAGGAGTTATGTGAGAGAGATGTTGGCGGCTGGTGAAGGCTTTGTGGAAGTTCTGTGAGGTGTGATATTGTGTGGGAACGAGAGAGAGAGAGAGAGAGAGAGAGAGAGAGAGAGGATTGGCTGCTGGTTTTGGTGGTTTGAGGCAGTGGTGGATCCAGCATAAAAGTTCAGCTAGAGCGGCTAACATTGACCATTGACTGTTGACCGTTGATTGACAGCATAACGTTCGCAATAGTGAGATTTTTTATTATTATTTAATTAAATAATACTAAAATTAATCAATAAATATATAAATACACTCAAACAATTATATATCGAATTATAATTCATTCTGAAAATGAATTAAGCATTTTGAAAATAATAAATCATTTACCAAGTCGTTTAATTCATTCTCAAAATTATATGTCATAATCAAAGTATCAAACTATAATTTATTCTAAAAATTATATACCAAAACCAATATCTTGATTTAAGGTATTTTTATTTACTCACACAATCATGTATTATACGACATAATCATACTATCCAAAAAGTAAGAAAATTATTTAATTAGATCAAATAAATAAAACAACAAAGAACAAACTAAGG